>CM065590.1:175107152-175707152 GCA_033119425.1 Bufotes viridis
TGTCCGCCACTGCCCCCACAGTAATGTCCGCCACACTGGCCCCCACAGTAGTGTCCGCCACACTGCCCCCACACAGTAATGTCCGCCACACTGCCCCCACACAGTAATGTCTGCCACACTGCCCCCACACAGTAATGTCCGCCACACTGCCCCCACACAGTAATGTCCCCAAACCCCCTCAACCACACAGCAGTGCCCCCACATAGTAATTTGTCATGCTCTCCCCCTTGTCATTCTCCCCCCCCTCTTGTCATTCTCCCTCCTCTTGTCATGCTCTTTCTGCCCCCTGTCATTCTCCCCCATCTTTTCATGCTCTTTATACCCCCCCCATATTGTCATGCTCTTTCTGCCCCCCCATGTTGTCATGCTTTCTGCCCCCTCATGTTGTCATGCTCCTTCTTCTCCCCCTCCTCTCCTCCTACCTCTGCTGTAGCGTGGCCGAGCTCTGCATGGTCTGCGCCTCCGCGGGTACAGGAGGAGGAGCTTTTGTCTCCTGTACCGAGCCGACTGACTTGAAGTGCAAACTGTGTGCGCACTTCCTGTCAGTCCGGCCGGGTACAGGAGACTGATGCTCTCTGTATCTGCAGACCGGACAGAGCTCAGTCACGCTACAATCAGGGAATGACAGGAGGGAGCGCTGAGCGGTTCCCCCCTGTCAGTCCCTCTCCCTCTGGCCGGCCCCTGCCTGCGCCCTGAGGCTGGAGCGCCCTGAGGCTGGAGCCTCCCCAGCCTCTGTGTCTGCCCGGCCCTGCTCTGCACTGCCATCTTCCGGCCCCCACACGCAGGGCCGTCTTTAATATTGATTGGACCCTGGGCAAGAATTTACTTGGGCCCCCTGGATCCCGCCTTCCCACACCCTAGCATGCAATCACTCCCTCCACCACAACACACACACAAAATAAAATCCACACACCTCGTAGATTAGTAAACTTCAATAATGTAAACATAAAGAACAAATATATTTAGCAGATTACTTTTTTTTTTTTTTTTACAATGTGCAGATAATACTGTACTACTAACCCCTCCACAAGCATTATCAATCATGTTACTGCTCCGTGTCTCTGCTGTCCGGAGCGGGGCTTAGCACTCTTTCACGCAGCGGATTACCTGCACGGCATCTGCTTGTGTGAAAAAGCCCTTACTGAATCTTTTCCCATAAAACTATATATCAATCTCCTCAGCTCCTACGGTTTTATAATAAGCTGCCTGCATCTCAGACACCATGTTCAGCGTGACAGGTTCCCTTTAAAGGGGTATTCAAGTGAGAAAATATGATGTGGTAATTACGAGCTAATAGAAAGATGTACATTTTACTATTGTATTTTAATTAATAATTTGCAAGCATTCTCTGGCCCCTTCTCCCTTCATGTGACTTGGCATGTGAGGAAACAGTTCACCCTCTGTTCCATACCGTGCTGACCCCTTGGGTCCTTTCCTCTGACAAGTGTCAGCATAGTAATCAGACTTGGAATGCACCCCCCAGCTCCATCACACATCATGTGCCAAACACCATGACCGCCTACCAGTCAGATGCTATTACATCGCCTTAGGCTACTTTCACACTAGCATTAATATTTTCCGGTATTGAGATCCGTCATAGGGTCTCAATACCGGAAAAAAAAGCTTCAGTTTTGTCCCCACTCATTGTCAATGGGAACAAAACGTAACTGAACAGAACGCTCCAAAATGCATTCCGTTCCGTTCTCATACCGGAGAGCAAACCGCAACATGTTGTAGTTTGCTTTCTGTCATGGGATGCGGAGCACGACGGACCCGGCATGACCCCCAATGCAAGTCAATGGGGACGAATCTGTTTTCTCTGACACAATAGAAGACGGAGCCGTTTCCTATTGACTTTAAATGGAGTTCATGACGGATCTGTCTTGGCAATGTTACAGATAATACATCCGGATCCGTTCATAACGTATGCAGACGGTTGTATGATCAGTAATAAAAACATTTTTGCTAAACCCTGCCGGATCCAGTGTGAAAGAAGCCTTAGCAACCAATCAGTTTCCACCTTCATTTTTTAGAGCTCCTTTGGAAAATAAAAGGATCAAGCTGATTGGTTTCTATGGGTAACTATTAACTAAGCCAGTTTTGATAAATCTCCCCCTAAGTCAGTTTTCTTCCCCGGTGCTCAGGATGTGGCATGGCATTATATACCAGTGAATGAATGTGCACTGAGGTGGCATCAAAAACTATGCCGACACAACTGGTTTATTCTGAACAAACAAGAACTCTCTGCTTCGTTTACACACAAACGTATTGGTTCCGTTCCGTGCATAGGGGACCGCAACAGGCAACATTCATGCGGCGGCCAGGACGGATCCAGATCCATTCAACTTGCATGGGTCCGTGATCCGTGTGTTCCGCAAAAAGATAGAACAAGTTCTATTTTTTTGCGGAACGGAGCCCCATGGAAGCACTGCTTCCGTTCCGCACCGCATCTCCGGATTTGCGGACCCATTCAAGTGAATAGGTCCGCATCTGCGATGCGAAATGCACACGGTCGGTGTCCCGTGTACTGCGGAACCGCCATATGCGGCCCACAATACAGCCACGGAAGCAATACGTTCGTGTGAAAGATGCCTAACGGTAACATTTCACAAGAGTGGTTGGCATAAGACAAATCAAGGTTTAATTTTCTATTAGTGGTGGAGCTTTAGGAGGCCTTCATATGCAGCAGATTTTGCTGCAGAAATGTCTAAAACTGAAAATCAGTTCAATTCACCTGAATGGGGGTTACAGAAATCCATATGCTTGCCACCAAAACAACTTACCGCTAAGGGTACATGCACACGTTCAGGATTCATGTGTGGAAAATCTGCACTGAAATCCGCAGAAAAGTCTGTGCGGTCAATCCGCATCAATTGGTGCAGATTTGGTTCGGATTTTCCACATGCGGATTTTACTAAGGGAATGAAGAAAATCCGGTCTGGAAAAATAAAATAAATTGACATGCTGTGGATTTTAAAATCCTCCCTGCAGGTCAAAATCCGCGCTGAACCTACGGTTCGGATTTTCCACACGCAAAATCCGCACGCGATCCTGATTATGTGCATTTAGCCTAATATTCTTCACACTTTCTATTCCATTGCACTACTACCTACATACAGTATTTTTTTAGTCATCTTTTTATTTACACATTGAAACCTTTTTGAGCACTTTCCCATTACCAAGTTCACACTTGAAATAAGCACTCTGGGTTGTGTAAGGCCTCTTTCACACGGGCGTCATGTTTGACGCCCGGATAAGGCCCCTTTCACACGGGCGAGTTTTCCGCGCGGGTGCAATGTGTGAGGAGGACGCATTGCACCCGCACTAAATCCGGACCCATTCATTTCTATGGGGCTGTGCACATGAGCGGTGATTTTCACGCATCACTTCTGCGTTGCGTGAAAATCGCAGCATGTTCTATATTCTGCGTTTTTCACGCAACGCAGGCCCCATAGAAGTGAATGGGGCTGCGGAAAATTGCAAGCATCCGCAGCAGTGCGGATGCAGTGCGATTTTCCTGCAAGGTTGCTTAGCAACGGACCCAATCTCTATTATTTCCCTTATAACATGGTTATAAGGGGAAATAATAGCATTCTTAATAAAGAATGCTGTGTAAAATGAAGAGAAGGGGTTAAAATAATAAAGTTAACTACCTTAGCCATTGATCGCGTAGTCGCGATCTGTCCTCTCTTTCTGCAGCATCTATGATCAAGGACCTGTGATGACGTCACATCACATGGTCCAATCACATGGTAAGATGGACCATGTGATTGGACCATGTGATGTGACGTCATCACAGGTCCTTTAGATCATAGATGCTGCAGGGAAAGAGAGGACAGATCGCGACTACGCGATCAAGTGGCTAAGGTAAGTTAACTTTTATTATTTTTAACCCCTTCCTCTTCATTTAACTATGCATTCTTTATTAAGAATGCTATTATTTCCCCATTATTCCCCATTATTTCCCCATAACCATGTTATAAGGGAAAATAATAGAGATTGGGTCCCGTTGCTAAGCAACAATGCGGGAAAATCGCAACGCATCCGCACTTGGTTGCGGATGCTTGCGATTTTCCCGCAGCCCCATTCACTTCTATGGGGCCTGCTTTGCGTGAAAAACGCAGAATATAGAACATGCTGCGATTTTCACGCAACGCAGAAGTGATGCGTGAAAATCACCGCTCATGTGCACAGCCCCATAGAAATGAATGGGTCCGGATTCAGTGCGGGTGCAGTGCATCCTCCTCACGCATTGCACCCGCGCGGAAAACTCGCCCGTGTGAAAGGGGCCTAATGGATCGTCTCTTTTCAGGGAGTCACACTCACAGATATCTGCGCCAGACAACACGTTTAAGGTCCAAACACTTTGCTTTATTTTCAGGCAATTCATCCAATACAGGTGATTTCATGCTTAAGTTACACTTCAACGCACAAAATAAACTCCTGCTCGTCCCTACCTCTCTTGTAGAGCACCGTTCACATGTGCCAGTCGGTCCGGCTTTACTCCAAATAGTCCACCCAGGAAAGTGATCAGGCTTCGCATAGCCTTGTGGCCCCCTCAGTCCTCCTGACTGAGACCACTCACAGAGCCTCTGTTCCAGGATCACACACAGATCCTCCGCTCCAGGATCACACACACTTCCACATACTCGGAGGCCCTTTATGCCGGCCTGATTACAGCAGGCCTCACCTGTGATCACCTCAGGTAGAAGGGAATACCCGTGCCGGAAGGGTGTGGATTGGCAGATCCCACTGCCAAGCCTACCCACCAATACAATCAAAATCCAGCCCAGAATTAATAAACAAAACTGTGCTTTGCTGAGTCTACTGCCACTCTCTGGATTTTAGTTGTCTCACCCATCTGAGGTACCTGAGTGGGACATACACGTCTTCCAACACTGTTCACATTGCCACAGTTGTTTTATTTTTTACATACCGTATTTTTAGCCTTGTAAGATACACTTTTTCCCCCTAAAGTGGGGGGAAAATGTCAGTGCATCTTATGGAGCGATTACTAATCAGAGCTTCCATTATGGAAGCGCTCATTAGTACAGGAGGATCGGGAAGCAGTTAATGCAGCATTCCCCAGGCTCTGTACTCACTGCTTCCTGGTCTTCCTTGGCTGCTCGCTGTGCTGTGACTGCGCACAGCTTGAGGATGTTGGCGCTCTGTGATGTCATGCTGTGCATGTCTGGTCACAGCACAGCTGTGACAAGTACTTGTAATTACACTATGCTACCGCACCAGAGAAGATGACGGGCAGTGTAGTGAACAGGAAGTAGCCCTCGCATGGAGTGCTGCCTCCTCTTTAAATAACTGATCGGCTGGGATGCTGGGTGGACCACGGGTGATCAGATATTGATGACCTATCCTGACGATAGGTCATCAATATATATGGCCTGCACAACCCATTTAAGCTCTCTTAATTTCAGGGAGCTATACATATACATACTGTATGTACATGACTTTATTAACAGGCAGGTACAGAGGAGGACATAACGCTGCTTGTGACAGCTTACGATCTACAAGGGAAGGGGTTAGAAGACAGTAGGTGAGGATAGAAGCTGCTCACAGGGCTATTGTCGGCTTTCATAAAGAGGTGAGTTTTCAGGTTGGTTTTGCAAGTTTGGATGTTTGGGAGAGTCTCATGTGCCGATGTATTGAGTTCCACAATTTGGGGGATTCACTTCAGAAATCTTTGAGACAGTAGTGTGAGGAACAGATAAGAGGAAAACAAAGAAGGAGGTCTTGTGAAGATCGGATTGGGCCTTGTAAGGACCGGAGAGGTTAGTTGTGAGGCAGGGACGGAACTACCACTGTAAAAGCCATAGTAGTTGCTACAGGGCGCAATATTGTGGGGGCCAAGGCAGGTGGTAACTTTACCTTTAGTATCTGAGACCATAGCTGGCTGAAGGGGGGGGCACTGCTTTAACCTGCTCTTTCTTAAAAGGGTTCTCCAGAAATAGTGATTTTTTAGCAAGTGCCCCCAACTTGTCTCCGTAAACAGAAGATTCACACTTACCTGCTCCCCGCCACTCTGGTCCTTCACAATGTCTCTGCTGTGTCCATGGTCCAGTCCCTGGCTTGTTTTCTCCTCTCGCTGCATTGACATAGTCACATGCTCCGCAGCTGCCAATGACTGCCTACAGCAGTGACGTAGCCAGAAGCCGCACATAACTGCTGAATTCAGTCATTGGCTGCAGTGGAGCATGTGACCACACCCATGCAGCGCCAGAACAAAACATGCCAGGGACTGGAACATGGACACGGTGGAGGCATCGCATAGGATTGGAAAGACAGAATGCAGACACTTTCTAAAAAATCTGTATCCCTGGAGAACCATTTTGAGTTGTATAGTAGCTTTTTTAATCTAAGCTTTAAAACAAGACCAGAATTGCAGGGCTAGTTGCCATACTGCCAAAGGTAGAGCTTTAAGAAACTAGCGGAGTAGTGTTGCAACCTTATCCAGTGAAAATACCAGGTAAACTTACATCGCAAAAAAGGGTGTGTGTTTTTTTGCGTGCATGGCTTAATACATGTGTTATTCAACACTAATGGCTTCTTCACACTTTGAGCTTTGTGCCATTTTTTTCAAACTAATTTTTATGCATTTATGTATTTACTGTGTGCCTCGCACTGTATAATGCCCCCTTAAGTGGCCCCACATCGTAATTAGAGATGAGTGAATCGAAGCTAACGAAGTGGAATTCGATCCGAATTTCAGGAAAAATTCGATTTGCACCGAAGCCAAATTTCCTCGCACTTCGGGGATAACGAATCGCATTTTTTCCTAAAATGGCTGCTGCATGTGTGAGGACATGGAGCAAGGAACTTTGGGAAGGCGGGATCACCCATAATGCCATGCATGCAGCCAATTAGCCCTGTGATGTCACAGCCCTATAAATACCCTCAGCTATCTTGGATTCTGCCATTTTCCAGTGTACTTTTTTTTTTTTTCAAACTTTATTGACTTTTCTCAATATCAAAACACAATATCATGCTAACAAAATAAATCTACTAGTATTTTCACCCCCCCCCCCACCCCCTCAAGCATGCACAAAAAGAGAAGGGAGAAAAAGAAAAAAATTTTTTTTTTCCAGTGTGCTTAGTGCAGGGAGAGACGTCAGCAGGTGCTAGGGACAGTGCTAGAAAAGCTTCATTGTACTAAAAAAAAAACAATTTACAGGTGCAGGGAAAGATTATTTAAGATGTAGGGAAAGGATAGGGAGGAATCATTCCACAGCATATATGTTGAACAGGGTTTAGTAGGGGAGGTTACAGTCTGGGTAATAGGAACAGTCTTATTACACCTTGCTGCACTGACTGGGGATCCAAATTGCCATTATACAAAAGCAAGTGCTGTTTAATAAAGGCATTAATAGGGTTTATTACAAATAAATATTTCTGTCTTTTATGCCCTTGTGCGGTGCAGTTATATGTTCTAAAGCATTTTTTGGCTTGTATTAGTGGGGAAAATGGCTTATTAGCCATTGTGTGGTGAAGTGCTAAAATTACAGCCCTTTTTGTCGTATATTATTAGCAAAAGTAAAATATATTTGCCGTTCAGCAGTGCAGTTATATGTTCTAAAGCCTTTTGTGGCGTGTATCAGTGGAAAAAGTAAAAATATATTTGCCGGTCAGCGATGCAGTTATATGTTCAGTTATAAAGCACTGTTTTGCGTGTATTAGTGACACAAAAAAAGTATTTGCCGTTGTGTGGTAATGTGAGAAAAAATTACAGCTCTTTTTGGCGTGTACTACAGCCATTTACAGGGTGTATTTTTAGGATAGATACTTACGTCCTATTAGCCGTTCTGCGGTGAATTGTGATTGTTATATATTTTTTTGGGGGTGTATTAATAGGAAAAAAGAATACGTCTTATTATCCGGTCTGCAGTGAACCAACATTGTTATACTGCCATTGTTGGGGTGTATTAATGGGAAAAATAAGTACGAGTTATTAGACGTTCTGCCGTGATTTTACATTGTCATACAGACATTGTTGCGCTGTATTAATAGCAAAAATAAGTATGTGTTATTAGCCGTTCTGCGGTGAATAAAAATTGTAATTCAGTGGTGAAATTTGTTTGTGATACAGCCTTTTTGGAGAAAATTGATGGGTGATTGTAGATCTTTTGCTGTATGGACCGAATTACATCGATTAGCCATTCGTTGGGGAATTTTTTGTTAAACAGCCTTTTTTGGGAAAATTGATGGGTGATTGTACACCTTCTTTTTGCTGTATGGACCGAATTACATCGATTAGCCATTTGTTGGGGAATTGTTTTTGTGAAACAGCCTTCTTTGGGAAAATTGATGGGTGATTGTACACTTCTTTTTGCTGTATGGACCGAATTACCTCGATTAGCCATTTGTTGGGAAAATATTTTTGTGAAACAGCCTTTTTGGGGAAAATTGATGGGTGATTGTACACTTCCTTTTGCTGTATGGACCGAATTACGTAGATTAGCCATTCAGTGGGGAAATATTTTTGTGAAACAGCCTTTTTTTGGTAAAATTGGTCGGTAGCTGTAACTACGGTCAAGGACAATATATGACCTTTATGGCCTACTGGGTAAATATGGTTCCTGCCCAGCAACTTGGCCAGGTGACGCCGCTTCCGCCTCCATGTTATCACGTCGTTGCTCCTCCAGCATACCACATGTGCAGGGCACGGCGGTGCCTGGCTGTTCTACACCTTTTGGAGCAGTTCCAGTCTAGAGTCGCTAATGAGCAGCTTTCTTCACCCGCCTAGTGAAGAAACTACTCACCAGCAGCAGCAGGTAGACCTGGAGCAGGACCTAAACCAGAAGGTGGTGGCATACTTGGACAGCACCCTGCCACCCCACATTGAAGATCCGCTGGACTACTGTGCAGCCAAACTGGATTTGTGGCCGCAACTGGCAGAGTTTGCCCTGAAAAATCTGTCCTGCCCATCCAGTAGCGTGGCATCAGAGCGGGTGTTTAGTGTGGCGGCGGCCATAGTTACCCCAAGAAGAACTCACCTGTCCACCCAAAAATGTGGAGAGACTGACTTTTGTCAAGATGAATCAGGCGTGGATTAGCCAGGATTTCCACCCACCAATTCCTGATGCATCAGATTAGATCATCCATACTGCCTCACCGAAACTTTGACAAAAGAGAACGGTTTCTTCTGGCTACCTGCCTCAGCTACTATTCTGATGCTGCCACTCGGCTGATGCCACACATCTGATGCCAAGTGCTACTTCTTACACACACCATCTTCAGCGGGTACTGTTTTTGCCACCCACCACCCCACTCTGTCACCGGGTCACTCTGTGGTCTCCTGATGCTGCTGCCACCTCCAGACTCTGTCAACGGGTAACTCTGTGGTCTCCTCATGCTGCTGCCACCTCCACACTATGTCACCTTGCCACTCTGTGGCCTCCTGATGCTGCTGCCTCCTCCAAACTATGTCACCGGGTCACTCTGTGGTCTCCTCATTCTGCTACCACCTCCACACTATGTCGCCTTGCCATTCTGTGGTGTCCTAATGCTGCTGCCACCTCCACACTATGTCACCTTGCCACTTCGTGGTGTCCTGATGATACTGCCACCTCCAGACTCTGTCATTGGGCCACTCTGTGGTCTCCTCATTCACGTGTCATCTCTGTTTTGGATCCACTCCTGTTTTTTTTGGGCATTAGCAATACTGATGGATTACTGACCAAATGCTGACCGAGTGAAGGCGGATGCTCAACAGATAGGATCTGTTTTTTGGGGGTTATTGTTCTGACGTACTCTCCACTCTCTACTTTTATAAGCGTTTAATAGAACAGGTTTTGTAGACATCTATGTGGAATCAGCTGACGACGGTGTAAAAGGAGAGACCTTCTTCTTGACACTAACATTGACCTGTAAGGCTGAGTTGATACTTGAGTTATTTGGTCAGTTTTGGCCCCGTGACTGCCCAAATAAGTAAAGTGTGCAGTGAATCTAGGAGCGACGCCTGTCATCTGCATGTCATACGGACTCTCAGTATCATTTCACTTCCAAAGCAGACTCCCTATGCTTGTTACTGCAAGGCACTGTGTTCTACACCACTACAAAGGCTCTCTGCAGCTAGGAAATAGCAGTTTTTTACCAAACTTTTCCGCAAATAAATTAGTATCGAACCAAATTTTTTCCAAAAAATTCAACGAACCGGTGAATAAAATTTTTGAAAAATTCGCTCATCTCTAATGGTAATCATACCGACACATTGAATTAAACATTATTCATGCCACTTGTGGTGGGCATTCAAATGTTTGCTGTGGGGGCCCAGTCTTTAGCCAATCCTACCCTCCCAAGGGTAGGATGTATTTTGAGAGTTGGTCAGAAGTATAAGGGACAGATTGTGGATGGCCTTGTATGTCATTGTCATGGGGAGTAATCTGTGTATATCGAATATTATTTTAAAGGGGTTTTCCATGTGTTTGACACTGTTGACCTCTCCTCAGGATAGGTAATCAATATCAGTCGTCCGAGAACCGTCTGATTAGCTGTTTGTGGAGGATGCAGCACTGCGATGAGCGCAGCAGCCTCCTCACATTTTACCAAGCACAGTAGCGTCCATTGGATAGCAGGTGTGCTTGGTATTGCAGCTCCGCTCTATTGACTTGAATGAGACTGAGCTGCGAATAGGCAATATGACAGACGATCGTGATGTCACTGGCCAAGGAGTAGGCTGCAGCGCTCACCATCTCTTCAAATAGCTGATCAGGGGTGCTGGTTGGTCCACTGATCTGAGATTGGGGGCAAAGATCCCAGGCCAGGAAGCCTTAGCTCTGCCCTGGAGAGAGGGTTTGCCAAACCACTCCACTGAAAAAGTGCACAACCCCTTTAAGCGGTTTAATGGAAATAAATGTACTAACTTATGGCCTCTGTAAGCAGACAATGTCTAAACTTCTAAAGAAAAATCCCAAAATGTGACATAAGGCATTGCTGGCCAGCACAGAACCCATAGTGCAGAGAGCCTGACACTGCATATGACGTATAGGCAGTACACAGCAGAGCTGAGCAGTCACCTTCCCCCAGCCAATACTCCTTCCGGGTTAGCTTTCACTTTCTCTTCTTTTTTTTTTCCTATTGCAGGAATCACTTCCTGAGGTCGAGCCCCCGTAGGAGGACGGTGTGTGCTTGTGAAGCGTCAGACATTTTCTGTCTGCTGTAGGTTGTGTACAGAAGCTGGGATAAGTGCCCGGAGGGTAAGCGCTGGCGTCTGTGCCACTTCTCTGTACGTGTGCCCTGGTGACTTTGTCAGTGGCAGCTGTGCCCGCTCCTGGCGCTCCGGACTTTTCTCCTGCTCTCACTGCTTTACTGACCTACAGCTAGGGTCCGGTCACGGAAGCTGCCGGTGCGGGCCCGGTGCCCCTTTATGTTAGGTTTGGGTAGGATTGATATAATAGGAGCGGGCACGGGCCGCCCGACTACAGCCCTCCTGATATTGTGCAATCCGGGCACAGTCGCCGGCTTCACCCTCGCTCTTCGGCGTCATTCCTTTTCTTGGCACTGTGCCCAGAAGTCGGAGAAGTTATGTGGCCCCTACTGAGCAGTGGTGATCCGCAGAGGAGGGAACTACAGTCATTTGGGTTGATGTGTGACGTCATTGGGATGGAGAAGAACCTGGTTTACCATAGCTAAGATACAGTGCACTCAGGATTGGTGTTGGGTTCTTCACCTGTAGACATTATATGTGGGTTGACCCATGTCTAATATTCAGTGGTTCAGCTTTCAGTTCAAAGAGAACCTGTCACCACAAAATGCAGTACAATCTGCAGGCAGAAGGTTATAGAGCAGGAGGAGCTGAGCAGATTGTATTGTTTTATGGGAAAAGATTCTGTAAAACCAGGAATTTATACATTTATATCTCTGCTTTTTCTGACTTCATTGTTCACAGGGGAGGTGTTATCAGTGACTGACAACTTCTTCTGTAATACTATTAATCTCTGATAACACCTCACCGGTGTACAGCTGTCAGTGACTGACAGCTATCTCTGTACACACTTCGGGTCCATTCACACGTCCGTAATTCTGTTCCGCATTTGCGGAACGGAATTGCGGACCCATTAATTTCAATGGGGACAGACTATGTCCCGGCCGGGTCCGCAATTGCGGATCCGCACTTCCGGGTCCGCAATTGCGTTCCCGAAAAAAATAGAACATGTCCTATTCTTGTCCGCAATTGCGGACAAGAAAAGGCATTTTCTATGAGAGTGCCGGCGATGTGCGGTCCGCAAATTGCGGAACGCACATCGCCGATGTCCGTGTTTTGCGGATCCGTGGATCCGCAAAACACACACGGACGTGTGAATGGACCCTTACACAGAGAATACTATCAATCTCTGATAACACCTCCCCTGTGTACAACTATCAGTGACTGACAGCTATCTCTGTATACACACTTACACAGAGAATACTATCAATCTCTGATAACACATCCACCATGTACAGCTATCAGTGACTGACAGCTATCTATGTATACACAGTTACACAGAGAATGCGATCAATCACTGATAACACCTCCCCTGTGTACAGCTATCAGTGACTGACAGCTATTTCTGTATACACACTTACACAGAGAATACTATCAATCACTGATAATACCTCCCTGTGTACAACTATCAGTGACTGACAGCTATCTATGTATACACACTTACACAGAGAATGCTATCAATCACTGATAACACCTCCCCTGTGTACAGAAATCAGTGACTGACAGCTATCTCTGTACACACACTTACAGAGAGAATACTATCAATCACTGATAACACCTCCCCCGTGTACAGTTATCAGTGACTGACAGCTATCTCTGTATACACACTTACACAGAGAATTCCATCAATCACTGATAACACCTCCCCGTGTACAGATATCAGTGACTGACAGCTATCTATGCATACACACTTACACTGAGAATACTATTAATCACTGATAACACCTCCCCTGTGTACAACTATCACTGACTGACAGCTATCTCTGTATACACACTTACACTGAGAATACTATCAATCTCTGATAACACCTCCCCTGTGTACAGCTATCAGTGACTGACAGCTATCTCTGTATACACACTTACACAGAGAATGCTATCAATCACTGATAACACATCCACCATGTACAACTATCAGTGACTGACAGCTATCTGTATATACACACTTACACTGAGAATACTATCAATCACTGATAACACCTCCCCTGTGTACAGCTATCAGTGACTGACAGCTATCTCTGTATACACACTTACACAGAGAATGCTATCAATCACTGATAACACATCCACCATGTACAACTATCAGTGACTGACAGCTATCTGTATATACACACACTTATACAGAGAATGCTATCAACAGATCGCTTCCCTGTGTACAGCTATCAGTGACTGACAGCTATCTATGTATACTTATACCATTCTACAGAGAGTAGAATGTTATCAGATGATTGATAGCATTCTCTGTGTGAGTGTGTATACTAGATAGTGTCAGTCACTGATAGTGTACACAGGAGGTGTTATCAGTGATATACTTATACAGGCAATGCTATCAATCACTGATAACACCTCCCGTGTACAGAAATCAGTGACTGATAGCATTCCTTGTGTAACTGTATACAAAGGTAGCTATCAAGTACTAATAACACCTCCCCATGTACAACTATCAGTGACTGACAGCTATCTATGTATACACAGTTACACAGAGAATGCTATCAATCACTGATAACACCTCCCCCATGTACAACTATCAGTGACTGACAGCTATCTCTGTATACACACTTACACAGAGAATACCATCAATAACTGATAACATTTCCCCTGTGTACAACTATCAGTGACTGACCGCTATCTCTGTATATACACACTTACACAGAGAATGCTATCAATCACTGATAACACCTCCCCTGTGTACAGCTATCAGTGACTGACCGCTATCTCTGTATACACAGTTACACAGAGAATGCTATCAATCACTGATAACACATCCACCATGTACAACTATCAGTGACTGACAGCTATCTGTATATACACACTTACACATAGAATACTATCAATCACCGATAACACCTCCCCTGTGTACAGCTATCAGTGACTGACAGCTATCTATGTATACACACTTATACACACTTTTACAGAGAATGCTATCAGAGATCGTTGTACATGGGCGAGGTGTTATCAGTGATTGATAGCATTCTCTGTGTAAGTGTGTATACATAGATAGCTGTCAGTCACTGATAGTTGTACACAGGGGAGGTGTTATCAGTGATTGTATACACACTTATACAGGCAATGCTATCAATCACTGATAACACCTCCCCTGTGTACAGAAATCAGTGACTGATAGCATTCCTTGTGTAACTGTATACAAAGGTAGCTATCAAGTACTAATAACACCTCCCCCATGTACAACTATCAGTGACTGACAGCTATCTATGTATACACAGTTACACAGAGAATGCTATCAATCACTGATAACACCTCCCCCATGTACAACTATCAGTGACTGACAGCTATCTCTGTATACACACTTACACAGAGAATACCATCAATAACTGATAACATTTCCCCTGTGTACAACTATCAGTGACTGACCGCTATCTCTGTATATACACACTTACACAGAGAATGCTATCAATCACTGATAACACCTCCCCTGTGTACAGCTATCAGTGACTGACCGCTATCTCTGTATACACAGTTACACAGAGAATGCTATCAATCACTGATAACACATCCACCATGTACAACTATCAGTGACTGACAGCTATCTCTATATACACACTTACACAGAGAATGCAATCAATCTCTGATGACGCCTCCCCTGTGTACAACTATCAGTGACTGACCGCTATCTCTGTATATACACACTTACACAGAGAATGCTATCAATCACTGATAACACCTCCCCTGTGTACAGCTATCAGTGACTGACCGCTATCTCTGTATACACACTTACACAGAGAATGCTATCAATCACTGATAACACCTCCCCTGTGTACAGCTATCAGTGACTGACCGCTATCTCTGTATACACACTTACTCAGAGAATGCTATCAATCTCTGATGACATCTTCCCATGTACAACTATCAGTTATTAATGTATCTGCACCAAAAATCTTTCTAAAATGGTGGCACAAGTAGATTTCTGCACTTTTTATTTCTGACATGCTAAAAAGAGAGTGGGTCTTTGTATGAACAGGGCGTCATCTGCGGTGCAGCATTTTGGAACAAAATTTTGGCACAGTTTTGGCGTAAAAATGCGTGTCAAAGTAAGCCAAGCAATAGTTTGTATAGAGTCAAAGCAAAGTGACTATTCCTGCACAAGATTTCCCATCCATCCTGATCCCCTGTGATAAATCTGGTGCAGGTCTAGACATCCTGGCTACGCCTACACCACTGTTAGCATGGGCGTAGCTATAGGGGCTGCAGAGATAGCAGTCACTACCGGGCTCAGGAGCCTGAGGGGGCCCAAAGACCCTTGTGCCGCATAAGAGGACACACAAAGCACTGAGGGAAGGGGGGCCCAAGCTAAACTCTTGCACCAGGGCCCATGAGCCGTTAGCTACGCTCCTGACCGTTAGGATTAGTAGGTCTGGGCCATGGAGTCCTGAGATTTCGTTCACTTTCACTCTTTGTAGGCTCAGCCTGTTGGTTACTGCTGGCTTGCAGAGTTGAGCAGTCATTGGAAATATACTGAAAGCGAGTTCTTATTCGGCTTCCACTCCTCTGAATGTTTCCTTCCTTTGCTGCTTGTGTCTTAGCTGTCTCAGCTTGTCCAGTCACACCTCACAAAGCAGTCATAGCAAGCCTCTCCCAGCTGTTAACCAGGGAGGGATGTCAGGTGCAGCGCCGAGGATCTCCCAAACCAATGGGGAATATCTGGATTTTCTAGAAAGAAGCCAGGTTTCCTGCACGAGAGAACTAATTCTAACTGAAACACATGAGGAGCAGATACAGATTTCTAGGCCGGTGTATTCTTGCTCTAGATGCTTCATAATATTTATGTTGTGTCCATCTATACTGCTCATACATTATGGAGTTTATGTAATGTTCACAGACAAATATTATGACATGGCCTTTTTGGTTGTTTTGTGTTTGGTGCTATTTCTAGGCATGTTTGATGCAGTTGGTGTAGATGTTTTATGTTTCCCATGACCTTTCATTCTCTCAGTGCTCGTATTGATCCATATGGATGAAAACGCTCTGAGATAAGAAGGGTGGCCTTGTCCCTCATCATACAGGGCCTGACAAATCCCAGGATCAGTAGGGCAAACTGCCAAAAAGATGTTCCTGTCAAGTTTATTGTGCTGTTTTTATTAACACCTATGAAACATCTTAGTACATGGCTACCAAAACAAGTGAAGCTGGCTAATAGAGCAGTGTAAAAAACCTACACCTATTGGGGGGGGTTTTGGACTTTTCAAACGCCATATGCATAAATTTTAGTGCAGTTAAGCCGCCTTCACCCCTGTAAAAGGGTTTATCAACATTTTATAACTGATAACCTATCCTCTGGATAGGTCGTCAGTATCTGATCAGTGGGGGACTGGCACCCGGATCCCCCGCAGATCAGCTGTTTGAGAAGGCATCGGTGTTCCTTTCAGCTTACTAAGCACAGGGCCGTACATGGTATAGCGGCTGTGATTGGTCTCACAGCTCAGCCTCATCCACTTGTATGGGGCTGAACTGTGCCTAGGCCATGTGAATAATGAACGTGTCTTCACTGACCTAGGGTAAGCTGAAAGAAGGCTGTGACGCCACTGTGAGCACCAATGGGGGCCCGGGTGTTGGACCAGGACAGAGGATAGGTTATCAGTTATAAACTCTAGAAAAACCCCTTTTTAAAAAAAAAGTGGGGAGGAGGCAGGCCTTGGGTGGGAACTCCATGGCCCCACTCATTTACCAGCGTGAGCTAGATATGGTGTGCATTACAGTACAAATGTACTTCAGCTGGTTGGAGTAGAAGATGAGATAAATTAGTTACTTTCTTAATAAATTTGTTGCATCTTCCGCCTGTGGAGTTTATACTAAGACTATCGTGTGAAACACACAAGAAAAGACATTTCTATTGTAGTGCCGGCCATGTGCGGTCTGCAAAATGGCCGGTGTCCGTGTTTTGCAGACCGCAAAAAAGTTACGGACGTGTGAATGGACCGTTATAGTGCTGGCCATGTGCGGTCCGCAAAATGCAGAACACACTTCCAGTAAATGACAAGTCACAAGAAAAGTGGGGAAGTAATCTGACAGGATGTAAATATTTCATTTTTGCTGTAGCTTTTAAGAAACAAACTTGTAAAATGTAGACCTGGGTTTTGCTGGAACTTGTGTATGTTAGTCTCACAGTATAAGGCCTCATGCACATGACTGTTGTTTGGTTCCGCATCCAAGCTGCATTTTTTTGTGGCTCGGATGCAGACTAGTCTCTTAATTACAGGTTTAACTCCTGCTCTATGGCAGGCCCTGACAAGCAAACACTTAAACTATGGCTAAGCAGTTCATAATTCATTCATGGTAAAGAAAAAAAAAAAGTAATATGTTTTAGGGCTCATTCAGATGACCGTATCTGTTTTTGTGCTCCGCAAGTCAAGAATAAGATGTTTTTTTTTTTTTTTTGTTTAGTTTTTTTTGCGGGGCCACAGAACGGAAGTATGGATACGGACAGCATACAGTGGCCCCATTGAAATGAATCCGTTCCACAAAATTGCAGATGCAGACACAAATATACGGTCGTGTGAATGGGCGCTTACTCTGTACCTTTTAATATATATTTTTATATATAAAAATACAGCACCGTACAGTACTGTAGCTGTGCCATAGCCATTTATAACCATATTTTCTTGTCCAACCCGATTTTCTCTCTCCCCCAAAAGACACGTTTCTATAAATATGCTCATTACGAAAAAAAAAAAAAGCCCAAAGGGCTGTCTGCGCACCCATTAGCAGAGAGTCCCGCTCCTCCTCTTAACTCTATATACACACTAAAAGTGGATTTACCCGAGGCAAGGAGAAGCCGATTGTTGGAAAGGCACAGTTCCCGACAGTCAACTGTTCGTTAAGGGGAGGTGAAGCTCTGTGGATGAGGATGAGTGATGGTTGCTGCTATTGCTTGTCCCCTAAATCATTGCTCCTGGGCAGCAGACTGCTGTTTATACAGCACAATCTGCTACCTGGGAGCGATGATTGCGGTGTCTGCGATCATTTCACCCGATGAACAAGCATTTCACTCATCAGGCGATATGCGGCACCTTCAGACTGGCCGATTATAGGGAACGTTCGTAGGAACGTTTGTTCCCTATAATCTGTCCAAACATTGGGCCATGCAAATCGACTTTTACACAGAGAATACTATTAATCACTTTTAATAGCTAATGGGCCTTCTTGAACATGTCGTAGTTTTATGCCCGCCACCTCTTGGCATGAATGCCGATGGAACTCTGCCCCGCCCCCATTATAGTCAATGCTTGCCCCACGAGTGCACTAGCGACAGCACGGATCCGGCACGCTATTCACCCGTCGGAACAGCATGCCGGAGCTCCTTGCCGCTCGTGTCAAACTAGCCGAAATCTCTCCTTTCTCTGACTTCATTGTTCATGGAGGAGGCGTTATCCAGCGTTTATACGGAGATAGAGGTCACAGTCACTGATAACACCCCCTCCTCCACCCCCGTGAACAATGAAGTCAGAAAAAGCAGGGATTTAAATGTATAAAGCATTCAGAAACTCTTCACAATTTCCCCCCATCAATCTGCACTCAAAACCCCATAATAAGAAAGTGAAAACAGAATTTTAGACATTTTTGCTCATTTATTAAAAAGAAAAAAACTAAAATTTTGCATGGACATAAGTAATTCCATTTATCTTGATCATCTGTGAGATGTTTCTGCAACTTGATTGGTGTCCACCTGTGGTAAATTGTCGATTGGACCTGATTTTAAAAGACACAACCCTGTCTATGTACGGTCTCATAGCTAACAATGCATGTCAGAGCATTGAGGAAAAAACTGCCTGTAGAGCTCAGAGACCTGATTATGTGGAGGCACAGATCTGGAAAAGAGTAGAAAAACATTTCTGCTGCAATAAAAGTTCATAAGAGCCTCCATAATTCTCTAAATAGAAAAAGCTTGGAACAACAAGGACTCTTATTAGAGCTGGCCACCAGACCAAACTTAAGTAAGCGGGAGAGAAGGGCCTTGGTAAGAGAGGTGACCAAAAACCCAATTGTCACTCAGGATCTTTGGAGCTTTGCCAGAGTGCACAGGGGCGGATTGGAAACTTAAAGTGGCCCTGGGAAAAACCCAAAAAGTGACCCCATGTTGTAGGTGGGTTTAAACTGACAAAAGACGCGCCAAAACAAGTAGGCAAGGACAACCAAAGTAAGCAGGGCCTGCAATACTGTAGTGCACCGCAGAATACCGCCCCAGCAGAACCAAATACCACAGGACAGCACAAAGTACTGCTGCCCTCACTACCTTGATGACAGTAATAAAGTTCTGAAGGGCACCTGCAGCTATTGAGCATTAGATCATTGTGTACCTGGCCTGCGGCCATCAAGAGGGCTTGAGTGGCCCTCTGGGCAACGGCCCACCAGGAAATTTCCCTGTAGGGTCTATGGCCAATCCGTTCCTGTGTGTGCAGATGGGAGAAACTTCCAGGTTAACCATCACTGCAGCACTCCACTAATCTGTTTTTTTTTTGCAAAATGGCCAGAAAGATGCCTCTCCTCAGTAAAAGACAAATGAAAGCTGCCTGGATTTTGAAAAAAGCACCTAATGCATTCCCAGGCTGTGAGAGAAGACATTCTCTGGTCTGATGAAACGAAGATCAAACTTTTTGTCCTCAATTCCAAGCGTCATGTTTGGTAGAAACCAGGCACTGACCAGGACCCTCCCGACAGTGAAGCATAGTGGTGGCAACATCATTTTGTGGGGTCTTTTTCAGCAGCTGGGACGGGGAGATATTCTTAATGAAAATCTGATCCAATGTTCTCTGGACCTCCAATTGGGCCAAAGGTTCATCTTCAAACAAGACAATGACCCTAAGCACACAGCCAACACATAGGAGTGGGTTAGGGACAACTGTGAATGTCCTTCAGTGGCCCAGTCACAGTATTGAGTTGAACCCAATCGTAGAGTCCTGAAAATGGCTGTCCACCGACGGTCCTCATCCAACCTAACAGAGCTTGAGAGGATCTGCAGAGAAGAATGGCAGAATTGAGGAAGGTTATGAATACTTATGTCAATGCAATATTTGAGTTTTTCCTTTTCAACAAATTAGCTAACATTTCAAAAATTCTGTTTTCACTTTTTTATTATGGGGTATAAAGTACAGAATGATGGGGGGGAAAAAACTTGATTGTTTTGTTATTTTAGCACAAGGCCACAAGATAACAAAATGTGTAAAAAGTAGTAGGGACTAAAGAGTAAAGACTTTCTGAAGTTTTACTGTATCTTTTCCCACAGAAATACACAATACATCAATCTGTTCAGCTTCCCTTGCTCTACAATATTCTGCGGATTGCACTGATTTGTGCTGACAGGTTCTCGTTAAGTTCCTATTAAGCTCTACCGCAGGCAGGAATTAATAGAAAGAGATTTTACCATAGAGTGCAGTGGGGAACCAGTACATTCTATGGTTTAAGCAATCTAACAAATGTGTGTTAAAAAAAAAAGTTAAAAAAGTTTGTAAATTATGAACAATTATAGATTCTAATTAATCCTTTCCCCAATTTTACAAATAAAAAAAACTGTAAAAAATAAATATAATTGGTATGACCGTGTCTGAGAATGACCAGGCTGTTAAAATAAATTTAAAAAGTGGAAAATAAATTTAATAAAAAGTGATTGAAAGTCGAATATATCCTAAAATGGTAAAAACCACATCTCCCCACAAAGCCCTTACATAGCTCTGTAGATGGAAGTATAAAAGTTATGGGTGTATAATACAATGCAAAGACACTTATTTTTATTTTTATTTTAAGTATGAAAACATAAGAAAAGCTACCATGGGCTGGCGCCACCCTGCAGGAGACACAATATGGGTAACTGATTCTCTCCTTTATACTTTCTGCACTTGCACTTTTAGTTTTTCTTGTACTATTATGAACTGCTGCCATTGTGTTCTCTTCCAGTTATGTCGCCATTTTCCCTACACTTGTTTTTAACATTTTAATGTGTATGAATTTTTGTCAATAAAGGTTATCGTTGATTCATGCGGTCTGGCAGTTTTCTGTAGGTATTTGTATTGTTATTTGCCATAGACTTGTGCTCATTTGAGCATTACATGGTTGTGATTTCTATATGATAAGATATTGATTTTTATATTTATTTTATTTTTATATAAGTGGCTGGCCCTTTCCCGTATGTAACTGTACAGAATGTAATGCTCCAAAATGCATTCCGTTCCATACCGGAGAGAAAACCGCAGCAAGCTTTGGTTTTTTTTCCATTCATGGGATACGGAGCAAAACAGGTCCCACAATGTAAGTCAGTGGTGCCGGATCCGTTTTCTCTGACACAATAGAAAACGGATCCGTCCCCCTTTTTAATTTCAATGGTGTTCATGACGGATCTGTCATTGCTATGTTAAAGATAATACATCTGGATCCATGCATAACGGATGCAGATGGTTGCATTATCAGTAACGGCAGCGTTTTTGCTGAGCCCTGACGGATCCAGCAAACACGCTAGTGTGAAAGTGGCCTAACATGTCACTTCACAGTGAAAGCCATAAAAACTAAACTTCCAACTATATCATATGGAATATTAAATAGTCCCACTTTGTGTCCCAGTTCAATTTAGATATTTGAGACCTTAACTTTTGCTGGATGGGTTGTAGTGTTTTTAGGAACTGTTTTGAGGATCATATAGTTTATTAAATAACTTTTATTTTTGGGGGAAAGATAAAAACACTGCAATTTTAACATTATTTGTGTTTTTTTTTTTATGGTGTCTTATAAATGGTAAAATAACTTTATTCTGTGGGTCAGTACGATTATGGGAAATGTATGTCATTTTTTATTAAGTTCTAACATTTGCATAATAACACTTTTTCTTTTACAAAATATGTTTTTGTTGCTGCATTCCAACAAAATTTTTATTTTTCTGAAGACCTAATCGTGAGAGGGCTAATATATTAGATTCTTCTTTAGTTATAGTTATCGCTATTACTGTAGCATCTAGGATATCACTAGAGAAGTGGCTCACATATCGTATGGTAAAGATAGGATAAGGACAGGAGGAAAAGTGTAAAATGAAAATGTTATTGATTTGTGTGTGTGTGAGGTACAAGCGTTTGGTGTAACTTGACACTGTGATCCGGATGCTGTTAAACATCTGGGTAATGACATCAATAAATAGCCTATCACTCCCGACCCGTTTTCTAAAGGCTATAACCAAATACAGAAAAGCTAATGTTGGTCTTGTTTTAAAGCTAAGATTCTCAGCTTCCAAACAAGACTAGTCCCACAGACCCATATCCCTAGCTGCTATAGAGCCTCTGATATGAAGGATTAAAAAAGATGCCCTCACCATGCTGTTTGACCTCTGAACTGTTAGGCCATTTTTTCAAAGTCTGTTGACTGTCACTCTAATAAACTTGAGTGGAGAGAGCCATGGCCATTTGCAGGCATCTTTCCTCTATTTGGATTTGAAACTTGCTTCACCTTACAGTTCCAGAAGTGGGATATGCCACACATGTCTATGGTGTAATACCCCATTTGACCATCCACAGTAGAATGTGTGGCTGGGATTGAGCATAATTAGAATATGCACTTCCTCATCATCTGTTTTAGACTGTTAATATGGTCATGTGGTTGCAGCTTGTGTTGTGCATCATATATTTCTTGGAAGACACTGGAGAGGAAAGATGAGAAACATTTAGCAAAATACAGTGTGAATATAAACCTTGCAGGAAGTCAAATGCTTTATTGTCCCTGCCTTGTGGAGGATGCAGTGCCTGCCTAGGAGTAAGCAAAAGCTGCGTAGTGACTGCACTCCAGGGAGAACAAGGCTCCCTTGGTACTGCGAATCAGATCTCGTCAAGACCTTAATAACAGATCCATTACTTAAGTAATGCAAACAAACTAACCCGTCCATGTAAAAAATGGCAGATATTGCAATAAGCTTTGTCATATAGCTGTCACTGATGGGTGCAAATACTCCAGCGATTACATTAAAGGGGATGTCCCATGATTATATTTTACATTTCTCTCTTAGATCGCCCAGAACAAACATTTTTCAATTGGAATATTGATGTTTCATACTTAATATTTTACATAGTTGTTAAGGTTGGGAAAAGACAAAAGTCCATTAAGTCTGACCGGTAATCCTGCTATATTGATCCACGGAACAAATCCCTGGATCAATGTCCATCTTCCTCTTAAGGAGGGGTTGGGCCAAGGGGAAAGGGTGTGTAGAACATGATTTCTATACAGTGTCATTAGAGTTAATGTTATTTTGAAATAAAAAGCCATCTAAACCTTTTTTGAAGCCATCTACGGTATTTGCTGTGACCAGCTCCTGCGGCAGGCTATTCCAGAGATTTACAGCCCTTACTGTAAAGAATGCTTGTCGTCTCTTATGACTGAATCTTTTTTTCTCCAGGCGTAGGGAGTGGCCCCTTGTTTTTTGAGGGGGTTTAACACAGAATAGCTTCCCTTGATATTTTTTGTATGGTCGGTTTATATATTTGTACAGGTTAATCATGTCCCCCCTTTTTTTAAAGCTAAACAAATTCAGTTCATTTAATCTTTGCTCATAACTAAGATCTTCCAAGCCCTTTATCAGTTTAGTTATTCTCCTTTGCACTTTTTCTAACTCCAGGGCATCCTTTTTATGGACTGGTGCCCAGAACTGAACTGCGTATTTCAGATGAGGCAGCACCAACGCTTCGTAGTGGAAATATTACATCCCTGTCTGGCGAGTCCATGCCTCTTTTAATACAAGACAAAATTCTGTTGGCCTTAGAGGCAGCTGACTGGCATTGCATGCTGTTATTTAGTCTATGATATACACCCAGATCCTTTTCAACCAGTGACTCTCCCAGTTTTACTCCCCCTATCTATATTAAATCTCATACAGTAAGTTTGTCCAAGTCAGCTTGTAACTTATTAACATCTTCCATAGACTGTACCGTATTACAAAGTTTGGGGTCATCTGCAAAACTAGAAACGGCACTAGTAATCCCATCCTCTGTCATTAATGAATAAGTTAAATAATAGCGGACCAGGCACAGAACCTTGGGGTACATCAATTATAACCGGGGACCATTCGGAGTAGGAATCCTTGACCACAACTCTTTGGGTATGATCGTGAATCAAATTTTTAATCCAGTTACAAATTATATTTTCTAAAGCAGTAGACCTCAATTTACCCATTAGGTGTCCACGAGGGACAGTATCAAACGCCTTTGCAAAGTCCAAAAACAATATCCTCAGCCTTCCCTCTGTCCAGCCCTCTACTCACCGCCTCATAAAAACAAATCAGGTGAGTTTGACGGCTTCTGTCCTTAGTAAGACCATGTTGGCTATCACTTATTATGTTATTTACCATTACATAATCCATGTAGTCCCGTAGAAGGTCCTTAAACACTTTTCCCACTATGGATGTTAAGATTACAGGTCTATAATTTCCCAGTGAAGACCTAGCACCCTTTTTGAAAATGGGCCCCACATTCACCTTGCGCCAGTCCCTTGGTACAATGCCTGTCATTGAAGAATCGGTAAATATTATTAACAGAGGCAGAGCAATATGTTCTGCTGATGTTCCTTTGATTCCTTGTCTGAATGACCAGCTAATGTGTGGAGCATTGGTGGGCACAAGTGAATGGGAGCAGCCCTGCAGTAACCGTGCTAGGCCACTATACAGCTGAACTGCCAGGAGTCGGACCGCAGCAGATCTGATATTGATCATAGGTCATTGGTATCTTATGTTCATGCTTCTAACCACAGTTTTTACTTCTTGTGTTGCAGGTACGCCTTCACATCTGACAATTCTGCGAGTATGATTGTTCTCTAGAAAATCATATGCATTCAAGTGTCTGAATTAACACAGGTAACGTGTCATAGCATTAATGTTTTTACGGACGGTAATTTCTGCTTGTTCTTAGGGTCAGTTCACACAGCTGATTTTTGTGCCTTTTATGACGCGTTTTATACATGTAAAACGGCTATAATTTGAATGAGAGTCAGCACTTTCTTCTTTTTGACACGTGTAAAAAAGAAGCAGCATTCCCTATCTTAGGGCAGAATCAGCTCTGATTTTCCTGTTCAAATGAAGAAGAAAAAAAAAGCACCCTTTGCGATGTGCACATAAGGCTACTTTCACACTGGCGTTTTGGATTCCGCTTGTGAGATCCGTTTCAGGGCTCTCACATACGGTCCAAAACGGATCAGTTAAGCCCCAATGCATTCTGAATGGATAAGGATCCGTTCAGAATGCATCAGTTCGGCTCCGTTCTGCATCTTCCGTTCTGGCGGCGGACACAAAAACGCAGCATGCAGCATTTTGGTGTCCGTCTGAAGAGGCGGAGCCGAACGGATCCCTTTTGAATTACAATGTGTCAATAGGGCCGGATCCGTTTTCAATGACACTATATGGTGCATTTGAAAACGGATCCGTTCCCCGTTGACTTTCAATGTAATTCAAAATGGATCCGTTTTGACTTTGACATTTTTCTTTAAAACTAATGCAAACGGATCAGTTCTGAATGGATACAAACATTTGCATTATAGGTGCGGATCCGTCTGTGCAAATAAACAGACGGATCCGCACCAACGCAAGTGTGAAAGTAGCCTGAGCTTGTTTTTTTTTTTGTGTGGTAAACATGCCAAAAACTCTTGTGGGGAAAAGTACTATAGAATTTAATAAAGTTTTGAATACGTTTTTTAAAAAAAAAAGTGGAGTTTAGTTTTATTTGTTTTGGTAGATAAAAGTGCAATTCTGGATATGTTTACTAAAATTTTCATTAAAAGGCGCATTTCATTTCTGCGTACCTTAATGTGATTATTGGAGCTCATGGTTAACGTACAGATGTGCTATTATGTGTCCTCTAAAATGGCTCCTGGGATGAAGAAGAACAGCGCAGTTTCTATGGTTGGCATAGAATCGAGGCTGTGAAGTCTAAAAAGAAAAGCATAAAAAAAAAAATCTGCATGCTTTACAAAAAACTTAATTTTGAGGTGTAAAAATCTGCCTGGATTCAGCGCATGTGTATTTTGAAAATCGGCCGTGTGAACTGACCCCCGGCGTTCTCCTGCACAGCATATGGGTACCACAGATCCAGGAAGCCTGTAGCAGGGTAAGGGGAGGGTCTCATTATGTTTCCCATGTGTCGTGTATTCCCGGGACAGTTCGGTTATTTTCCTTCATTTAGCACGATTTGGTCTGACAAAGCTTCTGGATTTCCATTATTTACTGAGCAGGCTTTACTTTTGGAGTGGGGTATTTTATAAAAACCTAATATATTTCTGCCCCCTGAACTATTCCCTTTACAAGATGGGATTATTCAGGTACTAGGGGACAAGTGAAGGGAAATACATTGCTAGAGTCTGCTCTCCACCACACTGTCAGTAAAGATGTTGTTCACTCTGCAAGTATGCCTCAGTTATTCCTCTGGGAAATGTAGGAATAAATTGACAACTGGGTGCCGCAGTGGCAGACTGTAAGGGACACACCTTAATGGCAATGTATTTGTACGTTTATTTTCTGCATTTTCAGAAGGAATAACTGAGGAACGGCACCATGCAGCTTAAAGTTCTAGGCAAAGATGCCGCTTAATTACCAAAGCTAGATCCTCTTGTTTAGGACACCACTGTGGCTTTTTAAAAAGGTGGTTCTCAGCTTTAAAGAAACGGAGAATCATAGATGTGAAATAATATCTATTAATACTCACCTTTTTCCGAGCAATTTTGCAGAAACTCTTAGAGAAAAGGAGGGTCTGTTTTAATGGCCTTTAGCACGTCATGACAGCTCCCCGTCTCTTTCCATGGATGGTGTACAGATGCCATAAATGGCCCTGGTACACAGCCGAGGGAATTCTCTCCAGCTGCTCTCCCCTATTAACCAAATTGTTCCCACTTGTAAGCACAGCAATTTAAATGATAGCAGTGAATAGGGAATTTCTGACCAATTCCCTGATATTCAAATGAAGGTTTGAAAAAAAATATGCAATCTTTAACATAGAAGTCTAATTTTGGAGACAAATGCTTTTTTTTTTTAAATGAATTCATTCTGGACACACATTAAGTATAACATGTCCAAATAATAGTTAAAAGGGTTTCTTCGGGGAGGTTTTTACTTATGACCTATGATAGGTCATCAGTAGCTGATGGGTGGGGGTCTAACACCTGGGACCCCCACCGATCAGCTGTTTCAGAAAGCAGCCGCACTAGCAGTAGTGCTGCGGCCTTCTCTGGCTTTGCCGAGGCCATGTGGTGTCACGTTCATCCGTCCCGTGGCCTAGGGCTGCGATGGCTAACCTTCGGCACTCCAGCTGTGGTAAAATTACAACTCCCAAGATGTAATTTTACTCGCTTGGCTGTTCTCAGAACGCCATAGAAATGAGTGGAGCATGCTGGGAGTCGTAGTTTCACCACGGCTGGAGTGTCGGAGGTTAGCCATCACTGGCCTAGGGCAGCTCTGCCCCATTGAAGTGAATGGAGCTGAGCTGCGATACCAAGCACGGCCACTATGCTATGTACGGCGCTGTGCTTGGTAAGCTGCAAGTAGGCAGACCCGCAAAGGCATTTGTAACATGCTGCGGCACCTGCAAGATGCACACGCCCGGTATCCGTGTTTTCTTCGCATTTCTTCCATGTATTACAACTGGGATATAGGTGGTGTATTGGGATATATTGATATTTTAGAATGATAGAATATTGATATTATATGAAGTGCTCAATTTACGGTTTATAAAAATGTTTTTTTCCCCCCCACCTTTCAGGATTAACCTCACGGATTCCATAATGGCAGACGACTTCATAAGTCATCACCGGTCTTCTGAATTATAATTGTTCCTTTCTTCTTGCTTAAGAAAGCATGCTCATGTTGAAGGACTCTGATATGTAAGCAGTTACTACCGCTTTACTTGTATAATACAGTATTACTTGCACCTTTTATTTTGCCTACTTTTTTTTTCTTATATTCACGTCTACATGGTGCACAATGATGCATCAGATGAGGAAAAAAACACACAAAAACCCCTCTCTGCCTTCGGCACTGCCTGTTACACCTCATGCGTAGTGTGAGGCTGTAGGCAGGTGAGCGGTGTTCACTAGGGCGTAGTTGAGGCTTTTCCAGCGATCTCCTCAGCAACATGGGGACGAGCATCATACAGTGCTCATGTGACATTGCCATGCAGTGCCTGGACATACACATACAATTGCAGTGTCGGTATATGTCTGTCAGTGGTATATATAATTGGAGAACGATTGATCAGCTAGATAGAACTGTCTCTCCTTATAGATAAGAGGCACCAGCTGTCTAATGCTTTTTGGCCTTCTCCAAAGCACTGAACTGTACAGTCTATCAAACATAAAATCTGCCACCTTGATAAACACTTATTCCTTAGTTGGTAAGTATCTGATTGGTGAGGGTGCAACTGCTGGGACTGCCAGTGATCATGAGTACGGGTCCCCATGTTCCTCTTGTTTGAATTGAATGGTGGTCACGCACGAGAACTGCTGCTCCATTCAGAGACTGCCAGACATAGCAGAGCGCTGTACTTCACCTTCTCCAGCAGTTACGTATAGTTGAGTGGTGCAAGTTCCAGACTGCGGCTCCATTCAGAGACTGCCAGACATAGCAGAGCGCTGTACTTCACCTTCTCCAGCAGTTACGTATAGTTGAGTGGTGCAAGTTCCAGACTGCGGCTCCATTCAGAGACTGCCAGACATAGCAGAGCGCTGTACTTCACCTTCTCCAGCAGTTACGTATAGTTGAGTGGTGCAAGTTCCAGACTGCGGCTCCATTCAGAGACTGCCAGACATAGCAGAGCGCTGTACTTCACCTTCTCCAGCAGTTACGTATAGTTGAGTGGTGCAAGTTCCAGACTGCGGCTCCATTCAGAGACTGCCAGACATAGCAGAGCGCTGTACTTCACCTTCTCCAGCAGTTACGTATAGTTGAGTGGTGCAAGTTCCAGACTGCGGCTCCATTCAGAGACTGCCAGACATAGCAGAGCGCTGTACTTCACCTTCTCCAGCAGTTACGTATAGTTGAGTGGTGCAAGTTCCAGACTGCGGCTCCATTCAGAGACTGCCAGACATAGCAGAGCGCTGTACTTCACCTTCTCCAGCAGTTACGTATAGTTGAGTGGTGCAAGTTCCAGACTGCGGCTCCATTCAGAGACTGCCAGACATAGCAGAGCGCTGTACTTCACCATCTCCAGCAGTTACGTATAGTTGAGTGGTGCAAGTTCCAGACTGCGGCTCCATTCAGAGACTGCCAGACATAGCAGAGCGCTGTACTTCACCTTCTCCAGTAGTTACGTATAGTTGAGTGGTGCAAGTTCCAGACTGCGGCTCCATTCAGAGACTGCCAGACATAGCAGAGCGCTGTACTTCACCTTCTCCAGCAGTTACGTATAGTTGAGTGGTGCAAGTTCCAGACTGCCAGACATAGCAGAGCGCTGTACTTCTCCATCTCCAGCAGTTACGTATAGTTGAGTG
The DNA here is from genome assembly GCA_033119425.1 of Bufotes viridis. Lineage (NCBI taxonomy): Eukaryota > Metazoa > Chordata > Amphibia > Anura > Bufonidae > Bufotes > Bufotes viridis. The sequence goes on from CM065590.1 coordinate 175,136,809, forward strand.
GTGCAAGTTCCAGACTGCGACTCCATTCCAATGGGGGAACACAGGAACCCTGTCTTGTAATTACCAGGGCCCCAGCAGTTACATGTCCACCGATCAGACACTTCTTTCTGCTGGATAAGGGACTGCGGGCCAACCTGTTTAACTTATGACAACAACACTTTGCCGAGCCAAAGATCACAGTATTGCGATGTTACTTTGCAGCATAATGAAAGTGAATGGGGTTATGTTGTAATGTGAACTGCAAGTTACTGTGACATGTAGGTCACCAAATATCCAGCAGTTCATTTCTGGGACTGTCTTTACTAAAGGGAATCTGTCAGCAGATTTGTACCTATGAAACTGGCTAAGCGCTTACTACAGGCAATGCAGGGGGAGGCTATTTTACTGTACATAGGGATATTTATATACTATACCGGTCCTAGAATACTGTATAACAGTTTCCCCCCGCCTCCCTGCTTTGCCTGTAGTGAGCGCTTACAGCTCACACAGGCATCGCTCCGGGAGTACAGGGCGAGAGATCACTGAGCAGGAAGAAAGTAAAGATATTTATTCCTATATTAATACATATTTCATGTATAATAATTACTATATGAGGGAGCAGTGCGGGCAGACACCTAGCAGCTCCCAGCCCGTCCCCCTAGTACAGCGCTGCAATGTTAGGAAGACAGCGCTGAAAATGATCGCTGCTAAGGGGCAGCCCTAGCTTTCTCCTATAAATAAGGGTTTTCCCTAAATAAAGTATATTAGAAAAATGCTCCCTATCACTGTCCTTACACATTAGAAAAAAAAATGGCAGTTGCACTTTAAGTTCATATTCATTGAATACCCTGTTTTTTTTTTCTAAATAGTTTCAAAAGATAAATGTGCCCTCTTCTCCATTGAGTTTAATAATGGGGCAGTATTCTGTAAGCTCCAGTGGCACTGCAGGCCGCCAGCATGTTCTCTTTTAAAGGGCTTCTGTCATCAGGAACCTGGTTATTAAACTGGCTGACATGTGCTAATGGCAGCTGAAGCTAATAGTCTTTGTCTCTTCTTTTCTTTCTTTTCATCTCCGTTTTTGTGAATAATGAACTTTTTATTTTATGCAGATAAGCCTCTAGGAGCAATGGGGGTGTTGCCAGTACTCCTAGAGACTCCGTTCTCCCTCCTCTGGCTGTGCCCTCATCATGCTGGTTGACAGGACCAGGCAGGGTGATGCGAACTCTGCCTGGCCTGTCAATCAACATGAGAAGGCGTGGCCAGAGGAGGGAGAACGGAGTCTCTAGGAGTAGAGGCAACACCCCTTTTGTTCCTAGAAACTCATTTGCATAATTAAAAGTTCACTTTTTCACAAAACAGAGGCACGTAGAAAGAAGGGACAAAGACTGTTAGCTTCAGCTGAGATTAGCACATGTCTAAAGTCAGCCAGTTTAATAAGCCCTTTAAGTTTATATCTGTGAAATGAATCAAGTTATGGATCTAAAAATGTTATGATTTAAACAAATTGTCCGATTTTATGATCTTGATTTCCGATCAGTGGGGATCAGGCTCTTGGCACCCCTGCTGATCTGCTGTTTGTGCTGCATCCTCTTCAGAGTGTACCTGTAGTGGTGGTGCCATGCAGCTGTTTGTCCCATTCACCTGAATGGCAGAGGAACCTGTAGTGACACTGCGCCTCTACAGTGTAGAGCAGGGGTGCACAACTCGGGGGAAACATGTGGCCCTCGATACCATTCTGTGCGGCCCCCAAACATCTGGTAAAAGACATGTAGGTCTATGTCTTATGGCTTCTTACATGTATCTTTCATGTATTCTCCTATTAGATGGGAGTCCTAGAACTGTAACTAGACATTTATAGTATTTACTGTATGTTCAATATGCCAGAAATACAGTATTTCAGTTGGTAATACCCCTTTAAGTTTTATTTTCGGCCCTTGGAATTGGTTCAGGCTGACAATGTGGCCCCCAACAAGAAAAGGTTGTGCACCCCCGGTGTAGACCGTGTGCAGGTAAACACTGAAGAGGATGCAGCACTCTCACATGTGCTTTTAACCCGAGAGTCGGATCGCAACTGATCTGATATTGATGGCCTATTGATGTGTCATCAGAAAATGACTTATTGTTTAAAGCACTTTTTTTTACTTTTAACATATTTGAAAGCATTTTTGGTGATGTTGTTTTTTAATTTTCTATGTCAGTATCTATATTTAAGCAAAAACCATAAATTCCTGGAGTGGCCACTAATAGATGCTACTTCTTGATCTGTACAGATCATTTTCCTGCAGTTACCTGCTTATCTGTCATTCTTATCCTGCCTGTAATGATATCACCTTTGAGTCTAGATAAATCGGTCTCCACCATTCACAATAAGTGATTGTACAAGGGAAGAACAGATAAGATTTGACAATCGCCTCTGCACAGGTCACAGAGCATGTCTAGAAAACTGTCCTATAGAAGTCAATGAGGTCCCCTCCTGACTATCGGGGCCACGGCCCATGTGGCTGCCATATGGCAATTTACTTAATGCTTTCTATAGGTCCCTTTAGGCTGGACGATTTAGCAGGTAATTGTTAGGAAGGAAGCGTTCCTTCCCGACAATCACCTGCTCGTCAGTAAAGGAGACCGCTGCAATTACATACAGTGATCTCCTCCACAGTATGGGGAGGAGTGATTGCTAATGCCATCGCTCGTCCCCATGCAGACTCGTTGTTTGCCGGCAGCAGAGGCTGTTTACACGGCACATTCTGCTGCCGGGACACAACGATTTAGATGCCTTCACAAATAATTCAATTACCTGACAAATGAGTGTTTTGCCCGTTCATCGGGTAATCGTGGCACCTATACGCCACCCTAGATAATCGCCAAGTTTTCCTGTGAACGCTCGTTAGCCATTATCTAGCGGATTCTCGACCTGTGTAAAGGGCCTTTAAATGCTGTTAAGAACTGGGCAGGCAAGATGGCCGCTCCCGTAATCATGCTCCGGAAATAAAATACATCTGTAATCAGAAAATAAAATTAGAAAAATAAATAGATCTGTCGCTATCTGGTTTTACGTGGCAGATAACTTTTTGGTGTCACATTTCCTTAGGTGTTCTTCACACTTTTTTTTTTTTTTAAACAAAGCATGAATGGGGAACATCTGGGCGCAGTCATAGATTTTCAGGTGTATTGTGTATTAAAAAGTAAAACATGGCATTTATTATATGAATATTTCATTGCTTTGTGTTTTTCCCTCCCCAGGATCCATCTGAACACTGTAGGTATGTTATTGGTCTTTGTTTCTGAAATGTACGTTAATTTGTTGATTATTGTCACCTTGTATATCACGTATTCTATTTTTGTAGCACCGTATAATGCATGGAGAGGACAGCTGTATATCCATGAGCAGTTGGTGTGCAGTATTGCTTTACAGGCACCTAGCGCTTGCAGCATTCCCACTCAACTGTAAGTGATCTCCTGTATTAGACCTTTGCTGCCCTTTTTATTGTAGTAAAACGGTTACACCACATTACGAAATTTTGCACAGACACGTAGCTGTGGTTCACCTGATTAAAACACTGTTTTTCTCTTGTTGATCTGAGACTCTGGGCTCCTTTCCTGAGTTATGATACCTTTTCTCAATATGCAAATTAGCCCTTCGGTGCAATGAGGGCGTCACCATCTCTCTTGTTGCAGCCATGCTCCTCTTCTTTCTGTGGCAAGCCCTTTTCTGGCTGCTTTGATTGCCAGGGCCAGACAGTGGCCAAGCAGGCGGGAGAGGCTGGCCACAGAAAGGAGAGGAGCTTGGGTTCAACAAGAGCAATGGTGACGCCCTCATTGCACCAGTGGCCTGATTTGCATAAAGAAAAAGTCTCATAACTCTTGAATAGCGCCTCGGATCAACAAAAAAAAACACGTTTTAATCAGGTGAACAGTTTAATAGGGGGGGAGGGGGGTCACTGGTGACAGATTCCCTTTAAACACTCAGATAACCCCTTTAACAATTCTCATAAATAGTTTCTTCAAGCTATGTCTAGTCATAACGGTTCTTTAAATGGCATATCAAAAACAGCTATATTTATAGTACAAAGGAACACGTGGAACACTACAGATAGCAAGTCATGTATGAAACATTTGCAGCATCACTCATTTTATCCTCTCATAAATGGAGAGCCTTTCATTGATTGCTCTTGTCCATGTATGTATTTATTTTAAGTGGGCAGCGAGTGTGAAACTAGCCTTAGAAAGGTACACGATGTATACTGTAGTGAAGGTAATCTTACCAGTGACTGTATTTGTGATTTATAACCTTCTCTATTCATTCCTATGAGGATGACATTGAGACTACCATAGGAATACATAGAGACACTGGCTTCCTGTTCAGAGTGCTGATCAGATGACACAGCTGAGCATCAGAAGGGAGGTTATAACTCACAAATACAGTCACTGGTAAGATTACCTTCATGACAGTTTAAATCATGTACCTTTCTAACAGGTAAGAGAAATTTTTTCAATTGGTCTTTATTAACAATATGGAATCCTTTTTTTTGTGTACAGAGCTGAGATGCTCTACTAGCTGCCTGTGGATGTTTTGTCTTTTCCGTCATCTGAGAAGTCATCATTCCGACTTCTTATCTCTGCTCTTTGACCTTATAAATAGGGTTGAGCGAACTTGTATTTTAAGTTCGGCGTCCAAAGTTCGGGTTATCGAAGAATCCTGTTATGAATTCCGCTACCATAACGGATCCATAAGGGGATTCTTCAATGAACCCGAACGCTGAATTTAAAAAAACAAGTTTGTGCAACCGTCTTTCACTGCTCTACTTCCTTCTTCTCCTCCACATAGAGCACAGGAGCTCCGCCCCTCATGTCACATGATCATTATACCAGGCCCTTTACCACCTCTTATCCAATCCTGTACTGAGCCACGCCCCCTGCACTGATCACATGACCGTGACGTCACCCCAGGTCCTTAGTGTTGTCCAAGGTTCGGGTTCATCAAAGAATCCCCTTATGGATTCCAAATTCCATTATGGTCCGTGGTAGCGGAATCCATAACAGGATTCTTCGATAACCCCAACCCGAACTTTGGACGCCGAACTTAAAACACAAGTTCGCTCAACCCTAGTTATAAACACCAATTATAGTTCAATCTTTATCTTACTGATAAGAATGTGGCTTAAATAAGTGTTTTATGACTTTGTAGTAGTTTAGAAATCAGATTTATTAGATGATGGCACAAAGTGAAAGTACTACTCACACAGTTAAAAAAAACAGTTAACCCTTTGTGAAATAATGGCTCAATATTTTTAATAAAGGCCAATTGTAAATTAAATATTTAGCCAAAAATAAGTTAAATGCAATCACAAAAAAAAATTGCCTTTAAAGATCTGGATTACCCAATGAACTAGTGTTTGCTCATTGATTGTTAAATCAGTGGCAGTATTACTCTGTAAGTTACTCTCCAGATTCATCACTGAGAGGGGGAAAAAAATGCAAACTCACTCCAGTTAAAGGGTGGGGTAGAAAAACTGGAGTAGAATTGCTATACAAAAGTGTTAGTTTGATAAATTTGTCATATCTTAAAACCTATATGTGACATTTTATACAGCCCTGTGATCACCTCAAAAATTAAATGCAGTATAAAATCAAATGTAGATCATTCCTGATCAGTTTAGTTGAACCAGTCTAGATTTTAAATTGAGTAGCTGAGGTGTCAACAGGTTACCAGATAAGGTGCTCACAGTTTTATAGACTCACCCAGTCTACACAGTACCAAAAATCAATAAAGAAATAAGCTAGGGACTCTCGGATACTGAGAACAATATTATAATTTATTATAAAAATAAAATAGACACCTTATAATTCATTCCAATAAGGCACCAAAAACCTGTAGTTGGTGTATCCCTAACTAATAATGGAATAATCCCTTCAGACCTAAAATACATATAAGGGTCTCCCAAAACCACACAGTACAAGGGCAGCGGGTCACCATCTGGTGAGAGAAAGACCATGTAATTCCTCTTTTAACCCGTTCTATATGTGGGTAATGGACAGTCCTCCTTTAAATATTGAACTTATACAGTCCTCCTAAATAGTAGCTTCTCTATCTTGATAGTATTTGCCACAAATGAATGCGGGTAGCACCTTTATCTTAATCGCACTGGCCTCAAATGAATGCGTAAAAAAACTAAGACAGTTCTTAATAGTACTTAGTGTGTTCCATTGAGAAAAAGCGGCGTCCCGCTATAACTAAAATCCGCGGCGTCCCGCTGAATGTCCACACTACGCGCGCTTAGTAATAATAACTGTTTCAATTGCCGGCAACCAAATAGCAACAGTCTTACCAGGGGATGATGTGCGTCAGGTACCTTCGCTCTACACAATGCACGCTGTCCTCTGTATGAAGTACAAATGCCTCCCGTATGATAATCCCACGCTGGTGGCTGGCGTTGCACGTGGACCTCTATTCTCTCATCGGTCCCGTTCACTGCTATTGCCGTCCCTTCGCACGGCAGACGGTACCTAGACTGGTACTAACCGCACTCCCAAATTGCTGGTATTATACTTGTCTTTTGGGGGATTGACCAAACACGTTTCGGGGTTATAGGTGACCCCCTTCCTCAGTGGTGTCACCTATAACCCCGAAACGCGTTTGGTCAATCCCCCAAAAGTGGTAAATACTATCAAGATAGAGAAGCTACTTTTTAGGAGGACTGTATAAGTTCAATATTTAAAGGAGGACTGTCCATTACCCACATATAGAACAGGTTAAAGGAGGAATTACATGGTCTTTCTCTCACCAGATGGTGACCCGCTGCCCTTGTACTGTGTGGTTTTGTGAGACCCTTATATGTATTTTAGGTCTGAAGGGATTATTCCATTATTAGTTAGGGATACACCAACTACAGGTTTTTGGTGCCTTATTGGAATGAATTTTAAGGTGTCTATTTTATTTGTTTAATTTTTATAATAAATTATAATATTGTTCTCAGTATCCGAGAGTGCCCAGCTTATTTCTTTATTGATTTTCAGTCTAGATTTTAATTAACTTTTGGGAAGTGGTTGCCAGGACGCTTATTACAAGGACCCTTCTAATGTTCCTAGTAACGAACACCGGTCAGCGATATCAGCATGTCAATCTGCGCCCTTTACCTGCTTTTACATGCTACACAATCGTTTGTCTCTATGCAGTTTTAATTTGTCAGCAGCATATCTCCTGTTTACACAGGGTTATGTGCTGCCGACAAATTATGATATCAGTGCCTCATAAAAGATGCGATCACTCGACATAGTGTGGATCCACAAAATGTGGGTACGGGCTGTGTGCATCCTGCACCTTTTTCCAGCCCCTTCATGAAAATGCCTATTCTTGTCTGCAAACGGAGAAGAATAGGACATGTTCGGTCATTTGTGGCACAGCCACACAGAAATGGATGGCACACAGATGACATCTGTGTGCTGTCCGGATTTTTTTGCGGCCCCAAAGGATTGAATTTGACCAAAAATATGGTTGTGTGAATTCGGCCTTAGTGTATGTGAAGAAAAAAAAAAGTTGTACATGTTGTAACATGAAACAAGTCTTTGATTAAGGCCGTGGCCGTAGGGCTGCTGCATGCGGACCCATTCACTTAAATGGATCCACAACCCGGAAGGTCGGTGCGGAATAGAGGCACGGAAACACCACGGAGTGCTTCCTTGGGGTTTCTGTCCATGCCTCTGCACTGTAAAAAAAAGTAGTGCACGCACTACTTTTTTCGGTGTGGCCTGTCGGATGTGACTTGCAGGCCCCATTCAAGTGAATGGGTCCGCATGCAGTAGTCCTACGGTCGGTGCCCGTGCATTGCGGACCGATGGCACATCTTCATGACGCCTAATAAATATGATGTGCCCTCAAGTTTTTCTAGTGATGGCTGAAGGTAACATCCTCAGAAATAGCCACCCAGCTCTAATTAGTGCCAGGAAGGTGACACTTGGAGGCTATGATGATTTATCCAATTTTTATTTTTACAATGTTTTAATACGTTTAATTGTGTGTGACTTTTATTCTTTGTGCTAAATTACATAAACCAGGTCAGAAAAACTAGTTCTGAAAGAAGTAATCCAGTTGTCGGACTTAAGAAAAAAGTTACCCGAAGACATATTCCAGAAGACAGATCCAACGGGTCAAGAAGGTAAAACTCGTCTAACACGGCAGTGGCTTTATATTAGTTTTAGGTGACAGTATAGTCACTTGAGTAGTGGCTCTGTGTTATATCTATACCTTATTGCTGAGAGTATGGCTTAACATAGTCAAGAGCCTACAATTTACAACATAGAAAAGAGAATTGCACAAACCCAAATAACCAAACCATATACCATATATATTCCACTTTACAGAATTAATAAGAAGCTCCAACGAAAACCCTACAAAGTATGTCATTTTAAGTTAGGGCTCCACTGTGACTTTTAGTCGTGGTAAACCAGCCGAGTCTGCCACCATTGTGACATGACCTATGTGTTTCCTTTTAAAGAGGAAAAAGTCCTGCATCATTTGCTTGAATTTCGACAAGTGGTCACAATCTAATCTGTAAGTGGAGCGAATATATTGCATTACTTATCTTGTAGCTTGTATATCGTTCACATCTTTGCCGGTATTAATTTAAAGCAGGGGTGCACAACCCGCGGGCCGCATGCAGCCCCCAGAGCTATGGTTTGCGGCCCCCGCCCTGCTAGGCAGAAACACAGCTGTTTCTTCCCGGAGTGCCGCAAAGCGATGGATGACAGCTCTTGGTCCCGCACTGTGACAGGAGCGGAAAGGGTCCCCAGCTTTTAGTGACAGCGGGGAAGCCGAGGAGAAGACAGAAGCGCTTTATCAGCGCTTCTGCCTTCCCTCTGCGAGCGTCATGCAGTATGGGTGCCTCGACGGCAGAGGAGTGTAGAGCTGCAGGGTCAGTAGACCCTGATTAGCTCTGCCCTAGTACAAAGCACCCCCAGCAGGCTGGTTTTCCTGTAACTTTGGAAGCTCCAGTTACAGTGGAAATAGTACAAAAATGTTTCTCCTTGTCTCCCAAAGGTCTTTCAGTGACCTCTTGGGGACAAATTATATATAAAATATAAATATTATGTGGCAAAAAAAATGTAAAATTATAAAAAAAATACAAAAAAAAGGAAAAAGTGCTAAATAAGAGTGTTCACTGTCCCCCAACAGTCTTTTTATGACCCCATGGGGGGACATATTATGTAGCAAAAATATATTAGAAAATATAGAAAATTCTAAAAAAATAAATTAATTTAAAAAATATAAATAATAGGAAAAAATAAAAAGGAAATTGAAAAATTTTTGTAAATACAAATAAAAGAAAAAAATTTAAATGAAAAAGAGCAAAATTAAAAACAAGTGTTGGTGTCTCCCATATGTCTTTTTATGACCTCTTGGGGGACATATTATGTAGCAGAAATATATTAAAAATTAAGAATCCCATTAAGAAGAAAAAACACCCATACCAACCAAAACCGCCACCATTACCGCCCCATTCACGTGAAACTATACATATTATATCACAAAACGGCCTACTCAAAATAGGGAACTAATTATAATAATTTATTTTGGTGTCAGTTTGCATATTTAAAGAATAAGGAGCTATAGTTGGAAAAAATATACTTTTTAAAAACGTTTTGTACAGTTTCCCCCAAATAAAACTACTAAAAATGTTATTATAAAGCCCTATGTGTCACGTAAAAAATTGTTGCTAAAATTATTTTGGTAGTCCACAAATAAGATAGTTACAACCACCACAGGCGCTAAATCACAAAAAAGTGTCTGGTCATTGAGTGTTTTCAGGACTGGTCATTAAAGCGTTAACCAGTTAGTGTTTTCCCCACTAGCAAGGTAAAGTGCTTACTGGTTATTGCATGACACCTGTAACTGGGGGGCAGGTAATAACCAGCGAGCTCTGTCCTCTGCAGTCGAGGAAAGCACTGATTAATGAATAGGAGGCAGGATGGAAGGAAATGTCGCCGCCCTGCAGCATGGCTCCTGAAATAGAAGATTCATAATTATCTGCTCCATGACGCTCCGGTCCTCTGCCCTGCCCCCGTTGTTTACACCTGGCAGTGCATGGTCACATATACTGCTCCAGTTAATGACTGGCTTTAGTGGTGTCATGCAGCTTGTGGTCACATCACCGCTGAAGCCAGTCATTGGCCGGAGTGGTGTATGACCATGTCCATGTACTGCCAGGTGTAAAAGGTGCGGGGACCGGAAGATGGAGGCAGCAGGGGCAGTTTGGACGACCAGAGCAGTGGGGAGCAGGTAAGTAGAACTCTTTGGTTTCAGGGGCTATGCTGCAGCACGATATTCGGGACAACTACTGGGAACAAGTGTTCATAGAAGCGCTCATATCTGGCCGGTATAATCGTGCAGCTGATCAGTCGATAAACAAGGAATTGCTCGTTTGTCGGCTGATTTGCATATTTTATCAGGATGAAAGATGTATGATTATCTGCAGCACATCTCTCTGTGTAATTAGGGATGTGCTACCAATAATCAATACAACTAAATGAAGGAGAAATGACATTAATAGTGATCATTCCTCCACAGTCACTTTGCACTGGTTTGTGTAAAAGGCCAAGGCAAATGAGCGACATTTTTTTTAATTTGCGGCCCCTTGAAATAGAGCGTTACAATGCGGCCCCCAGACCAAAAAAGGTTGTGCACCCCTGATTTAAAGCAGCCCTACAGTTCAAGAAAACAAAAATTAACACATTAACTGCAGAATGAACAGAACACTTACATGGTGACCTCTTTTTCATCTTTTTAGTTGCAGAACTACTAATTCTTGGGCTTCTCTTCTGCCATCCAAGATGGATGCACCACTTCCCAGACTACCTGATGCATACTGTGCATCAGTAGCCCAAGACCGTTCTTGTTTGTCTAGCCCTGCTCTTGAATTGGTCGGCACTGTTCACGTGAGCACTGCTGGCCTATTCAAGGGAAGCAGGAACTGTCTTGGGCTACCAAGTGCACAGTAAGGATGAAGTAGTCTGAGTAGCTTTGTGTCTTTCTTGGATGGGAGGGGAGGAACCCAGGAATTGATGGATCTGCAGCTGAAAAGACCGTCCCAGGAAGATATAATAGTTTATCAGCTTGTTAATTGGGTCTTGAACTGAAGAGTTGCTTTAAGATGTTCAACAGCACTCCTAAAATGTTGTGAAGGAGTGAATTTTTATTTCATCAAATTACTGTGTGATGTAAAGACTGGAGTATAATCCAAGCTGTAATTCTGAATCACTGCACTTTAAGTAATGCACAATATGTACAAAGTTAGCACAACTTTTTATGTAGCTTAATTCTTTGTAAAGTGATGTTTATTGGTGTTTGCATAGCTCCCACTCACTACAATGTAATTATGGAAACAGTGGCGTTCTGGCATGCTTGGCTGTTTCTGTAGGCCTAGCCACCTGATGCTGGTACTTGATCCCATTTCTTTGTGGTGACCAGCTTGCTGGAGGTGAGTTACCGACCAACGCCCTACATATAAGGCACACTGATCAGATAGGCACATGAGCAGTTCTTACCTGATCAGTGGCAGAGGCACGGCTGTCAGTATTCTACTGTCACACTAGCGTTTTGGCTTTCCGTTTGTGAGATCCGTTCAGGGCTCTCAGAGGCGGTCCAAAACGAATCCATTTTGCCCTAATGCATTCTGAATGGAAAAGGATCCGCTCAGAATGCATCAGTTTGCCTCCGTTCAGTCACCATTCCGCTCTGGAGGCGGACACCAAAACGCTGCCTGCACAGATTGTGTCAGAGAAAACGGATCCGTCCCCATTGACTTGCATTGTGTGCCAGGACGGATCCGTTTTCTATGACACAATCTGGCACAATAGAAAACGGATCCGACCCCCATTGACTATCAGTGGAGTTCAAGACGGATCATCTTGGCTATATTCATGGCTATAGAAGACCGAATACAACCAAATCTGTTCATGACGGATGAATGCGGTTGTATTACTGTAACAGAACCGGTTTTGAAGATCCATGACGGATCCGCAAAAAACGCTAGTGTGAAAGTATCCTAACTGGTAAGCACCGGCATTGGTGAAAACTCAGATGCCTACAGACTAACACCTAGGGGATTCACAGAGGGAGGGAGCTCCCTCTCTGACCCCATTGGCTCCTGCGATGCGATCACTGATGACGATTGGTGCTAAGTCAGTCTGAGGCCTTACAAAGGTTTTGGGACCTGCCAGCTTTGGAGGCTTTTGAGGGGTCAAAGCACTCTGTATACCCTTTGATAATTTCCTTGAAAATTAGTCACTTTTTGGGGATTTACTTTCCACTGTAGAGGTACCTCAGGGTGTCTTTAAGTGTGACGTGGCGCAAAAAACATGGGCACCGGCCGCATGAACTCTGCATCGCGGAGCAGACACATTGACTTGAATGGGTCCATGATCCCAAACATACGATCGGACATGTTTTGTTCTTTGCGGAGCTGAGGCGCGGAAGCCCACTGGCACACTCACAAGCTCTTCGGTGGGCTTCTGTGCTCCTGCTTCCGCTCCACAAAAGACAGAACATGTCCTATCTTTTGCCATATGTTTCGGGTCATGGACCCTTTCAACTCTATGGGCCAGATTTTTCATTACACTTCCATCTTACTCCACTTTTACATCTGCCCAAAGTCACTTTTGGCTAGTCAGATGTATTAATGGTCCTTGAATACTGTGATAAATGTGGTTTGATGGTAGCAGTTCATCCTTTAGTAAACGGCTTTACAAAAGTCGCACGTCTTTACAAAAAAGTCGCATGTTCTATTAAAAAGTCGCATAACATAAGCATGGTCCCCCCTGGAGTGAAATTGTGCAATTTTTTGCGACTTTTTTGCGACTTTTTAAATGGTTGCAATAGTAAATATGTCTAGAGATTCATTTACATAAGACAACACGCCCACTTTCACAAAACTGGAGAGCTTAGTGCAGATCTTGAAAAAGTCGCAAAAAAATGCGCAATTTTACCGATTGCGCATTTTTTTGCGACTTTTTCACTCCATTAAAGTGACTTTAGCTAATGATAAATCTGGCCCTATGTGTCAGCACCGCGCTGAGTTCACATGGCCATTGCCTGTGTTTTGCACACCGCAACACTGGCACAGCGGCCATACAGTGGTGTGAATGGGAACTCACAACGTTATTTCTTTAACCCCTTCAGGACACAGCCAGTTTTCACCATCCTGACAAAACTTTGCAACTCTGACATGTGTCCATTGAAGTCAGTGGGTCCACACACGCTGTGTGAAATTCACATGACTGGTGCCCGTGTTTTCCAGGTCCATTGTTTTCGCACAGCAGCCATGAGGTCGTGTGAATTGGACCTTAGTCTTAAATAAATAAGTGCTCCTGTTATCGAGTTTATTTGCTCATTACCCTTTGCTTTCTCTTCAGTGTCTTGTGGAAATATCTACTACAGCCTCTTTTCTGTAGTAACCTCAAATATTGATGGATCTGACAAGTTGCTGAAGTGCTTAAGAGATCAGGATCTGGTAAGAATATCAAGTGATGGACTGCAGTCTTTTGTTTGGGCGGGAAATGCTAGAAATTCCACTGCCAGATGAACACCTTATAGCGGCCACACATAGGTTAAAGTTATCAGGGCTCGCTTACCTTGACCAAGCAGATCTTTAAAAGAGAAATGTTTCTTTTCTTTCGGTGGACTACATTCGGCATCTTATCCTCCTCTTTTCTGGTAGATTCTTAATGTCTGTGTAGAGCAAAACCAACCGAGGTTTTATCTTGTAGGAGGAGGTTTTTACTTTTACTTTCTGTTTGTCTGCTAATCAAAACTGAAAGTTTCTGTGAAGCAGACCTCTATTGATTCTACTTTTAGGCTAAGGCTTACTCATATCAACCTACAAACAAAGGCCCTTTGCAGGCAGTGAGAACGTTCACCCTATTTCAAGCATGCGGTATCAAGTGTGCAGTTTAGAATTGTCATCTCTCTGTTTTAGGCACTCATCAAAGAATTAAATGATCAAGGCTTTCTTATTTTGGTGAACTCTACTGCACTTCAGAGCAACACAGGTAACCTTTATCATCTGAAGATTTCTAGATTTTATATTTTTACAGTTTTTCTGTAGTGCTAACAAAACATATATTTTCCAGGTGTCTCGGACAGAAACGCAGCTCAACTCAATGCCCTGTTTTTATTTCCTCACCAGAGGTTTTTGGATAAAAGAGGTAAAACTGCAAATTATGTCTGCATAGCTATATGTCCTTATTAGTCCAGAAAATTCCTTTTGTAATAAGTCATAAAGTTTCTTTTGCACGGGAACATTTAAAGACGAGCTCCAACTTCATTCCATACTTCTTCCAGTTAATTATTGACATGTTATCATGCTATCTCCCAAGGACAACATCATGGAGTTTCTGTGGGTTTCCTCCCACATCCACCGCTGGGTTTAATTGGTTTTCTATAAAAATGAGCATAGTGTGTATATATTTGAGTTTTGGCAATGTATATCATGCACTGTGGGCAAATAAGGGCTCGTTCACATCACCGTTTGTCTTTTCCGTTCTCCGGCTCCATTAAGGAGCAGGAGAATGGAAAGGACGGATGCTGTACATAACTGACACCAACGGAGCCTAAAGACGCCATAGACTTTAATGGTTGGTGTCCGCTCAGAACATGATTTTTGAGCGGAGACGAAAGTACTGCATGCAGGACTTTTGTGTCCGCTCAAAAATCATGTTCTGAGCGGACACTAAACGGACCCCATTAAAGTCTATGGGGTCTTTAGGCTCCGTTGGTGTCAGTTAGGTGTCAGTTATGTACAGCATCCGTCCTTTCCGTTCACCTGCTCCTTAACGGACCAGGAGAACAGAAAAGACAAACGGTGATGTGAACGAGCCCTAAGGCCCCTTTCACACGGGCGAGTTTTCCGCGCAGGTGCAATGCGTGATGTGAACGCATTGCACCCACACTGAATCCTGACCCATTCATTTCAATGGGTCTGTGTACATGAGCGTTTTTTTTCACGCATCACTTTTGCGTTGCGTGAAAATCGCAGCATGTTCTATATTCTGCGTTTTCCACGCAGCCCTAGCCCCATAGAAGTGAATGGGGCTGCGTGAAAAACGCATTGCATCCGCAAGCAAGTGCGGATGCGTTGCGTTTTTCACTGATGGTTGCTAGGTGATGTTGTTTGTAAACCTTCAGTTTTTTATCACGCGCGTGAAAAACGCATCAAAACGCATTGCACCCGCGCGGAAAAAACTGAACAACTGAACGCAATCGCAGGCAAAACTGAATGGCTTTGCCTGTAAAAACGCTCAGTTTTCACTGAACCTATCCGCAACGCATCCGGACCTAATCCGGACACGCTCGTGTGAAAGAGGCCTAAGCCTCACCTGGTGTCCATGCAGCAACCCATCTGAAGACAGAGATGGTAGTATACTACATGTTGCACTGAGGGATATTAGACAGCCGCGTGGACTTCAGTAGTAAAGTACCCACTGATTGGCTCGTGTTTGTGCCCAATGTCGTGCTAGTTCAAGTGTTTACCAGTAAAATGGCGGACATTTTCAGAAAAGACTATAGTAAGTTGGAAATTGTGTAACTTGAGGGTCACTTTACGGTAGTAATGTAAAACGGAAGGACATCAGCCAATGTGGTGAACATCCAAATCTGCTAGCTTCCAGGTAAGCCCCGTCACTGTAATTCAGGATAGGAGAGATGGAGTAAAAAAGTGTGTGGTGTGGGAAGATATAGAAACTTTGGGAATGAGAATAGGCTACCTGGGTGCTCAGTCTGCCATCAATGGCATAATGTATATTTAAAAAGGACCTGTCCCCAGTTTTATGGTGTCCTAAGGGCAGCGTAAACTAGTGACAGATCCCATTAGCGCAATGTTGGGTCACTTTCTTCAGTTGATCCAGCCATCCTGCTAAAATCTTGAATTGCACAGCTCCAGCACATGCAGATGAGTCCTGAATATTCATGAGCTCTCCCTGTCCTCCTGCTGCTAATTCAGTTGGAAAAAAACTGTCAATCATTGGCAGTGGGCGGAAAAAGGCAGAGACTCGTGAATATCAGGACTCGGCATGTCCTGGAACCGTTTAAGTCCCTGAAACACAGGTTATTTACACAAAAATACAGCAATGAGCAATGATCAGTAAAGTCTATAAGGGTCCATTCACACGTCCGCAAAAGGGGTGTTGCAGAACGGGTGCGGACAAATTCATTTTCAATGGGGCCGCAAATGATGCGGACAGCACACAATGTGCTGTCCGCATTCGCGCTTCCGTTCCTCACTTTTCGCAAAAAAATTGAATATGTCCTATTCTTGTCAAGAATAGGCATTTTCTATGAGGGTGCCGGCCATGTGCGTTCCGTGTTTTGCGGACGTGTTAATGGACCCTAAGAAGAACACACAGAACGAACCTGGAATGAATAATGGAGAGTAAGTGCTAATGTTTTACATGTTTTCTGTTTAGGGGGAGACGAATGGGTGAGCAAGTTCGCCAGAAAGGAACTTTCATCGACAATAACAAATCTTCTACCTGGTCTTCATTATGCCATTATAGAGTCAAGAAAGTTACAAAAGGACAAAGCCCTTTACCCTGGTCCATTGGTGGAACAGTATTTTAGGAAACATGTAGTTCTCCAAAGTAAGAAAGGCAGTTCATCAGAGAGAAAGCCTGAGCAAAGTGTACCTCCATCTGTATTTAACAGTCATGGTGATGAGCAACCGAAAAAATGTAGTCAACTGGCTTTTTCTTGTCTACAGTTGTATGTTTCATCACCTGTAAATTTCAATATCCCACTCATAAGAATGTCCAACATTGTAGCTGAAAACGCTGCCTTATCTGGTAACACTGACCAGAGTGGCAAAACTGTAGGCAACGTAATAAAGCAGGACAATCCATCTTCAACATCTAAGCTGTCTATGGCAGCAGATTCAAAAGCTACCAGTAGCAACCCGCACGGAAAGCGCGCTGTTCATGAGGACAGAGCGCAAGTTTCAAAAAGAGGCACCAAAAGGAAAAGTGGAAAGCGAAAGGAGAAGAAAAGCAAACGAAAACCTGTCCATCGGCCTGCCCTGAGCACAGCAGAGACTAGTGAAAATCAAACTTCAAACAAAAGAAAACGGCTTCCCTCTGAGGACAAGAAGCAGATTGGTTCTTCAAGTGAAGTTATGGTAAAACTTGCTAGTGCTCCGTATCCGCAAAGGAGAAAAAGAGGTTGGTAAACTGGTTAGTGTGTAATGCAGTATTGTAACCAGGCTTGTATACGTTTGTTATAGCTTTTGGCAGGGTACTGTTTCTCCTTGTCGACATGCCAGCTGGCATATAGAGTCTTAAGGTGCCCGTGCACAGTAGTCAAAATGGGTGATTCAATCAAAATGATTGTCGGGCTAAATTTAACAACCAACAGTCGTTTTAGCTAACAGATAACAGATCACTATCATCTGAAAAGAAGTCCACAGTTTTTTTTTAACATTTTTGACCAATAATTGAACAAAAGATCTTTCTTTGAAAGAATATTCCCAGAAAGATGTCTTGTCATTTTGAACGACTGTAATGGCCCTTATAGACTCGAATGTGTATAGTCGCCTCTGTGTAACAATTGCTAACCAGATGACCATTCGGTCAATGGTTGTTCAACCATCAGCCTAGTTCTATATATTTGCATGGCCACTTTTGCTACCTGGAGAAAAGGTATTCACATGAATTCTCCAGAAGACAAGACCTATCTCTCTAATTCCACCTATAGATAGCTAACCCTAAGTCAGTGTCTGACCCATTAAAGTGACGTAACTGGAACTAGGGACTTTGGCCAAGCCAGAATCTTCTGTGAAAGGAAGCGACATCCGTCACTTAATCAACCTGACTGCTTAACCTGTAAAATATAATAAACATGTTAGTTTTATTTCTAGGAGCTGAAGTTTTGACAGCTGCATTTATACAAGATGAGAAAATCCAGACAACTGATAAGATAGCTACAAGCAAAACAAATGAAGAGAACAAGACTCTAACTCAAAAGACTAAAGCCATAAAGAGAACCCCAAGAAAGATCTTAGCACCTGAAGAGCCATTTCTTGTCCCTGATAGGCCCTCAAAACGTAGAGTGTCTGATCCAGGTAAAGTACTACTAAAGTGTGTTAAAGATTTTCCTCACATTTTTGGTACTTTCATTTTTAGTGTTGGATGCTAAAACTTAGGGACAGTATCCACGCCATTTAGGGACACTATCCACGGCGCCTGTTAGGGGGGGAGAGCTAAACACCAAGTGGCACCATACTATGTAAGTAAATGTCATAATTCTTCACCCACATGTTTTTTACAGCATTTAAATGGCAGGTATGTTTCGTTTTTATGATCTACAAATTGATTGACATATAATGGTAGGACACTTCCTTTAACATTTATACGTATATAGTTGAAGTGAGCCAGTAGACCATGCTTTATGTCAGCTGAACATGACTTGAGTCAGAAGAGCACACGCTAAACTCTTACCAAAACTTGTGTTAAAATCCAGACAATAGAGTTGAGCGAACTTGTGTTTTAAGTTCGGCGTCCAAAGTTCGGGTTCGGGTCATCGAAGCATCCTGTTATGGATTCCGCTACCACGGACCATAACGGCATTTGGAACACGGGTGAAGGACCTGGGGTGACGTCACTGTCATGTGATCAGTGCAGGGGGCGTGGCTCAGTACTGGATTGGATAAGAGGTTGTAGGCTATCACCTCTTATCTAATCCAGTACTGAGCCACACCCCCTGCACTGATCACATGATGGTGACCTCACCCCAGGTCCTTCGTGTTGTCCAAGGTTCGGTTCATTGAAGAATCCCCTTATGGATTCCAAATGCCGTTATGGTCCGTGGTAGCGGAATCCATAACGGCATGCTTCGATAACCCCAACCCGAACTTTGGACGCCGAACTTAAAACACAAGTTCGCTCAACTCTACCAGACAAGAGAAGTCATTGGAGTACTTGCATATAAGGAAACCATAATGATCATGTGCAATGCATCATTACCCCCAGGACA
Source organism: Bufotes viridis (assembly GCA_033119425.1). NCBI lineage: Eukaryota > Metazoa > Chordata > Amphibia > Anura > Bufonidae > Bufotes > Bufotes viridis. Next base: position 175,155,797 of record CM065590.1, read on the forward strand.
ATCTCTGTCAACCAGATCCGGCAGGCTGTTCCAGTAGAGAACACCCTGCCGGATTTTGCCGGATTCTCTAGTTCACCTCCCCATTGACTGTAATGATGTCCGGTTGTGATCCTGCTGCTTTCCGGCATGTTTGGCAAGACTAAAAACTGTTGCAGGCAAGGTTTTTTGTGCGTCTGTGAGCTGGCATTTGTGCCGTATCAGCTTGACAGAGATATGAACGAGGCCTTACTAGGAGTGGCAGTAACATTGTAAACCGTGCTTCACGTATGTATTCTTTTTTTTGAGCAGGCAACAAAAACCTGTCAGCAGGGGCTACTAACAAATCTGAAAGCTTGAGAAGGGCAAATAAGAGAGGAGATGGAAAGACAGGAAGATCCGTTAAAAGGAATCAAGAGAAAATGAAGAATGTTACAGTTGAACAGATCAACACGTCCAGTGAAAGCAGTGCTCAGATTTCCGAGGACAGTATGATTGAGAAAAGAATAGGCATGTATGAATCGCATGCCCTTAATCTACTGGCCGACTTAGCTCTAAACTCATTTGGTTCCACAGGCATTCCTTACATAAAAAGTGGAAATGTGGCATCAGCAAATGAGTCATTAATTGAGGAAGCAACAAGTACAGGTGACAGTGTAAGTACGGTAGAACCTCCACCAAAGGGTTGTAGTCTCCCAGCTCAGTCTACTATAACAATCACTGAGGTTGAACGTATATTGGAAAGTGAAATTGATAAACCTAAGAATGGTTTGAGTGTCTCTCCTCGGAACATTGCATTACAAAAACGTATGGACAGCGGTGAAAAACAAATGTCACCAAAAGCTCACATTGCTGCTGCCAAGGCTAAAGCACGGTATAATGCCTCAAGTAAAATCTGCCTGGAGCATTCTTATTCTCAGCTTCCAATGGAAGATATTCCAGGCAAACCTGCAAAACAAGCAAACGAACAACCCATTCAAGGTGTCCCTGATTCCACTACATCGGCTGAAATTGTGCCTCCTGAGCCATCAGCAAATGGTCTGCCGGGAGAGACTTTATTATTGACCAACGAAAGTGTGTGCCCAGCTGCCGGTCAGAAACAGAGGGCAGTGTCAAAGTTCCAGGACAATGTTACAATTACTTTTCACTGGGAACCAAAATACGACTTTGATCTAGACAGCAAATTTACCCGAGATCCCTTGGAGAAAACAATAAATCGTGCACTACATGGGTAAGTAGGGGATGCGTACAATATTTTTCACTTTCTAAAACGCAAGTAGGTTTTAGAGTAGGAAAATCAGAAAAAATATATTTTTCATCAGACCCCTAAACTTTATCATATTAGACCCCTCATTCAGACCTCCAGTGCTCATCAGACCTCAGAACAGACCTAAAATAAATGAACTCGCCTATCCTCCTCTGGATGGCATGCTCTTCTCATACTCGCCACTCCCTGCTCTTCTTTAGGGCCCCACGCTGCAGTGTGACCTGACATCACACAGCATGAGGTCATAGTGCGTGCCTAAGTGCACTCCGCTTTTCAGACGCAAGACGCAGTGCAGCTTGGGGCCCGGAAGAAGAACAGCCAGTGCTATACTCACCTCTCAGCATCTCTTGCATACTAATGAGCGCTTCCATAATGGAAGTAGTAATTAGTATTCACTTTATAAGACACACTGCAATTTTTCTTTACTTTTGGGTTGAAATAAATGTGTCTTATAAAGTGAAAAAGATGTTAATTTATAACTAGGATGTATTACCATCTGAAACCATAAACACATTCATTACAAATTGTCAATATAATATAATTGGAAATTTTGGGTTCCCATAATGACTGTATGTCAAGGAAACGGTAAGACCAACATCAAATCGAGTTTTGTTTGCCTTGTAAAATGCCACTGAAAAAACGTACAAAATGCCTGCAGTTAGAAATGGTGTTTTTATTTTACTTTGTACAGGAGTTTTCTTTTTTATTGATATAAAAAATATGCTGTGCGTGAGACTGCCCTTTTCCAAGTTATCGATCATCATCCTTTAGGTAATGATGAGATGGTAGCGAAGGCAGGAAAGATGTGTTAATAGAAAGTCAATGGAAAGATGCACATTGGGTGATATTTCACTTCTTTTTTTCTGTGGCAGTGGCAGGTACCGGCTTGATTGCCTCTGTTAATATTTTAGGAGGTATTTATATGTTTCAGTAAGGCCTCTTTCACACTAGCGTTTTAGCTTTCCGTCCTAGAGATCCGTCCTCGGGTCTCTAGGACGGAAAGCTACTGATCAGGATTATCCCCATGCATCCTGAATGGAGAGAAATCCGTTCAGGATGCATCAGGATGTCTTCCGTTCAGTATGTCAACGTTTTTTGGACGTTGACAAAAGCGCAGCATGCTGCGGATTTGTCTCCGTCCAAAAATCCTGAACACTTGCCGTAACCCCGCATCCGGAATTAATGCCCATTGAAGTGCATTAATCCGGATCCGGCCTTAAGCTAAACGTCGTTTCGGCGCATCGCCGGATCCGACGTTTAGCTTTTTGTCAATGGTTACTATGGCAGCCAGGATGCTAAAGTCCTGGTTGCCATAGTAAAGAGTAGGGGGAGCGGGGGAGCGGCATACTTACATTCCGTGCGGCTCCCGGGACGCTCCAGGTTGACGTCATGGCGTCCCAGTGCATAGATCACGTGATCGCATGGATCACGTGATCCATGTGCGCGGGCTCTCTGACGTCATTCAGGAGCGCCCCGGGAGCCGCACGGAATGTAAGTATGCCGCTCCCCCGCTCCCCACTGCTACTATGGCAACCAGGACGCTAGTAGCGTCCTGGCTGCCATAGTAACACTGAAAGCATTTTGAAGACTGATCAGTCTTCAAATGCTTTCAGTTTACTTGCGTTGTGCCGGATCCGGCGTGCTTTCCGGCGACGGAAGTGCACGCCGGATCTTCACAACGCAAGTGTGAAAGAGGCCTAAAATGGCAGTGTTAAAACAGTGGCAAAGCTACATTTTACAGCAGAAACGTATGGTATAGGTGTAAGCAGAAGATAAATGTGCCCATGCAGATTGTTTCATGAACAGGGTTAATTTCCTGCTGACCCATTCCATTTAAGGGCTCAAGCACACGAACGTATATTTTGTCCGCCTCTGTTCCGTTTTATTTGCAGGTTGTATGCAGCACCATTCATTTATATGAGCCCGCAAAAAAACCGAGGACTACGCAGTGTTCAGTCCTTTTCCATATGTCCACGTCTGTGGCTCCAAAAGAATAGAACATGTCCTATTCTTGTCTGTTTTGTGTATAAAGTAAAAAAATGGTGGCATGCCGGTATCCCGCGATTTGCGGACTGCAAAACGCTGATGGCCGTGTGCATGAGTCCTAACTCCGGTGAGCGGCTCAGCTGCGTGACTAATCAAAGCGGAGACAGTCTTTGGAGGAGAATTGATTGTAAGGGGAAATCTTGAGTCTGTTTTGCTTTAATTTGCGTCACATTTACCAGAAGTCGCAATAATACCTTTGCCCCGAGTGAGTTTTTGACATTTTTTGTGACATTTGATAAATCTTGCCCACAACTACTTCTAGCTAACCACGGCCACTTGTCACACAGGTTTAAAAAATGGCAAGAATCGCGTTGCCTAAAAATAGTGTCCATGCCACAATCTGTGACTTTTTGATGCTAGTTTTCTGGCTCAAAGTCAATGATAAATCCCCCCACCCTATGATTTATTCTAGGGGGCTCCTAATGCTGTCAGGTGTCTTTCAGCTGGTCACAGGATAAGTAAGAAGAGAAAGGTGACACAAATAGAGCAGATTTCATAGTATAGTTCTTTTATGAAACATAATATAAAGTAAGAGATTATTGAAGGTATTTCTATGATACTTTTTTATTTTCTAAGGCATTCCTTTACAATATCCAGCGTCCCACAATCATCAGTCATCAGTATTTGATCAGTGGGGGTCCAACATGCGGGACCCCCGCCGATCAGCCGTTTGTAAAGGCATCGGTGCTCACCAGGCACAGCACCGTACATTGTATAGCAGCTGTGCTTGGTATCGCTCAGCCCCATTCACTTCAATGGGGCTGAGCTGCTCCTAGGCCACATGACCAATGAATGTGTTGTCACTGGCCTAGGAAAAGCTGTGAGAAGGCCGGAACTCTCACAGGAGCGCCGGTGCCTTCTCAGACAGCTGCTCGGCGGGTCACGGGTGTCAGACCCCCCACCAATCAGATACTGATGACCTATCCAGAGGATGCACATAAATCAATAGCCGAAGGCTATATTAATTCTGTTTAGGCTTAGTTATTCCTTTTCTTTCTTTTTGTTAAAAATGACCTTTTATTATATCCTTTTAAAAAAAGAACACAAGGATAGTGGTTTTTTTTTTTTTTTATTCCTCTGTGTTATCTTTTCTCAAACAGTCCTTAAATAATAAAACACAAAAAAACATTAGTGTATTGTTTTTCTTTCCGCTTTTTCCACTTATTTTATGTTTGTTGCTATTATTGATACTCTGGTACTGGTATGGATATATTAGTATAATAGATGCGTTATTTTTCACACAAACTAAATTGGTAGTAAATATTTGGAGCTGCTTATATATTCTAAGTGTGCTGAGAATCATTCGTTCTCTGTTTTATTAGATCAGTTGTTGTTATTAGGATACTTTTACACCCTCCTATTTACTTAGTTTCTCAATGTAACAGCTTGCTACTCTAATATTCTATGCTTATTTGATCTAAGTTAGCTTGTTCTAAGAACTAATCCATTTCATGAGTATCCTCAAATTATTATTACAATCCTGTTTTTTTGCAGTCAAATTTGGAGGGACGCCTGCAGGTCGTCCACCTTATTTAACAGCACTAATGTTTTTTTAATTAAAAAGAACAGCCCGACATGTTTCACCACATATGTGGTGTCTTCAGGGGTCAGGAGCTTGTCAAGTTCCTAACCCCTGACAAAAAAGAAAGAAAAGGAATAATTAGGCCTAAACAGAATTAATATTGCCTTCGGCTATTGATTTACGTGTATTTTCAAAAATATTCTGGGCCCCAAAAGGGGTCATTTTGTCTATAACTATCCAGAGATAATGTCTCTGAAAACCCCTTTAACCCCTTAAGGACGCATGACGTACCTGGTACCATATGTCAGTTTTCATGCTGAAAAAAAGAACCTGACGATAAAAAAAAAAAAAAATCTCAAAAACACTAATGTACCACAACCTGTGGGGTGGGCATGAACTTCAGTGGTAAACATGGTGCGACTAAGGGTGAAGCATAATGCACAGATTTCATGTTATAATAGATGCTTCTTTATGTTTGCAGCCCATGGAACCCCAATTTGAAAGAGAAAGTAGAAGATGTAAAAATCATCCTGCACATGTGGATAGCTCTGTTCTATAGCAAATCCAACAAGCAGATAAGTTTCAGCTCACGGAAAGTGGTGGAGCACAGCAATCCTGCAAAATATGTGTCCATCAACACTGTCCTTGACCCCTTTGAATTTTATGAAATCATGGAGCTGGACGATGTTCCTTCTGCAGAGAATAGCAATGTAATTCTGCCCATGGGAAAAAGATCTGAAATGTCTGGCCAAGTAAATCCATTTGACTCGGTCTTGTCTTGTAGACTGGGGAAAAGTCACAGTAAGAGTCTCCAAGATGGAACTGTTCCCCCTACTAGCATTCCGACAAAGGTGAGTCCAATGCATAGCCTTATGTACAGGTGACTAAGAACAAATCAAATGTTATAAGTTTAGACGTAGTGGAGTTGTGGTGCAGGTTTAACACTAAATCCGCAGCAAATCTACATCAACATGTTTTGGAATTTTTGCACGGGAAAATGAGAATTCTGCGGATTTTCAAATTCTCAAATTGTGCAAAGCCTGTGAATTTCATCCCTTCAGTGTATAGCGGTGAAATTAGCAGGAAATCTGCAGCAAAATCTACATGTCGCACATGCAGCTTTTGCTGTGTCATTGTCCCAGATTTGTGGCAAACTCACAAGATTTCTGGCAAATTTACAACTTTCATGTTCCTTTGGCTGGACGGGCAAGGCAGTTATGGAAACCTAATGGGGCAATCATGTTAGAGCAGGGATGCTCAACCTGTGGCCCTCCAGCTGTTTCAAAAGTACAACTCCCAGCATGCCTGGACAGCCTACAGCTACTAGGGCATGCTGGGAGTTGTAGTTTTGCAACAGCTGGAGGGCCGCAGGTTGAGCTTCCCTGTGTTAGAGACTTTCATCCATCACAAGGCTTGAGGGAAAGATGATCTGTATAGTCCCCGAAATGTGAATAGTTATGTAATGACTGGCAGACAGTGTTGGACCCCCATTAATCATAAAGTTGATGGTGTATCCTCTGGATCAACTTCTGTCCATCCCTTTAAAAAAAATGGGTAAACGCCTTTATATCAGTATTATGTCTGTATATAAAAGTGTTGATAATTAATGTTATCTCCCCGTATTGAAGTAAAATAAAATACATAATAACGTGAATGCCATGTAGAACATAATAGTCCAGTAGAGGGCAATTGTTTCATAGATTGGTGTGCTGAAATAGTCGTGAAGGGAGCCCTCTAGAGCATTTTGTTAGTAGAACATCTCATGCAGTTGGTATCTCCTCCATCTCCTTGCTTTCCTCCAAGCATTCCCAGTGTGTCGACATGTGTTCATCTGGTTAACAAAAAAAGTTCCAAGTTCGTCCTAGACAACTTTAATGATTGCAACAAGATTATAATTCTTTATAATCCTAGAAGACACCACCAAACATGGGTTAGCTCTATCTACTGGGGGGTCAACCTCTACTTTTCCAGAAGTTCCTAGAAGCGCACTACTGTTGGTATGCCTTCTCCATGAGCTATTGCTTGGGAGGGTTTGACAACATTACATGGTAGAAGGGACATGCACAACCTATAGCTGATAAATTACATTTTGACTTAACGGAGAAATATTTTTTTTGTACTGTTCAATAATAGCTCAATCAGCTGTGTTAAAGGGGTTGTCTCACTTCAGCAAATGGCATTTATCATGTAGACAAAGTAAATATAAGGCGCTTCCTAATGTATTGTGGCCATATTGCCTCCTTTGTTGGTTTTCAGGAGTTACGACCAACCTGCAATCCAGCAGTGGTGGCCGTGCTTTCACGCTGTAGGAAAAAGCGCCGGCTTTACTGGTGGCCGGGACTATGGGAGTGTGCGTAGGCCGGCACTTTTTCCTACAGTGTGCAAGTACGGCCACCACTGCTGGATTTGCAGGGGGGTTATAAGCCCTGGATACAAGCAGTGTATAATGTGATGGAAAAATGAATCCTTCCAGCAAAAGAGGCAATATGGAGAATAACAATACATTAGTAAGTGCCTGGTATTAACTTTCTCTACATGATAAATGCTATTTCCCAAAGTGAGACAATCCCTTTAAGTAATACAATAATCCTCTTAAATAAGATTAAGTAAAACCTCTGACAACTGCACACAAAATTCTGCATAATGTGTCATTACAGGATTATAATATAAAATTGTCAAGTGAAATCTTCCAAATGTGTAAGGACAGTGAGAGTGCAGATTGCAGTGATAGCCTTCAAACAAGTATGATGGGCATACTGGCACCGAACAGCAAAGGTGCCCCAGCACCTGCCAATGTAATGAAAACAATCTTTGGTACCAATGTTCCAACTGTGTGTTACATCGGTGACACCAACCTGTTTAACACTGAACTAGCAGATAACTCTGAGAATTGCATGCACATTGGTGGTTTTTCTTCTGAAAAGGTAAATGATCCATGTGTGTCTCATACGTCAGGACATTACAGGCCTTATAGATGTTCCTTGTACAGTCATTTAACATGACCTCTGCGATGAAAGGGGGAATGAGCCTATGTACTGCTCAGTGCAATGAAAGTGTGGGGGACATCGGGGAGGGGGTGGGCTGTATTTCTGTCCTTACTTGTGTCTCTGCGGGCCGTATATTGATCATGATCACTAAAGCAAATGCAAAGCGCTGGGCCCTGCGGGTGCCAAGATATACTCGGTGATGTGATATTTTTATGATTTCCAATTGCGTCACTGCTATATTTACTACCCTTAGACATTTGAGATTCTTAGCGCACGTTTTGTTCAAATTGTGTGCGCCCTTCTGCTACGACAAGCTGATTTCTGCACTACACAACAGAAGACATACCTCTTGTTTGATCCTAGGCCGGGGTGGACAAACTGCGGCTCTCCATCTGTTGTAAAACTACAATTCCCACCATGCCCTGCTGTAGGCAGGTAGCTGTAAGCAGTCTTTGCATGCTGGGAGTTGTAGTTTTGCAACAGCTGGAGAGCCGCAGTTTGCCCATCCCTGTCCTAGACCTACAAAATGAACTTGGAGGAGGTAGGAACCAGCTAAGGGTTCACATCACGTCTTTCCTTACCTTTTAACGCATACAAAAAACGTCTACATTGAACTGATGTCATACAGAGACATCTGTTCACCATAGAGTTCCATTGTAAAAAAGTGTAACTTTTTTTTTTTTACCGGACAGTGCAGGATACAAGAACGTGAACGTCAAATGGAGGCGTAAAACGTGATGTGAACCCACCCTAAATTCTGTATTAATTAAAAACCGGCTTGGACAGATCGGAGGGGTGTGTGAACAAGATAGAGGCAGTCACTACCCCACATGTATACAGTTTAAAATAATGAAATGCGTTTAAAGTAATAAAAATATGAAATGTTTGCTTCTATCTTGGTGCCTGCGGGGTGCCGCTGTGCGTTGGTCTGTATAGCAGATCTGCATATTTATTTCCTTTTTTTACAGATAACTTTCCTTTCCATGAATCACTATTCATATAGTGTATCCTTACGGCCTACAAAAACATGTGCGTGAAAACTGAGCCCAGCGCTTCCCCCTTTTCATTGCCAAATCTTCATATGTGGTTTCTGTCATAAAATTCAGATGGTCCTTCACTTACTTTATTAACGCAAATTATGTCACCAGAAAATGACCTATTGTTTAAATCGCGTTTTAATTCTAAACAGATTATCTGACTGATTTTCTGACCAATCATTGGTCAAATGGCCGTTTACACACACAGATCTATTGTTATACACACCACCTATTGGTCTGATCGGACAGAAATTGGTCAGATAATCTGTTGGTGTAATACTCCCCTAACCCTGCCTATGATGATATCACCTCTGTGTATAGATAAGACAAGGTCCACCATTCACAATAGGCGATTGTCAAGGCTTATCTATTCTTTCCTAGTCACAGAGCATGGCTAGAAAACTCTACCATAGAAGTGAAGGAAGTCCCCTCCTGACCACTGTGTCTATAGACCATGGTGCTGCCGTAAAGCAATTCTCTACATGATTTCTAAATGCCGTTAAGAACAACTCAGACAAGATGGCCGCCCCCCATAATCATCTTCAGAATCAATCTGCAATCAGAAAATAAAAAGGGATTAGGAAAAAAACGATGTGTGTTGCTATCTGGATAACATTTTTGGTGACACATTTCCTTTAATGGGTTGTCCAGTGGGACAACGTTTTTAGCAAAGTGCTCTGAGACGTTTGAAAAAAAAAAAAAAAATCAATACTCCAACACTGCCGCTCCGTTTCCAACACTAACTGGATCCCCACTGGTCTTTACTTTCCGGTATTGTCTGAACACAGAGGCAGTTCCACAAATGCCAGGAAATATCCCCTACCAGTCACTGACTATGGTGAGTCACTGCTGCAGCCATCGATTGGCTGAATGGGTGTTTCCTACCATCTCCTCCATGTTGAGAAAGGACCAGGATGGAGACACCAGCAGTAAACTGTAAGGGTATGACCACATGGCGCAGTAGTGTCAAGTAGCACGCAGCCGTAAGAACTGCATCGGGTTGTGATTAAGCTAATTAGGACTGCACTGTTTAGGGTACTTTCACACTTGCGTTCGTGTGATCCGGCAGGCAGTTCCGTCGTCGGAGCTGCCTGCCGGATCCGCCCTTCAGTGTGACAACTGACAGCATTTGTATCCGGGTGCGGATCCGTCTACAAATGCATTGCATGCTTTTCATGCGGATGGACGGATCCGTCTTGCAGTCTTTTTCACAGTTGGAAGGACGGATCCGTCCTTCAGTTGTTTTGCAATGCCGGATGCGGCACTAATGCAAGTCAATGTAAATTAATGCCGTATCCGGCATTCCGGCGACTGATCAGGCATTTTGGACGGACATAATACCGCAGCATGCTGCGGTATTATATACGGCCAAAACACCTGACAGTGACTGAACTGAAGACATCCTGATGCAAACTGAACGATTTCTATCCATTCAGAATGCATGGGGATATGCCTGATCAGTTCTTTTCCGGCATAGACCCCTTTTGACGGAACTCTATGCCGGAAAAGAATAACGCAAGTGTGAAAGTACCCTTAGTTGGTCTGTATTGGTATTGGCCGCGCAGCACATGCAACCGCAACATACCGTACCTGCTTTTTGTGATTGTACCCCAAGTTTTGAAACAGGTGTGGTGCGGGAATAGGAAATTATCAATTTTTTTAATGTTTTTGAACCATTCTGAGCCCTTTTCAAAAAACAATAAAGTCCCGTTGGACAAAGTAACTAAATGTTCTAAAATGTGTTCTGCACCCAGTTTGTGATTGTGGGAATGAGGTCAGGGGTATACACCATGCATGGAAGTTTTCCCTAGACAAGTGTTTCAGGAATTGCTCTCTGATGTTCAGAACAAATATTCTGTTACAAGGCTGCTTGCTCCTACAGGAGAGCGCTTCCAGACTGTGATATTTAGGGCGAGCTAGCAAGCCCTACGATTTTTGTTCCTCCGAAATTCTAGAGCTGTTGGATCTGGTGTAGAACGTTCAAGGTATGGTGATTTTGCTGCTGCCTATAATGTAATCCATTATGTTTGTACGTTTTGTTGATTTCAGGCAAAGCCTAAAGACATTGAGCATAAATATTCCAGACATTTCTCCCGCATGAATGAAGCCCAGAAGTCAGCAGGCAAACAAGCTCACTGTAAAATAGTAAGCAGCTATGCCGATGAAAATTCAGGAAATGTCAAAGTTAGTTTCTCTAGACGGACAAGCCAAACACACAGCGACATTTTATCTCTACATGAGCCACCAACTACAGGGGAAAGCCATGAAACTACTTCCAAGTTAGAACCGGCTGGCAATAAAGGGAAATATTTTTCTAAGTCTATTCACAGTCTTGAGATTCCATCTGCAGATGGCATGAGGAAGGACATTACAGATGAGAATCCTGCACCTGTGGAGCTGTCTCCTGAAAAGGATGAGCTTTCTGTTCCAAGTGTGAGTCTTTTGGGTGCCAGGGTGCCTGCAAGTCTTGACAGTCACAAAGCTGCAGCAGAGACCGCTGAAAGCCAGGATCCACTGCCAGCCGCTGTTCTGCCATCACAGGAAATAAATGGCCGCTCCGCTAATGCTGATGAACCCGGTAAACCTCCTGATGCTGTCCTTCAGAATACAGAAAGAAATGACAGTCTGGTGACCATTCCAGATAGCTACGATGTCATGGTGGTTGAAAGTCCGTCAGATCGTAATGATGTGAACGCAACGTTCTCTACGGGTATAAGCGGTGACATAGTGGATCCTTGGATGAACAGAGAGGTAACTAAAAGAGATGTAAATACTATTCACTTTTTGTTTTTCATACATATTGCAGTGTTCATTATCTCAAAAGTAAGCTCCCCAGATCTTAAAGGGGTTGCCCTAGCATACTTTCACGTCCAATGTGACCACTGATGTAGAGAGTTGCAGCTGGACTTTAGGAGGGGTAAATGTAAGAAGTTTGTGCTTTAAAGAGGACCTGTCACCTCTCCTGACATGCCTGTTTTAATAGCTTCATGTATTCTCTATGTAATAACAATTCTGTAGCATCTATTCTTATGGCTCTATGTTGTGCCATTCCTTTATTATTTCTACTAGAAGTTATGAATGAATTGCTAGCAGTCTGCAGTAAGGGTACAGAGGGGAGGTAACCAGTTGGGGGGTGGGGTGTACCTGCACAGACTCACTCTATCCAATCAGTGCTGCCATTGTCAGACTGTGCAGGAACACTCCCCCCAACTTGTTACCACCTCTCTGTACCCTTACTGCAGACTGCTAGCAGTTCATTCATAACTTCTAGTAGAAATAATAAAGGAATAGCACAACATACGGCCATAAGAATAGATGTTCCAGAATCGTTATTACATGGGGGATGCATGAAGCTTTTAAACCAAGCATGTCAGGAGTGGTGGCGGGTCCTCTTTAAATAAGAGGCAAATAATGGTGATTTTATATTTTCACTTTGTGTAGTATATTACAGTGATAGACCGTAGTTGTAATATTTATAGTTTAGTAATGTGTTTGATATATATTTGTCCTTTGATCCTAGGCTTCTTTAAATTCACTGTGTAATTAATTTACGAAGGCTCCATTTTGATATGTGACTTTTCTCTTTTTGTCTTGTATATTCATCTGTTCAAATGAGACAAGTGGCATGTTTGAAAATGTTATGGCAGGGTTGGCAGCAAGGAGGTTTTAGTTTTTACTGACTTTTTACAACTCTTCATTCTGTCAATTAGGTCACTCATGGTAGTATACACAAAATCGTAATTTTATGGAATTGTAAAATACAGTATCTTAATAAGGTGCTAACATGTACATGACGTCGTTATCAAAAACAAGGTGGGCAGAAGAGAAAGGACACCACCCTGGTGGGACACAAGCCGCAATATAAATCATAAATACAGTCTACCAGAAAGCAAATGCTGAGTACATATAGGATCTAACAGGTACCCGGTATGGGTAACAGCAATCTAGGTCAGGGAGTGACCGGTACACTCACAACTGACCAAAAAAGCAAGTGAAAACAATGCATAACCTACCAGAAGCAGCTGCCTGTGTCTGACTACCAGGATGGCGCTACCCCGATAAGCGCTTCCGCGTGCCTTCGTCAGGGCCCCGGACGTATTTATGATTTATATTGCGGCTTGTGTCCCACCAGGGTGGTGTCCTTTCTCTTCTGCCCACCTAGTTTTTGATAACGACATCATGTACATGTTAGCGTCTTATTAAGATACTGTATTTTGCAATAAAATAAAATTACGATTTTGTGTATATTACCACAAGTGAGCTCCAATCTTTTTGTAGGTTCTGAGTTGGTTGCGGGAGCGCACACTCTCTGTTATAGTCCGGTGGTCCACATGTATCTTATAGGGTACTTTTTGCATTTATCGTAACATGCATTACCTAACTAGTTTTAACTTAGATATGTGGGCCCCATTTTGCATTGATTTTCTTTGTGTTTATTCTGTGAATAAGGTTGGGTTTATATCTCAAGAACCATCTTATTGTTGGTAACTTCTTATCTACCAACCTGCCTCTAAAGCTGTCCAAATCTGCTGATTTTGGTGTTACTGGCCAAACATCTAATGTGTATGGGGGTGTCTTAACTCTCCCAAGACAGCAGATGTTAGGGACTGAAAGAAGAATTGGGTAGTTTGATCCTTTTGTTCTTGGGGAGATACAGACCAAAGGTATCTGGCTGCAGCCCTCCCCATTAAGAACACATGCATGCTCGGGCAAAATTTCCCTGCAGACCTCCTCCCTCTTGGTGCTGTCTTAAGGCACTTAAAAACTAGCGTAAACTAGTGTAAAGCACTCATTTTATCATCATTTGTGCCTTGTTGTAGGTGTTGGCGTGTGATAAAGATTCTTCCGGGATTAACCACGTTGGCCCGGACAACCTTCGACTTTTTGAAACTCCAGATAGAAATGTCCACTCTAAGTCAGTACAGAGTGATGACGTCAGACAGGTTGGTGAATACACAGACACCATTGCAAGCAATCAGGGATCACAGAAAATGGAAGGACTGGAGTTTGGTCACAGTCCTAATCATTCAAAGAATATAGACTCAGACTTGAATATGGACTGTAATAGTAATTGTACAAAGGGAGTTAAATCAAATTCTGCTTTGGAGAGCATTGGACTACAAGATAGAGAGGAAAAAGCTATGGAAAACATCCTTGATGAATGTGGAAATCTGGTGGAGCCCAAAAATACACATGAGATTGATGAAAATGTGTTGAACAAGGTAGGTACCACAGTATATAAGTTGGGTAACATTTAAATTATTTTGAAGTGGAATCTTAGGCCCCTTTTACAGGTCTGCAAAAGGGTCCGCATCTGTTCCGCAATTTTGCGGAACAGGTGCGGACCCATTCCTTCTCTATGGGGCTGGATGTGAAGCGGAGAGCACATAGTGCATAGAAATTCCGGGCCGCGGCTCCGCAAAAGATAGAACATGGCAGCTCTATGAGGGGTGCCAGCTGGGTGTGTTGCGGATCCGCAACACACCACAGACATGTGAATGGACCCTAAATCTGATAAGGCCCTCCAGTGTAAAACCTGCTTTGACAGTTGACGTGGGAGTTCAGTAAGGAGAGGTGAAAACTCTGGAGTAATTATTCATTGCGGAGTCCCTCAGTCTCCTCTAAAAAAAAAAAAAGCATTTTTTACCTTAATGAAGTATCCAGGCCATTGCATGGTCACAAGGCTTTGTGGTTGATCCAGTATTTTGTGGTTCACACACCAGTTAGTACACAGGCTGGTTTCATACCACCTGCATTTCTGCAGCCAAAGCAGTACCAAGAGAGATGATTCTCAGTGTAAGCATATTCCCTATTCAATATCGGAGGGTATGTTGGCGCTACAATAGATTCATTCATATCTGGTCTGGATGCTGCATGTGTGGTATGGATGCCATACACTCTAGCTGTTTTGGAACCAAATCTTAAGTGACTTCAAAGGGTTTTCAGAGACTTAAATATTAATGAGCTATCCTCTAGATAGGTCATCAGTATCTGATTGTGGGGGTCTGACACCCGGGACCCCTGCTAATTAGCTGTTTGAGAAGGCACTGGCGCTCGCCATACATTGTACAGTCCTATTCTCCTCTATGGGGCTGAGCTTTGCCTAGGCCATTTGACCGATGAATGTCACTTGGTCTAGAGAAAGCTGGAAAAGGTCGCCTTCTCAAATGGGTGATTGGCTAGGGTCCTGGGTTTTGGCCACCCACTGATCAGATACTGATGACCTATCCAGAGGAGTCTCAGGAAACTCCTTTCATGAGTTCGAGAGTGTTATTTTAAAATATATATTTTATTGCATTTTATGGGGATAAGATTTTAGAAGGATATTGATCAAGGGGTAAGGGGTATACTCACATCCCCCAATCATACATAGTTGTATGGGATATACTGATGTGTCTGACTTTTACACAGTTGTGTGGGATTTTATCGTCTCTCCCAATTATACATAGATGTAAGGGGAATACCCTGCTCCCTAATTATGCATAGTTGTATGGGCTATACGTATCTCCCCCACATATAAATAATGGTAAGGGGTATGCTTACATCACCCAGTAATGCATAGTTGTATGGGCTATACGTATCTCCCCCACATATAAATAATGGTAAGGGGTATGCTTACACCACCCAGTAATGCATAGTTGTATGGGCTATACGTATCTCCCCCACATATTAATAATGGTAAGGGGTATGCTTACACCACCCAGTAATGCATAGTTGTATGGGCTATACGTACCTCCCCCACATATAAATAATGGTAAGGGGTATGCTTACATCACCCAGTAATGCATAGTTGTATGGGCTATACGTATCTCCCCTGCACATATAAATAATGGTAAGGGGTATGCTTACATCACCCAGTAATGCATAGTTGTATGGGCTATACGTATCTCCCCACATATAAATAATGGTAAGGGGTATGCTTACACCACCCAGTAATGCATAGTTGTATGGGCTATACGTATCTCCCCCACATATAAATAATGGTAAGGGGTATGTTTACACCACCCAGTAATGCATAGTTGTATGGGCTATACGTATCTCCCCCACATATTAATAATGGTAAGGGGTATGCTTACATCACCCAGTAATGCATAGTTGTATTGGCTATACGTATCTCCCCCACATATTAATAATGGTAAGGGGTATGCTTACACCACCCAGTAATGCATAGTTGTATTGGCTATACGTACCTCCCCCATATATAAATAATGGTAAGGGGTATGCTTACATCACCCAGTAATGCATAGTTGTATGGGCTATACGTATCTCCCTGCACATATTAATAATGGTAAGGGGTATGCTTACACCACCCAGTAATGCATAGTTGTATGGGCTATACGTATCTCCCCCACATATAAATAATGGTAAGGGGTATGCTTACATCACTCAGTAATGCATAGTTGTATGGGCTATACGTATCTCCCCCATATATAAATAATGGTAAGGGGTATGCTTACATCACCCAGTAATGCATAGTTGTATTGGCTATACGTATCTCCCCCACATATTAATAATGGTAAGGGGTATGCTTACATCACCCAGTAATGCATAGTTGTATGGGCTATACGTATCTCCCCACATATAAATAATGGTAAGGGGTATGCTTACATCACCCAGTAATGCATAGTTGTATGGGCTATACGTATCTCCCCACATATAAATAATGGTAAGGGTATGCTTACATCACCCAGTAATGCATAGTTGTATGGGCTATACGTATCTCCCCACATATAAATAATGGTAAGGGGTATGCTTACATCACCCAGTAATGCATAGTTGTATTGGCTATACGTATCTCCCCCACATATAAATAATGGGAAGGGGTATGCTTACACCACCCAGTAAGGCATAGTTGTATGGGCTATACGTATCTCCCCCACATATAAATAATGGTAAGGGGTATGCTTACATCACCCAGTAATGCATAGTTGTATGGGCTATACGTATCTCCCCCACATATAAATAATGGTAAGGGGTATGCTTACATCACCCAGTAATGCATAGTTGTATGGGCTATACGTATCTCCCCCACATATAAATAATGGTAAGGGGTATGCTTACATCACCCAGTAATGCATAGTTGTATGGGCTATACGTTATCTCCCCACATATAAATAATGGTAAGGGGTATGCTTCATCACCCAGTAATGCATAGTTGTATGGGCTATACGTATCTCCCACACATATAAATAATGGTAAGGGGTATGCTTACATCACCCAGTAATGCATAGTTGTATGGGCTATACAGCATCTCCCCACATATAAATAATGGTAAGGGTATGCTTACACCACCCAGTAATGCATAGTTGTATGGGCTAATGATCTACTTAAATACGGTAGGGCGGCTTACATCACTCAGTATGCATAGTTGTATATATATACTATATAAATGGTAAGGGGTATGCTTACATCACCCAGTAATGCATAGTTGTTTAGGGTATACTCATCTGTCCCAATTATACATAGTTGCATGGGGTACACTCATCTCCCCAATCATACATTGTGTTAAGGTATAAGGTATTCTCATCTTGCAGAATTCTACATCATCTCCCTCATCAATCATAGTGATATTATTATCACTTAGCCCTAGAGTCAGTGTCATTTACTTTGTACTTGGCCTGCCCATGAGACTTTCTTTTTGCCAGGGTGCTGTATCAGTGCAGCCTACCTAGTCTCTTTAGTCCCCACCGCCTGCCACTTGGCGCGGCTGGCAGGAACGGAACAGATCTCGCAGGCTGCGCTGATCACCGTGGGAGCCCGGCAGTGACTGAGGCGAAGCTCCGGCATCAGTTAAATTTTATGCTGTCTGTTTAACTCCCTAAATACCACAGTCAATAGCGACAACGGCATCTAGGGAGAGCGTAACAGGGCCCCATCTGCCATGGTGGCCGGGGGCCTAAGAAAGACGAAAGACTGTATGTTTATTAGACAGTGTCGCAGACACAGCCTGTCACTTCTAAGCTATAATGCACTGGTATACAAGGTATACCAGTGCATTATCGGTCATCGGTGAAGGGTCAGTATGGTTTATTTAATTCTTTTTCTAACCGTTTGTGGCTGTTTATTTTACATTGTTGAAATAATCTTCAATACGATCTATTTTATTGTAATGTGGATCTTAAGCTAAAGACTCCTAACTTGTGTGGTTTACTCTGGTATTTTCTTTTTCACTTACATTCATGCTTTGATAACTACAGATCACCGCTGCTGACACCATGAGCAGAATCAAATTAAGTAACCTCACTGATGAGGTGTCCGATGTGGATTGTAGTGCTCAAAGCTGTACTATGGATACTATAGAATCTGGTGAACTGGAGAGTAAAGAGAAATCATTGAAAGAAGCATCTGAGGAAAAAGAAGGGCATAGTATTGGGGAGGACAGAATCAGTACCTCAGTGGAACACTCCGTGCCTGTGGTCCATAAGGACCATTCTGTTCCTGAAAAGGAAAATGTAGAGGAAACAGATGTGCATGAGCCTAGTCATATCTCAGAAGCAAGCATGGTAAGCACTGTATGAAGATCTTAAGTCTCCTTTTGTAAACTTTTAAAAAATAAAATAAAATTAACTAGAGCCTCAGTCCAAAGTACATTGTAGGACATATGATGGAGAAAGCAGCTGGAAGATAGCCCTGGCAGACTTTGTGCCTTTATATTTGGAGGAGCACCATGCACGGAAACTGTGCTAGCCTAATCTGAGGGAGGAGAGCATCTATGTAAGACGTGTACCTCCAGTTATATGGAAATAGAATTTTAATACAAAGTGTGTCTGCTTTTAATAAATCGAATCTGCTGTGTAAGGTCTTTAGGAAAGCAATTATTTTCACACTATAATTATTTTTTAAAAATTTGGAGGTAAACTTAAGGTGTACTATAATAAAAAATGTGATTTGTTTGGCTTCTGCAGTACCAGTATGAAAAAAAAGCATTTATTCCAGGCAGCCATTTTAATTGCAGTCTTTTAATTTCAATGCATCTCGCTCGGTTGGAAATACTGCTGAAGTGCTTTCTGAATGCTTACATATGGAGTTCCTCAAATTTGTGTTATTTCTGTTTCTTAAAAGGTGGAAGAACCTGGGAAGGAAGTGCCAGATAAGGGAATCCTCACCCTGAATGTTTCCCAAAATTGCTTAAATGATGAGGACTCTGAACTTTTCAATGAAGCAGCCACAGATAAAGGAACAAAAGAGCCAGAAGGGTCAAACCATGACGCGAACATGAATATCGACAGTGCAGGTCTACTTGAACTATCTAAACAAGAGGTTCCTTCTACCCAAGAGATTTCTGCTGCAGGTCATGCACTGCCTTCTACAGATGGAGCCTGCTTAGTAGATTACCCCTCATTAGTTGGTGCTGGCTCCACTGAATTGGATGGGATTGCAAGCACTTCTGTTCTTGGAGACCTGGATACAGAAGTCAGCAGTGAAAAATGTACAATAGAGGATTCTCTCCAGTGTGAAAACCATGAAGGGCATGTCCAAAATGAAGGTTTAGCTGAAAGTCTCCAACTTACATCTCAGGCACCATTTGAAGGCGACAAGACAGAAAATAACATATGTTCAGTGGAGACGGTAAATGAGAAGGATGATGCTTTATTAACCATAGCTGAAACTCAGACATGTCAAACAGTTGTAAATAATTCTGTAACATCTGGGTTAGGCAAGGACATGTTAGAAGGAGAATCTGATGTTGGTAACTTAAATGGAAAAACTCTGCAGACAAATATGATGGATTCCACACAACAGCCTTTAGAAGAACAGTCCCCTGATCTCGCTGGAGATGTTGTTTATCTGTGTGCAACTGTCACGCCGGCCAGAACAAGTGCCAAAGACTCAACACACAGCAACAGGAATTCAAGCAAGAATAAAAAAGAAATCCTCTCAAAATTAAAGCGCATATGCTTAGGGTCCATGACTGGCCATCAGGTTAGTTCTAGTTGTGAAAATGTTCTCTTGTCTCAGGATGAAAACTCCATCGCTGGCGGCTTCACAAAGGAAAATGAAGTTATAAATTTGGCAAAAAATGTACTTCCAGGTGATGAAGCTAAAAGCATTTTGAAGAATAGTGATGATGTAGCAGAAGAGCCTGCAATAGACAACTTGTCACCAGAAGAATCAGCCATGACTTCTGTTGAACCCGAGATCCCCGAAGGAGTAAAGTCTTCTCAAGATGTCTACTTAATATCTTCATCTCTTGAAGATGTATCTGACAGCATTGAGCAGGATCCAGCTCCTGAGCTACCTGATATTTGTTTCATAGTGAATACAGGGAGTATAAGTAAAGAACAGTATGATCGCTGGTCTGAAACCTCCGATGAAGATATTGAGTATATACATTCATATAAGGAACCACTGCCACATGAAGAACAGTTACAGAAAGAAATTCAAGAGTCTCCTAGTTTATTCCAGGATAAGGTAACACGCTCTCAGGAACAGACTACCACAGATAGCACAAAAAAGTGCTCAAATAGTGGTTTATACGAAACTGATGAATATTTCTCAAGGCATCTCCAAGATCTTGAATCCAAAAGCCATACAAACCGTGGGAATGTTAATGTAACTAGAAACATTAAAGGCCATGGTAGAGCTCTGCGGACATTCACTGAGGAGAGTTCTTTGACGTCTGACCTGGACCACCTCTTCTCTGATAGAAGAGTGGTGTCAGACGACCTTACTCAGAAGACTCTTGACATGGAAAATGTGCGTTTCATTTGTAAGTTGAAGGATATTTTACGAAAGTCGGCAACAGATAAGCACGTTCATGGACCTCCATTTCAGACAATGTTTGAGTCCAGGAGGATTCCCAGCTGCTCACATTCTACAGTCAAGTGTAGAGGCCCTCTCCTTATCACTGTGCACTGCCCACGCCGCAGGACAGATTTTCGAAGGCATGATGGCTGGCACCCGAGCACTTGTAATAGTTCACCTTATTATGAGGATGAACTATGGGACAGGCCAGTTACCAGTTCCAGGACTAAAAGAAAATTTAGAACTCCTAGATATTCTCCTTTTCACTTCAGTCGGTTAAGGTATGAAAATCCATTGGACAAATCAAATAATGACATTTCTGTCATTCTTAATGAGTGTGTACAGTCCAATCACTTAAAGTTGAGTAGCATTGGCTTGGATAGTACTGCAGCAGATAGAACTTCAGCCATTCAGCAGGCAGAGGAGAGTGACCGGCTTTCAAGAAGACCATTTGTACCAGTCTCCTCCAAATCACAGTCTGTTAAGAACCTTATATCAGATCTGTATACGAACTTACATTCAAGGCTGCAGAATGTTGCAAGAGCATCTGCGCAAAAGGTCTCTTTTTACATATATGAGACAGACGATGGCGATTTCATCTCATCAGCTAAGGTAATTATCATACTAAGCAAACAGTCTGATATGCGGTTATGTACTAGAACTCTTCTCGTGTATAAACCTAGCATAAGACACTGATCAGACATAAAATTAAAAGCCACTTGCCCAAATATTGTGTAGGTCCCCTCTTGTGGCACCAAAAGAGCTGTGACCCGTAGAGGCAATGAACTCCACAAAACCATTAATGGTGTCCTTTCGTATCTGGAAGCAAGATGTTAACAGTAGATCTTTTAGATGGGTTGTGAGGTTTCACAAAGAAATCGGACATCACTTGGGGCTTGATCATTAGTGGGAGAATCGGGGCAGAAACGCAGATCTGCTCGATGGGTGATATTCTCATTTCCGGGACACCCGTAGTGTTGTCCAGTTTCTTCCTGAAACTTCCGATTTGTGGTAAAACTGGAAGAAAGTGTGGTTTTCACTAGCATGGTAACTGCTAAAGTGGTATTCTGGTAACACGATTTTAATTTAAAGTGGGGTAAAATAATAAACAGTCAGTACTCTCAGATTCCATGGCACTGCCAAAAATGGCTTGGACTGCCCGTTTGACCAATCACTGGCCATAATGGTGACTCACCTCAGCCAGTGTCGGTTGAGCGGGAAGTTCCAAACTATTTCTGGAGTGTCAAGCCTGCGAACAGGAAACGGAGGGTAGGTGGAACTAGAGAAACGGCAAGGGATTAGTAAGCTGTTTATTAATTTACCCCTCTCTTACCCAGTTTTAATTAAAATGATGCAGTTGGAATACTCCTTTAACCCCACCCATCTCATTGACATACTATTACATTACAGCAATGGTATTCAATGCTCTGTTGCGTAATAGTACGTCAGGGCGATAGCTGAGGAGCTGGGCCTGTGCCATTGCTTGTGGGTTATATATATTATTATACAGCAGGCACCCAGCACTCACTTTTGAAATAAGAGTTAAAGGGGTTTTTTGAGAGTTTTTTTTTCTTTTTCTTTTTTTTTTACTGATGACCTATCCTCTGGTTAGGTCATCAGTATCTGATCGGTAGTGCCGCAGCTTTCTCTCAGCTCACCAAGCACAGCGACATAATTTGTATAGCGGCAGTGTTTGGTATCACAGCTCAGCCCCATTCACTTCAGTGGGGCTGAGCTGCACCTAGGCCATGTGACAGATGAACCTAATGTCACGTGGGCTAGAGAAAGCTCCAAGAAGGCCGCAGAGAATAGATCATCAGTAAAAATAAAAAAAACTTAAACGTTTAACCCCTCAGATGCTGGGGATCATATCAACCACAGCATCTGAGAGGTAACACAGATGGATCCTGTGTATGCAATTGTGGGGTGCCTTGGCAGCTGGGAGCCTTCTAAAGGTCCCCAGGCCTGACATGTTCCGGCCGTCAATGTGTGCGGCAGGATGTATTAGCCTGCCTGTCATAATGACTATGCACTGTAATATAGGAGTATTACAGTGTATAGAACAAGTGATCATAAGGTTACAGGTTCAAATTCCCTAAAGCGACTAACAAAAAGGTAATAAAAAAAAAGTTAGTTTTTTTAAAATATTTGAATTATTAATATGCATAGCTGTGGTTCTCCCCAAAAGCTACTTTCTCTACCCATTCTTCTCTCAACTCCCTTAGGCCCCTTTGACATATGCGTTTTTGCTTTCCATCCTAGAGTTCCGTCCTCGGGGCTCTAGGACGGAAAGATACTGATCAGGATTATCCTAATGCATTCTGAATGGAGAGAAATCCATTCAGGATGCATCAAAATGTCTTCTGTTCAGTATGTGAACGTTTTTTGGACGTTGACAAAACCGCAGCATGCTGCGTATTTGTCTCCGTCCAAAAATCCGGAAGACTTGCCGTAACGCCGGGTCCGGAATTAATGCCCATTGAAGTGCATTAATCCGGATCCGAAATTAAGCTAAACGTTGTTTCGGCATATCGCCGGATCCGACGTTTAGCTCTGCGCATGCGCTTTCAGGCGACATGCGTTCTGACGGATCCGGCGGGACGGAAGTGCCTGCCGGATCCTCAGAACGCAAGTTTGAAAGAGGCCTTAAAGAAGTAGTATTTAGTTTTGGGTTATTAACAGAATAAAACCAATGTCAGTTTTTACCCAACTGATGGCCCTATCCCGTCTCCCAAAGGTATAAAAGGACCACACACGGACTTCTGGCTTCAGTTTCATAACCTTTCACTTAAGAATACCCTCAAATACGGGACCTCCATACAGTACTCCCAGACCTTTACAAACGCTCCATCTCTTTCTTACATTGTAGGAACTTCACTTCACTATGCACCAAGTTTCTGAACAAGCCTCAAGATGATTAAGACCTGTCCTGGCTAGTGACTCTTTCTACTCTCTAAGTCTCCCAGTCATCACATTTCTGAATTAGACATATCTGCTTGCATTAGGGGCCCGATAAACCTAGTTATTCATTGGTGTGGGAACGGGAACCTAATACTGTATTTTCCAAATCTGACACCGCTTTTATCCTTAAACACGGTCACAGTTTCTCTAGATGCATTCACTCAAGAAAACTCCTTTAAAGCCCTAACGACATGGCATCGAACGCCAGAGTTGTTTTGTTTAATTGACCTTCTTTCATAAAATGTGTGCTGGCACTTTGGTGCACACCCTGGCAGTTTGGAAATCTTGGGGCATTCCCACCAAATTTTGTCGACTTATTGAGTCATTCTACAGAATGTTTGTTTTTCAACCTTTACTATCTTACCAGGCTTGATTTTACTCTGGGCGCCCTCATCAACTTTTTGCCCAGTAACATGGGCTTTTAGTACTTTCCTCATTATTGCTAGAAAATCCTCATCCCTTTGTTGTGGCACTCGACGGAACCACCAGTTGGAAGAACTTGCTAGTTAGGAAAACAGATCTCATGATGAAGCCAGGAAGACCTGGGCACCATGGGTTCAACATTGAAACTCCATACTTGCCATACAGGCTCCCCACTACCGATCTCACTTTCGTCCCCAAATTTTTTTAAAAAGTTGTGCAATACAGTGGAGGTACCCCAAATAGGTGCCATTGAAAAACACAGCTTGCGCCACATAAAACAAGCCCTCACGACTGATGCGGAGGTTAAAAAAATGAAAATAAATCGTAGACTCTTTAGTACTAAAGAAGGCTGTCCTTCAGAGGTCAATGTTCTGGCTGATCAGTGTACAGAAAGGATGGTTTTGAGAAAGTTGTCCTTTAATCAAGTCAATAGTCCTGACAAGTTTGGGAAAATAAAGTGCACTAGGTGACCAAATAAATGTTTTATTTCACAGAGCTTACTAGTAAAGGATGGTCATGTTGAAACAGACCCACGGTCCTTTTTGAGCAGTGAACATTCGGACTCTCATCAGCTTTTAGTGATCATAAAAAACGAGGATGTGTCTTCTTGCATCAACAAGGTAAGAAAAGGTTTTGTCAAATAGTTTTCCTGATGGAAGTTAAAGTGACTCTCCATGTTCCTCCCTGCTAAGGCTCATAGTCTTAGTATATGTTTAGCGGTTAATATCTCTGTCCTTGCTGTAATAGAAATCAGTTGTCCAAGCAGTGACTTCCTGGTGAACCTGTGATTCATATGTGTATATAGACATTAGCCAATCTGAGGAGGCAGAGCAGCAGCCTGAACCAATAATGAAACGCAGGAGGTGTGTCTCAGACTACCTCAGACTCCCTGTAGGCAGTGTAGCTAAGCTGTAGTCAGAGATTACACCTCTGCCCCTATAGAGCAAAGGAGCACAAAGATCTGAGGGAATTAAATAGCAGGTAGTCAGCGCCTATAGGTACTGACTTACATGCAAGTTTTTAGCTGCTGACTGGACAGTCACTTTTAATAGACTAGTTTAGAAAAAGATAAGGTGACTAATGATGAGCGAACTCATTCTACACAAATCGACTGTGTTACAAATTTCGCAAGAGCTTCGGTGTACAGAGAATCAGAAAAGTTTGGGATTCGACCCACACAAATGGTGGCAGCCATTTTACAGACCAGAAGACAACGAGAAAGGGTCTCAAATCATGTTGGGCGGCCGGCTAGTCTGGCGGGCATGCCCATGAGGAACTATAGGTGCTAGTCACTGACAGTCAATGGGTCATAGCCACTATATATAACGTCCCACACAGGGGAGGGAGGACGTCGGACAGAGAGATATTAAAACCCAGAATACAGTGTCGCTGATTGTGTTTTAAAGTGAGGAGAGGAGAATATATAGATTTACAGTCACTTGATAGAGATATGTTAGAGAGAGATTTGTCTGGCAGCCATCTCTGTCTGTGCTCCTGCAGCCAATGCAGTCCTAGAATCTGAAATAAAGTATTTTTTTTGTATTTTATTGAATGCTGGAGATCACCATACCTTTTTCCTAAACTACTAGTTGAGCCTGTGGCTGACTTTCTTCCCGCACTGTCTGTTGTGGCCGACTTTGAGATATCTGGACTTTCAATACATCATCAGTAATAACATATTTATTTTTAGGAGATCTCAACCCAGATAGCC
Source organism: Bufotes viridis (assembly GCA_033119425.1). Classification (NCBI taxonomy): domain Eukaryota; kingdom Metazoa; phylum Chordata; class Amphibia; order Anura; family Bufonidae; genus Bufotes; species Bufotes viridis. The sequence continues at coordinate 175,181,472 of CM065590.1, forward strand.
AGTTGCACATTTCCCCTAACCTGGGACATCTTCTATTATATATTTGGGGCGCTCGTCCCTCCTGACTGTTTTGAATTTAAGACCGTGTACTATCTGCTAACAAATGATAAGCGATAGGGGGACTCTCGGGGAGAATCTATTTTCTTCAGGATCTGGTTGCAGTTGTTTGTCTGGAAGGTTTGGCAATTTGATATGTGCTGCAATATTTGTTCTCTGCTATAAATGTTTAAACCTATAATATTGGGTGAAGCATGTGAAAAGAAATCCACCTTTAGACCTCTGTCTTAGGTGGAAGCAGCGTGTAAATCCTTTAAAGCAACAGTTCACCTTTTTGTAAACCTTTATTTTTGTATTAATGAATTACCATGTTCACCATTTATTCTGCAGCAGGTGTAGGACTTACACAATGCAGAAGATTAAGAAAGTTGCTTAAAGGGGTTTTCTAGGACTTGCCTATTGACGACCTTACGATAGATTATCAGTATGGGATTGGCAAGGGTCCAACTCCTGCATTCCCATTATTCACTTGTTTGGAGGAGCTGCAATGCCGGAAGAGCTACACATCTAAAACACTGTTTAGTGTACTGCCTGGTTATATCGCTTAGATGGGAGCAGCACTGCAGTAACCAGACACGGCCACTACACAGTGATGGAGCTGTGGTATTCTGGTGCCTGGTTCCAGCAAACAGCTGATTGGTAGGGGGCCGGGAGTTGGACCCCCAGAAGTCTGATATCAATTACCTTTTCTAAGGTCCAGGTTTTCCAGGTCATCAGTAAGTAAGTCCTGCAAAACCACTTTATTTCATGTTTAGGAAGCAAATGTACAATAAAAAAAGATTCAGAGTCAAAGGGTGGAATTTTTGCTATTTTGCGACATTAAAGCCACAATTCGGAAGTGTAGGGCGTGATAAATTCCTCCTAAAGTGCCCGTAGCTTTGAAATCCAATACGAGAGCCATAGAAGGCGACATAACATAAAGTGATGTATTTCTATTTCCATATTGGGCTGAATTGTACTGAAATTCTCTCCTTATGTCCGCAGATTCCTTATTTGATGCAACTGAAGCTCCTGCCTAATGTCACCTTTGCTGGTGTGGACACCCCCGAGGATATTACCGAGTCAACATATGAGGAGCTCTTTCAAGCCGGTGGTTTTGTGGTCTCAGATAAAAGTGTATTGGGGAATATAACACTGGGTTAGTGTTTCTTTAGGAATTAAGGCTAGATATACCACTATATATACACTACTGACAAAAAGTTAAGGATCTTTGGCTTTAGGGTGAAATTTATGGAAAACGTAAAAAGTTCACGATACATTGATATTATATTGTGAAAGTAGGGCATTTAATTAGAAGCTTCTAATGGGGATTTCCTCATCTCAAACAATTTGTTGAAATAAAAGCCAACACCAGTGGTGGGTATACCCCACAAAATGTCACTGTCTCGGTAACTTGTCATGTGGCCTTGAGCATCAATTACAGCCTGACAACAACGTCTCATGCTGTTCACAAGATAACTTATTGACTGAGGCATGGCATCCCACTCTTCTTGCAGGGCGACCCTCAGGTCATTGAGGTTCTGGGGTACAGAGTTACGAGCCTCTACACGGCGACTCAGCTAATCCCAAAGGTTTTCAATGGGATTCAGGTCTGGAGAAAGTGTGGGCCGCTCAATTTGAGGTCCCCCAGTCTCCAGCAGCCGTTCACTAGTGATGTGACCTCAATGAGCTGGCGCATTGTCGTCCATGACGATGAAATTAGGCCTGTTTTGTTCATGCAGAGGCACAATGACTGGATTAATCATGTTATTGAAGTAGTATGGGCTTGTCACTGTACCATTCACAAAGTGTAGGGCAGTTCTCTATTGAGTAGACACACCTGCCCACACTAACACCACCACCACCACTAAAGGCTCGACTGGTGACAACCGTGGTTGAGGCATAGCACTCTCCTTGACGTCTCCAACATCGTTGGCAGCCACTGGTCACTCGTCCAGCGTAGATGCTCCCTGGCCCATGCAAGACAATGATGTCTGTGCCTGGTGGTGTGGTCAGGTACTCTTGCAGGTCATCTGGCACACAGACCATGCTGATGTCAACGGTTTTGAATGGTCTGACGTTACACTTGGGTGTCTGGAGTTGTGTGGTATTAATCATTCGGTTCTGTAGTGCATTGTTCACAATGAAGTGGTCATCAGCGTGGGATGTGGCCAAAGGATGTCCACTTCTATGCGTTTCTGTGACTCTTCCAGACTCTCTATATCTTTGTTGCAACCTGCTGATGACACTCTGTGACACTCTAAGCTCACTACTTCTGTCTGAGAACACCCTGCTTGAAGCCTCACAGTGGCAAGGTACTGTTGATCGATTATTAGGTGTCGTCTTGGTCTCATGATGTCAAAATGTGAACAGCATGATGAGGAGGAATGTTTAACTACTACAGGACCGCCTAACGCAGGGATGCGTCCTGCGGGCGGTCCTGTAGCTCTGAGTTGACGCGTCGGCGCGTCATCTCGTGAGAGCCGAGATTTCCTGTGAACGCGCGCGTGTGCACAGAGAAGCGCGGCACGGCAATTCGGCTACAGCCTGCCAGCGATGATCCATCGCTGGCAGGCTGTAGATCCGAATAAAATCGCATCAAACAGCTATATCAGACGCTGTTTTATGAACAGCGTCTGATATAGCTGCTACCTGGTCCTCTGGTGGTCCCATTTGCTGGGATCGACCACCAGAGGACCAGGTAACACAGTAAAGTTGCACCAAACACTACACTAACCCCCCACCCCCTCACCTATTAACCCCTTGATCACCCCATCTAGACCCCTGATCACCCCCCTGTCATTGATCACACCCCTTGTAAGGCTCCATTCAGACGCCCATATGTGTTTTAGCGGATCCGTGGATTCACGGATCCGTGGATTCACGGATCCGCGGATCCGATCCGCGATTCGATCACGGATTCGATCCGCGGATCCGATCCGCAGATCTCAGAACACGGACACCGGCAATGTGCTTTCCGCATTTTGCAGATCCGCACATTGCCAGAACTATATAGAAAATGCTTTTCTTGTCCGCAATTGCGGACAAGAATAGGACATGTTCTATATTTTTGCGGAACGGAAGTGCAGACTCGAAGCGGAACCGTAATTCGGATCCGAGCGGGACAAAGTCTGTCCCCATAGAAATGAATGGGTCCGCAATTCCGCTCCGCAAACAGAATTTCGGACGTGTGAATGGGGCATAAGGGTCCCTTATCACCGCCAGTTAGTTAGCTACTTGTTAGGTAGCTAGCGCCCAGCCCACCGCACCGCAGTCACTGATTTGGCAGAGATTTTTCATCCACATTGACCGACGCGAATGAAAAATCTGTGCCGTTCATTTTTTTTTCAGCGCAGAGGCTGAACGGAAAAAATCTCATTACCCGTATGCTCAATATACGGAGAATCGCAGAAACTCCTAATGCTGGCCATACGTGTAATGATTGCGGAGACCCTCAAATGCCAGGGCAGTACAAACACCCCACATGTGACCCCATTTTAGAAAGAAGACACCTCAAGGTATTCCGTGAGGGGTATGGTGAGTTCATGCAAAATTTTATTTTTGTCACAAGTTAGTGGAATATGAGACTTTGTAAAAAAAAAAAAAAAATCAATTTCCGCTAACTTGTGCCAATTTTTTTTTTTTTCTGTGAACTCGCCATGACCCTCACGGAATACCTTGGGGTGTCTTCTATCCACAATGGGGTCACTTGTGGGGTATTTATACTGCCCTGGCAATTTAGGGGTCCTAAAGCGTGAGAATCCAAATGCGTAAAAATGGCCTGTGAAATCCTAAAGGTACTCATTGGTTTTAGGGCCCCTGTGCGCATCTTGGCTGCAAAAAATTGTCACTTATGTGGTATCGCCGTACTCAGGAGAAGTAGGGCAATGAGTTTTGGGGTGTATTTTACATATACCCATGCTGGGTGTGAGAAATATCGCTGTAAATCGACAACTTTTACATTTTTTATTCAAAGTTGTCAATTTACAGAGATATTTCTCTCACCCAGCATGGGTATATGTAAAATACACCCCAAAACACATTGCCCTACTTCTCCTGAGTACGGCGATACCACATGGATGACACTTTTTGCAGCCTGGGTGCTAAGGGGCCCTAAACCAATGAGTACCTTTAGATTTCACAGGCTATTTTATGCATTTGGATTCTCACACTTAGGGCCCTAAAATGCCAGGTGAGTATAAATACCCCACATGTGACCCCATTTTGGAAAGAAGACCCCCAAGGTATTCCGTGAGGGGCATGGTGAGTCCACAGAATTTTAATTTTTTGGCACAAGTCAGCGGAAATTGTTTTTTTTTGTTTTTTTTGTTTTTACAAAGTCTCATATTCCACTAACTTGTGACAAAAATCAAATTTTACATGAACTCACCATACCCCTCACAGAATACCTTGGGGTGTCTTCTTTCCAAAATGGGGTCACATGTGGGGTATTTATACTGTCCTGGCATTTTAGGGGCCCTAAAGCGTGAGAAGAAGTCTAGAATCCAAATGCGTAAAAATGCCCTGTGAAATCCTAAAGGTACTCATAGAATTTGGGCCTTTACGCATCCAGGCTGCAAAAGTGGCACACATGTGTATCGCCAGTACTCAGGAGAAGTAGGCATGTGTTTTGGGGTGTATTTTTATATATACCCATACTTTGTGTGAAAAATATCTCTGTAAACAACAACTTTTAAATTTTTTTTTACAAAGTTGACAATTTACAGAGATATTTCTCTCACCCAACATGGGTATATGTAAAAATACACCCCAAAACACATTGCCCTACTTCTCCTGAGTACGGCGATACCACATAAGTGAGACTTTTTTGCAGCCTGGGTGCACAAAGGGGCCCAAATTCCAACGAGTACCTTTAGGTTTTACATGGCTGCTCACAATTTAGCCCCGCCCAAAATGCCAGAACAGTAAACGCACCCCACAAATGACCCCATTTCGGAAAGTAGACACCCCAAGGTATTCACTGAGGGGCATAGTGAGTCCGTCTGAAATTTTTTTTTTTGCCAGAAGTTATCAGAAATTGAAACTTTTTTTTTTTTTTCTCAGAAAGTGTCATTTTCCGCTAACTTGTGAAAAAAAATGAAATGATACATGAACTCACCAAGCCCCTCCGCGAATACTTTGGGTGTCTTCTTTCTAAAATGGTGTGATTTGGGGGTATTTATACTATCCTGACATTCTAGCACCTGAAGAAACATGACAGGTGCTCAGAAAGTCAGAGCTGCTTCAAAATGCCGAAATTCACTTTTTTGCACCATAGTTTGTAAACGCTATAACTTTTACCCAAACCAATAAATATACACTTATTGGACTTTTTTTTCAAAGACATGTAGAACAATAAATTTAGAGAAAAATTTATATAGAAATGTAGTTTTTTTTAAAAAAAATTTACAACAGAAAGTGAAAAATGTCATTTTTTTGCAAAAATTTCGGTCATTTTTGATAGCAAAAAAAGTAAAAATGTCAGCAGCAATGAAATAGCACCAAATGAAAGCTCTATTAGTGAGAAGAAAAGGAGGTAAAATTCATTTGGGTGGTAAGTTGCATGACGGAGCAATAAACGGTGAAAGTAGTGTAGTGCGGAATTGCAAAAAGTGGCCTGGTCATTAAGGGTGTTTAAGCTAGGGGGGCTGAAGTGGTTAAATACCAATTCTAATTAAACCAGGAAATTTATTGGGCGATTCATGGATCAAACACCTGAAACATTGAACAGTTGGACATGTGCATTTAAAAGTTTAGGAAAGGTGACAATAAGTTCACCTGAACAGTCAGAGTGCATATTAGGTTCATCCTGATATTTCACCCAAAAGCCAAATATCCCTAATGTTTTGTGAGTAGTGTATGTCTCTGTCGCAAACTGAAGTATGGGTTGAACTGTTTTGATTGACTTTGAAGCTACTTTCACATCTGCGCTTCCGTTAGGATACTACAACCGGCTGCATCCGTTATGAAAGGATCTGGTTTTAAGGCTATTTTCACACCTGCATTGTTAATTCCGTTATAGAGATCTGACAGAGGATCTCAATACCGGAATTAAACGGATCCATTTTGATTTTGCACATCAGGATGCACCTGTTCCGTTAGAATCCGTCACTAAATACATCGAAAGTCAATGGGTGACAATTTTGATATTTTTTTAGGCTCCCTAAAAAACAGATCTGTCATCATTGACTTACATTGTTTTCAGTGCCGGATCCGTTTTTTCCCCGTTTTTATGACAAGACATAAAACTGCAGCTGTTTTGTGTCCGGTCACAAAACGGAATTCTGCTGGAACGGAAGACATCCTGAACAGATCTCTTTCCATTCAGAATGTGGAAGCACTAAATGGAAAAGTTCTTCCGGTGTTGCAATCCTCTGCCAGATCTCAATACCGGAAAACAACACAATTGTGAAAGTAGCCCAGCACTTAAACCACTTTAAGTCAACGGGCGCCGGATCCGTTTTCTTTTCTGTCTGAGAAAACATCTCAGATGATGCACTTAAAAATGCTGCTTGCAACGTTTTTCTGTCAGGCACGGGGATGCAACCAAAAGGAATGGAATTCATTCTGGTGTATGCCATTTAGTTTTGTCCCCATTGACAATGAATGGGAAAAAAACTAAGAAAAGTATTTTCTTCCGGTATTGAGATCCTATGACGGTTTTAAAAGTAGCCTGAGTATTAGTACTGCTGAGTTTTTTTGTGACCTTATCCCATTGCATTAAAGAGGTTATCTTGCAAATTTAAAACCATTTTCTAACCCACATATTTGGAGGAGTTTCTTCCCTTGCTGTGAGTAGGTAGTAGATCTTCAAGCAGCCTCATCTCCCAGGATGCATTGCAGTTAGCTCTTATTAACTGTCTTCTCTTCTGCGTAGAAAATAGTTCCTCACATATAGCTCCAGAGATACACGTGGTATGCAATACGCCTGCAATTTCCTTCTCTGCTGTCTATACAGAGATACAGTATTTAGATGAATGATGGATAGATGTCTGGGCCACCTTAGTGTGAGATCATTACGCTAGTACTGAGAGAAGGAACGTGGGTCCACCACTGAATGCAGGAGAAGGTAGACAAGAAGGATAAACAGCAGGGCGCTACCAGAGAGGAAAATGTAATGTACATTATAAAAAACGTACAATATTTTCATTGCAATAATACTTTGTTTGCAACCTTCCTTTGAATACCTTTTAGGAAAGCTAAAGGAAGTTCTTGCCGTTTTGGAGAAGATGAACCGAACCTCTCCTTGGAAGTGGCTAATTCATTACAGAGAGAATCGGAAGCTTAAAGATGATAAAAGGTTTTATTTCTGTCTGTTACATTGTAGCGTACTCCATATTCCACTGTTGTATGACATAAGGCATACACTTTGGAAACTTTGCCGTGTTATCACCCACTATAGGACAGCTGTAACTGACTAATTTACTGTTGTATATGTGTTGGAAAATGTGTGAGTGGCCCCGTACACTGACTGTCAGCACTGATTGGGAGATGGAGGAGAGGCGAGCTTTTAGTGATCAGTGCTACGTATAGAAGACATGGAGAGTTTTACAGTACATAGGGGACAGGTGATTGTCAGGGCTCATCTATTCCTTCCTTGTACATTGACCTCTGCACAGGTCACAGAGCATGCCCAGAAATGTCTCCCATAGATGTCACTGAGGTCCCCTCCTGACCATTGGGTCTATGGACTATGGGGCTGCCGTAAAGCAATTTTCTTAATGCTGTTAAGAGCATGATCAGGAAATAGAATTAAAAAGAAATCTGAAAGTAAAAACAGATTAGAAAAGAAAAATATGCCGCTATCTGGTTATAACTGTGAAGAAATTCAACTAATAAAATATTTCACAAACATAATTTTAATACACACATGCACACACACTTTCCTCTACACCAGTGTTTCCCGACAAGTGTGCCTCCAGCTGTTGCAAAACTACAACTCCCAGCATGCCTGAACAGCCAAAGGCTGTCCGGGCATGCTGGGAGTTGTAGTTTTGCAACAGCTTCAGGCACACTGGTTGGGAAACCTACCTACCTACCTGTTAAGAACCTGTTAAGAACCTACACGTTCTTTGTTAGATGGGTTTTGGCTGCCAGAGGTCTGTGTTCTGCCTGTCCTATTCATTTCAGATTACTGGCACTTGTAAAACTAGGGTTTCAGTAATGAGCCTTTATCACCATTACTAAGGATGAACCAGAACTTCTCAGATGATGTGCAGATCCTCCTTATGTTTAGCTTTAAATGGGGTTTTCCCATTGACGACACTTATAGCCTATGTACAACATAGGGGATAAGTGTCTGACTGCTGGGACCCCCAGGGATCATTAGAACAGAGATCCCAGAGTCCCTATGTGAATGGAGCGGTAGTGCACACCCTAGACCCCTGCTAGTTATGGGACTGCAGAGTACAGCGCCCAGTGCTATTTCTGACAAACTGATTGATAGAAGTGAATGGAACAGCGGTCACGCATGCTCAGTACTGCTCTTTTCTCAGAGGGCGCAGTTGCTGGGCCCCCAGAGATCAGACACTTAGCCTCTATGCCAGGCATCCTCAATCTGCGGCCCTCCAGCTGTTGCAAAACTACAACTCCCAGCATGCCCGAACAGCCTACAGGTATCAGCCTACAGCAGGGGATTGTGGGAGTTGTAGTTTTACAACAGCTGGAGGGCTGCAGTTTGAGGGTGCCTGCTTTATGCTATCATGTTGCCAGTGGATAAGTGTCATTAGTGGGCAAAACCCTTTAAGTCTGAAAGGACTAATCTGGTCGTTGTACACTGTAATTTGCGGTGCCATCATTGACTCTGTTGGCTGATGAGTGTTTTACTCCCCCCTTTTTTTTAGGGCTGAACCTCTGTGTCGGACAAAGATGTCTCTGCTTAAATCTTACCAATATTCAAATGTTATTGAAATGCTGCCTTATCACCAATGTGACTCCAGATCGAACGAACCATCAGATGACCTTTCATGTCTCGTGAACCTCCAGTACCAACATATCCATTCTAGACTTGCTGTCTATATGACAGGTATCATTCCTCAGTTCTAGTGAAGCCTCCACACTTTATCAGCCTTGTCTGAACAGTTTCTTAGTGGGTAGCAGTGGAAGCACTAGGGTCTTGGGTTGAAATCTCGCAAGGGTAACGCCAACACAGAGATTGTTTTTTTTTTTTTTTCCTCCTGTGCCTGCATTTCCTGTGGGTACTTCACCCATCCAATATCCACTTATACTGGCAGGTTAAAGGGGTATTCCGTGTCAACCTTTTCCAAGCCCATGAAGCCTCCAGATTGCATAAGTCTGCTAGTGGAAAAGTAAATGAGTCTGTTCAGAAGCTCTATTCATTTGCTCCATAGAGCTGCCTTCATGTGACGGCGGAATGACTGTACTTCGACCTCCCTCCCTCACCGCATCACTGCACAGGACCGGTCTCCCGCCCTCTCTGACCTTGTCACATGACAGCTGCTGTCCGGAGCTTGCGAACAGACTCTCTCATTTCGTTTTCCGTTCCGTCTCCATTCATTTGCTCTGGACAGCTGCCATTACGTGACACAAGCGGGAAGGAAGGGAGGGCCAGTGGCCAAGCAGGCAGGTTAGAGTACAGTTAGAGGGATTTAACAGCATCTGTTTCACAGGTGGCTATGGTGGCTGGTAGCTTTGGACACGTGATTTGCGACACTGCTAGGGGAGCGTTACAAGCCCGATTACTACGTCGATGCTGCTAAGTGAGAAGGACCCAAGGAGTGTGGCTGTGAACAATGAATTGAACAGAGCCAAACCTCTTGGGCCCATGCTCTAGGGGGAACTGTTTCCTCCTGTGTCGAGACCACAAGAACTACTGAACTTACAGAGAAGGGGCCTAGAAGTCATAATAAGATGTACATATCTCTGTTAGCTTGCATTTACCACATATTTTTTCTCACCGGAATACCCCATTAATTTCAATAAGTGAAATTGTCCCTAGTGTGTGTGTCTGAGATAGGAAAAGGTTAGATTGTACGTTTCAATGGGGATAAGGACTAATGTGAGTGATCTGTGTGCAGTGCTGTGGAATATGTTGGTGTGTTATAATGAAATGTCAAAATGTAGTAATCCTGTGGGGTTTTTTTTTTTTTTTTTTTTCTATACAGGTGTGACTTCTGTGGTTCCTGAGGAGTATGAGCAGAATGGCATCCTTGTGTATGATGTGGACACTTTCCTAAGAAAAATTCAAAAAGTGGATTCACAGTTCCAGGCTTCATATTGGTGAGGGAGGCTTGTACGTCTAGATTTCCACTGGAACCCCATTGGTCATGAAAGCAGGACTCCCGCGTCCATTGTATGAATGAAGAGGTGGTGGAGCATGCGTGCTGCCACTCCATTCAAACTCTGGGCCTGCTAGAGGTGGCCGAGCTCTGTACTCTGTAATCTCTGGAAGTTCTGTAGATGAATGGAGCGCCAGTGACCGTGTTCGATTGGTGATCCGTTCGTAAGGGGGAGCACAGAACCCACATATTTGTGTTCAATTTGGTCCCAGCAGTCAGACCGTCAGTGATCTTAGTGGATAGGGCATAACCTGTTGTTAAAGGACCCCTTTGAACTCGGTTTGGACAGGTTAAAATGCAACCACATACTGAGAGTTTATTTCAAAGGAAAATGCGCACGTTGAATTTTTGAACTTATTGGACAACCTTCATGTCTGTGGTAGTAAATACATCCGTTTTAACGGGCGAACATTTTTCATTAGTTGAAATAAGTACAGAACGTGTTGACTTTTTGTGGGCTATTACTGATGGTTACAATATTCCACATGTCAAGTCTCAATATTGAGAAATATTGGCATCCCGGTGGCACTGAGACCAAATCTTTTAGATCCTTTAAAAGTCACTGATCACTGAACTTTCAAAAGGTTTTGATCAGTGGAGGTACAAGTGCCGAGACCCCCAGATCAAGGAGAGAAGTGCTCACATGCACTCTATCCTCGCTGAAGGAGACGGGCTTGATAGAAAAATCTATGGGCCTGTCTTGATTCTGTCTCCGGCAGCAAAGAGAAAGAGAGTGTGGTCCATGTGAACGCTTTTCTCTCCTCGTTCTAGTGATTGGTAAAAGTCTCCTCCTTTCATATGTTGCTGTGTCATATCAAAAGTTTTTATGAAAGTCCTGTGACACTTTATAGGAACACTAAGAGGAAAATGAATAACCGTTAACTGCAGTGTAGTGGATTTTCTGCAAGTTTCTGAAATAAATTCCAACACCAGGAAACTTCACTCTGATCACTTCTATTTTTACCTAGTGGGTTAAAGGGTTTGTGCCAAGGTTAAAGGGGTTAACCTGGAAGTAATATTGATGATCAATATCAGATCGGCTGTTAGGAGAGGTCGTGCGCTCCATGAGCACCGCAGCCTCTTCCTAGGCCATGTGACGTCACTGTACATCGGTATCTTGGCCTAGTTGCAGCTCAGCCCGATTAAAGTGAATGAGACGGAGCTGCAATACCAAGCATTGCAATTTACTATGTACGTTGCTGCATGGTGAGCGACCAGGAGCCCGCCACACTTACCAGAGCTTCGGTGAGCGCGGCGGCTCCCTAGAACAGCTGATCGGTGGGGGTGCCAGAACTTGGACCCCCGGTGATGTGATAATGATGACCGGTTATCATTTCCTGGATAAGCCCTTTTAACTGATGCTATCCTGTAGACCCAGCGTAAGTGTCTGATCTGATACTATTTCAATCATTTAATGCCCTCTTCAGTTCACTGTTTATATTTTCAGTATTTCTATACTAAGCTTTGTTGTTGCGTAGCTTAGAAGCAGGTCCCCACTGAGAGAACATGGCGAATGTCATGTACTGATCAGCGGACAGTTTTTCAGCAAAATCAAGCAGCCGGACATGTCCAATCTATTTGAAAACAATGTATTCATACCTCAGCAAAGTATAATTTTGGTGTTGAGAATCGTGATACTGCACTTGGTATCAAAATCCAGATTTTGGTGTCATGACAACCCTATTCTGATTCATGGGGACCAACCACTGGGAAACCAAAAATAAAGTCAAAATGGCTGATTTGATGTTATTTGGTTGCTTCACCTCCCACAAAAAATTGAAATAAAAAAGGATCAAAAAGTCATACACTCCCCAAAATAGTATGAAAATTACCGATTGTTCCGCAAAAAATAAGCCCTCACACATAACTACAAAAAAGTCTTTGGATTTTTTCTCCGCTTACCACTACATTGTATGCAACCGTAAATGGTGCCATTAGAAAGTGCAACTTGTCCCACAAAAAACAAGCCCGTTTATGGCTATGTGACTAAAAAAATAAAAGAAATTATGGCTTTTGGCGAGCTGGGAGTAAAAAACAGAAGATCACCTTGTCCTGAAAGCGATAATGTACTGTTCCCAGCAGATCTGTGGTCTGCAGCAATTAGAGATGAGCGAATTTCCGCTTATGAAATTCGTTCACACTTCGTTTGGATTCCTTTACCACGGACCATAGCGCAATTCTATGACTGAATGCGTAACGGAATGCCTTAGAGGCATTCGGTTATTTATTCCGTCATAATAGAAGTCTATGTCCCGTTTCCGTTATGCAGGAGAGGACTCCCCTGCATAACGGAAACGGGACGGATCCGTTTTGCAGCCCATAGACTTCTATTATGACGTATTTCACCTTTTACCGCCAAACGAAGTGTTAACGAATTTCAAAATATGAAATTCGCTCATCTCTAGCAGCAATGCATATGTAACATTCTTTGTAACCTATTGTAGTCAGTAGTGGGGGAGGCTCCTGCTGTAGCCAGTCTTATATCCAGACACAAGATTGTGAAGAGAGGAGGAAGGGGAAAATACACGTTAAATACAAATCTCTTTATATTTCTCAGTTTGGATTACAATATAAAGGCACAATGACATCAAAGGAAAGGAGGGAATTATTGGAGGAAATACGTTCAGCTTTAACATATTTATTTACGTTTTTTTTTCTTCAGGCCATGATGCATCAGAAAATAACCTCTGTGGAACATAGGACTTGATAAGCTCTGTCTATAGACGCAAATCCATCAGACAATCTGGTATTGGTTATAGCAGCGTGGTACATGCATGCACTTTGCAGTTAAAACCTAGTCTTAGGGTCCATTCACACGTCCGCAAGTGTTTTGCGGTCCGCAAATTGCGGATCCGCAAAACACAGACACTGGCCATGTGATTCTGCATTTTACGGACCGCACATGGCCGGGACTTCAAATAGAAATGCCTTTTCTTGTCTGTGTCTGCAGACAAGAAAAGGACATGTTCCATATTTTTTGCGGAACGGAAGTGCGGATGCGGACAGCACACTGTGTGCTGTCTGCATCTTTTCCGGCCCCATTGAAAATGAATGGGTCCGGATCCGTTCCGCAACGTTGCGGAACAGATCAGGATCCATTTTGCGGACGTGTGAATGGACCCTTACCTTTGCAGCTTTGTTTTTGTTTTTTTTTCACAAAATGCTTCTTTATAATTCATACTAATATGCAGAAAGCTATAGAAGTATAGGAAAATTATGACTGTTTTATATCTTTATCTGTAGTGGATATACACAGCCTCAGCACTACAGATGATTGAAAATCGAAAGCCATGTCCATGTTAGTTCTTGTTATTTTTATTTTATTTTTTTATCTATTTTCTTTTTCCTCTTTTTTTTTTTTTATTTTAAAAAAAAATAAATTATTTACTTTTGCTAGGATATCAAAATCCGTATGTTTTTGCAAAGTATTTATAAACCAAAATATTAATGTATATCTCAGTTTAAATGTCTATTTTTGTTCTTTTACGCTTTGTACACGATTATGTGCCCAATAATAGGCAATGACACATAGCTTGCAGATAAGCTAATAATGTAATATAATGTATGTTACAAATCAATACTTGTACATTGATCTGTATTAATGGAATATTTAGTTTTATTTTTCCTATTTTCTAAAGGTGTTATCAGTGAGGGCGTAGTAGAGGGTGTGGTTTGTAAATAAAGGTGTATAGGGCTAGGGGAGGACGCTTTCTTGATACTTTCTTTTTTTTTCTATGGAAAATGTACAGTAAATGTAATAGATTACTTTATTGAGCTGTTGGAAAGAGTCTTTGTTAACAATTTTATAAATAAAGTGTGCTCCGTTCAATGTTTGTATTAAAGGCATATCCATGATTATACTTTTTTCCGGCTTTTTAACAGGTTTCAAGTCTGATATGTTTAGTTGGTGACAGACACTGTTCTGCATTGCCCATTCAGGATTAGTTACAGCAAGTATTTTTATTGTAATGTAAATGAGGTCTGGTAAGTTCCAGATTCTGTTTCATTTAGGAGAGCGTACATCTAAAATGGAGCCCAAGACTGGTGCGGCCCACTTGGGGAAGTTAAAGGGGTGCTCCAAGAAATAAGAAAATGAAAATACTTAAATATTACTTTATTATAAATATATTTCCAAATACCTTTCATTAGTTATAATGTTTGTTTGTTTTTGTCTGGGGAGCAATCATAAGGAGAAGTAAAATGGCCTCCGTCCTATTAGTACACACAAAACCTGTCCTAATCACACAGCAGGACAAGTTACTTTAGAACACTGAGCAAAAGAGCTGCCTCATCCTCCTCTCTTACATGTCAGGGATTATGATCCTGAATACTACTTATAAGATTTTCAGCTGAATCTCTGTGGGAATAGAGTTCAGGAGGAGACATGAAGTACTAAGAGGAGGTGAGGATGTGATTAATGAGCAGCAGCTCTTGTATGCAGTCTCCATTACCACAGTCTGTCCTCTCTGTACTTCATGTCTCCTCATGAACTCCATTCCTACAGAGATTCAACCAAAGTTCTTATCAGCTGTATTCAGGAGCATAATCCTTGACAAGTAAGAGAGGAGGACAAGGCTGCTCTTTACCTCAGTGTTGTGAAGTAACCTGTCCTGCTGTGGGATTAGGACAGGTTTTGTATGTACTAATAGGACGGTGGCCATTTTATTTCTCCTGATTGCTCCCCAGACAAAACGAGCCATTATAACTAATGAAAGGTAATTGGGAATATATTTATAATAAAGCAATATTTAAGTATTTTTATTTTTTTAATTCCCGGAGAACCGCTTCAATAAAGAAGTAAACTCATTAAACATATTTTGAGGATAAAATTAGACCTCTCTAAAAAAAAAAAAAAATAACAGACTGGTTGAACTAGATTAAAAAGACGGCACAAAATGTACAAGCAGGAGGTTCCAGGTTGGGACAAAATAATGAGAAGTGAGGAATAATCGGTGTAAAGAGTAAATTACATAATGTGGCAGACTAATAGAACGCAGGACCTATTACAGAACATATTATAAAGATGGTGAAAATAACCACATGAGTGTCCGACTCCTCCTGTTCTGAAGTCCTCATTTACAAGCTGTGAACACTAATAGACGTTATTTTCATAATCGTTAGGCACTCACCTCCAAATGTGATCCTGTAAAGATGCTACACCTTGATTTTAGGGAACAACCTGCCTAATACTTGAGCTTGTTTCCAGCCCCTTTTCTTAAAGGGAACCTGTCACCATGAAAGTTCAGCATGTTCTAGAGCAGGAGGAGCTGAGCAGACTGATATATAGTTTTATGGGAAAATCTTCTGGGTTTTGAAGTCTAGGAGGCGGTCCTATCAGTGATTGACAGCTGTCTCTGTATATAGGCTGAATTTATGCTGCTTTTCCCATAAAACTATATATCAATCTGCTCAGCTCCCCCTGCTTACATCTGTATGCAGTGATATTGCATATGGATAGAGAGCTGTCCAAAGTGACATCACATTTAAAGGAGTGTATCATTAGATAACCTATTTTAAAATGTTTTTAAAAATTGCCAGAGAGCAGGAGACTGCATTAAAAAAATAAAGAAAAAACCCTAATTCACCTTCTAAATGTTTCGACCCAATGGCATGCCTAGAGTATTTGGCTCCCAGGGCGGGTACTTTCTCTGGCACCCCCTTCCCCCCCGCCGAAACCATAAGAAACTTTATTTTTACATTAAAATATACTGAAATATTTATTTGGGTTAAAATATAATTTTTTATCGCTAGTAAACAGAAAATTGCTGGTAAATGAAAATTTTAAGGGAATCTGTCACCATAAAAATACAATATAAGCTTGGTATTACACATTTTGTGAGGGAAGGTCAAGAAAAAATGTCTGTTTTTGCACAGCTTTTATTTTTATTTTTTTACAGGCTCACCTGACAGGGTAGATCATATTTTTATAGAGCGGGCTGGAGTTTTCACTGATGCCAGTGCACCCTGATAGCAGGGGCACAGCTCCTGCACCTGCCCGATCAGCCCGCCATACCTGTACAGTGCTGAGACTCAAGTCGGCACTGGTAGCCTACAGGTTAATGAGCCTGGTCCTTTCCCATCCATATTTGGGCCCCTTTTAAATTTCTGCCCTGGCACTGGCTGGCAGCAACCTTGTGACTCCTCAACACCCCCCCCCCCCCCCCATTGACAATTAAAGGCAGCAAGGCCCTTAACTAAAAAATACCTCTCTTGCCTGCACACTGTTCTGCCCCTGTGACTGCACCACTCCTAACTGCCACAGTGCCACTGTGACCGCACCACTCCTAACTGCCACTCACCACAGTGCCACTGTGACCGCACCACTCCTAACTGCCACACACCACAGTGCCACTGTGACTGTCTGCACCACTCCTAACTGCCACTCACCACAGTGCCACTGTGACTGTCTGCACCACTCCTAACTGCCACACACCACAGTGCCACTGTGACTGTCTGCACCACTCCTAACTGCCACTCACCACAGTGCCACTGTGACTGTCTGCACCACTCCTAACTGCCACACACCACAGTGCCACTGTGACTGTCTTCACCACTCCTAACTGCCACACACCACAGTGCCACTGTGGTGGTCTGCACCACTCCTAACTGCCACACACCACAGTGCCATTGTGACTGTCTGCACCACTCCTAACTGCCACTGTGACTGTCTGCACCACTCCTAACTGCATACACCACAGTGCCACTGTGACTGTCTTCACCACTCCTAACTGCCACACACCACAGTGCCACTGTGGTGGTCTGCACCACTCCTAACTGCCACACACCACAGTGCCACTGTGACTGTCTTCACCACTCCTAACTGCCACACACCACAGTGCCACTGTGATGGTCTGAACCACTCCTAACTGCCACACACCACAGTGCCACTGTGACTGTCTTCACCACTCCTAACTGCCACACACCACAGTGCCACTGTGACTGTCTTCACCACTCCTAACTGCCACACACCCTTCACCACTCCTAACTGCCACACACCACAGTGCCACTGTGGTGGTCTGCACCACTCCTAACTGCCACACACCACAGTGCCACTGTGACTGTCTTCACCACTCCTAACTGCCACACACCACAGTGCCACTGTGACTGGTCTGAACCACTCCTAACTGCCACTCACCACAGTGCCACTGTGATGGTCTGCACCACTCCTAACTGCCACACACCACAGTGCCATTGTGACTGTCTGCACCACTCCTAACTGCCACTGACCACAGTGCCACTGTGACTGTCTGCACCACTCCTAACTGCATACACCACAGTGCCACTGTGACTGTCTTCACGACTCCTAACTGCCACACACCACAGTGCCACTGTGACTGTCTTCACCACTCCTAACTGCCACACACCACAGTGCCACTGTGACTGTCTTCACCACTCCTAACTGCCACTCACCACAGTGCCACTGTGACTGTGCTCAACTCTGCTGCAGTGTATCTGCAGACATACACAACACTAGTGAGGTGGTCACTTCACTAGAAGGCACAAGCCACACAGCACAGCCATTTTCTTGCTCAGGAGCACTGGCGCAAGCGACTACAAGAAAGATGGGAGGTTTTCCTGCCTGGAAGGTGAGCGGTGGCGAGAATACAAGTGAGATAGGTGTGGGCGCGCTCCCTGGCTTATCAGAGTGCACACGCAGGCGCGGATTAAGTCGGGGGCTGTTTACCTATCTTGGGCCTCCTCTGTCCGTTTGCCCCAACCGTCCCCTCTTTCGCGTTGTGCCCCATGTTTATTTTTTTCTGGTATATAGTATCGTTGCCCATTATCCCTAAGGGGTGCCAGGGATCTGGCAAACATTTTGCTTGCAGCATATGAAGCGATTTTAGAGGATGGCTATCGTCAGTGCTGACCCTAAACCATATAATCAGTGCGATTAATCAATGAAAAGGAAGCAATAGAGGGATGAGTGGTGACAGTGCACAGAACCACATCCCTGGTGCAGGAGTGAACACAGAATAATACACTACGATAGCTCGCCGGTGTTTACTGGTCGGAGGACTTTTAATGAAATAGAGTGGATTTATTATTACAGATTATAGGATAAATGTAAATTGGGGGCTATCAGCCGTAGGGGGGGGAGGGGGGGATAGTTTTTATTTAGGAGAACCTAATACCCTTCATTTATCTAGGTCAGATTTGTAGAATTGACAACAATAACACCCCAAGCCCCTCAGAGTGTATAGCCATGGGCGTAGCTATAGGAGATGCAGAGGTAGCAGTCGCTACCGGGCCCAGGAGCCTAAGGGGCCCAGACCCTTGTGCCAGATAGGAAGACACACAAAGCACCGAGGGAAGGGGGGCTGAACTACTGCACCAGGGCCCATGAGCCATTAGCTACGCTACTGTGTATAGCGTACAACACTCCGCAGTATACAGTGTAATACCCCAGAGTATTCAGAATATATAACACCGCCCAGTATACAGTACCCCACAGTATGCAATACACAGTATACAGCACCCCACAGTATGCAATATATAGTATAACACTCCACAGTATGTAGTATAGCATCCTATAGCATACAGTATAGCACTCCACAATATACAGCACCGCACAGTATACAGTAGAGCAGTATAGCTCCCCACAGTCTACAGTAGCTTACAGTATACAGTAGAGCAGTATAGCACTCCACAATATACAGTACCCCACAGTATACAGTAGCGCAGTATAGCACTCCACAATATACAGCACCCCACAGTATACAGTAGCGCAGTATAGCACCTGACCGTATACAGCACCCCATAGTATACAGTAGCGCAGTATAGCACCCGACAGTATACAACACCCGACAGTATACAGTAGCGCAGTATAGCACCTGACCGTATACAGCACCCCAAACTATACAGTAGCTTACAGTATATTAGCATAACAGCCCGTCACCTTTGCCTGATGTAATTTTCACAAAAAAGCTCCACAATTATGGCAAACTTCTTCTGCAGCAACACTCCTGGTAGAGAGAAAGGACCTTTGATTACCTCATAGCCATGTGACCAGTACTATCGATATGTTACTGATCACATGGTGAAGATGTCATCAAAGGTCCTTTCTTCTAAGTCAGAATCACAGCTCTCCTTTCTTCCAGAGACATTGGGCCGGGCGCTGCTGCTCAGGCAGCACCCCCCTGTATAGCTGACAGCCGCCCACCCCCCCTCCTCCTAGGCACGCGACTGGTTTTGCCTCTCCTGTCCCCTTGCACGCTGTCCTGCTGAGACCACCAATTAGCTGCAGAAGTCACTTGAAATATGAACAGCAAATCGCTGCTGCAATCTGCTCTGACGGCTTTTAAAAAATCTTGGAAAACCCCTTTAAGGTCGAGTTCCCATCGCTGCTTAGCTTTCTGTTCTTCTGATCCGTCAGAAGAAAATAAAAAAACTAAACGGATGTTATTTTGAGCACCAGTGAGTGTCACTTCCATTAGAGACAGTACTATTTAAAAGCCTTCTTTTCTCCTGTCAAAAATAACTGATGCATACTCATTCTCAAAATTATAGATCCATTCTTTTTTTCTTTTGAGGAATCAGGCGCCTAAGGCCTTATTCACACGTCTGTGATGAAATCCGTGACAAGGTGGTTAGTGATTCATCCACAAAGATTTCTGTGAAAACCTTGTGTTTGGTCTGTACGTTTTTTTTACTCTCCATGTGTCATCCTTGTTCCACGGACACTGCACAGCTGAAAACTAGTTTTCAGAGCGCCTTCTATAAATGGTTTGTGAAACACACACAGCATCCTTGGTGGGTCTGTGTTTTTCACTGACCCTTAGGCCTCGTTCACATTTCCTTGTCAGTTTTACGTCTGTGAAAAAAAAATGCCCGTGTTTGATCCGTGAAGAATGCATGTTTGGTCCGTGTGTCCGCTTTTGCCCTCTGTGTGTCATCCATAATCCATGGACGCTGCTCAGCTGAAAATTCCAAAGCATCTCCTGTCAGTCTTCAGTAAAAAACGGATGCCATCCATGTTGTGTCCGTGATTTTTACGGTCCTATAGACTTTAATGGGTGTGTTTGGTCTGCCTCATGGGTCCAAGTAGTGCATGTCTCCGTGAATTTTTTTTTTACTGACTACCATTAAAAAAAATACTGATATGTGCAAAGATACATTAAAATAAATGGGTATGTGTACTCTCCGTGGAAAATATGAATGAGGCTTTAGGCCAGGCATGTCCAAACTCCGGCCCTCCAGATGTTGCAAAACTACAACTCCCATCATTCCTGGACAACCTACAGCTATCAACCTACAGAAGAGCATGATGTGATTTGTAGTTCTGCAACACCTGGAGGGCCAGAGTTTGGACATGCCTGCTTTAGGCTATAAAACTTGGACAAAAATAAGGCGTGCTTCCGTGCGACAGCTACAGTCTGTGCTAAAACACGGATGTGGAATGCACACATTAAGGCCTCTTTCACACGGGCGTCATGTTTGACGCCCGGATAAGAGGCGGGTGCGTTGTGGGAATCGCCACGATTTTTCCGCGCGTGTGCTAACGTTTGTAGTGCGTTTAGCACGCGCGTGAAAAAAATCTGCATGCTTGTTACCCAGACCCGAAGTCAGACTTCATCACTAAAGTCTGGTTTCGGGATGAGTATTCTGTATGTGTAATTATTTTCCTTTATAACATAGTTATAAGGGAAAATAATCGCATTCTAATTACAGAATGCAATGTTCCCCGGGCTTTAGAGGGTTAAAAATAATAAAGAGTTAACTTACCTTCTCCCATGGTACGCGCAGAGCCCCAGAACATCTTCTCTCTTGATGGTTTGGATGCTTGAGGACCTGTGGTGACGTCACAGGGTCACATGGTCCAATCATAGAAGCATTTGAGTGGACCATGTGACCCATGTGATTCTGTGACATCACGGCAGGTCCTTCATCCAACCTGCCGTGATGTCACAGGATCACATGGGTCACATGGTCCACTCAAATGCTTCTATGATTGGACCATGTGACCCTGTGACGTCACCACAGGTCCTCAAGCATCCAAACCATCAAGAGAGAAGACGTTCTGGGGCTCTGCGCGTACAATGGGAGAAGGTAAGTTAACTCTTTATTATTTTTAACCCTCTAAAGCCCGGGGAACATTGCATTCTGTAATTAGAATGCGATTATTTTCTCTTACAACTATGTTATAAAGGAAAATAATAACGATCGGGTCCCCATCCCGATCGTATCCTAGCAACCATGCGGGAAAATCGCAACGCATCCGTACATGATTGCGGATGCTTGCGATTTTCCCGCATCCCCATTCACTTCTATGGGGCCTGCGTTGCGTGAAAATCGCAGAATATAGAACATGCTGCGATTTGCACGCAACGCAAAAGTGATGCGTGAAAATCACCGCTCATCTGCACAGCACCATAGAAGTGAATGGGTCAGGATTCAGTGCGGGTGCAATGCGTCCTCCTCACGCATTGCACCTGCGCGGAAAACTCGCCCGCATGAAAGGGGCCTAAAATGGGTAGGTGTGCTGTTCGTAGAGAACCATAGATGGCACACGTCCGTGAATCACTGATGTATGAATTTGGCCTGTCATCAGCAATTTTTGCTGGTGTTTTATTCTTAATTAGGATGTCACTAGCGTTGAGCAATGTGAGCTTCGGATGCTTCACCCAAAGTCATTTCATTCAAAACTTCGGAATAATACTGTACGGAGATTCGTCTCCGTACAGTATTAGAATGTATGGGCGGTTTTCCACTTTAAAAATAAACTTCTGAAGTTATTCAATGAAGTCTGTGCAACTTTGTGAAAAACTAACTTCGGCTCATCAGAGACTATACATTTTAATAATGTACGAAGACAAATCTCTGTACAGTATTATTCCGAAGTTTTGAGCGAAGAGACTTCAGATGAAGCTTTACATGTCACTATGGATATGTGAAAAAAATCTGAAGATTTGGCAGTGCAAGAAGTTTAATGGGGCTAAAAGCATTAATGAGCATATGGTGCTTGTTAAAGATTAAATGTGTTTATACAACTGACAGCAAAGGAGTATGACTTGCATTACCAGTTCAGTAGATTTATCCAAGGACTAAGTACTAAGAAGTGAAGATATGGGGAGAGAGATTTACGGTAAGTCCAGCCAGCTCTGACCAGTTATTGGACCGAAATATGCAAAAGTTATACATCAAAGTTATATATCAAATGCAGTTGTAGTTAAAGGGGTTGTCCAGGTTCAGAACTCAACCCGGACATATCCCCATTTTCACCCAGGTAGTCCCCCTGACTTGCGCATCGGAGCAGTTCATGCTCCGATGCTCTCCTTTGCCCTGCGCTCAATTGTGCAGGGCAAAGGCATTTTCTGGAGTGCCGGTGATGAACCAGGCTCTCCATGGGGCTGCCAGGAAGACCGGTGACGTTACCGGCAATGATGGGCGGGCTTTAGCTCTGCCCTAACCTGTAAAACGGCTAGGGCAGTGCTAAAGCCCACCCATCAGAGCTGGTGATGTGACCGAACACACGGCCGAGCGGAAGCCTCTGCCCGGTAGTGTGTTATTGTAAATAAGAGCCCTTGCCCTGCGTGATCCAGCGCAGGACAAGGGAGCGCATCGGAGCATGACATGCTTCGATGCTAACATCAGGGGGGCTGCCTGGGTGATAATATGGGTGTGTTCGGGTTCAGCTCTAAACGCGGACAACCCCTTTTAGGCTATATGCACACGACAGTGTTTTTTCTCGGCTTCCGTTCCATTTTTTTTGCAGATCCCATTAATTTCTATGGATCCGCAAAAAAAAAACTGATGCCTCTTCCGTTTCCTGTCCGCGTCCGCATTTCACGTCCGCAAAAAAAATATGGCATGTCCTATTCTTGTCCGCAAAAAACGGTTTGCGGACCCATAGAAGTCAATGGGTCCGCAAAAAAAACGGAAGCCACACTGAAGCCTTCCGTTTTTCCATCTGCATCCGTTTTTTTTGCGGATGGTTGCTTGCAAACCAGGGCACTTGTGCAGGTACTTTAAGAAACTGTTTCAAGCCTTCCGTTTTTTTTGCGGATCCGCAAAAAAAAAGGAAGACACACGGAAACACAACCTACAAAATTTGCGGACACACGGAACGGATGTGGATGTGAAAAAAAAAGGAAGACGGATCCGCAATTTGCGGACAGCAAAAAACAACTGTCGTGTGCATATAGCCTTAGACTGATATAAAAATCTGTAGTGTGGGTTTTCCGTACCACTGCAGGTAAAACACGTTTCTTTTATTAGAATGGGGACGGTTTTAGGACTGGGGAAAAACGCATCATTAAATATGCAGTCCAGTTTGGTTATAAAAGAAAATCTGTTATGAACAAAACGAGACCGAATTAAATGTATGTGACCTAGTGAAGGATATATTATGGCTATAAAATATGGTACCCATATCCCACTGTAGATGTATAAAGTGTCATTAGTTTGAGGGAAAACAGCCACTTCATATGCCACCATCCAGGCTCCATGCACAACACTTTGGAAGGTCAGGTTCTGATCATTTGTATGAAAACCACAGCAAAAGACTTAATACTTCCTAATGAATAACTTTTACAAATGATGTACTAGTTAGACAAGCAGGGGCAGACTGGGAACTTAGTGGCCCTGGAAAAAACCTAAAACTTGCCTCAACTTGGAGGGGGGTTCAAAGTGCAGCACAAAATGCTACCCCAGCAAAACCAAATACTGCAGTGCAGCAGAAACCACTGCACTATTCAACTGTATCACTCACCTGAGGACCTGACTTCATGAGGCCACCTGCATAAGTACCTGATGCTCCGAGCATTCATTAATGCTGAGAGCATCAGATTGTTATGTACTTGGCCCGTGGTGTAAGGAGGGCTTGGGTGGCCCTCCAGGAAGTTCTCCTGTAGAGTCTATGGCTAGTCTGCCCCTGTAGACAAGTGCCCAGTGAGTGATGCAGCAAATGTTCATGTATCACCTATTGTCTAAATGAACTTTAGCGTCCTGGCTGCCATGGTAACCATTCAAAAAAAGCTAAACGTCGGATCCGGCGATGCGCCGAAACGACATTTAGCTTAAGGCCGGATCCGGATTAATGCCTTTCAATGGGCATTAATTCCGGATCCAGCCTTGCGGCAAGTGTTCAGGATTTTTGGCCGGAGCAAAAAGCGCAGCATGCTGCGGTATTTTCTCCGGCCCAAAAACTTTCCGGTCCTGAACTGAAGACATCCTGATGCATCCTGAACGGATTTCTCTCCATTCAGAATGCATTGGGATAATCCTGATCAGGATTTTTCCCGGCATAGAGCCCCGACGATGGAACTCTATGCCGGAAAAGTAAAGCGCAAGTGTGAAAGAGCCCTTAGTTGTAACATACACACCTTATACTGCAAATTATCTTATCTACTTTAACAAAACAAGGTTCTACTGCATTGACCTGCTCGCCTATCAGGAACTCCTTTCCTCCAGTGGCAACCTTAATTAAGGATCTGACCTCGTGGTGATAAGTAGCGAATTTCAGGTTATGAAGTTCGTTCACGCTTCGTTTGGTGGTAAAAGCAGAATTGCGTTACCACGCACCATAGTGCCTTTAGAGGCATTCCGTTATTCATTCTGTCATAATAGAAGTCTATGGCCTGCATAACGGATCCTTCCCGTTTCCGTTATGCAGGAGAGGACTCCCCTGCATACGACGGATCCGTCATAGAATTGCATTATGGTCCGTGGTAACGGAATCCATATCGCAATTCACCTTTTACCACCAAATGAAGCGTGAACGAATTTCAAAATATGAAATTCGCTCATCTCTAGTGATAAGCTTTTTGTTCTGTATGAGACCTTTCTACATACAGGTTGAGTCAAACTTTAGTGCTAAGGAGTATTTTTAGACAAGGAGAAATATGTAAAGCTACTTTCACACTAGCTGTTTTACTGGATCAGGGTTCAGCAAAAATACTTCCGTTACTGATAATACAACCGTCTGCATCCGTTATCCTATGACAGATCTCAATACCGGAAAACTAAAACGCTAGTGTGAAAGTAACCTAATTTTGATAGTAAAACGGACTGGAAAAAGTTTGATGTAGACACACACATTTGTGCTCATCACTGCACATTGTCTACATTGAAGAAGAAATGCTTGAGATTGAGGCCTGCTGCAGTGTTTAGAGAGATATATACTGTATATTTACATGTCATTCATGTTAACAATCTAATGACCTAAACTATGGATTAGAAATGCAGCCAGATTTGGATTGCGCTGGGACTTTCTGCTGCCATCTGAATAAGGGCATAGATGTCCGCCAGTTTACACCAGGCGGCTTCCTTCACGTGCATATAATCAGCTGCCAGTGCAGGGCTGCTGCGCATCTTCTATCCACCACATCTAGGTGCGTAGTGCAGCCTACTGGTTTAGGCTACCTGCACATGCCGACCTACTGGGTGGATTTAGAAGTCTGCAGCATGTCAATTTTGTTTGCGCTTTTTGGTGCACATTTCACCCTTTTTAATGGAAAGATGAGATCTGTGGCAAAACCCCATCCAATCTGCAAATGACACATCCGGAAATGCAAAGAAATCTGCACGGATTTTGTACATGTTTACCTGCACCCTTATTAGACTAGGGATATACGGCGACTTTGTCACTGAAAAGTCGGGCAGTGGTGCACAGCAACATGCTGCAAGTACATCTGTCCCGCTGCAGTGCAACCCCATTATTATTGCAACACATGTTGCTGTTCAGCCTGAGAATTAAATGGGTATTTCTGCTATAGAAAGTTATCCCTGAGAAAAGGCCCCCATACCCCATATAGCTGCTTGTCGGAAAAGTGCACTGTGGGACTATTAATTTCTCAGCCATCTCTGGCTCCCATAGAAATGATTGTAGAACCCCCACCGATCTGATAGTTATCCCCAATTCTGAGGATAGAGGATAACTTTCTATAACTGGAATACCCCTTTAATGTGTGCATGGCTAATGTAATTTGGAGTCACCCAGGAGCCTTGGGCTAGCAGGTTGTGAGCAGAAGTACAGACGATGTGGTTCTGAGAACCTCTTATGCACTTGATTGCCTGCATGACCAGTTTGAAGCTTATTCAGACTCATTCATAGAAATATGCATGAGTCTGAAATCAATCAAAACAGGGAACTTTACAGGTAGCAATAGCAAAATTAATGCTGTGTTTCCATTTCCAGCAGGTCTCCAGTTATAGCTTTACATCTATTAGGGCTGATGCACACAAGCCTGTGTGCCCAGTGACCATCCTGCAAAGAATGGGTACACAATACACAGGCAGAATACAGGTACACTCCATATAAAGGCTGCAAACTTGAATGGGTCTGCAGTTCTGACAACAGACCGTCTCTTGCAGATCGCGGACCCATTCACGTCAATGGGTGAGCATACGCAAACAGCGTGCACACAGACAGTAACCATGTGTTGCGGACTGCCATTTTGGGGTTCGCAGCACGGGGTACACATGCTCATGTGCTTGAGCCCTTATACCGTGCTGGTTCACATTATCCTTTATTGATTATCTATAGTCAATTGATAGCACATCATAGGTTTCTAACATAGGCCTCCTTGGCCTGATGATCAATGCAATGTTATATGTATACTAATGTACCTGTATGCTACCTGAATTGCAAACTGGTGTTCCTGTTACTGACGTGGGTCACAAATTTATATTCTTACAGACCGTTTTGTTTTCCTTCCTGTACTGGGATTTGTAAAAATTTGATTTTTGCACGGATACTGGACAAAACCAATCAGACTTATGATTTATTTTTAATTGCTGGGCTATTTTCAGAACTCCCCAAAAAAGGGAATGGAGAACACGCCGTACATGTGTGGTGCACTGCCCTTTACTTTGCCACCAAAGTGTGAGATGGGCCAACCCCTTTAATAGCATATGCAAGGAAAAGGGGGCTACAGGCTGTTTGGAAGGCGAGAAGACACCACATTACAAAAATTCATACATGCACCACAGGTTCACTACGGTCTGTAGTAGGGTTGTTTCGGGTATCGATACTTTTGTCCTGGTTTCCGATACGATACCGGGATCTGCCTTTTCTCGATACTTTGGATGGTGCTGCTCTCAGCACTCCATGTTCAGTCCGGCAGCACAGTGAGGAGGAGGCGGTCCCTCCCTCCCACTGCTACTGCTGCAACCAATCAGTAAGAGATAGAGCGGGGGCGGAGACACCAATGAAAAGGGACGTTTAACACATTGCAAAAAGACATTGCTGGCACCCGACATCTGACGGGGAGCTGCAATCGGCATTTAACCCCCTCTGGTGCGGCACCTGAGGGGTTAAATGCTGCGGATCTGCAGCTCCCTGTCAGGTCGGGTGCCAGCAATGTATTTCTGCAATGAGGTTATATAAACACAATTCCCCCGTGATGCCACCATTACAGACCTCTTCACTACCAGCGGGATTTCTCCTGTGAGTTCCCTGCCTGACCTCATAAAGTAGTCTAGAATCTAGTCATAAATCAGTTAACCCTCTCTGACCCATGTTATGTGTAGGCTTTTTCTTTTCTGATAGCGGCCGTGTCTTATTGCTTCCCCTGTCAGCGCCTGCAGCTCCGGCCTGTAGGACGTGTGTGGGGAAGTCAATGGGAGTTAGGCTGGGAGCACTACTCTGAATCAGGGGCAGCTGAAGACACTGGCAAAGTGACCTATATACATAACACAGGTCAGAGAGGGGAACTAATTTATTACTAAGTGTCTTGCCCCCCCCAAGTATTAAAATCATTGGTGGCAGTGGCCACAGGGTCCCCTGCATTGGTGATACAGTGGTAGTTCCATGTTACCATGGCAGCCAGGACACTATTGAAGCCCTGGTTGCCATGGTCAGTTCCCTGCTGCTGTGGGCACTATGCACAGGGCAGCAGGGAGAGTGAGATTCCTATTCACTCAGAGATCTATAACCCTGGGTTCAGACCTGAGCGTTCTAAAAACGCGCGTATTACAGCGCGTTTTTGCAAATAGGAAACGCGCGTCCCTATTAAACTCTGTTTATGGGGACGCGCGTTAAACGGCCCAAAAAACGCAAACATACTTGCTTTTGCGTCGGCCGTTTTTACGCGCGTTCGAACGCGCAAGTGTGAACCAGGCCCATAGGAATGCATGGGTACTGCACAGTTGTGCGTTTTTATGCGCGTTCGAACGCGCGTAAAAACGCTAAAGTGTGAACTGAGGGTAAGGGTGAATAGGAGAAGGGATTAAAAGATCCCAGGTTCTGGCCCCTAAGGAGGGAAATAGTTATTAAATAAAAAGTAAACAAAAAAAGTTAAAAACACACCAAAATATTAAGTATAAATCACCCCTATTCCCAATTTTACATATACAATATATAATGAATATATAAATAAACATTACATATTGCCCCACCCAAAAGTCCAAACTATTCAAATATTTTAAAAAATTCTCCTGTGCGGTGAACGCTTGTAAAAAAAAAAAAAAACTGCGCAATTCACCGTTTTTTTTAAAGTCACCTTGTCCCCCCCTAAAAATAGGATAGGACTGTCCTATTATAGGCCAGACGTTCCATAAAATGCAGAACGCACAAGGCTTTTTTGGCGTTCTATTTTTCTTCGCGTGGTATCGAAAGGTATCGAGTATTGCAATACTTTTTTGTGGTATTGAAACCGAATCAAAATTTTGCTATCGAAACAACTCTAGTCTGTAGATTACTCCAAAATCTGGAAATGTTCATGTAGTGCAGTTTAGTACAGCATGTCATTTTACAGCACCAGAGTATAACGTAACATTTAATATAATACCAGTGATGAGCACAGAGATGAAATACTGTACGTCACACTAGTGATAATGAAAACCTGATTTGAAAAGGGACACCGTCATTCTACACCTGCTGTCTTCTCAAATCTCATCACAACGCACAAGCAGGGATGCAATAAAACACCAAACAAGTTTCCACAATTTGGCTTTACTTTGCAGTACAGACATCAATTTAATCTCGATTAAAGAAACATTTGAGGGTAGGACTCAATCAAATCAATACTGCTTTTCCGTTTTATCACGAGAGGAGAGAAATGCAAGCCTTGCCTGCATAATACTATTGACATGGTTTAATAATTTGCAGATAAAACAGAGGAGTCTGCAGCCAAACTTTTCTGAGCTGGAGACAGGAGGTTAAAAACTTTGCAAGAATAACACACCGGGAGCTCCATGTTGTAGAACAGCCCTGACCAGAAACGAATACAGCGATGGGATAGCAGTAAGTGAGGCGCTGCTCAAAATACTTTCAAGCTTCTTACAGCAAATCAGATTAAACGGATGATCGGTTAAGTATTTCATTTAATCCTGATTATATATATATATAAAAAAAAGCATTATTTAGTATGCCAGAGCAGAATCTAAATTAAAATAAAGATAAAATGTCAGAACTGAAGGCATAGAACTTCATTGCATGTATGACTCCTACAGTCAAACTGAAGAGAGCAGTTCTCTCCCATAGCAAGCTAGAAATGGCAGAACAGGTTGGGACTGTGGACAGCCGCCTCGTCGGGGCAGGGCACAGAGCAGTTACCAGTGCAGTATTCTTGGCTTTCAGTTTTTACAAAAAGGTCTTGCAATATTGAGTTTCATACTGTGTTCCTAATTTCCAAAATGTGTGTTTCGCAGTTGATTCAGGAATTCTCTCCGACATGGTGCAGGTCCTCTCTCTATTGGTTATCCCCATAGATATCTTGCTTCTTGCGCTTCATCTCCTCAAAATCAAATTCTGATCCAGTCATTCTCTTGTAGATGTCCTTGATGTCATTGCAGGTGGTTTCAAAGTGAGTTGTTGGATCGTATGTGCGTGAAATAAAGATCTGCAGAGAGATGAACATTATGGATGACTGGTAAATTACAAATCCACATTGTTTCTTCAGATCTTAAGTAAAAAAAAAAAAAAGATTTAAAAAACAAAAATAATGGATGGTTTAGGACTTTACAGTCCATCACTTCATTTTCATCAATATAACTAACAGCACTGCCCCGCAGAAGATTGCAAACCCATTCCAGTCATACCTGTGTGCACTTTGTGTCTTTATTCCATGTCCAGGATAAGCGCTTTTATTGGAAAACCCAAAGCAAACCAGACTGAAGAGGGGAGGGCCTCTCTAGCTGCTCATATCTTTGGATTAGTATCAGCTAGAAATATGGCCCGACTCTGTTTGAAAGCTGGCATCCCAAGCTTCCAAACAATAGCAGAATCACAGCATTATATCCACTATATCAGAAGATATAGCTGTTAGAAATCGAGTCAGGAGTGAAAGCAGTTTTTACTTTTAGCCGGGCACTTTGGAGCGGTTTTCCAGCAAAAGTGTTTTTCCTGGACATAGAATAAAGACGCACAGTGCACACAGGTGTCATTGAAATGTGGGTGCAGTCTTCTTTGGGGTAATGCTGTTATATAGGTGAAAATGAGGTGACACTCCCTTTAATATCACTGGTCTACCCTCCATAGAGTGCCACGCCCTGTCACTATTTATCAGGCACAGTGCCATACATTTAGTTGAAGCTGCGCCTGTTACTCTTTATTTGAACAGGACAGCATTGTAAAGAGCCACAGTAAGCTGATTGAGGGTCTTATGCCTGGCACCCCCACCAATCGGATATTGAGGTTGATCCTAAAGCTAGGCGGTCAATATCAAAGCCCCTTAAACAATTACAGAGGTTCCTCATGGGCTGTGTGCACCTCATTCCTATTCATTCCATGGGGCCAAGCTGCAATCCTAGACCCACCAGCCTGTGGACAACTGTGGCCCTTTTTTTATTTCATAGGTCACAAACTTCTCATGGTCTTCAGAGAGTGTCTTCTTACATGTACCAGTCAATTTAAAAATTGCACTGATGACACAACCACTTTCTAAAACAGAGCCCCCATACCAATCAGCTAGTTTTTATTGAGGGAAAGTCTGACCACTGCACAGGAAATGTACCATTTCATGGCGGCCATTCACGTCCATTAGAGCAGCTCCGTCCTCTAAAGCAAAGCATAATCACTAAACACATTGCTCCACATTCAGTGGTAATATGTTAAAGCAGTTCTCCACTTTAGACAAGGTGTTAGAAGAACTTCTTATTAAGTAGATCACGAGGTAATTGCTAGGCCTACACACAGTAAATGACATCTCTGCTTGTAGCAGTGCAAATAATTGAAAAAAAAAGAAAAACAGTCAACCATCCTGTGTGTGCAGAGTAATCAGGACTCTGACTGTCCCTCCTAGGAGTCCTGTAACAATCTACTCTGCTCCAAGATCGATAGATAATCAGAGCCCAGCTCTATCCTTCTATCATATTGTGTTCCCAGTTGTGCACATTCTGACACTGGCAGCCCTGAATGCAGTATGGGTTCCCCCAATCTGGACCCTTACTGCAAACTGCTAGCAATTCATTCTTAACTTCTAGCGGAAGCAATAAACAGTCATAAGAGGACATGTCAGCGGAGTTACATGTCTAAACTTTTTTTGGCAATTTCTACTGATGTCCGAGATACAGTACTCCTATAAAGATAAGGTGCCGCACCTGAGGGGTTAACTGCGGCTGATTGCAGTGCCCTTTCAGAAGTCGGGTGCCAGCAGTGCGTTTCTTCTGCCTGCATTTGTATATTAAAATGTTACTCATCATTGGTGGCCAGTGCGCTGTCCCCAGTATTAAAAAAAAAAAAAAAAAAAACTTTGCTCAATTGAGCTCAATTCACCACTTTTACCCTTAATATTTAAATCAGTAAAACTTCACTTTTATTAGTAGTTCTCTAAAAATGTTTGTGAGTTTTGACACACTTGTTAAAACTACTGCTCGAATTTGCACACTGCTATCACACAGGTTGCTAGTGGTAACGGAGGGTGTGCACTACCCTCCTAACCTTCCCACAAGTTTGCAATCAGTGTATAACTACCTGCCTGACTAATCCTGCAGGGTACTCGGTGCTGTGAACATACACCCTAAAGTAAATAACTGTTTCCTACTGTTTCCTACTCAGTGTTTAGCAACTCGAGCAGAGCTAAAACCAACAGATTCTGTCCTCAACATGTTTCACCAGATAAACTGGCGTCTTCAGGGAAGACGGCCAGTTTATCTGGTGAAACATGTTGGGGGACAGAATCTGTTGGTTTTAGCTCTGCTCGAGTTGCTAAACACTGAGTAGGAAACAGTAGGAAACAGTTATTTACTTTAGGGTGTATGTTCACAGCACCGAGTACCCTGCAGGATTAGTCAGGCAGGTAGTTATACACTGATTGCAAACTTGTGGGAAGGTTAGGAGGGTAGTGCACACCCTCCGTTACCACTAGCAACCTGTGCGATAGCAGTGTGCAAATTCGAGCAGTAGTTTTAACAAGTGTGTCAAAACTCACAAACATTTTTAGAGAACTACTAATAAAAGTGAAGTTTTACTGATTTAAATATTAAGGGTAAAAGTGGTGAATTGAGCTCAATTGAGCAAAGTTTTTTTGTTGCTATGGAACCCTCCCTTAATAGGTTCTCTAGTTTTTTTGTATTAGTCCCCAGTATTAAAGACATCGGTGGCCAGTGTGCCCTCCCACCCGCAGTATTAAAACATTGGTGGCCAGTGCGCCCCGCGCCCCCTTTCCACAGTATTAAATACATTAGTGGCCAGTGCGCCCTCCCCATCCCCTCTTCCTCCCCCCAGTATTAAAATAATTGGTGGCAGTGGCCACAGGGTCCCCTCACCCCCTCCTCGTTGATGGCAGTGATCGGAGCCCCAGCAGTGTAATGCTGGGGCTCCGATCGGTTACCATGGTAACCAGGACGCTTCTGAAGTCCTAGCTGCCATAGTCAGCTCCCTGCTGCTGTGTGCACAGGGCAGCAGGGAGAGTGCGATCCTATTTGCCCTGATAGAGCTGTATCAGGGTGAATAGGATGAAAATGATCCCAGGTTCTAGCCCCTAAGGGGGAAATAGTTAATAAACTGTAAAAAAAAAAAAAAGTTAAAACGCATACACCGAAATATTAAGTATAAATCACCCCCTTTCCCAATTTTACATATAAAATATATAAACAATAAATACATAATTACATATCTCCTCGTCTCAAAAGTCCAAACTATTAAAAAAAAAAAGTGTTAAAAAAAGAAAAACTGCACGATTCGCCATTTTCTTTCCTTATCCCCCCAAAAAAATAGGATCGGACTGTTCGATTATGGGAATGCATGTAGCTTTTTTTGGCATTTTATTTTTTTCGCGTGGTATCGAATAAAAATGGGGTATCGCAATTTTTTTTATGGTATCGATACGGACTCAAAATTTTGGTATCGAAACGACCCTATATCCGACAGTATGGTTGCTAAATATACAATGTTTAAAAGTGTTTGCCCACCAAGTTTTTTTTAACCAAATCACTGCTTTGTTTTTTTTTTTTTTAGAAAAACAAAATACAACAGGATATTGTAAAATGCCCTAGAAAAAAAACTTTATACTGGCTTTTTTTGGCCCCTGGCCTTTTCTGAGATCACAGCATTCTATGGGTGTGGTGTTTTCCAGTACTTGAAGTACTCTTGCAGAAGAGAAACAAGGATTTGACAGATAAACCATTTTTTTATTGTAAACTACTAAAGAAAGAACGTTTATATCTGCATAATAATTAGGCGCTACCCTCAAATGGCAGATTAGTATATCTTATGAATATGTAAACTGGAATAGCATTGTGATAGCTGCAACTTCCAACTAACTGGAATCACCTCTTATGTTATATAGGAAAATATATGTTACCAGACGGCAACAAAGAATACAGTCACAGAATATAGTAGACATTTCTAGAAACTTACCTGACTCTCTGTTCCCAGATCAGTTGGGCCATACATGTCACTAACGCTTACAAACCTAAATGGGGTGGAAAACGAAGCTAAATTAAACAACGAAACAACACAGGGGCATGCATTACCAGTGTGTACTTCTGAAATACGTAAAAAATAATGTAATCAGATACATGGAAGAAAGCAGCTTACAATAAAAGTATATATGCAGTAAAACACCAATTTTCTATATTTCTTCTGTCAAAAAGTGAACCGTAAGCCCTTACGCTTGATATCATGATTGATAATGCTTTGTGCCTCTGTGTGACCTTTCTGTAACGGAATCATACTGACATGGAGCGCGATTCCCGCAAGGGACACGCCCGTGTGAAAGAACCCTGAAACGGGTTCTCTCACTTCAGCAAACAGCATTTTTTTATGTAGACTTCTCTCTATGATTTTTAAACTGGAAAACCATTTTAAAACTTGAAGCCGATCTCTGCTTCTGTTCCGACTACTACCAGGGAACCAAAGCAGAGTGGTTTATTCACTTTAAAAGCAATTAACGAAGTTATTCAACGCGCGACTCCGTGAATAACCAACTTTGGCTCATCAAAGCCCATACATTCTAATACTGTACGGAGACGAATCTCCGTAAAGCATTATTCCAAAGCTTTGCATGAAGCATCCGAAGCTCGCTTTGCTCAACACCAACGGCCACCACTGATGGATTGCAGGGTGGTCGTAACCATGGAAACGAGCAGTGTATAACATGATGGAAAAATGAATCCAGCCATCAATGGAAGCCATATGGACAATCACAATACATTAGTAAGTGCCTGGTATTAACTTTCTCTACATGATAATTGCCACTTGCTGAAGTTAAACAACCGTCTTTAAGGGTCTATAGATAAAAGCAAAACTTCATCATGTGGGCAATTTGTTTCTTCTGGTTAGAATCCACGCCTGTTTTCAGTTTAACATAGGCAAACAAAACAAATCTGCACTGTGTGAACAAAGCTTCACTTGGAACAAGCTGGTCAGGAAAAGATATGAGGTCTGTGGAACTGCCTTAAAATCTACAATGACATGTGGAAATAGCTGCAGATTTCACCCATTTCTCTGCTGAAATGTGTCATCTGAATGAAGGTGGGCAGAGAAAAGTACCTGTCAGTATCATGTACAACATAACTGTAAAATACTGATTTGTCCACAGAAACGCAAAGCAAACCTGCGCTGTTTTTCATAATGTAAAAATAATTAAAAAAACAAAACAAAAACTATAGTATATAGGAATTTTTCATTAAGAAAAGCAAAATCAACTTACTTCTGCTCGATGGGTTCCAGGAGTTCGAGAGCAGGCCTGATCTCCCTCTCAGGATCATTTGTTTCTACAGTAGTGCTGACTATGGCGGTGTACTTTCCTTGTGCAGCCACATTGTGTGCAGAGGAAATCATACACACATAGATATCTTAACGATAGAAGGGGGGAAAAAAAAAACATTAATGAGAAAAAAAAAACGGGCAAAGAAATAACGATGGCGATCAATAATGTTTGACAGCATATTTCTAATCTTACCAGATTTCCTGTTGACTTGGTTTTGAGGAATGATGATTTGACAGGAATTGGCATCATTTGTGTTTTTAATTGGGTGACTCAAGATACAAATTACACGAATGACCTGCCCCACTTTAGTAACGCGATCAGGAACATAACTTGGGTCACAAATCAACTGCTTGCATCGGGCAATCTATAAGAAAGAACAAGATATTACTGATAAAGAAAAGCAGTAGAACATATGTTTTTCTAAGAGTGCGTAGAAGCCTGGACAGAGGTGCGGCTGTGTATGTAGTGTTCTTAGAGTCTGCAAAATGCATTTCACACTCACAGATGCAGTGTCTGAATGATGGGGGTCCGACTGCTGGAGTCCCCTCCCCACCAATCAAGAGAATGGGGGTTCATGTTCACCCATTTGAATGAAGCGGCAAGTCACTGTGGGCTGCTGCTCTATTTAGCTATATGGGGCTGCCAGAGATAGCTGAGAGCTGGTACTCCAATATCTCCAGCAGTCCCCGGAGTTTAATGAAAGGGCAGACTTTGTCCATTGAAACAGGGAGCACAGGCGCTGTAACAGGGGGAGACCCGGCGGTCAGACCCGCAGATCAGCTGTTTGAGAAGGCAGTGGCTCTTCTAGTAGCGACGCAGCAATCTCCTGCTTTTCCTACGCCAGTGATGTCATGTTCATCGGTCACATGACCTAGGCGCAGCTCAGCCCCACTGAAGTGAATGGGGCCGAGCTGCGATACCAAGCACAGCCACTATACAATGTACAGCGCTGTGCTTGGTGAGCAAACAGAAGGCGGCAGCGCTACTGCGAGCATCAGTGTCTACTCAAACAACTCATCGACTGGGTCTGAAACTGATGACCTAGCCAGGACAGCAAACCCCTTTAAAAAGCTGAATAATGCGTTTTCTAAGCATTTCGAAATTATGCTTACTTCTCCTTCAGATTTTACACCAACAATTTTTCCATTCTCCATCACCAACTCCTCTATTGGCTTATTCAACATATAGGTTCCTCCATAAATGGCACTTAATCTATAGTGAAAAGCAAAAAAAAACAATGGATATATTCAATTACTAAATATCTGGCAAAGTAGCATGTTCAGAATTCACTTCCATTATTTTTTTAAGTGGTTTCATATAAAATTGCCAAATAATGAAAAGTTCATCAACTCTATAGTAAGCCTTTCCCACCATTTTCAAAACATCCACTTGATAGCGGGGATTGGAAGAATTCTATGCATCCAGGGCAAAAAAGCCATCCTGGTTATGTCTGCCAACAGGCAGTTGGAAATGATTAGGGTATGCCGTCAGCCACTGGATAGAAAGGAGAAGGTTTCTATTCATTGACTGCAAGCAGAGATCTTGAAGACTGAAAATGGAAAAAAAAAAGGTTTACCAGAAATAATTTTTCATTGAATTGAAAATAAGCTTGTAATGCGAGAGCGAGACTGGATTTGTTAACCTAGTATCTGTAATCAAAAGATTAAACTACACAAGCACTGAACAGAAACCCACATAGCGTTCATGTTTTCTTATTTTAAGCGTACAGGAGTTCCCTGGGACTGAGACTGTTGGCACACCCACGATCAGCTGAGGGGGGCCAGGGGCTTTGGCAAACATCAGGTCCCTTCATTATTTATGGGGCCCGTCTGCCCCAACGCGCGTTTCGCCCTACGCCCCCAGGAAGAAGCCTAGGGCGAAACGCGCGTTAGGGCAGACGGGCCGCTTCTCTACACGTGGGTAACAATTGTCAATATTGCTATATGTATATTTGTTTTCCCTGCAATTGTGTACAAGCGCACTGAGTTTATTTGACTTCACTTGTTAGATGTTGCTTTCCACTGTTGGAATGGTTTGCTACCTGCTTATCGCTGTGGGATACAATAGGTCTTGATGACCGGCGGCCATCAGCAGGTCCCCGCGAGTCATTTAAGACTGGCTATTTAGTCCTTTAATGTAAATCCATAGCGATAGCAGTGCAACACAACTCATTTATGTAACCGGCGGCCATTATTTGGTCCCTGGTGTA
Source organism: Bufotes viridis (assembly GCA_033119425.1). Taxonomy (NCBI): domain Eukaryota; kingdom Metazoa; phylum Chordata; class Amphibia; order Anura; family Bufonidae; genus Bufotes; species Bufotes viridis. The sequence continues at coordinate 175,219,109 of CM065590.1, forward strand.
ATGATTGAATAGAGATATTGGTGGAAACTACTTTCTATATGCCGTTACAGGTTAATATTATATTATGTAATCCTATTGCAGGGTCGGACAATGTAATTATTATGACTGGATGCCCATGTGTGTCAGCGGCTTTTTCATTGCTGTAACAAAGGATCTTGTCTTAACTGCTGTGATTACTGTGATCCTATGTAGAACACGCAGGTTACTTACCTTGCAAACCCCTGTGGCAGCTCTCCAAGGCCATAGAGTGGATAAAGGTAAGGGCTTTTACCATAACGTGCTAAAGATTCACTGTAGAGCTTAATCCTGTTTACGGTCTCCAGACAAGGCTGATGCAGATAGCTAATGGGGAGAAAAAACAGGAAGAAAACAAAACACTTGAGACGCTGATGCACAATAATGAATGCAAGCAGATGTCAACATACAGGAGTCTATGTTATGTTATGCAAGGCTAAACCAAGGAGTTTCAACAGAGAGGTAACACTCACTCATCAGTCCTGTACAGAGCCAGAGCATGGCCTGTGAAATCAACAACGTCCTGCCCCAAGTCAAATTTCTTGTAAACGTCTACCATAGTCGTCTTCTTGGGGTCCACTCCTTCCAGTGTCTTAGGATCATTTTCGTCAAAGTTTGCAACAAAGCTTAAGAACTTTTTAAACCTTCGCTTTTCAAACAAACCCATCAAACCTGTAAGGAAAGGATAATTTAGTAGGTACATAGTGAAAAGCCATCAAGAACAAAGGATTGCCTTCAAGGGAACGATTTACTGCACATTGGTAGACAATAAAATGGTAGGGCCACCAATCCCATCACCAAAACTTATCTACATTAAAAACGCTTTGTACAATAATAAATAAAAAATCTATAAAAGGTTCATGCTAATCTGAAAGCTTAAAAATATCAAGTGATAATTTCATCACAACATTCTGCATCTATAACCCATAGACGGGGGCTACGTACACATACCTACATTAAAAATGGTCATGTGATGGCAGTTTAAGTAACAGCCCTCACACAGCCATTTTTACAACCCATTGAAGTCTATGGGGCTATTCACTTGGCTGTTCTTGTAACGACCAGGGAGCAGTGGGCGTCAACAGGACAGGTCTTATTTCAGACCGTTTACATGGCCAGATATGGACCCCACTGAAGTCTATGGGACAGTTTATAACAACTATTCAGACAGGAGTGTACAATAGGGAAAATTGGCCTTTCAGGTGTTCAAATATTTTAATATTAAAATATCATCATCACACACCTCAACCACTTACATGCACAAAAGGGCCATAAAAACAGATGGAGAGAACATGGATCCAAACACTGATCCAAAACAGCCACGAAAAGCTGACAGTATCCGTTTTTCTTTTCACTTTCATGGGAATGCAGCCTGAGGCTGTGTGCGAGCGCAGCATCACAATACAGCTGCTGTTTGCACTGGACGTCTCTTGGGGCAGCTGGTAAACAAAATCTAACTAGACTAATAGACAGAATATTCAGAGCCATTCATACTCTATACCCAATAATACTTTTGCGCCAGTATCTATTCGGTAACGGGATTTGAGTTATTGCGATACTAGACGGGGCTGGTGCGCAGCCTAGTATAGCCTCTTATAAGAGAACATGGCGTGTGCCTCGCGCTATGTTCTCTGCGGCCAGACAGTGGAGAAGGAGGGAGGGAGCCCCTCCTATGACGCGGCTCTGAAGCTGCCCGCACCTCTGCTTTTGGACTGGACCCCATGTGCCTCACATTAATAGTAAGTGACCCCCAAAGTCACACCACACATAATGGGCAATAAAGGGTTAATTTGAGTTACAGAATACAGGTTACTTATTAATATAAGGCACATGGATTGGAAGTCATAATTCATAAGACTGCCAATAGCAAGTGACTGTTCATGTATAGCTCATGAATTAACCCCATGCTGCCCTTTAATGCAAGGGTATGGATACTTGATAAGGTTATTATGAGGCACATGGGGGTTTTATCACTGGGAACGGTTGGACCTGTGCCTCACATTAACCCTATCATGTATCACTTTGGCAGCTTCCGATTGGAGCCATGGCATCCAGGACGGTTACCATGGCAGCCTGGACGCTACTAAAGCCATCCATGGCTGCCATGATAAGCTCCCTGCTGCTGTGTGCACAAAGTCCAGGTCAGCAGGGTTCAGAGGTCAGAGCTCTATTAGGGTGAAAAGGACAAGGATCAAAAGATCCCAGGTTCTACCCCTAAGGGGGGAAATAGTTATTAAATAAAAAGTTAAAAAAAACAAAAAAAAAAAAAAACTTAAAAACAAAACACCAAAATATTAAAAGTTTACATCACCTCCTTTCCCAATTTTACATACAAAATATATAAACAATAAAAAAAAAAGGAAACATTACATAGCCATGCCTGAAAAAGTCCAAACTATTAAAATATTAAAACAATCTCCTATGCGGTGAACGCCGTAACAGAAAAAAATGAAAACTGCACCATTTTTTTGTCACCTTGTCCGCCCAAAAAATAGGATAGGACTGTTCCATTATGGGCCGGAAGTTCCATATAATGCAGAATGCACACAGCTTTTTTGGTGTTTTTTTCGCGTGGTATAAAGTATCGCAATAACTTTTTTATGGTCTCAAAATTGAATCAAAATTTTGGTATTGTGACAACCCTGATTCAAACACTGCCATAATCAGAAGACACGACTGTCCTAAGGCTTTATTATTCAATGGCAGGGTTGAGTTACTCACTGGAAGCGAGAGCTTCTGCTTCTGTAGAGGGAACCTTGTAGATTTTTCCTCCTTTGTACACATAACTTCCTTCTATTACTTTGAAGTCCAGATAACGGGTAACTTCAGTAAAAAGCAGCATTTTAACCAACTGGCCTGAAAAACAGAGCAAGACGACATGAAGTAAGATCCTACAGAAAACTCCCCAGAAGTTGGAGCTCTCATGGTCTTATGGCTCATCCATTTCTCCCCGAGCTGTAATTATCTTACCATTCGCCATGAGAAACTTGGGGATTAGATCCACATTCCAGTCTCGTCCACGTCCCATGGACTCTGGGGGGCTTCCAGGGAGGTTAAACCTTTTGTATAGCTAAGTGGCAACATAAATTACAATGATAAAAAATCCAGACATTATGAAGACAATAAGCCTTAGAAGCAATCATTTGAAGACACAATATCTAAATAAGTACAGAGATAGAGGAGGCGGCATAAGTACTAAACAATCCCGCTTACATCTTCCAAAGGGGTAATGGAAGCACTCTCTCCCCCGTAGTACGAGTTGCGATCCATGTGCAGCACTTTCTTTCCATTTACTGACATTATTCCTGACAGGATACATTCCTACAAATAGAAAAAATAATCCGGTTACCAATAGAAACACTAGACATTTCTCTAAAGAGGGCTGGAAAAGAGCTATACAGATGTGAAGGGGATTTAAGGGGCCCATTAAATTAATGAAGAACAGGGCCTTGGTGTACATGTGTGGCCACCCCTACATTCACCGCTATAGGACTTCTGAAAAAAGCCACGCGCTGCCTCAGCTATTTTAGGAAGTCCTGTGGCAGTAAATGGAGAGGACGCAGCGCATGTGCAGTGTCCTTGCTGTTCCCAGCTCTTCAGATGAGAGCTGGTCCCAGAGAGGTGAGACCCACATCTACTGGATACTGGACATTTATAACAAATCTTATCAATATGCCATATGGGCCCTCCCCTTTAAGCTTAAAAGAAGTCCGTCAGCAGTTTTGACCATGCTAAACTGCTTGACAGTACTAGGTAGGACTGGTGAGACAAGCAGTATAGGAATGAGCGAATTTTGGATTTTGAAATTCATTTTCGGTTCGTGTTGTGGTATTTAGTGAATTGCGTTATGGATTCCGTTACCATGGACCATAACGCAATTCCATGACAGAATGCCTTTAGAGGCCTTCCGTTATTCATTCCGTCTTAATAGTAGTCTATGGTCTGCATAACGGATCCGTCCCGTTTCCGTTATGCTGTGTAACTTAAACTGGACGGACCTGTTATACAGGCCCTTTTCTCTGCTCTAAGCACCCGGGTGGGTGCTACAGCTGTTACTCAGAGCAGAAGGGAGAGCCTGTGAAGCAGCTCAGTGCAAAGAGCGCTTAAAAGTAAAGCTCTGTCTCCAGGGCACTTGCAGAAGCAGAACCTGGCAGAATAAAAGTTCATATTCACACTATTCCTGATGCATGTTTATACTAGTGTCCCTACCTAGTACGGGGTCAGCAGGATATGTCGTTAATAACAGATTGGCGGGGGCCCCGACACCCAGCACACAGGTACTGCCTTCTCCGCTGTTTACCTGCTCGCTGTAGCAATTGCAGTGGTGAGCAGGTGTAATTACAAGTATGGCGTCCCATTTCACTCCTTGGCACAGATCCGTATGTTCAAGTGAATACTACAAACCTGTCCCATAGTGAACGGGGACACCATACTTTTAATTACACCTGCTCACCACTGCAATTGAGAACAGGCTGATGGGCAAGGGTGCCGGAAGTTGGACCCCTGTCGATCTGATATTGATGACCTATCCTAAGGATAAACATGGCTGCAGCAGAACAGAATGCAGGAGAAGACGTACACAAGCTTCGGACTAGGAGATAGACACGCGCGAATCGCTGCGCCGGACCAGAGCTGCATGGAGCAGGCATAAGTCTTCCCATAGCGGAGGCAGGCTGCGGGCTCATGTCAAAAGTTACTTCTTCCCAGACAACCCTTTCATGGCAGCACTGAATATAGCAGATCCATTTGTTCCATCATTCTTTCATTACCAGTTAGGCCCCTTTCACACGGGCGAGTTTTCCGCGCGGGTGCAATGCGTGATGTGAACGCATTGCACCCGCACTGAATCCTGACCCATTCATTTCAATGGGTCTGTGTACATAAGCGGTTTTTTTCACGCATCACTTGTGCGTTGCGTGAAAATCGCAGCATGTTCTATATTCTGCGTTTTTCACGCAGCCCTAGCCCCATAGAAGTGAATGGGGCTGCGTGAAAAACGCATTGCATCCGCAAGCAAGTGCGGTGCGTTTTTCACTGATGGTTGCTAGGAGATGTTGTTTGTAAACCTTCAGTTTTTTATCACGCGCGTGAAAAACGCATCAAAACGCATTGCACCCGCGCGGAAAAAACTGAACAACTGAACGCAATCGCAGGCAAAACTGAGTGGCTTTGCCTGTGAAATCGCACAGTTTTCACTGAATGCATCCGCAACGCATCCACCTAATCCGGACACGCTCGTGTGAAAGAGGCCTTAGTGTTTCACAAGATGTTCTGCATTTCCAGGACATACATAAAGAGCAGGGATTAGCACTCCAGCTATGGTGAAACTACGACTCCCAGCATGCACACTTGCTTGCCTGTTCTCACAATTCCTATAAAAGCGAATGGAGCATGTTGGGAGTTGTATTTTCACAACAACTGGAGTGCTGGAGGGTGCCGACCCGAGGTAGAGCTTTTCTAGCTTTCTCTGAGACAGGAAACTTTATTAATCCGTGAGCGGGAAATGGCGTTGTCGCGTTAGCAGCTCAGCAAACAACAGTGTGTGCAATACAATACGGCTCCTGGTCTATCAGTCTCTGACCCATACCTGCTTGTTACATAAAGCGATAGCAACCGGTATGAATAACTTCCCAAGCCTCTCCATTTCGCACTTCAGCTGGATGATCTTTACTGAGAATACTGCGCTGGTTTTGCACTAGTGAGTGGCACTGATTATTAGTGATCCATGTGAACTTAGTCAGTGTCCTTTACTCCAGCACAGAAACGCAGGCAGCTGGGTGTCCAAGACCTTTCCGTTTTTCTCGATCTTCTTCCCGTCTGCTCCCCCAACACACCATTGCAAAGAACATTACACTCTCCATAACCGAGTAACATTCAATGACCTCGGCCTTCTCACAGTCTGCTTGTTCCCCATTTGTGGATCTTAAGGTTCCTCTGCCCGTCTAGTTTACTGTACTGGTAAGCCCCCGGGTATTTACAGCTGCTGACAACCTCTTGCCTGGTAATGGTAATAGGCCGGAGAGGTTCCTTCTTTCTACCACACCTAACTATCACCTCCTTTGTCTTCGCCATGTTGAGTGCTTTTCCGCACACCAATAAACTAAGTTATGTACCATTGTCCGTGGAGTCCCTCCTCTCCATTTTTTTTATACATTCACAGATTTCTTACAATTATTAAGTGTATAACTGTTTTCCAGTTATTAAATACATACTGCATTACATATTTACTTACAGGAATTTAGAAATCTGTACTTTAAGAATTTTAAGCTTGCCGGACAGCTAGGGGACAAGCGATGGCAGTAGCTGTGGAGGAGATCGCTGCAGAGAAATACAGGGGTCTCTGCTAGCGAGCAGGCTGATCTGGCTGTCTAATACAGCATTTACAGTACAGACATGAATACAAATAACGATGGCAAACAGGCACGCAGGACCTGCCGGGAACCAAGAAGCATATTCTGAAATACTCAATGGCCCTTTATAAAACGGTGTCTGCTTCATACCACGTTCTCCCTGATAACACTGCTCCTCCCTAACCGGACTACAGGATCCAGCCTCCCTCAGGCTTAGAAACAGGACATGTGATGACCCGAACTGGGGATTCATTTTCAATTCATAGAAGTAACAAAGAAGAGTTACAAGTCACAGAATTTACCCCCCCCCCCATTACTGCGGGATTTCTACTCTACCAATTCTGTACACAGATAAACTCTGCAAGAGTGAAGGCTGCCTTATACATTCAATGGCTGGCGGCTGAGCGATCCCCCCCATACAAATACATGTACTTAATGGGGACAGGGGAAAGACGCTGCCAAACTCCTCCTGTTCACTTCTCCCCCCCGACATCAGTGGGAGCTCCCTTCAAGGGGTTGTCTGTAATGCGCTATCCTAGGCGGGCCGACGCCTGCCATCCCCGTCGATCAGTACAAGCGCTGCCTACTCTTCAGGTGCACTTACAGCTATGGTGTCCCATTCACTTCAATAGGCCATACGTGAAATGACATGTGTTCAGCGCTGCAGTTGATCAGCAGGGGTGCCGGGAGTCGACCCACCAATCTTATGTTGATGACCTATCCAGAGGGTACATTCACGCTAGCGTTTAAGTTAAAAAAAATGTTTCAGTTTTGTCCCCATTCATTGTCAATGGGGACAAAACTAAACTGAACAGAATGGAATGCACTCTGTTCCGTTTAGTCGCATCCCCATACCGGAGAGCAAACCGCAACATGTTGTAGTTTGCTTTCCGTCCTGGGATGCGGAGCAAGACGGATCCGGCATGACCCACAATGCAAGTCAATGGGAACGGATCCGTTTCCTCTGCCACAATAAAAAACGGATCCGTCCTCTATTGACTTTCAATAGAGTTCATGACGGATCTGTCTTGGCTATGTTAAAGATAATACAATTGGATCCGTTCATAACGGATGCAGACGGTTGTATTATCAGTAATGGAAGCGTTTTTGCTGAGCCCGGCTGTACCCTTAGACTACATTCACACTGCGCCTGTTTGTGCCAGAACAGCATTTAGTGCATAAATAGACTTACTAATGTCTGCATGTATTTAGGAGAATTTCTGATGTAAGGTGGTAGGGTCTGAGCATATACTCCTATCCCAACCAGCCGGCCTACGTGTGCTGGAACAGCATACAATGAAGTATACCGCTTCCTGAGCCTCACTGCTCCAACAAAAAGCTCATATTTCAGCTGAAGTTTCCAGAGAAGGCGACGTCCGCTCCAGATGAAAACACCCTGTTATACAGCCAAACACATGGGAGATGGTAAGATGCCAGCTTCCCAGTCTCCACCTTACAGACCACAACTGGTTATTAACTTCCAACCAGAGGTCGCACTACATTTTTTCAAGAAGAGTAAAAATACTCCTCTGACCATTTGAGGAGTATTTTTACCCGAGGAGGAGTACCAAATTTGCAGTAATTAATCAAATACATAACATATCTGCCTACACTTGCTCACATTCTGCGTTGAAGGCTGCATTTGGAGCCCGTGTTGCAGATTCTGTCTAAAGACCAGACAAAAAAGCCTTGTATGCAGGACTTTTTTGGTCTGGTAAAGAGACAGGCTTGTGAATGGAAAGTGAACGGACTCCATCATAGTAACAAGCGGGGTCTGTTCAGCTTCTTCCCTGTCAGTTAGGCCGGGTTCACATGACCATTTTGCCATATATTTAATGTACACACAAAAAAAAAACATATACATTAACAAACGCCTCAGACGCCATACTGTGGAATCTGTCACCATAGAGTTCTACTGTAAAAAAAAAACAAAAAAAATTAGCCCACGTTTTTTTTGCTGGACTTTGCAGGATGGAACAACATGGTACACTATACTTTCACATCCTGCGGTGTCCTAAACAAAGTTTAAAAAAAGTACAAGTCAAAGTTTTTCCCCCCCTCTATGGTGATGGAGGTCACAGTATGGCATTTGTTGTGTATGTTGATCGTATGACAAAAACCCAGGCTTACGAGCCCGATCCAGCACTTCCGTTATTTTGGTTGTTCTGTAGAACAACTGAAATAAATAGTTTTGATGTATACGGGGCCTAAGAGGTGGGGATTTATGCAGAGGACCATTACTGCTCTAAATAACATCAAGCTATTATAGCAAAGTTACAAAGTCCAGTCCAATATGGCCGATCTTTCTTGTACTTTACCACTTGGCTACAATACACTGTCTGCATTCACTACATACTGCACCACATACAAGCGTGTGATGTATACATGCGTGTGATGTGTACAAGCGTGGGATGTGGCTGGGGCAGCGTGTGATGTGTACAAGTTTGGGATGTGGCAGGGGCAGCGTGTGATGTATGTGGGGCAGCGTGTGATGTGTACAAGCGTGTGATGTGGCTGGGGCAGCGTGTGATGTATACAAGCGTGTGATGTGGCTGGGGCAGCGTGTGATGTATACAAGCGTGTGATGTGGCTGGGGCAGCGTGTGATGTATACAAGCGTGTGATGTGGCTGGGGCAGCGTGTGATGTATACATGCGTGTGATGTGGCTGGGGCAGCGTGTGATGTATACAAGCCGCGTGATGTGGCTGGGGCAGCGTGCAGATGTATACAAGCGTGTGATGTGGCTGGGGCAGCGTGTGATGTATACAAGCGTGTGATGTGGCTGGGGCAGCGTGTGATGTATACATGCGTGTGATGTGGCTGGGCCAGCATGTGATGTATACATGCGTGTGATGTGTGTGGGCCAGCGTGTGATGTATACATGCGTGTGATGTGTGTGGGCCAGCGTGTGATGTATACATGCGTGTGATGTGTGTGGGGCAGCGTGTGGTGTATACATGCGTGTGATGTGTGTGGGGCAGCGTGTGATGTATGCGTGTGTGTGATGTGTGTGGGGCAGCGTGTGATGTATACGTGTGTGTGTGTGATGTATGTATTGCAGCGTGTGATGTATACGTGTGTGTGATGTATGTATTGCAGCGTGTGATGTATACGTGTGTGATGTATGTATTGCAGCGTGTCATGTATACGTGTGTGATGTATGTAGTGCAGCGTGTGATTATACATGTGTGTGATGTATATAGTGCAGCGTGTGATTATACATGTGTGTGATGTATGTAGTGCAGCATGTCATGTATACGTGTGTGATGTATGTATTGCAGCGTGTGATTATACATGTGTGTGATGTATGTAGTGCAGCATGTCATGTATACGTGTGTGATGTATGTAGTGCAGCATGTCATGTATACGTGTGTGATGTATGTAGTGCAGCGTGTGATTATACATGTGTGATGATCACACACACTGCACTACATACATCACACACATCGTAACGTTACATGCTGCTGTCACCTTTTTCCAGGGAGTAAAATGGCCTGAGCAGGCGTCTATGACGCTTGTACAGGTGTTATTGAGACCTCTGCTTCCAACACATATATTCTAAAACTGACTTATACTAAAATACAGAGGAACCAGTACAAAGGACGAGGGAGGCTGAAAGTTCAGAGGCATCAGAGCATGTCTCCAGGAGGCGGCATTCTCTGCCATGCTGTGCACTCCACCGTTATAATGTGGCACCAGCGGAGAGTTATAATTGGGCAGTGCTGATAAGTTCGGGAGACGTGGTCATGTGTTGTCACATACTGGCCAGGTACTGGGATCCTAATCTCCAAGCTCAGTGATTAGGACTAAGCCATGTTCCTTACACCAGGGATAGAAGTCTACACGTCAGCATGGATACATATAGCTAGCACCTGACCGGTAATGGTTGACAACTGGGAGTCATCCAGTATACTCTAGGAGTCGAGGACCGCAGCTTCCTTCCAAATACAATGCTACCCGTGCCCATGAATTATGTCTGGTACTGCAGCTCGGCTCCATGGGGCAGAGCTGCAATACCGCACACAAGCTGTAGACAGGGGTTGTGCCGTTATGAGAAGAAAGCAGGCAAATTTATCTAATCCAAGAAATTCCCTTCAAAGGGAACCTGTCATCACCTTTATGCTGCCCATACTAACGGCAGCATAAATAGAGACAGGCGAGATGATTTCAGCGGTCTGTCATTTATAAGAAAAGTAAGTGGTTGCCGAGAACCAACATCACAATCATTGCAGACTGGGCCTGGAAAAGAGTCCGGGCCAACTGAGAAGAGTCCTGGTTCTTCATGAATTCCTGCTTTCCCGCCCACCTGCTGATGACTGACAGGCTTCTACCTAGTTTTCTCCCTTTCTATCTAGGAGAGAACTGCCAATCATCAGCAGATGGGTGAGGGAGCAGCAGATTATAATAACCAGGACTCTTCTCAGGTGGATGTGACTCTTCTCAAGGCCTGGGCTGCAATGATTATGATGCTGGTTCTCGGCAACCACTTACTTTTAGCTCATGAGTGACACAGCGCTGAGATCAGCATACAGGTGATGACAGGTTCCCTTTACAGTCCCCATGAAGCACCTGCGTAGTTACTAACACATCGTGAACTGTACAGGAGTAGGGATGAGAGAACTTGTGTTTTCAAGTTCGGCGGACAAGGTTCGGGTTATCTAAAAATCCATTATGGATTCCGCTACCACGGACTGTAACTTATGGTCCGTGGTAGCGGAGTCCATAACAGAATCCGTAGATAACTCGAACCTTGTCCGCCGAACTTGGAAACACAAGTTCGCTCATCCCTAAACAGGAGGACATCTTAAAAAGCCAAGCCGTGCAGTAGAGGGTCCACATAAACAGCTGAAAATGGGGTCTGCAAAAGCTCATGAAGACCAGCAGCGATGCCGCACAGTGCAGTTCTGACCTGCATTCAGGATGCAGTTTTCAATTTGGCCAGTTTAGGAACCCCCATTAACCCCTGGCATTCTGCATTGAGGGAAAGATTTCATTCATTTCGGCTACCTACAATAAAACTGCATGTCGGAGCTGCACTGTGCCAGCACCCTGAGGACTTCAGTCCCAACAGCCATGGAGATCTCGATTACCTAGGCTCCACGGTACATGAACCCACCTACATCCCAACATCTGTTCGACCTGGTTTTAAACATTAGCTGTGTGTCAGGAGCAACCATCTGAGGTGGGAAGAACCTTCCTTAGGGTGGTGTCACTCAGCTCTTGTGGCAATTTCTGAAGCAGTATTTTGAGCCAATGCCAGAAGTGGGTTGGTCGGGAATGAGGAATATAAATGAGCACGTCTACTTCTCCTTCCTGCAGGAACCACTGAATAATATATATATATATATATATAAATATAACAATGCTGGGCAATACTGAATATACAACAAACAAACACAAACAACTTCTTTTCATGTGGCCATATTCTGAGCGCCGCAGCTACTGGCAGAGCTTCAGGGCGACATGTCATTTTGCTGGGCGAGTGGCACCAATTTCGTGGACATTGGACTTAATTACTTCTATTTCTTGTTTAGAAAGGAAAATGATTAAAGGAGTTATCCGCAAATGTTTTTTTATTATTATTTTTTAATGCCTTCCCCTCCCCCCAGTCCTCCCGGGCCAGCGCTGCCTTCCCTGCTGTAATGACATTGGATCACGTGCCGTACACTAGTACACGTATGGCACCGAGAGGGGTTGGCGGGTAGAAATATAAATCTATATCATACATTCAGAATCCACCATAGTCTCTGAAGAAAATATTACATGGACGGCTCGCTGATTTACACGCTTTGGAGCGAGTTAGAGGAACATTCTCTGTGCAGCCGCTAACTATGCAAGGATGTTCAGAAGCATCCATTCAGTGTTAAATGTGGAGCACACAGATGTATGTAGACCAGGATGGCAGCCATGTTCTCCAATCATGTACAACCCCTTCAGACAAGGCTACATGCACACGAACGTATTCGTTTTGTGGTCCATAAATTGTGGATCCGCAAAAAAAAGGACGCCGCCCCTATGGCATTTTTTTTGCGGATCCATTGTAATAATGACTATCCTTGTCCGCAAAACGGACAATAGGACATGCTCTTTTTTTTGCGGGCCTACGGAACAGACATTCGGATGCGGATAGTACAGGGTGTGCTGTCAGCATTTTTTGCGGACCTATTGAAATTAATGGGTCCGCATCCTATCCGCAAAAAAAAAACAGAGCAGACACGGAAACAAAATACGTTCATGTGCATGTAGCCTCAGGCTACGTTCACATCTCCGGTCACTGTTCCTGACAGAGAACAGCCTGTCGACGTCCATAGGATCCAGCATTGCCGAATTCAACAGATCACTGACGGATCCTTATGGACCAGAATGGGATCTGGCAGTAGTGATCTCCCGCTTTCCAGCGCAGGTGTCGAGTTTCGGCCAGCCGATAGCAGGCGTTTACGCCGGATCCGGCTGCCAGGACACCTTTGACCCCAGCCTAAGACGTGTAATTGCGTTCCATACCTTGGCATCACACATGCAGTTCTTGACACAGTTTTATGAGCAGAGTCCAAAAAGTAGAACAGTATAGAAAAACCCCTATAAACCCACTTCCATCTTATGGGAGAGGTCTCACCTCAAACCCTCGGCAGCCAGTAATTGCCTCGAGTAGCTGTGTATGTAATGCAGCGGATGCTCTGGAGCACGAGCCGCTCAGGGGAGGGTCATACCCCACTATGATGTATACGGACGGGGGCTCATGCCCCCTTATGCCCAGAGCCAATAAACAAACCAAACTGACTGGTCTGAGTACGTCTTTTTAGTTACAGCGCATTTTAAACATAATGACGCCCCCAGTGCCAGCCATGTACATTACCCATGCACCAGTGCACCACTGATAAAGCACCTCCCGCAGCCTGTTCCGGTATTAATGCTGGCTGCGATAGCCGTCTGCCTGAAACCTGGTATTTATACCGGAAAGTCGCCGGATCCCATAATAGTCTATGTGGTCCGGTAGTATCCGGCCAGGCCTGGTACAGTGAAAGATGGCAGCTTGTTCCTCTACTGGATCAGGCTACCGGATTTCGGAACGCTTATGACTAAGTCTGATGGATCTAGCCCATGGTTCTTGGATCTCATTAAAGGGATGGCTCCCAAAAAAAGACAACGTATCCCCTATTCACAGGATAGAGGATAAGTGTGAGATCTGCAGGTGGTCTAACCAATAGTGCTCCCTTTGGAGTGGGAGAATGCATGAGAGACAACCACTCCAAACAGGGGAATACGGACCCCATTCTTGTGATTAGTAGGTGCCGGCTTATCTGACCCTTACCTCCTATCTTGGGGCTGGGCCGTTGTGATGGAAGACCCCCTAATAATCTGAAAGTCACAGGGGACAGGGAGGCAGGGTGCATGCCCCACCATCGCTCCATTCAAACCCCTACTGGCCATGGTCTTGCAGCTATGGGGGGCAGGGAGCCCTGAGGTGGGAGCTGGTGGTGGTCCCAGCGGTCAGCCCCCACTAATGACCCGTTTATTACCTCTGCTTCAGGCTGGGCCAGTCTTTCATGTAAGGGGGGAGGGCTAGGAATACAAGCTGCCCATTACCGTCATAGCAATCCCAGGGGATGAGGCCCGGGAGGGGACCAGGCAGCAGAGTGCGGCCCAGCACAGGGTGAGGCCGGGCTCAGGCAGGAAGTCCGCCATACAATGCTGCTCTGTCTACGGCCTGCTGTAACACACAGCTGAGTACACCGGCCGAGCCTCGCCCTCACTGCCCCGGCCTTCTGAGGTAAGTCTCCCCGGGAAGCAGGAGACCACCAGGCGGGGGTGTGGCTGGCTGGAGCCGGGCACAGGAACTGAACGCATCCTCACCGTCAGGCCGGTCCCCAGCACGATAACGTCGTACTCCTCATTCATGGTGCTCAGCGGCGGGTGACTCGGACCTCTGTCAGCGGAGAAAAGTCGGGGGCGCGCTCACAGATTGCGCTTACGGCGGATGCGGAAGCGCAGGTAGTGGGGGAGGCGGGAGCGCGCACGGATGGACACGCCCTACGTCTGCTCGAACGTCACTAGTTAGCCAATCAGAGCGTAGAAGAGAGGGGAGTCCTGGGGACAGCCTCATGGCCGCGCCATAGAGACCAGTCACTTCCGGAAACGGCGCCGAGCGCATGAGCGGATTGGTCAGAGGATTAACTAGGGCGGGGTTTCATCGGAGTGGCGAGCAGTGCACTTACTAGAATCATGGCTGCCAGAACTTCCTGTACCCTTCCCACTCCAGAGGCTACAGCGTGTCCAGGGGATTAGATTGTAGGGACCGGAATATGAGGCTGCTGTGTCAGCATAGGGAAATAAACCGTTACTTGTACTTTCTGCTTCTGGGAAAGATGGGTTCGAACTCATTTATCATTTATCAGGAACATTTATCAAAATTGGTGTGCATGAAAAGCAACCAATCAGCTTCCACTTTTAATTTTTCCAGATTTGTTGCAGAAATCCATGCTCCAGAAACAACCCCTTAGGGTCCGTTCACACGTCCTCAAGTGTTTTGCGGTCTGCAGATTGCAGATCCACAAAAATGCACACCGGCCATGTGCATTCCACATTTTGCGGTCCGCACATGGCCAGCACTATAATAGAAATGCCTATTGTCTGTGGCTGCAGACAAGAACAGGACATGCTCTGTCTTTTTTGCGAGGACTTAAGTGCGGATATGGACAGCATACCGTGTGCTGTCCACATCTTTTACGCCCATATTGAAATGAATGGGTCCGCATCCATTCCGTTACGGATGCGGACGTGTGAATGGACCCTTAGAGCTCCAGATGGCGACCAGACGCACCACGCAGCGAGCGGCACAGCACAGGCAGCGCAGCCTGAAATAACCAATAGCAAAGCTCCATACAGTAAGGAGCTTTGCTATTGGTTAGGTTGGGCGGGCGCCGGAGCCATACAGCGCCCTGCAGCAGAGAAAGCCGGCGGGAGATGAAAGGAGGAGGGGCCGGCTCTAGGGGTGGCTGAAGCAAGGAGTGCCGGGCGCGCTGAGGAGCTGAAGCCTACAGCCCAAGCATCAAGATGGAGCCGCAGAAGAAGGTGACAGCGCAAGGTGTTGTGTATCCATGTGTGTAATGTATGTAGTGGAGTGTGTGATCATCACATACATCATACAGTACACATGTATACATCACTACATACATCACACACTGCACTACACACATCACATACATCATACAGTACACATGTATACATCACAACATACATCACACACTGCACTACACACATCACATACTGCACTACATACATCATACACATGTATACATCACATACTGCACTACATACATCATACACATGTATACATCACACACTGCACTACATACATCACACACTGCACTACATACATCACACACTGCACTACATACATCACATACTGCACTACATACATCATACAGTACACATGTATACATCATACACTGCACTACATACATCACACACTTCACTACACACATCACATACTTCACTACATACATCATACACATGTATACATCACACACTGCACTACATACATCATACATCACACACTGCACTACATACATCACATACTGCACTACATACATCATACAGTACACATGTATACATCATACACTGCACTACATACATCACACACTTCACTACACACATCACATACTTCACTACATACATCATACACATGTATACATCACACACTGCACTACATACATCACATACTGCACTACATACATCATACACATGTATACATCATACACTGCACTACATACATCACATACTTCACTACATACATCATACACATGTATACATCACACATCACTACATACATCACACACTCCACTACATACATCATACACATGTATACATCACACACTCCACTACATACATCATACAGTACACATGTATACATCACATACTGCACTACATACATCATACAGTACACATGTATACATCACACACTGCACTACATACATCACACACTTCACTACACACATCACATACTTCACTACATTCCTTTATACAAATGTATACATCACACACTGCACTACATACATCTTACACTGATATATGTAGTACACTGTGTGTGATGTATATGGTGCAGTGTGTAGTAAATACACAGCAGGCTATTATAGCCAAGTGATAACATACAGGAAAGTTCCGCCATATTGGACTGGACTTTATCACTTTGCTATAATTGCTTCATGTTATTAGACCAGTAATGGTTCCCTGCATACCCACCTCTTAGGCCCCGTTCACACCACCACTATTTATTTCTGTTGTTCTGCTCCGTTTAATGAGCAGAACAATGAAAATAATGGAAGTGTTGGATTTTTGTCATACGTTTAACATATACAAAAAAAAACGTATGTTTACGGACGCCTCAGACAGATGCCATACTGTGGCATCCATCCAATACTTCCATTGTACAAAAAACCATATACGGTATGCTAATTTATAAGTTTTTTTTTGCAGAATGGGAGATCGTAGTGTACCACTTCTTCCCATCCTGTAAAGTCCAGAAAAAAATATATACATTTTTTGTACAATGGAACTCTATGGTGAGGGATGCCGCAGTATGGCATCTGTCTGAGGCGTCCGTTATGTTTCGGTCATAGTATAATATAACATATGACCGAAACATAATGTGAACCCGTGTGTGACTGTGGCATCAGTGTTCAGTCAGTGATTTCCATCAGTGATTTTTGAGCCAAAACCAGTTGCGGCTGTAAACACAGAACTGGTGCAGATCTTTCCCTTCTACCTTATGTCTGTGGAGGCTCCAATCCTGGTTTTGGCTCACAATCACTGATGGAAATCACTGACCAAACACTGACGTGTGAATGAGGCAATTTTTTCTATCATGATTATATATCTATTTAAATTTGGCGACTGAAAATTTTATTTGGCTCCTAAATTTTTTAGTTTAGGAGCCAGTGGCTCCTAGGTAATTTTTTTAGTCTGGAACCCTGACCCTTAGACGCACAAAACGGATATTCTGTTGTAGAAGTTTTCAAAACATCTGACATGTTAAAGGCTTGCGCAGTGGTAACACCGGTGACCTATCCTCAGGAACGGTCATCAAGATCAGATCGGTGGGGCTCTGATAACCAGCACCCCTCTTACCAGCTGTTTGATGGGGTCGTGGCTTGGCTTCAGCGAATCGCGCTTGCATTGTAGATCTGAAGTTGATTCATTCGTACACTTCGTTTTTAAAGGGGTATTCCCATCACAGACAATGGGGGCATATCGCTAGGATAAGCCCCTATTTTCTGCTAGGTGCGGGTCCCACCTCTGGGACCCCCACCTACACTGAGAATGGAGCCCCACAAAGTGGTGGCTGAGGGACTCCGGGTTTCAAATGAATGGGAGCACACCTCAGTTGTGTGGCCCCCGCTCCCATTGATTTTTATGGGGCCAACGGAAATAGCTGGCCCCATAGAAATAAATGGAGGGCGGCTGCTCATGCGTAGTGTGCCCTCCACCACTTTCCCCGGTCCGTTCTCAATGTAGGTGCAGGACCCGCAGCTATCAGACAATGGGGGAATATCCTAGCAATATGCCCCTATTGTCTGTGATGGGAATACCCCTTTAATGCTGTGTCCGTACAGCATTAAAATGTATTGGCTCAGTGTAGGCAAACTTTGAATTGCTCGAAGTTGCACGAGACTTCGGTATTCCTATCTGCGTATTTAAAAACATTTTAAAATAGAAATCCAAAGTCGGCTTTGGTACCGGCTGGTACCTCGATACCAAAACCCACTTTGGATTCTTATTTTAAAATGTTCTTAAATACACAGATATGAATACAGTAGTAATTCACTCAAGTCTCGCGCAACTTCAGGCGATACGAAGTTTGACTACGTGGAGCCAATCTATGATCCGAAGCTAGATTCGCTGAAGCCTAGTCACGGCGCTTGTATGAGTGCTGCTTCTTCTCCAAAGTTTACCCGCACGTAAGGGTGCTTTCACACTAGCGTTTTGGATTCCGTTTGTGAGATCCGTTTCAGGGCTCTCACAAACGGTCCAAAACGGATCAGTTCAGCCCCAATGCATTCTGAATGGATAAGGATCCGCTCAGAATGCATCAGTTCAGCTCCGTTCCGCTTCTATTCTGTTTTGGAGGTGGACACCAAAACGCAGCATGCAGCATTTTGGTGTCCATCTGAAGAGGCGGAGCCTAACGGATCCGTTTTTAATTACAATGTAAGTCAATGGGGACACAATATGGTGTATTTGAAAACGGATCCGTTCCCCATTGACTTTCAATGTAATTCAAAACGGATCTGTTTTGGACTTTTCATTTTTCTTTAAACCTAATGCAAACGGATCCGTTCTGAACGGATACAAACGTTTGCATTATAGGTGCGGATCCGTCTGTGCAAATAAACAGACGGATCCGCACCAACGCAAGTGTGAAAGTAGCCTTGTCTCCATTGCAGTGTAATTATAGATTCCTAATGGGATGGAGCAGTTGTAATTACACTGCACCGCCACTATAACCCTGGGTTCAGACCTGAGCGTTCTTGAAACGCGCGTTTTAGTCGCGCGTATTTCAGCGCGTTTTTGCAAATAGGAAACGCGCGACTACTGTGGTGTCAATCACAAAACGCGCGACAAACGCCCCCAAAAAAAGCTCAAGTACTTGTTTATGCGTCAGGCGTTTTACAGCGCGTTCAAACGCGCTGTAAAACGCTCAAGTGAGAACCAGGGCCATAGGAAAGCATTGGTTTTCATGTGTTGAGCGTTTTACAGCGCGTTTGAACGCGCTGTAAAACGCTCAGGTGTGAACCCAGGGTAAGGGAGACAGCGCTTGTACCAGGGGCATTGCCTTCTCAAATAGCTGATCTGATGTTGAGGACTTGTCCCGAGGGAAAGGTGATCAATGTAACTCCACTGTACAACCCCTTCATATACCCTTAAAGGGCCATTAAATCCAAACACAAAAAAGAGCAAGCAACAAAACATAGCATAATCTCCTTATGTGTCTGTTATTTGCTCCTTTTTAACCAGATATCACAAATGCAGACCCTGAAATATACACTATAAAAGCAGAGCATTGTTCTCTCAGGCTGCAGCCATGTCTTCTCCCCCTCACTCTGGTGCACTTGAGCCAGGAAGCTTAGGAGGAGTGGACTGGCTTTAGTCTCATACTACAAAATAGGTCTGGTAATGGTGCCAGTAGTACCAGCTGTAGTATATACATACCACCAGTCATAGTATATACATAGTATATACAGCTGAATAGCTAATCTGCCCAGCAACTTGGTGATGATTCCTCCCTTCACTACATAATTGTGCAGATCTGCCTTTCAGCAGCTTTGGAAAGCTGGGGTGCATATTGAGATCAAACTACATATATAGTTGTTGTGATGGTCTATTTATGAATATAGTGTACACCAAACGCACAGACCAAGTGTGACCTCCATTAGATCTCTGCAGGGGTTGTTACTCAGCTTCCACATTTGCCTAGTGTCGAAGTGATAAACCCCTTTATGTAGCCAGATATACTTGCCATTCAGGGTCCTGAAAAAGCTGGTCTCGTTGTTACTGTGGCCAAGCACAGTATTCTGTGAACCAGGCTATGCAGACTCTCCTGTGAGCACTGGTTAAGGTTACGGCTGTTAGAAACAGGGGAGACCCGCCGGCCATGGTGACCGATGCGCGTGCAAACAGGCGGCATGTTTACTCATCGCTCCAGCGCCATAGCGAAGGGGTTAAGTGAATATTGCAAAACTTAAAATGTAAAAAGACAAATTATACATGGTTTTTTTTCCATCCTCCCCCTCCCAAAAAAAAAAAAAGATGTAAAAGTTAACCAATGGAAAAGCCTTTCTTTGCTATATTCTGTTGTAAGACTGTATTATTATGGTATTTGGCGATCAATAAAAAGGATCTGATTTAAAAAAAAGTTAACCAATGAGTTGTGTGTACCCCAAAATAGTGCATTAAAACCGCATTAAAAACAAGCCCTCTTACAGCTACATCGATGGAAAAGTAAAAAAGTTATGGGGGAAGATTTATCAGACTGGTGCAAAGGAAAACTGGCTCTGTTGCCTCTAGAAACCAATCAGATTCTACCTTCTAAAGGCGTTCTGAAAAATGAAAGGTCTAATCAGCTATGGGCAACTAAGCCAGTTTTCCTTTACACCAGCTTTGCTAAATCTCCCCTATAGCTCTGGGAATGGGACTTGATTGTCACTAAGGTACAAAACAAGCCGTTCACTAAGGGGTTAAGTGGGCAAGGATTGCTGGGATATTTCAGCTCTGAAGTCTGCAGAATTATGAAGTGTTTTACCGGCTGTAACGCAGGATCAATAGAAGATAAGTAATGCAATGTGCTTACAGTGTTACACAGCGTTTTATACAGGTTCATTCCATATGTAAACTACAGAGTTCGTAGGTTGATGCAGTCTTTAAGTACGTCTGTTTACAGGCAGGGTTAATTGGCATTTCTATCTTGTTCTTGAAAAAGTGCAAACATTTTCTTGACGTCGTCTTTTTTGGCTAGCTGTTCAGCAAATGTCCCGTTGCAATCGGCAGTGTCTTTGAGTCCAGATTTCATGAGAAACTCAACACATCCTGCGTGCTGACCAGTACATGCCATGTGAAGAGCTGCAGGGAAAGAACACCGCAAAACTGTGACAATCCAAATGATACAATGAGAATTATGCATGAAAACTAGTGCAAATGCAGAAGCTAACACCACTCTTTTTACCTAGTCTTTTAAAAAATACCCCAAAGTGTTTGGTCCAAAAAACTGCTCAGTTGATCCATATTTAAAGGCTATGTACACCTTTGGAGGCAATGTTTTTTTATCATTGCACTCACCTTATTTTTGGCTACAAATCATATTTTCAATTGGCCTTTATTAAAAATATTGAGCCATTATTTTACAAAGGGTTAACACTGTTTTTCTAACTGTGTGACTAGTACTTTCACTGATCGCTCTTATTTCTAAAGTAGGGTTGCACCGGGTATCGAATTAGCGATACCCAATTGATACTTTTGCACCCGGATCGATCCGATCCCAGGATTTGCCTTTTGGCAATACTATCAGAGAACATGAGCACTCCGTATTAAAAACAGGACAAGGGATTAAAAGATCCCAGCTTTAGCCCCTAAGGAGGCTAATAGTTATTAAATAAAAAGTAAAAAAAAAAAATAAGTTTAAATCACCCCTTTCCCAATTTTACATATAAAATATATAAACAAACAATGAAACAATTAACATTTTACATATCGCCACGTCCGAAAAGTCCAAACTATTAAAATATTAAAAATATCTCCTATGCGGTGAACGCTGTATCATCTTTTAGTGACCTTGTCCCCCCCAAAAAAATAGGATAGGACTGTTCGATTATGGGCCGGACGTTCCAGAAAATGTAGAACGCACGCAGCTTTTTTGGTGTTTTATTTTTTTCGCATGGTATCGAGTATTGCAATACTTTTTCATGGTATCGAAATCGCATCAAAATTTTGGTATCGTGACAACCCTATTCTAAACAACTAAGAGGTCATAAACACCTATTTAAGCCACATTCTTATCAGTAAGATAAGTATTGAGCTTTGAAAGGGGTATTCCCATCACATACAATCCCACCTCTGGGACCAGCACCTACAAGGAGAACGGAGTGGGGAGAGCTGTCGCTGGAGGACCCTGGGTTTCACGGGGTCTGTCCACCACCAAGCGCTGCTCCCTGCTGCTCCCATAAAAGTGAATGGGAGCACACGTGCGGCCCCTGCTCCCATTCATTTCTATGGGGCAGATGGAAATAGCCAAGCCAGAGCTATTTTCGGTGGCCCCATTGAAATGAATCGAGGGTGGCTGCGCATGCGTAGTGTGCCCTCCATTCATTTCCCCGCTCCGTTCTCGTTGTAGGTGCGGGTCCCAGAGGTGGGACCCACGCCTATCAGACAATGGGGGCATATCCTAGCGATATGCCCCCATTGCCTGTGATGTGAAAACCCCAACTTGTGTTTATAAGTTCAGAGAGCAGAGATAAGAAGTCCATCTGCTCCCCAGATGACGGAAAAGACTAAAAATCCACAGGCAGCTAATAGAGCATGTCAGCTCTGTACAGAAAAAAGGATTTCATATTGTTAATAAAGACCAACAAAAAAAATGATTTTTAGCTCAAAATAAGTACAATGCAATAAAAAAAAAAAATTGTCCCCAAAGGTGTACATAGCCTTTAAAGCACTTCCAAAATTATTTTTTATTGTATGGCTCATGAGAAAGGTAGTGAAGGTAATATTTTTACCGGTGGCCATAGCTGTAAGTTTTTCTCTCCCTTCTGATCCTCGGCTGTGTCATGTGACCAACACTCTGACTCACCAACTCACACAGTGTCTTATGTGTGGACAGGAAGTCAGTCTCTCTATTCAATCCTATAATACTCACTGCACAGTGGCTCAGTGGTTAGCACTGGTGCCTTGTGGTGATGTGGTCCTCAGTTCGAATCTGCCCAAGGACAACATCATGAGTCCAATCATTATGAAATAAGTAGCAGGTTATGTAGGGCATAGTACATGGAATCCCGCCTGGTATGCTATAGCATAGGTACAGGGAGGAGGAGACTGTCCTGTTTCTCAATGGGCGTCTCGCCTTCTGCCTGGCTGTAGCGATGCTATTTATTAGCATACCAGGCGGGAGAAGTGAACAGGGGCACAGCGGGCGAGCAGAGCAGCGCCCAGAAAAAATAATAAGCACTCTTACATCTCTGCACTATGCCCTACATAACCTGCTACTTATTTCATAATGTCTGGACCCATAAAAGGTCCTCTTTAATTTGTTCTCCCTGTGTTTGCTCGAGTTTCCTCCCACATCCCAAAAGACATACTGATAGGGAATTTAGATTGTGAGCTCCACTGGGGACAGCAAGTGATCATGATGTCTGTAAAGCGCTGCAGAAGATGTTGGTGCTATATAAGCAAGCAGAGGCGTAACTAGAAGTGACTGGGCCCCACAGCAAATTTTTGTAAACTCCAACCCCCCGCCCAGCACGCTTCGCACCTCCCTCCTCCTGTGTAAACTCCACTCCTTTGGAAAGTCACGATCTAGACCAGACCAGGCTGCCACGCCATCCATTTCCTATATATATATATATATATATATACACACACACACTGTCTGTCATGTAGTGTCATTGTATAATACTGTTGTGGGGCCCCTGTCAAAGTCTTAACCCTCCTCCCATGTAGCCCCCACACTCCTGTGACTAGTCTAGATCACCCCCATCCTCCCCCCTCACGCATCCCTTATAGCATTTTTTTTAAAAGCTAATGCAAACGGATCCGTTCTGAACGGATACAAACGTTTGCATTATAGGTGCGGATCCGTCTGTTCAAATAACAGATGGATCTGCACCAACGCAAGTGTGAAAGTAGCTTAAGGTGAGTTTGTTCACACTTGTTCTCTGGTCAGTTCTCTGGCTCACAATAACTGATCAAATCACTCAGCATAACTCATACATGTAACGTAGCTATTGCTGCAGTCTATTTCCTTTGGATATAATGGCCTGTAGAGCTGCATCCTAATCTTCCCAGTTCATAGCTAGAAATTAAATTACAGAACTACCATGAATTATTATCTGTAGTGTCATTTAAGATGGGCTGTCACTAGGCAAGCCACTGTCCTGTGGAGTTACTATAGATCTTCAAAATGGACATGCGATAATTAAAATGTCCTCTGACTGCAACCAGTTCCACAATGGGGTGGAACCCAATGAGTTAATAGCATGATAATGATATACCTTCCCAGCAGGACAGGAGGATGTAGTGCAATCTACTGAAATTCATTTCTGGTAGGCCGATGACCTGTAGGCTTGAAAGGGGCTCTAGGAGGAGTGTAAGGAATATGCAATCCAGTATTACTTACATACCTGCCGACTCCTATCCTAGCTACCACACTCTGCGCTGGGCGCTGGACCTGACAGCAGTAGCTACCACACTCTGCGCTGGGCTGGGCGCTGGACCTGACAGCAGTAGCTACCACACTCTGCGCTGGGCTGGGCGCTGGACCTGACAGCAGTAGCTACCACACTCTGGGCTGGGCGCTGGACCTGACAGCAGTAGCTACCACACTCTGGGCTGGGCGCTGGACCTGACAGCAGTAGCTACCACACTCTGGGCTGGGCGCTGGCCCTGACAGCAGTAGCTACCACACTCTGCGCTGGACCTGACAGCAGTAGCTACCACACGCTGGGCGCTGGACCTGACAGCAGTAGCTACCACACGCTGGGCGCTGGACCTGACAGCAGTAGCTACCACACGCTGGGCGCTGGACCTGACAGCAGTAGCTACCACACGCTGGGCTGGGCGCTGAACCTGACAGCAGTAGCTACCACACGCTGGGCTGGGCGCTGGACCTGACAGTAGTAGCTACCACACTCTGCGCTGGACCTGACAGCAGTAGCTACCACACTCTGCGCTGGGCGCTGGACCTGACAGTAGTAGCTACCACACTCTGCGCTGGACCTGACAGCAGTAGCTACCACACTCTGCACTGGGCTGGGCGCTGGACCTGACAGCAGTAGCTACCACACTCTGCGCTGGGCTGGGCGCTGGACCTGACAGCAGTAGCTACCACACTCTGCGCTGGGCTGGGCGCTGGACCTGACAGCAGTAGCTACCACACTCTGCGCTGGGCTGGGCGCTGGACCTGACAGCAGTAGCTACCACACTCTGCACTGGGCTGGGCACTGGACCGCTGGTGCTGGACCTGACATGCTGCTGCTTTGCCTCTTCTCTACCGCCTGCCTGCCGCTCCAGTCCTGGCTGTTTTGTCCCGCCTCCTGTCACGTACTGCCGCTCCCTGCTCTAAATCATCAGTATGTGGGCGGGCTTAATACAGCCTGCGCGCTGCACTCAGACTTCAGGCAGTAAAAATAGATCACATTAGCGAGGAGATTGGAAAGCCACATTGGAAGAGGTGTGGTTTGGTCTTTAAATACGTGGGCATAGGGAGGTCACTTGGTGCTTGACAAAGGCTTTAATAAGCTGAAACGTAGCAACTGCTGTGGACACGTTTTTGTATGTGAGCAATTCCCAATAAAGGGATTTACCTGGATATGCTGCCTGAGCCATCATTTATTGTACTGATCACATGATACAGGTGAGGACCAGACTATCACAAATGTGCATAGGCAAAATGACAGTTGTGTGCGGTCCATGTTCTACACAGATCCACTGAATACAATGGGGATATCCAGACATGCGCCATACAATTGATCCATGAAGGAAACGCTGGTTCATGCCCTGGTCCATTTTTCAGACCAAATGTGCCGATTCAAGTCTATGTCTCGGTGAAAACCACGGCAGCACACATGGTTTGGTCCATTTTTCATTGACCATTGCTAGGAGATGCTCTGGAGATCCCCTTTACAGTGGGATGGACGCCTTTCATTTTTCTTTCAGTGCATTTGAGAAATGAATGACACACAGAACAAAACCGGACATGTGAATAAGGAGGATTAGGTGAGCCTTGTCAGCCAATCACATGGAAGAATTGTGCCGCATACAGTGCTACTGCATCCACTAGTACAGGGGTCAGCAACTACAACTCCCAGCATGCACACTTGCTTAGCTGTTCTAGTAACTCCAATAGAAAGGGAATGGAGGATTCTGGGAGTTGTAGTTTTAGAACAGCTGGAAGTTGCTGATCCCTGTTATAGACAAAGGAAGAATGGCAGTAAGTAGATCACATAGGAAATGCTATGGCTGCACACTATTGCGCAGCGGTTTGTGCAATCACTGTACCAATGTTATCATTCTGCAGCCTTCCTATATACTATGTTACAGTTTACATAGATCTCTGTTTGCTGCCCATGAATTGGAGCATTATTGTTTACACCCAGAGGTTGAAAAGTCACAGATACTTAGTCCTGGTGACTGCTAAAAGTTTCTACAATAAAGTAAATTCCAGCACCTTTATAAAATAGTTACGATTAAGAACACACCTGTGTTCGAAACGCGTCAACTGGAGCTTTGCTCGAGGATTATGTCTTTGTAAGTTATTTGCTACTAATTCAAATAAAGCGCAGTCAAGATTTTATAAAGGTACGAGATTTTACTTTATTATCGTTTCTTGGATTTCGCCTGATTCCTTCTGTGCACCGAATCTAACTTTTTGTAAAAGTTTTCTACAATTGTATGGAGTCTACACAATTAAAGCGATCAGCTGAAATGCGCAGGTCTGGTTTCTGTAACCCTCCGTGATCGGACATTGGAGCCTTTCAGTTCTAGCTATTATAGGGGACATCCTAATGCCAATAGGCTCCCCTGGAAGAAAGCAGCCATGGACAACCCCTTTAATGACTGCCAAAGATTATTGAATACGGACGGACCGATGACTGAATTACTATTTCAATGTGCACAACATGCTAGATTTGCACAAGAGAAAAGTCATTAAATTGTTACCGGATCTTCCTTTTGAGTCTTGGCTCTTTAGATCAGCACCAAGGGATACCAGGGTTGACAGAGAGTGAACATGTCCTTCCTGCGATAACAGAACACGAACAATAGGTTGAGATGATTGAAAGAGATAATTGCTGAAGACAATCATTATGTCTACTATACTAGATCGACCAGTTCCAGACTAAGAAGTTGTTTCATGTATGGGACTTCCTTCAGATTTCTCTCACTTATTCCTGATCACAATGTTTAGTCGTCTATCAGAAGAGAAATGATATGTGCAACAATGTACCTGACTGATCACATTAAAATACAATGATTGGAATAACTACTTTACCAACCTGCACCCCAACAGTAAAAAGATTGGAACCCGATCAGATCAAATCTGTCCATCCATAAGCAGCTGAATTCAGGAAAAAAACTATTAAACTACTGTAAAGTTAAAGGGGTTGTCCCATGTGGATATCCACAGGATATGCGATAAAAGTCCAACAGGAGCGGGTGCCAAAAGTCTCTAGAACGGGGCCCTGTGCCGTCGGAAGAGGTGGCCATGCATGCACTTCTCTATCCGTTCACTTCCACTGATTATCCAAAAATAACTAAATCTTCTGAAGTCCCACAGAAGTGAATGGAAATGATGACGCATGAGACAGGGCCCTGGTCTAGAAGTAGAAGCAGGTGCCAGAAGTGACATCCACACCTCTAGATATGACAAAAACATCCAGATGAATCAATCCTTTTAAAAAGGTTTTCTGAGATTTTTTAACTGATGACATATACTCTGCATAGGTCATCAGTATCTGATAGGTGGGTATCTGACACCCGGCACCCCTGCTGATCAGCTGTTTAAGAAGGCACCGGCGCTCAGAATAGCGTGGCAGCCTTCTCTCAGCTTTTCCAAGGCAATGTGACGCCACGTTCATCAGTCACATGGCCTAGGACTTAAGTGAATGGGGCTGAGCTGCAATACCAAGCACAGCCGTTACACTATGTATGTGCTTAGTCAGCTGAGAGAAGGCTGTGAAGAGGATAGGTCATCTCAGAAAACCCATTTAAAGAGGTGAGGGCTATGGACACATTTGAAGCCATTTTTTTTTTTTAACAATTCTTTATTTGTGGTCAGATGCACCCCTAAAGAGGTATACAGTACGAGATATATCAATTATCACGTGTTATACAGAACGACGTATACCAATAACATGGTACACTCTAGAAGCATCTGAATAAAGTGCATGTATAGTGATCAATTAGTCAGACATAATCCAAACGGAAGAAAATAAAAATGAAACAAAGGTGAAAAATAAAGGAAAAACTCCTGGTACAGGTGAGATCTCATGCTTCTGAAGATAGGCATATATTAAGCGAGATATCCTATTATGGGGTATTCCCTCTTTCTGAAGCCATTTTTTTAAATTCTTGATTTGGACCTCTCCTGAACAATCTTCTAACCTGATTTACAAAACAAAAACGCTTCGGTCACGATACTACAACCGGCTGCATCCGTTATGAACGGATCTGGTTGTATTATCTTTAAAACAGCCATGAAGGATGTGTCATGAACACCACTGAAAGTCAACGGGGGACAGGTCCGTTTTCTATTGTGTCAGAGAAAACGGATCCGTCCCCATTGACTTACATTGTATGTCATGGCCGATTCGTCTTGCTCCGCACCATATCACGTACAGAAAAACGCTGCTTGCAGTGTTACTCTGTCTGCCATGGGGACGTTACCAAAAGGAATGGAATGCATTCTGGTGCACTCCGTTTTGTTCCCATTGACAATGAATGGGGACAAAACACATTTTTTTCCCTCTACTGAGATCCTATGACAGCTCTCAAAAGTGGAAAGGGAAGAGAGGCGCCTGGAGAACAAGCTGTCTGACAGATTTCACTGTGAACCTCATTCTGTAGCTTGCTTGGTTCTGTAAAACATAGAAGCTGCAGAAGCCAAAGTTTCATATTTAATAAAAACCTATTACAAAAACCTTTTTTTTAACCCAAAATACATGTATATAAATAAAAAAAATAAAAATGGCACCAAAGGTATCCAAAGCACGTAAATCTCTTCACTGTGTAATGGTGTTGTACTATCTGGACAATCACTTTTTATAAACAGCCTACCATCAGGCCAGGCTGAAGAAACCCCAGAGATCAACTTTTATCACAATGGGAAGCTGAAGGCTTCCCCACATGTGTCGTAGTAATGCATAGTGCCGTCCTTCTGAATTGGTAAGATGCATTACATCGTCAAGAGTCTACCAGCCGCTCTTCACTAGGGCTCCCTCTATAAGAGAAGGTGGTTGACCAGATGGGACATCCCGTCTCATGCTGCAGACGGTACATTAGTTTGCACACCTGACCTTGGCAGCATAGTGCAGTGGGCTCAGCTTCATAGAAGTTGCTGTTTCATTCACATTCAGACCAAGGTGAGATACCAGGTACTGGAGGGATTTGTCTTGTCCTGTAACTGCGGCCCGATGCAGTGCCTGGGATCCCATTTTATCCACAGCTGTATAGCAGACCTAGTCGAAGGATGGAAATGAGGACAAATTTAGTGCATATTCATCTGTATTAGGTCAGGGCAATGTACCACTACTAAATCACACCTAATGACAGTGAAAGTGATCGTGCTGGAACCCACACGTTGCTCCAACAGTCACAGAAGTGTAAAACTGTTGGATTTCTGTGTGGGCAGTATCGTAAGATACAACAGCACGAAAATGGTGCCTAATCTGAGAACCAGGTTTAATAGCTCTAGAGACACTGAGTGTAGGGCTGTGAATGTTGAATGATTTTAGTCTTTCCTGTGTTAGAATGCAGTTTCATTAATCTGAAGCACTGTACGGTATTTTACAATGGCGAGTAGAAGTCCGACGTATAATGAGAGCAAATAATGGCGATTCAAGGGAGAGAAAGGCGCGTTTAAAGGGGGTTATGATGTATGGGAAATTGGGTAAATAGACGCTCCAATGGCGGTGTTGCGTTGGACTTAGATGGCTGAACACTAAATTTGGGCTGGCATGGGGTGGAATATGAATTGTATAGGTAAGGATATTATATGGGGCAGTGGTGTGTGTCCATGGGTACATATATTTAGGTACACACCTATGTCTATGGGTACATATATTTAGGTACGCACCTATGTACGGTGGACCCATATACTTTTGAAGGGGCACTGGTTGGACATGGAAAAGAAAGCTAATCCTGTTATCCGATATTGAATAAGGAAATGAAATTGGGGCTCAGTATTATGACTGTGTGGAAATGGTAATATGGGACCAGGTTTGGAAAGATGGGAAAAAAAAAAAATCGGTATTGACGGGGGTGATTTTTAGAAGCATGTATTTTCTAGGCTCTCGTTTAGGCCGTATGGTTCCAAGGTTTGGAGTTTGTAAATCCAATACATTTTCCGTTTCTGAAGTAATCGGAATCTGTTATGGGAGTTAGTGGGTACAGTTTCAATGGGTGCGATGGTGAGTCTTGAGGAGTCCTTGTCGTGAAATGATAGGAAATGTCAAGATACACCATGCTTTAGGAACCCTCTAGTTATGTTCCAACGATGTTTATTTAGGTGTTCTCTGAGGGTTTGAATTGTCCGTCCCACGTATTGTAGACCGCAGGTGCATTCTATTAGATATATGACGTAGGACGAAGAACAATTTAGAAAATCCGTTATGTGGAATTTTTCACCTGTGATGTTACTTGTAAAGGTGTGTGTCCGGTTTGAAATACTCTCACAGCATTTGCAAAGGGAGTGGCTACATCTGTAGCTTCCAGTCAGGGTGGGAAACATCCCTGCTTCTGCTGCGTTGTCGTTACTTCTCTTCTTATTCTTCTCTTTTAGATGGCTGGGTGCGAGCATATTTTTAATGGTTTTTGCCCTTCTGAACGTGATCTGTGGTCTGGATGATATGACATTTTTGAGGTATGGGTCATTAGTCAAAAGATGCCAGTGTTTGGAGAAGATTGTATGGAGAACTCCGTGATTAGAATTATAGGTCGTTATAAATGTTGGTTTCCGATTGGCTGGAATACCATCTTTCAGTTCAGGGTTATTGTTTGCGTTTCTTGGCTGCAGACTTTCCTCTTGGCTCAGTTTTTCGGCACGGAGAAATGCATTTTCGACTAGATTTTTGGGATAATTTTTTTGAATGAATCTAGATTTTAGGATCTTACTTTGCGCAAGAAAGTCCTCTGTATTTGTGCAGTTTCTTCTGATTCTTTTGAATTGACTCAAAGGTACGTTCTTCTTCCAGTTCTTATAGTGGGCACTTTGGTAATCTAGGTAGCTATTACCGTCTACCTTTTTAAAGAAGGTTTTTGAGCAGATAGTGTTATTCTCTGTGTAGAGGACCAAATCTAAGTATTCTATTACAGATGTGGATATGGTGGCTGTGAAGGAAAGATTGAAGGAGTTAAAATTAAGAGAGGAAATGAAGTCTTGAGCTTCTTCCTTGGGTCCGTTCCAAATCAGAATCAGATCATCTATGTAGCGTTTCTAAAGGATGTTGTTTGTCCACCGCAGGTTATTATAGATGAATGACTCTTCAAATATGCCCATGTATAAGTTGGCAAAACTTGGTGCGAAGCGCGTCCCCATTGTGGTCCCTTTGCTTTGTCTGTAAATCTTTCCTTCGAAGGAGAACACATTATTCGTCAGGATAAAACGGATAGCGTCCAGAATAAATTTTTTGTGTTCGAATGAGAGTTGGCTCTCCATGGACAGAAATTGGCCGGTTGTATTGATTCCTTCTTCGTGTGGAATGTTTGAATAAAGTGCTGTTACATCCAATGTGAGCCATAGGTAGTTGGGTTTCCATTCTATTCCCTTTAGTAGTGTAATTAATTGTGTTGAGTCGCGTAGGTATGATGGGAGTTTTGTTACATATTTCTGTAAATAGATATCCACATAGTGTGAGAGATTGCACGTTAAAGAGTTAATCCCAAAAATAATGGGGGGTTCTGAGCGTCCTTATGGACTTTAGGGAGGTAATAAAAGAATGTCATATTGGGATTTTCTACCATTATGTATTCTTTTTCTTTCTTGGTTAGGATTCCTTTTTCTTCTGCTTCTTTTGATAATGTGTTTAAACTCCTTACGTCTTCCTTGAGTGGATCAGTGGAGAGCAATTCGTAGTAGAGAGGGTCGTTCAGAATTCTGTTCGCCTCACTGATATAATCTGTTCGGTGTTGGAGGACTATTCCTCCTCCCTCATCAGCGCTCCTAATGATTAAATTTTCGTTGTCGCTTAGTTCTGTCAATGCGGTTCTTTCTTCTCTTGTGAGGTTATTCACGGTCCTAATATTCTTGTTTATGTCCATCATATCCTTGGCCACCAATGAAAAAAAGGTGTTCAGATGGTTCCCTCTGTGGTGGGTGGGATTAAAGGTGGATTGCGGTTTAAGATTTGTATGTATCGTTGTATTCTCGGTTGGTTGGTGGGTGGTGGTCTGGTTCCCCGAGCTCGATCTGGAATTGATGGCGTAATGCCTTTGTAATGTTAGGTTTCTGATGAACCTGTTAAGGTCTACGAATAGCTGAAATTAATTGAATTTGCTATACAGACAGAAGGATAATCCTCTCATGAGAACCGATGTTTGAGCTGTAGTCAGCTGGAAACCGGAGAGATTAAATATTTTTACTGTATGGTCGTTTTGTTTCTCTTCAGATTGTGTATGTTCTGGATTGTTCCTTCCGAGTCCCTTTGTTCCTCTTCTGTTGGTGTATCTTTGGACTCCTCCCCTGCATCCCCTTCGGTATTTTTTCTTTTTAAACCTTTCTGTGGTTGTTTCTGTATGGGTTTGAAAAAATCTGATATCAAGGTCGTTCCTCCGGATGGTTGCTTTATGACGTACGTTGCTTGTTGCGTGAGGGATATGGGAAGCGATAAAAAAGATACTGACTGGTTGGTGGTTTGGAATGGGGACGTCTGGGTGTCTTCTAGCGTACTAACATTGTGTACCGTAACTAGTGAATCTTCGAAACTAGAAGGTTCATTAGGTAGAGCATTCTGTAGGTTGCTTACAGATGAAAAAGAGGTCGGTGGTACATTGAGGGGACATCCTTGGGGGAGGTCCGAAGGAGAAATGGGGAGTGGGCTAACAGGTTGACGTGGTGGGATGGAGGGTGGGGTGAACCAAACTGGGATATCTGCCTAGTGTAAGGTATGTTTATGAGGCCGCAATATGACATTGGTCCTCATATCCTCAGGCTCACTGCCGCCTCCCGGCAGCAGCGCTTCTCATTGCCTCCGCTCCAGCACTGCCCAGACCACGCCCCCACGAACAATCAGCCAGTCCCGATGCGTCTCGCTCTCCATCCTCCTTCTTATCAGCCTAAGCAAGGCGCGCGCCTTCTAGTTGAAGTCGACGTCCTCCCACGTGCCTGCAGACTCTGGCGGCCGTGTCAGCGCTTGTGCTGACTCTCTTTAAGGTAATATTTCCCACCTTAATCAATCACTTCAGATCCTCTGCTGTAATCAGGGGAAATATCCCCCTCTCCAAACTGAATTAAATCATTTTTTCACCTGAAAATGGATACTAAAATGCTTATATTTGACATTGTTTCACCTGAAAATAGATACTACAATGCCTGTATGTTAAGCTGTTTATGTTGCAGATCTCCCCAAAAAGGCCACACTGTAGTTATATACTCTTTGCCATCAAATACCCAGGCCTTGGTATAGGATCACCACAACTATTTAAGGTACCATTGAGTATCAGAGGCTCTGTCTACTAAAAATAGATATACCAATGTACTTAGGGTATAAAACAAAATGAATGTTTTTTCCCTCCCATTCACTTTAAAAGACAATCCACACTTGTTACTCATTAACACGATATCGTACATATAATCGGACACGTACGTATTTACGCACACAATGTCATCAATACACTTGGATGCATATATACCTTGATTTTCCAGCATGCTTCTTTACAAGTGATACTGTAATTGTTTTATATACAGGCAGGTCCTCGCTGACAGCGACATTCTCCTGTTCATGTGCACATATATTTATTTATATACTTTTTAATGTATTTTCCAACCCTGTTATAACTTTTATTGGAGCATTTTATATTTCTTATCGTACACATATATGTATTTTTTAGACTCGATAAAGACGTATAATGAGAGGCATGGATTGCGCCACCCCCTGCCTGTAATTGTCTATGGGGAGAACGCACAGGCAGTGAGAAGGTGGCGTCAGCAATGCACCTCATCAATACATCGGACTCCTGACGCTCGATTAACTAAAACGAGTTCTGATACAGTAAGGGCTGAAATTGTTCAAAAACTTGCATCCCTACAAAGAGCATCCCATGTGGAAAGGGGCTCTACAGAAAAGAAAAAACACCGGCAGAAAAGCCTGCCGTTCCAGCGGCACAACTTCTATCCGTGACTGGACGGAAAGTCCAGTCTCAGCAATTAAAAAAGGCACGTCACAGCCGTCATTGCACATGTGACTGCCGGGGTCAGTGATATGATATGGTATTTATTTCATGTGCCTAGCTACATACCTTTTTCTTCTCTATCAGTAGCTCAGCAATCTGGAGGTGTCCATTCTGCACCGCATCCATGAATGGAGTCACCCCACAGCTGTCCTTACAATCTGCATCATAGTTACACCTAAGAAAAAAATATATTTTGGGGGTTTAAACTAAGGTGTCACTATACTACATTATGACAGAAATCAAGGCCCCATTCATGTAGCGCTCTATTGTCATCAGCTCCATGATTGTTGGCAATGACTCTGCCAGACTCTGGGGTCCAGCAGACTAATGTCATAGCTGTTCTTGGAGTCCACTGTACTGTTTTTTGAAACTCTAGGACAGTGGACATGTACCTATACTACGCTGCATGTAAACTGCATAAAAACCCATTAGCTGCAAAAAAAAAAACTCTTCTGAGTAAGGGATCATTTTTTATGGGACAATCTGTAGTTTTAATGGATACCATTTTGGA
This sequence comes from Bufotes viridis, assembly GCA_033119425.1. Lineage (NCBI taxonomy): Eukaryota > Metazoa > Chordata > Amphibia > Anura > Bufonidae > Bufotes > Bufotes viridis. The sequence goes on from CM065590.1 coordinate 175,253,849, forward strand.
GTGTGTATGATTTTTTTGATCACTTTTTATTTTTTGGGGAATTGAGATAATGAAAAAATGTCTCCCGGTTTTAGGGCTCCCAGATGCCATGGTCACATTTGACCACGGCATCTGATGGGTTAAATGTCGCACTCAGCATTTTTTATGAATTTTCTGTCTTTTTGCACAAAAATCCACATATTACTAGCAAACTTTGTTGTGGATTTGCCCCAGATCTCACCCTTTAAAGTCGCTATCCTGAAAAAGATAATGATAATTTATCATCAGTATAGGTCATCATTATCACATCAGCGGGGGTCTAAGTCCTGGCACCCCCGCCGATCAGCTGATGCAGGGAGTGATGCAGGCTCCCAGCAGCTTTCGTAGTACAGCACCATATATCATATAGTGGCTGTGCTTGGTATTGCAGCTCAGACCCATTGACTTGAATAGGGCTGAGCTGCAACTAGGCCACGTGACTGATGAACAGTGATGTCTCTGGCCTAGGAAGAGGCTGCGGCTCTCAAGGACTCTCCTAACAGCTGATCGTGGGGGTACCGGGTGTTGCACCCCCACAGATCTTATACTGGCCATCTCATTTATTATTTTCTACGCCAGTTTGTGGCATAAAGAATTATCTAAATCTACGCCGCAAGGGAGCTGGGACAGATTAAAGGCTGTTATACGCTGGCGGGGGATGTGCCTAAGTTATGTAGAGGCCAGCGCCTCTACATAACTTAGACGTATCAACCGGCGTCTGAAACGCTGTTCTTAATAAATCACCCCAATAGTTTTAATGAGAACGTGACAGCCCTGCTGACATGCCTATTTTCGTAAATACTTGTATTCTTCATTCAAATAATTCGGAAATCTCTCTTTGGAGTTACAAACTGAGCTTTGTGCCGTTCCTTAGTTATTCCTCCTAGAAACTGATGAATACATTGACAACAGGGCGTTACCATCCCACTTGTCAAATGGGTGTGTGTCGCCATACCATCTGACACTCCAATGTATACTAAGGAAAAGAAGAAAAAAAACAGCTCTCCGACCATGTGCATGGATCCCACTCTGACAGGGGCAGACAGGGACAAAGCAGACTTGATCCATCACTTGGTAAAAGATATTCAACGCTTTATTTCACATACATTAACACTCAATGGAGCTCTAATGCTTACAAATTTCAAATGTCCCCCAAACTTTCTTAATCATATCCATGCAAGGGTCGTTTGAAACGCGTAAGCAATACACTCCCAAGACTTTTTATGCTCCAGTAGATTTCCATGTGTGTGAAATAAAGCCTTGGACATCTTCTTTATCAAGTTTGCTTTTTCCACTCTGATACTTTCAGCACTGGTTGGCCAGTGCCAGTGGAGGGGCACAGTACTATTTCTAGGAATAAGAGAGGAACAACAAAGTTCTACGAATAGACACGCTGGGAGATATTTCACAAGAAGTATTCACAAAAACAGACAGTTCCTCTTTAAAACTAGGTGTTCTCTGATAAACCGCAGCTTTTCGGAGTAAAGCACACTTCATCATAACGAGGGAGCCCCTCTGCATTTAATGCTGCCTGTGGTTGGGGAGCAAGAATCTGCTGACAGGTTCCCTTTAAAGGGGCTGGCTCATCTGGGACATTAATGGCATATTGCTAGGACAGGCCATCAATGGCAGATAGGAGCCGGCCCAAAGGTGGGACCCACACCTATCTAGAAAGCGGGACTCCATCGCTATTGGAGTTCCAGAAGTAGCCCGCAGAGGTCCCATAGCAATGGAAAGCGCAGTGCACAAGCGCGGCCACTTCTCCATTCACCGCGAGAACTCTGAAAATGGCCAAGCGAGAGCTCGCTTATTTTCTTAACTCCCATACCTGTGAACGGCGGGTGGACATACATTCGCAGGAGCTCTCTGTACACTTTTGTGGTCCCGTTATGGATATGGGTGCATATCCTAATGATATACCAACAATATATATCTGTGTCCCAGATGAGAATACCCATTTAACAACTTGAGATCAATCTACGAAACCCGAAGTAGAAAAAACAAATGTTACCTTTCTAGAAGAATCTGCACCACATTAAAACATCCGTGCATTGCTGATAAGAAAAGAGAAAGGGTCAGAATATAACATAAACACACACATATATATATATATATATATTATGTCATATAGTAGCCTTTGCATGCCACTAACGTCAGCAACAATCTTGAGATTCCCTGCCTTCTCCAGAAGCTTGATAGAAGATAAAGGATGAGATCAAGATTGGGACGGCCAACCTGGTCGCCAACAATCTCTGGAAATGGGCGAGGCCGACCACAAGGCGGGGTGTGAATTGGGCCAGGTTGTGGGGCTTCAATGTCCCAAATTATGTTGGTGATTATGGTATACCAAGTGGGATGAAGGTGAAACCTGTGCTGCAGATACCACTAGTGTGTCACACCCAAAGTTGACAATCTCTCAATCCTTAAAAAAAACTAAAAACATGCAAAAATAAAAAAATAAAAAGTTCTTTTATATGCATGAATATAACATACAGCAGGGATGGCCAACCTGCGGCTCTCCAGCTGCTGTAAAACTACAACGCCCTCCATGCCCTGCTGTAGGCTAATAGCTGTAGGCAGTGTGTGCATGCTGGGAGTTGTAGTTTTGCAACACCTGGAGAGCCTCAGGTTGGCCATCCCTGACATATAGCAACGTTCAAAAATTTTCACCCAGAGTTCAAAGTCCCATAGTGGTTTTGAAAAGTCCATACATTGAGATAATGATAATCGAGGAGGAGATGCTGACCACACGCTCGATCCACCTCAGCTGAGCAGGCATTTCCTGGGAGGGCCCGATAAGAGTCAGAACAGGAATGGTGGGGGATTGGTGAAGGTATAAGGACACCAAAATCTAGATATTTACTTATAAATCAGAGAAATACAGAGGTACAGTTGAGTCTAGATGTCCTGGATGCCCTATCAGGCTCTATACAGTTTAGCAGTTGTACAGAGAAATAATAACCATATTCTAATGCAGCTCAATAAATTAAATATCATCAAAACGTTCATTTCTGTAATTCAATTCAAAACGCATATATTCTATAGATTTATTACACACAGAGTGATCTGTTTCAAGCTTTTATTTGTTTTAATGTTGTTTTACAGCTAAAGAAAACACAAAAGTCAGTATCTCAGAAAATTAGATTATATTAAAAAAATATTTTTAATACAGAAATGTTGACAGTATATGCACTCACTTAGTCGGGGCTCCTTTTACATGAATGACTGCATCAATGCGGGGTGGCATGGAGGCGATGAGCCTGTGGTACTGCTGAGGTGTTATGGAAGCCCAGGCTGCTTCGATAGCGGCCTTCAGCTCATCTGCATTGTTGGGTCTGGTGTCTCTCATCTTCCTCTTGACAATACTTAGATCAAGTGAGTTTGCTGGCCAATTGACCCAGTGACACCGTGCTTATTAAACCAGGTATTGGTACATTTCGCAGTGTGGGCAGGTGCCAAGTCCTGCTGGAAATTGAAATCAGCATCTCTATAAAGCTTGTCAGAAGAGGGAAGCATCCTGGTAGACGGCCATGCTGACTTTGGACACGATATAGCACAGTAGACCAACACCAGCAGATGACATGGCTCCCCAAACCATCACTGACTGGAAACTTCACACTGGACCTCAAGCAGCTTGGACTGTGTGCCTCTCCACTCTTCCTCCAGACTGTGGGACCTTGATTTCCCAGATGAAATACAAAATTTACTTTCATCTGAAAACAGGAGTTTAGATCACTGAGCAACAGTCCAGTCCTCTTTGCAACAGATGTAGTCCATGCTTTGGATACTGACCCCAGCTGCAGTCCACTCCTTGGAAATCTCCCCTATTCTTAAATGGCCTTTTCTTGATAATCCTTTTAAGGCTGTGGTTATCCCTGTTGCGTGTGCACCTTTTTCTACCACAGTTTTTCCTTCCACTCAACTTTCCATTATTATGCTTGGATACAGCACTCAGAAAAACCAGCTTCTTTAGCAATGACCTTTTTGTGGCTTCCACTCCTTGTGGAGGGTGTCAATGACTGTCTTCTGGACAACTGTCAAGTCAGCAGTCGTCCCCATGATTGTGTAGCCTACTGACCCAGACTGTGGGAACATTTAAAGGCTTAGGAAACCTTTGCAGGAGTTGTTAATTGGCTGATTAGAATGTGACACCATGACACTACAAGATTGAACTTTTTCACAATATTCTAATTTTCTGAGATACTGACTTTTGGGTTTTCATTAGCTGTAAGCCATAATCAGCAACATTATAAGAAATGAACACCTGAAATAGATCCCTGTGTGTAATGAATCTATAGAATATATGAGTTTCACTTTCTGAATTGAAGTACTGAAATAAATTACCTTTTGGTTGACCTTCTAATTTATTGAGATGCAATAGTAGTTACCGGTCCCAGTATGCTTTTCTAAATTGTCAGATAAATGTGTATTAGAGAAATGTTTTAATATGACAGAATATTCTGCATGCTACCTGCTGTGTGCAGAGGCGTTCTCCTTATCTTGCTCTCCGTATTCCAGATATCAGGGAATGCATCAAGCAGGTAGGTGATGACAGCAGGGTCACCTTCTCTGGACGCAACATGAAAACTGTTCCAGCCATCCTTATTTTTTAGCGTGGGGTCCGCCTTATGCTCAATGAGATCTTTGATAACATCCAGGTTTTTTCTTGTGCAGGCCATCATCAGAGGGGTCCTAAATTGAACAGATGCTACTGGTACATAAAAAAAGTGCCAAATGAATAAGCCCTGCAGCACTGGTGTATTTTCTGTTGCTTATGCCCTTGACACCACCTACTTATCATCAACCATTTCCCATATCATCATTTCCTGTGTCCCAACACCCGCTCTATGGTTATGGCCACACTTCGCGTAAATGCAGAGGATTTTCTGCAAGGGATTTGTGTTTGGAAAAAGCTACAACATTTAGGGTAACAGCAAAATGGATGAGATTTTCAAAAATCTCAAAACACACATAACTTGACATGTGGTGTTAACTTTAAAGGGCATCTGTCAGCAGGTTTATACCTATGACAATGGCTGACCTGTTACATGTGCACTTGGCAGCTGAAGGCATCTGTGTTGGTCCCATGTTCATATGTGCCCGCATTGCTAAGAAAGATGCTGTTTTATTGTATGCAAATGAGCCTCTAGGAGCAACGGGGGCGTTACCATTACTCCTAGAGGCTCAGCTCTCTCTGCAACCGACGCACCCCCTCCACTTTAATAGGGCCATGGGGATGCCATTTTCACATCTGTTATGAACTGATTCGATTGTATTATCTCTAAAAGGACTTTTGTGTCCAGAAAAACTGATCCAACACCATTGACTTACATTGTGTTTCATGCCGGATCCGTCTCGCTCCGCATCCCATGATGCACACACAAACGCTACTTGCAATGTTGTTCTGTTCGCGATGGGAACGCAACCAAACGGAACGGAATGCATTCTGGTGCACTTTGTTCCCTTCAGTTCCGTTTTGTCCCCACTGACAATAAATGGGGACACAACTGAAGCGTTATCCCCCGGTATTGAGACCCTATGACGGATCTCAATACCGGAAAGGAAAAACGCTGATGTGAAAGCAGCCTAAAAGAGCATATAGTGTGGCAGGAGTGCCAATGCTAGCCTACTATTTTCACAACTTCAGAGCACTAAAGAAGTTATATTTTTGAAAAATAATATAATGCAAATGAGCCTCTAGTGCAATTAGGGCGTTACCGTTACACCTAGAGGATACTCTATCTCTGTAACTGCCAAGCCCTCTGCACTTTCATTGATAGGAACAGGTGTGATGTTTTCACTGACTGGCCCTATCAAAGTGCAGAGGGCATGTCAGTTGCAGAGAAAGCACAGCCTCTAGGTGTAACGGTAACGCCCCAATTGCTCCTAGAGGCTCATTTGCATATAATAAAAGATAATGTTTCTCAGTAATGCGGGCACATATGAAGATGGGACCAGCACAGATGCCTTCAGCTGCCAAGCGTACATGTAACATGTCAGCCAGTGTCATAGGTAAAGATCTGCTGACAGATGCCCTTTAAAGTCCACACCACATGTCAAGTTATGTGTGTTTGAGATATTTGAAAATCTCATCCATTTTGCTGTTACCCTAAATGTTGTAGCTTTTTCCAAACACAAATCCCTTGCAGAAAATCCTCTGCATTTACGCAAATCTGCTGACAGATGCCCATTACAGCCGAATGCAGCATTATGATCACTCCATATAAATGGACTGTGACTGCTGAGGACTCCTATATAAGGCTTCTTTCACACTAGCGGCAGCCTAGCAAACATGCGGAGAGGCGGCCGGAATAAAACTAGCTGCCGCTAGTGTGAAAGTGGCCTAAAATAGTGATCACTCCATATAAATGGGCTGTGACTGCCAGCACTGCACTGTGACTGCTGAGGACTCCTATATAAGGCTTCTTCCACACTAGTGGTAGCCTTCTCCAGCAGGCTGTTCCGGCGGGGGAACAGCCTACCAGATCCGTGCTGCTGCTAGTGCACTGTGCCGCCGGAAGTCCGATTCACTATAATGGGGGCGGGCCGGAGGTCCGGCAGCAGCACAGCAAACATGCCGAGAGGCGGCCGGAATAAAACTAGCTGCCGCTAGTGTGAAAGTGGCCTAACATAGTGATCACTCCATATAAATGGCCTGTGACTGCCAGCACCGAGGAGACCAATATAAGGCCTCATACACACGACCGTTGTTTGTTTCCGAGTCCGTTAAGTCCGGAAATTTTGCGACCGCCAAAAAGACGGATGACAGACCGTTTTTTTGGGTGGATCCGTTTTTATGGCAGATCCATTGTAATACTGCCTATCCTTGTTCACAAACGTGAAAAAAATAGGACATGCTCTATTTTTTTGACGGAATGAAAACACAGACCACAGATGCGGAACAAAAACGGTTGACCATCCGCATTTTTTGATGGACCCATTTAAGTGAATGGGGAAGCATCCTATCCGTGAAAAAAATGGAACGGACGCGGAAACAAACAACGGTGATCACTCCATATAAATGTTCTGGGAGACTGCCAGCACCGAGGACTCCTATATAACATGGTGATCACTCCATATAAATGGACTGTGACTGCCAGCACCGAGGACTCCTATATAACATGGTGATCACTCCATATAAATGATCTGGTAGACTTCTAGTACCGAGGACTCCTATATAACATGGTGATCACTCCATATAAATGATCTGGTAGACTTCTAGTACCGAGGACTCCTATATAACATGGTGATCACTCCATATAAATGATCTGTGACTGCCAGCACCGAGGACTCCTATATAACATGGTGATCACTCCATATAAATGATCTGGTAGACTTCTAGTACCGAGGACGCCTATATAACATGGTGATCACTCCATATAAATGATCTGGTAGACATCTAGTACCGAGGACGCCTATATAACATGGTGATCACTCCATATAAATGGACTGTGACTGCTAGCACTGAGGTGATCACTCCAGATCTGGGGGACTTCCATGCCACCCTTACCAGTCAGCCTTCTTCAGGCAGTCCACCTTGGCTCCATTACTTAGCAGGTACAGCAGGCAGTCTCTGTGACCCATGGAGGCCGCCTCATGGATTGGTCTCTTGTAATCATTATTTCTAACCTCCACATCCATGCCCACCACCTCCACCAAGTAGGAGAGGACAGGGAGATGCCCCTGGCGTGCTGCATAATGTAACACAGTGTCCCCAGATCTACCAAAGTGTTTACTGCGGAGATCAGCCAGCAGCCTGCTGTTCCTCTCCAGCTCCCCCTGAAGGAGGTGGATTTTGCCCTCCTGAACCAATCTCAGGACCTGCTTCTCCTGCTCCTGCAGTGACATAGTGAGGCAGGCGTTACAATGGAGTGTCTGCAGCCATGAAGGGGAGCAGTGTCCCACCACTGCAGGCGCCTAGAGACAGCATCTCCTTCATGTGAACGTGTGTTCAGCCACAGCACTGCGCTCTGTAGGACAGCCATATATTGCCCTTGGTAAGCTCCACCATGGCATCCCTGCCCCATAATCTCCACAGTGCGGACGACCGAACGGTATAAACCAACTTTCACCTCGGGTTATACCATGTTTGGCTCCATGGCTTACAGTAAGAAGGCGTGGCCGCGAGCCTCGTCCAATCAGCACTTGGCTTAGGCGACGTTATCTTCCCGCTTCCGTACACCGAGTGCTACTTTCGTTTTCCACTGCCGTAGTGTCAAGCAGCTTGTGTGGACAAATTGGATGGAATACATTGGTGACCACCGCCTCCGCGGCTGAAGGGCGACGCAGAAGTCATGGCGTGGAGGTTGACGAGCGCTGGAACGCAAGTCTGGGACCTCCCTGAGGAGCGTACATATTGGTCTTCCCGCTAGTATCAGTATGTGTTCTGTCTTCTGATTGGTCCCCGGACATTGCTCGGCACTTGTGATTGGCTAATAGTCTAAAAGTTATAGGACCTGAGCTCAAAGGACTGTGCAGCGGGATGTAGGGAGATAGTCAATGTCTGATCGCTGGGGGCTTGGTAGGAAGGCCTCAAAAACCAACTGAAATTACTGGGGAAATTTACAAGGGGAAGGGGCGTGGCTTAACAGTGGGCGTTATTTGACGCCAATGGCTTCATAATATTTTAAGTGTTGTGTGTTTTTTTTTTTTTTTTTTTTTTTAAATACATCAAATTTTTCCAATCTTTTTTTATGAAAAATGGTGCCCCAGCCTCATGTGTGAACAGGTGTAATGAAGGAGCTCTAACTAGAGTCAAATAACCATAAAGCTGTGAAAATCCCATCCCCGCCACCTATTCCAGTGCTGCCCTTTAATTGTGTGGCCCTATGCAAGAGCCCATTGTGCCAAGGTTTGTCATACTAGTTTGGTCAAGGAGATGTTATACTGTATGGGGGCCACAAGGAGACGTTATACTGTATGGGGGGCAGCGCAAGGAGACGTTATACTGTATGGGGGCGACCACAAGGAGACGTTATACTGTGTGGGGGCAGCCACAAGGAGATGTTATACTGTATGGGGCGGGGGCCACAAGGAGATGTTATACTGTATGTGGGCAGCCACAAGGAGACGTTATACTGTATGGGGGCCACAAGGAGACATTATACTGTATAGGGGCAGTCACAAGGAGATGTTATACTGTAAGGGGGCAGCCACAAGGAGACGTTATACTGTATGGTGGCAGCAACAAGGAGACGTTATACTGTATGGGGGCAGCCACAAGGAGACGTTATACTGTATGGGGGCAGCCACAAGGAGACGTTATACTGTATGGGGGCAGCCACAAGGAGACGTTATACTGTATGGGGGCAGCCACAAGGAGACGTTATACTGTATGGGGGCAGCCACAAGGAGACGTTATACTGTATGGGGGAAGCCACAAGGAGACCTTATACTGTGTGGGGGCCACAAGGAGATGTTATACTGTATGGTATGGGGGCAGCCACAAGGAGACGTTATACTGTATGGGGGCAGCCACAAGGAGATGTTATACTGTATAGGGGCCACAAGGAGATGTTATACTGTATGGGGGCCACAAGAAGACTTTATACTGTATGGGGGCCACAAGAAGACATTATACTGTATGGGGGCCACAAGGAGACGTTATACTGTATGGGGGCCACAAGGAGACGTTATACTGTATGGAGGCAGCCACAAGGAGACGTTATACTGTATGGGGCGGGGGCCACAAGGAGACGTTATACTGTATGGGGCGGGGGCCACAACCCACAAGGAGATGTTATACTGTATGGGGGCCACAAGGAGACGTTATACTGTATGGGGGGCAGCGCAAGGAGACGTTATACTGTATGGGGGCCACAAGGAGACGTTATACTGTATGGGGGCCACAAGGAGACGTTATACTGTATGGGGGCCACAAGGAGACGTTATACTGTATGGGGGCCACAAGGAGACGTTATACTGTATGGGGGCCACAAGGAGACGTTATACTGTATGGGGGCCACAAGGAGACGTTATACTGTATGGGGGCCACAAGGAGACGTTATACTGTATGGGGGCCACAAGGAGACGTTAAACTGTATGGGGGCCACAAGGAGACGTTATACTGTATGGAGGCAGCCACAAGGAGACGTTATACTGTATGGGGGCGGGGGCCACAAGGAGACGTTATACTGTATGGGGCGGGGGCCACAACCCACAAGGAGATGTTATACTGTATGTGGGCAGCCACAAGGAGACGTTATACTGTATGGGGGCCACAATGAGACATTATACTGTATGGGGGCAGCCACAAGGAGACGTTATACTGTATGGGGCAGCCACAAGGAGACGTTATACTGTATGGGGGCCACAAGGAGATGTTATACTGTATGGGGGCCACAAGGAGACGTTATACTGTATGGAGGCAGCACAAGAAGACGTTATACTGTGTGGGGGCAGCCACAAGGAGACGTTATACTGTATGGGGGCAGCCACAAGGAGACGTTATACTGTATGGGGGCAGCCACAAGGAGACGTTATACTGTATGGGGGCAGCCACAAGGAGACGTTATACTGTATGGGGGCGACCACAAGGAGACGTTATACTGTGTGGGGGCAGCCACAAGGAGATGTTATACTGTATGGGGGCCACAAGGAGACGTTATACTCTATGGGGCAGCCACAAGGAGATGTTATACTGTATGGGGCGGGGGCCACAAGGAGATGTTATACTGTATGTGGGCAGCCACAAGGAGACGTTATACTGTATGGGGGCCACAAGGAGACATTATACTGTATGGGGGCAGTCACAAGGAGATGTTATACTGTAAGGGGGCAGCCACAAGGAGACGTTATACTGTATGGTGGCAGCAACAAGGAGACGTTATACTGTATTGGGGCAGCCACAAGGAGACGTTATACTGTATGGAGGCAGCCACAAGGAGACGTTATACTGTATGGGGGCAGCCACAAGGAGATGTTATACTGTATGGGGGCAGCCACAAGGAGACGTTATACTGTATGGGGGCAGCCACAAGGAGACGTTATACTGTATGGGGGCAGCCACAAGGAGACGTTATACTGTATGGGGGCAGCCACAAGGAGACGTTATACTGTATGGGGGAAGCCACAATGAGACCTTATACTGTGTGGGGGCCACAAGGAGACGTTATACTGTATGGTATGGGGGCAGCCACAAGGAGACGTTATACTGTATGGGGGCAGCCACAAGGAGATGTTATACTGTATAGGGGCCACAAGGAGATGTTATACTGTATGGGGGCCACAAGGAGACTTTATACTGTATGGGGGCCACAAGAAGACATTATACTGTATGGGGGCCACAAGGAGACGTTATACTGTATGGGGGCCACAAGGAGACGTTATACTGTATGGGGGCCACAAGGAGACGTTATACTGTATGGAGGCAGCCACAAGGAGACGTTATACTGTATGGGGGCGGGGGCCACAAGGAGACGTTATACTGTATGGGGCGGGGGCCACAACCCACAAGGAGATGTTATACTGTATGGGGGCCACAAGGAGACGTTATACTGTATGGGGGCAGCGCAAGGAGACGTTATACTGTATGGGGGCCACAAGGAGACGTTATACTGTATGGGGGCCACAAGGAGACGTTATACTGTATGGGGGCCACAAGGAGACGTTATACTGTATGGGGGCCACAAGGAGACGTTATACTGTATAGGGGCCACAAGGAGACGTTATACTGTATGGGGGCCACAAGGAGACGTTAAACTGTATGGGGGCCACAAGGAGACGTTATACTGTATGGAGGCAGCCACAAAGAGACGTTATACTGTATGGGGGCGGGGGCCACAAGGAGACGTTATACTGTATGGGGCGGGGGCCACAACCCACAAGGAGATGTTATACTGTATGTGGGCAGCCACAAGGAGACGTTATACTGTATGGGGGCCACAAGGAGACGTTATACTGTATGGGGGCCACAAGGAGACATTATACTGTATGGGGGCAGTCACAAGGAGATGTTATACTGTAAGGGGGCAGCCACAAGGAGACGTTATACTGTATGGGGGCCACAAGGAGATGTTATACTGTATGGGGGCCACAAGGAGACGTTATACTGTATGGGGGCCACAAGAAGACATTATACTGTATGGGGCAGCCACAAGGAGACGTTATACTGTATGGGGGCCACAAGAAGACATTATACTGTATGGGGGCGGCCACAAGGAGACGTATTACTGTATGGGGGCCACAAGGAGACGTTATACTGTATGGGGGCCACAAGGAGACCTTATACTTTGTGGGGGCAGCCACAAGGGGCTGTGTGTGGTAGTGTAGGGACGCCTCTTACGATCCATGTAACTGGGGTAAGATCCTATTAGGGTAATTAGTGCAGGAAGTCTTCTTTGGGAGATTTTAAAGAAGAGGACAGGGCTCCACACTGGCTAGAAGTGACAACTGGTGTGCGGGGGGTCATTCTGTAGTGCTGTCACTGTCCACCCCCAAAATAGCAGTACATGAGGAAGCTGACTTCAAATAGGAAGTTCTCCTGCCCCTATAAATGCCCCCCCCCATGGACAGTTGGATTACCTGAAGGAGCAGTGGAATTGCTAGGGGTTATGTTAGCAGTCAGTAGTGGGCTCTCAGGGGGCGACGCCTCTGAAAACCCCATCAATGTAAACCATCAGTCTACCGGAGCCCAGTACACCCGATATATATAGATATACACGTCCTCATATTAAAATGCTTCTTACCATATTTCGGTCCGTTGCAGAGTTGGGCTAAAAAACACTTTTATTCGATATGCAAATGAGGGTCTGAAGGTGCCCGGGGCGGCATTCCATCGGCCGGTGCACAGGCCCCTCGCTGATTTTCATATCCAACCACTCCCATTTCACCCCTTTGACCCGCCCTTTGTTCGGCTGATCACCTCCTTCCTCAGTTCTGAAATCCTGCGCCGATGAACGGGATGTCTGCGCCTGCGCACTGTATGACCTTTTATGGGCAGAGGCATCAGAGTTTCGAGTGTGCATGCGCTGTCATCGGCAGAGCAGGGACATTACTGAGGGCAGCATAAAATAGTGACAGAAATGCTGATTTCAGCGCTGTGTCACTCATGAGCTAATAGTAAGTGGTTGCTGAGAACCAGCATCACAATCATTGCAGCCCAGGCCTTGAAAAGAGTCACGGCCACCTGAGAAGAGTCCTGGTTATTCATAATCTCCTGCTCTCCCACCCATCTGCTGATGATTGGCAGTTCTCTCCTAGGGAGAAAACTAGGTAGAAGCCTGTCAGTCATCAGCAGGTGGAGAGCAGGAATTCATGAATAACCAGGACTCTTCTCAAGTGGCCCGGACTCTTTTCCAGACCTAATCTGCAAGGATTGTGATGTTTGTTCTCGGCAACCGCTCACTTTTAACTTATAAATGACCGACCGCTGAAATCATCTCACCTGTCTCTACTTTATTCTTCCGTTAGTATGGGCAGCATAAAGGTGATGACAGGTTCCCTAATTAGGCAAATCTTTAAATAGAACACGTTTTTCTAGAAATGTGTCTTAAGTTTTTGTACGCCAAACCTCTACTGGAGTAAGATTGTGCCTTTTATGCTTTTTCTGCAGTCATCCAGTCTGTCAAGTTAAAAAATGTAACCTAACCTCTGCACAGAGCCTGTAGGGTGCCGTACAGCCTCCATGCACTGCCTTACAGGCTCCACCGGGCTCACTGTATACGGAGGATTCATGACCATCTATGGCCGCCCTATTACAGATCTGTACAAAACCAAACCATAGTACAGCTGTGTGTATGAGTCCTTAAAGGCGCAACCCCTAAAATGCCTCCCCATACACTTGGGCTCTTCAGATGTTGTACTTAACTGGCTCCCCAGTACCCACGTTGCTTCTGACGCCCGCACAGCCATCGCTGCTCTTGCGTCACCCGCGATGCTAGGGAGGCTCGTTCCCATCGCGGCCTGCTATTAGCTTACCCCAAACCCCTGGCCCCCTGGGAGTTTTCATCCGCGTGGCGGGGAGATGCAGCGGCAGCTGTACAGGCATCAGAAGCAACGTGGGTGCCAGGAACCCAGGGAAGTACAACCTCTGTGAGGGGCCCGGGTGTATGTGTCCACTAGTGAGCGATATGGCCTCCTCAGAGCTTACCAAGCACAGCGCCGTACATTGTATAGTGGCTGTGTTTAGTATTGCAGCTCAGCCCCATTAACTTGAATTGGAGTGAGCAGCGTGACCGATGAACATGACATCTCTGAACTAGAAGTGGACCATAGCACTCACTATCGCTGGTGCCCGGAGCCCCCCAATGATCAGATACTACCCATCCTTAGGAAAAGTCATCGATATTGAACTCTCGGAAACCGCTTTAATGAGTGAGCAGTTAGACAACTAATAGAAGAAGCTCACCACTGTCTACCAAAAGCGTGCGAATGTGCACCCGGCCTAATAAACCCCCACTGATTGTGTCCTGTGGGCCAGGTTCATCTGCTTTGGTTGTGACATGCAAAGCTGTACTAGAATTTCACTCTAAACTTTTTATCGCTTAACAGTGAAAAGGCGGAAGCATCTTACAGAAGCCGAGTGTCAGGAGCTGGCTCAGAGCAGAGAAGGCTTGTGCGCCCTCACTCAGCCATTCAACCAGTGGAGTACCAAGCAAGATGTGCACAGAGGCCTGTACCCTCGTAGCAGGGCTGAGAGATGCTTCAGAGGTAGACCCTGCCACTTTATCACCTACAGAGAAAGCTTTAGCCCAGGGGTGCACAACTTTTTTTGGCCTGAGGGCCGCATTGTCACATCTCTCTAGTTCAAGGGGCCGCAAAAAAAAAAAATGTTGATTGGCGCTCATTTGCATCAGCCTATTACACAGGCCAATGTAAAGTGACTGGGGAGGAATGATCGCTACCACAGTCATTCCTCCTTCATTTAGTTCTATTGATTATCAGTAGCACTTCCCTGATTACACAGAGAGATGTGCGGCACGATCATACAGGCCAGTTATCAGGAATCAACGTTCCTACGAAGACTTGTTCCCAGTAATTGCATATATTTTTTTCAAACTATAGCTCCTTATTTTTTAAATATGAAAACTGCCATCAAAATTAATTTTAATGATTAGTTCCCTATTTTGTGTCGGTCGTCGTATACTTTCATGTGAATGGGGCGATAATGGCGACGGTTTTGGTTGGTGTGGGTGTTTTTTCTTTTATGTATTGTATTTTTTTAAATCTTTTTTAACTTGATTTTTAATATATTTCTGCTACAAATAATATCTCCCAAGAGGTCATAAAAAGACCTTTGGGGGACACTGACACTTTTTGTTAATTCTTCACTTTTTCCTTTTTTATTTTTTACTTTTATTTGTATTTTATTGTATTTTTTTTTTTTATAATTGGTTTATTACTTATTATTTAAATATATTTTTGCCACATAATATGTCCCCCAAGAGGATACACTGCTTCTGCCTTCTCCTCGTCTGCCCCGCTGTCACTAACATCCGGGACCCCTCCTGATCCTGCTACAGTGCGGGAGCAGTAATGCTTCAGCGTGCGGCACTGCGGGCGGAAACACAGCTGATCGCACAATCAGCTGTGTTTCTGACCACCAGGAGGATGGGAGCCGCAAACCTTGGCTCTGAGGGCCGCAGGTTGTGCATCCCTGCTTTAAATGAATTCCCATCACCGTCAGTGTTCAGTGCATACGTCTACTGTGCCCATAGGCCCATTTGCCTTACACTTGAATGGGGTCCGCGATCTGTCCATTCCGCAAAAAGATAGGATAAGTTCTATCTTTTTGCGGAACGGAGGCACGAAACGGAACCCCACGGAAGCACTCCGTAGTGCTTCCGCGGAGTTCAATTCTGCACGGTGAATGGGTCCGCATCCATGATACGGCCACGGGGGGACACACGGTCAAGTGCAAGAGGCCTCAGACAGACATTTGGCCAGTATGTGTTGATATACTTTTGTCCCAACTGTGAACATCTAAAGAAGGGTTCAGAAACCACCTGCACTCCAGCTGTTGTGAAACTACAACTCCCAACATGCACACCTTCCCAGCTGTTTTGAGCTTTCATAGTCATGAATGGAGTGTGTAGAGACTTGTAGTTTGATAACAACTGGAGTGCCGGAGGTTGCTGACCCCTGATCTAAATATCTGTTTAAAATCCACACTTAAACCCTAATATTCCTTTATTTTTCTGCCGATTTGTTGGAGTCTGTCCTGCACTAAAAACCTTTATTGTGATCTGTCCTAAGAAAAACCTGTCATAACCATCTCGGCTCTGGTAATAATGGAAGCCACGATGAGCATTTACAATATAGCAATGGCCCATCTGTTGTAAAATAATGGATCCTAATAGAAACCATTGACTGCTCTGCAGACTGCTGTATTCTTCCTGTAAAAATACCAGAAACCCTGATGGAATGGCAAATGCCAGTGTGAACAGAGCCTAATAAATGTATTAATAGGGGCCTTTTTAAATGGGGTGACAAGCAATGCATATGCTAACTGCACTCCAGAGGCCGGAACCAATAAAACATGTCACAGTCTAAAAGTGCAAAGGCATTGCGTGTAACCTGGTGCCCACAACTGGTCATCTGCCCCCATGGCACAGCAGAGATCATGTACCCTGTATCCTCCTGGTCTGACGCTCATGGACTAACATGTACATTTGGCAAAGGTCTAGGCATGGTGGGTCTGTTGGGGATTTTTAGTTCAGATTCTGCACTGGAAAAAATCTGACTTTCAGCACAATGCAATGAATAAGATTTTATCTGATATACTGTTGGAAAAAAATCAAAACCTATTTTTTGGGCTGATTCTCATAGAGTCTTTTGGCACTGATTTTGGAGTGTTTCTACAGCCTCCCATTCATTTTGTTTTATTTTTTTAATTATTTTTTTTTGTACGTGGAAAAAAAAGCAGCATGCCCTATCTTGGGGCAGAATCGGAGCTAAATTTCCCATTGAAATGAATAGGAAGTTGAAAAAAACGCTCCAAAAAGACCATGCATTTTTTGTGCATTTTCTACACTTTTTTTGATACACATCTGCTTCAAAATCCTCAAGAAAATTCAGCTTTGTAATAAAGAGAACACTCATTCGTTTAAAAAAAACTGGATCAAATACCGCACAAAAGATTAGTTTTTTCACACTAAAAAAAGCACATTTTTTTTTAAGCTTGTGTTTTAAAATCCGTTTTGCCGTGTATTTTACCCTGTAGGATTTTTTTTTTTACTGTGGATTTGCCCCAAATGTGTTGCAAAATCTATAGAATTTGTATCATTTCAGTAAATTCTATTTTGTCTGCACGTAACATTGTATAAATCAGTACTGTGATATTTGTGCACAATTTAGAATTTTCCCTCTCTCTACAGGTAAAGGTGGAAAATCGACTTTGAGCACTTCCCACAATATTCTAAGCACTGATATAGCCACTAGCAGCAGCCATTCACAAGAGATGGCAGAGGATGTGTCTAGTCGTATGGATGAGGACGCTGTGGAGTCAGACAGTGAGAATGATCTCCACTCCAGCAGAAAAAGACCCTACTCTTCCATAGAAAGCTTAAGCCAGAACTCCTTGCCAGTAGAGGACACTCCCACATCTTCCAGCAATTTCTTGGAGGAGGATGATGATGATGATGAAATGGGTCTTATGCTGGATTCACTTTCGGAGTCTTGTTATGGACTCCTTGGTGTGACTGACCAGAGCCAACGATCATGTGGACATATAAACCAGTTCCCTGATGAACTGCTGCAGTGTATCTTCAGCTTCCTTCCAGCGGTGGACCTCTATCGGAACATCAGCCTGGTTTGTCATAAATGGAAGTCTTTGGTCCATGACTCACTGGTTCGTACACATTTTCATTGGCTTTTTGTAGGCGTTTGGTGAAAGTGCTCTGTAGGAGCAGCGCTGCAGTTACCAGCTCTTCCCACTATACAATGTACGGAGCTGTGTAGTTCTGGTGTCAACCCCCACCGATCACATATTGCTTTCCAATCCTGAGGATAGACCATTAATGTTAAAATCCTTGAAAACTCCTTTAAGTTGTGTCCACATCTGGATTAGAGTCTCTTTCAGACTCCATCATATTTGACAAGCTCAGTACACAACACTGATGTGCAAAGTTGCTTCATTTTCCACTTTAGATACATTGGGAACCATTATTGGTCACAAGACCACTACGGCCAGTCAATGGCCTCAGCAGGAACATGGCAACAATGGCACTATACTGTTAGTGAGGTGCCTGTCATGGACGTACCGAGACATACGGACGTCACAGTGACAGCGAGTGGCAGGACATCTGTGACACTGGCAACACGTGGTTTGATCTGACAGGTTTTGTGGATCAATAGGCGTCTGTGTTGTTTCTGGTAATGGCCACACCCCTTGCCTCCAGGTGTTGCTTATGTGGTCATTTTACCTTCCTTATTTATTTATATTTACTATATATAGTTGCTTCTCCCACTATGCTGTGCGGTTTATAGCTTCTGTGCCTGTGGATTGTTTGTGGTTGGATCTCGGCTGAGTTCCTGGTGCTTCCATAGCCTCTTTGAAGTTAAGTCTTTACGTCCCCTTTTGTATTTTGTTTGGGTTCTGTGTGTTGCATTTCCCTATTGTTTGTATTAGGCCTGAAGTAGACTCCTGTTCGTCCTTCCTTTTGGAGGAACAGGTAGTCTCATCGCTGCCATTAGTACCAGGGTCCTATAGGGCTAGATAGGACTCTAGGTATTCCTGAGTATGAACTCACCTATCTTTGGGGTCTGTTAACCCCTTTGGGACACATGACGTACCGGTACGGCATGTTTCCCGAGTCCTTAAGGACACATGACGTACCGGTACGTCATGAGTTGTTCCGATCACTGCTGCTCAGCTGGCAGTGATCGGAACAAGGTACCTGCTGAAATCATTCAGCAGGTACCTTGTTACAATGCCCAGGGGGTCCTGTGACCCCCATATAGGCGATCGCTGCAAACCGCAGGTCAATTCAGACCTGCGGTTTGCAGCGCTCTGATCGCGATCTCATGATCGCGGGGATCAGAGAGTTAATGCCCCCAAACTGTTTTTTAACCCCCTGCAGCCCCCAATCATATTGTGGCTGCGGGGGTGCAGGGGGTGGTTGCTGGGCGGAGGGAGGCGGGCGGTGCGGCGGGCGGGATCGCGATTGCGATCCCCGCCCGCCTCCCTGTAATCTATCCCTGGTGTCTAGTGGTTCTATCAGAGTGTCAGCACATTGCTGACACTCTGATAAACGGCTGGCATCTGTGCTGCAGATGCCAGCCGCTTAACCTTCTCGTACTGCGGTCCGTACGGACCGCGGTATGGAAGGGTTAACAGGAGGGAGCGCTCCCTCCCTCTCCCATCGGGGGCTGCTGTGCCTTTGCAGCCCCCAACAGGATGGGATCGCAGAGGGAGGGAGCTCCACTCCCTTCCCATCCATCACCCCCTGCCCAGTTATGGCAGCGGGTGATGGTTGCCATGGAGACAGGACGCTTTCAGAAGCGTCCTGCTCTCCATGGTGCTGAAAGTCTGAATAGATCTGCTAAAGGTCTATTTAGACTTTCTAAAGTACAAAATACAGTACAGTGCACTATATAGTGTACTGTACTGTATTATACAGACACCAGATCCACTGGATCTTTCAGAACCAAGTGGGTCTGGGTCAAAAAAAAATGTAAAAAAGTGAAAAAAAAGTAAAAATGAAAAACACATAACACTGAATAAAAATTAAAAAAAATAAAATACACTACACATATTATGTATCGCCGCGTCCGTAAAAACCTGCTCTATAAAAGTATCACATGACTGAACTCCTCAGGTGAACGCCATAAAAAAAAAACCCCCAAAAAATGGTGTAAATAAGCCATTTTTTGGCACATTACATCACTAAAAGTGTAATACAAAGCGATCAAAAAGGCGTTTGCCTCCCAAAATAGTACCAATCAAACCGCCATCTCATCCCGCAAAAAACGAGCCCCTACCTAAAACAATTGGCCAAAAAATAAAAAAACTATGCCTCTCAGACTAAAACATGATTTTTTTGTTTCAAAAATGCTTTTAGTGTTAAATGTAAAAAAATTAAAAAGTAGACATATTTGGTATCTACACGTCCGTAAGAATCTGCTCTATAAAAATATCACATGACCTAACCCCTCAAGTAAACACTGTAAAAAAAATAATAAAAACTTTGTCAAAAGCCATTTTTTGCCACCTTACATCACAAAAGTGTAATAGCAAGCGATCAAAAAGTCATATGACCCCCAAATAGTGCCAATCTAACCGTCACCTCATCCCGCAAAAATGATACCCAACCTGAGACAATTGCCTAAAAACTGAAAAATATATGGCTCTCAGACTATGGAGATACTAAAACATGTTTTTTTCATTCAAAAATTATAAAAATATAACATGACCTAACCCCTCAGATGAACGCCCGTAAACATAAAAATAAAAACGTTGTCAAACAAGCCATTTTTTGTCACCTTACATCACAAAAAGTGTAATAGTAAGCGATCAAAAAGTCATATGCACCCCAAGATAGTACCATTCGAACCGCCATCTCATCCCGCAAAAAATGAGCCCCTACATAGGACAATCGCCCAAAAATATATATATATGGCTCTCAAACTATGGAGACACTAAAACATGATTTTTATTTTTTTAAATTATATTATTGTGTAAAACTATATAAATAAATAAAAAGTATACATATTATGTATCGCCGCGTCCGTCACAACCTGATCTATATAAATAACACATGACCTAACCCCTCAGCTGAACACAGCAAAAAAAAAAAAAATAAATACGGTGTCAAAAGCTATTTTTGTCACCTCACAAAAAGTGTCATAGCAAGCGACCAAAATGTCATATGCACCCCAAGATGGTGCCAATCAAACCGCCATCTCATCCCGCAAAAAATGAGCCCCTACATAACTCAGTCGCCCAAAAAAATAAAATAAAACTATGGCTTTCAGAATGTGGAGACACAAAAAAAAATTATTTTCAAAAAGGCTTTATTATGTAAAACTGAAACAAAAAACCCCAAAAAGTATTCATATTTGGTATTGTCGCGTCCGTAACAACCTGCTCTATAGAAATAGCACACAATCTAACCTGTCAGTTCAACTATGTAAATAACAAAAATAAAAACAGTCCCAAAACAGCTATTTTTTTGCAAATTTTCCATTTTAATCCATTTTTGCAGTAACAAAGCAAGGGTTAACAGCCAAGCAAAACTCAATATTTATTGCCCTGATTCTCATGTTTGCACAAACACCCCATATGTGGTCGTAAACTGCTGTATGGCCAAACGGCAGGGCACAGAAGGAAGGGAACGCCATATGGTTTTTGGAAGGCAGATTTTGCTGGACTGGTTTTTTGACACTATGTCCCATTTGAAGCCCCCTGATGCACCCCTACAGTAGAAACTCCAAAAAAGTGACCCCATTTTGGAAACTACGGGATAAGGTGTCAGTTTTGTTGGTACTATTCTAGGGTAAACATGATTTTTGGTTGCTCTATATTACACTTTTTTGAGACAAGGTAACAAAAATAGAAATTGAAATTTCATCTCCATTTGCCAATAACTCTTGTGGAACACCTAAAGGGTTAACAAAGTTTGTAAAACTGGTTTTGAATACCTTGAGGGCGTAGTTTCTTAGATGGAGTCACTTTTATGGAGTTTCTACTCTAGGGGTGCATCGGGGGCTTCAAATGGGACATGGTGTCAAAAATCCAGTCCAGCAAAATCTGCCTTCCAAAAACCATATGGCGCTCCTTTCCTTCTGCGCCCTGCAGTTTGGCCATACAGCAGTTTACGACCACATA
The DNA here is from genome assembly GCA_033119425.1 of Bufotes viridis. Classification (NCBI taxonomy): domain Eukaryota; kingdom Metazoa; phylum Chordata; class Amphibia; order Anura; family Bufonidae; genus Bufotes; species Bufotes viridis. The sequence goes on from CM065590.1 coordinate 175,275,633, forward strand.
TAGGGTGTTTCTGAAAACTACAGAATCGGGGCAATAAAAATTGAGTTTTGTTTGGCTGTTAACCCTTGCTTTGTTACTGGAAAAAATGGATTCAAACGGAAAATTTTTCAAAAATCGAAATTCTGAAATTTTATCTCCATTTGCCATTAACTCTTGTGGAAAACCTAAAGGGTTAATGACGTTTGTAAAATCAGTTTTGAATACCTTGAGGGTGTAGTTTCTAGAATGGGGTAATTTTTGGGTGGTTTCTATTATGTAAGCCTCACAAAGTGACTTCAGACCTGAACTGGTCCCTAAAAAGTGGGTTTTTGAAAATTTCTGAAAAATTTCAAGATTTGCTTCTAAACTTTTAAGCCTTGTAACGTCCCCAAAAATGAAATGGCATTCCCAAAATGATCGATACATGAAGTAGACATATGGGGAATGTAAATCAATAACTTTTTTTGGCAGTATTACTATGTATTATAGAAGTAGAGTAATTGAAACTTGGAAAATTGCAAATTTTTCAAAATTTTTGGTAAATTTGGTATTTTTTTATAAATAAAAATGAAATTTTTCGACTTTATTTTACCACTGTCATGAAGTACAATATGTGACGAAAAAACAATCTCAGAATGGACTGGATAAGAAAAAGCGTTTTAAAGTTATCACCATATAAAGTGACAATGGTCAGATTTTGAAAAAATGGCCTGGTCCTTAAGGTGAAATAGGGCCGTGTCCTTAAGGGGTTAATACTAGTAGAAGTCAGTCAGGATTTTGGTTAGGGTTTTCACTAGGAGGTGTCCATCTTCCTTCCCTAGTTCTCATGCCTGATTCCCTGTTTCCCCCTTCCCTCCTATGCTTGGTGTGGTGTTTCCCTCCCACACCGAAGCGTGACAGTGCCATTGTTGCACATATGACCACTTAGCTTCTGCACCAGTTTCATGACTAAGAAGGTGTCCCATCACTTCTGGTCTGACGGGGACCATGAGCCATAGCGCTAAAACACAAGGCATTTTAAAAGATTTTAGGTTTCTTTTTTTTCCCAACATACTGCCTGCTGCTGGTGTTTTAATCATACCAGACTACCCCTTTAGAGAGGTTGCCCAAGTTGACCTAAAATGTGCCCTATGCTCCTAAGTGCCTTAAAGGGAACCTGCCACCCTGAAAAGGCAATGTAGAGCTGATGGATGTATAGTTTTGTGGGAAAAGATTCATTATAACTTTATATCATTCTGGGCTTTGAAGTCAGGGAGGCAGTCCTATGAGTGATTGACAGCTACCTCTGCATAAACAGTCATAGAAGGAAGGCTGTCAATCAGTGATAGGACCTCCTCCTGGACTTCACAGCCCAGAATGAGGAGGAATATAAATATATAAGATACAAGTTTTACTGAATCTTTTCCTACAAAACTATATATCAATCTCCTCACTTTTTCAGCTTTATACCATGATACCTTCAGCTCGAACACCATGTTCAAAATCTAAAAAAAAAAATCCTATACTCACCTGTTTCTTCCCTGCTGTTCTGTGCACCACAGCTCTGCTTCATCTTCCCAGTGTTTGTATACAAGGAAGCTGTAATTACACTGCACCACCCAGATAGCGGGCAGGTAATCATTGAAGAAGATTCAGCGCTTGCACAAGCGCCACGACCTATTCCCAAAACGGAGCCAAGAGTCGGACCCCACGATCTGATATCAGAATCCTGAAGCTGGACAACCTCTTTTAAGGCAATTCTGCAGCAGAAATCTGGGGGTCAGCCTTGAGATTTCTGCCACAGATTTTGTTGTGGATTTTTCTGTCCTACCCTAAGGTTACATTCAGTGCAAATACACTGTGTTTTACAGTGCAGGCAATATGGAAATTTTAAGAATTCTCATCCACACACTACAAAAATATACCTGTTTTGCGGATGTTAAATTTACAGCATGTCCATTTATGCTGCCGATATCCACCGATAACTTCACCCTTTAAAATGCGTAGGGTGAAATCTTCAGAAATTGGTGTTCAAATCTGCAATGAAATTTCTGCCCCTGTGGCTGGTCCCCAATAGTTCATCAAGGGACAATTCAAAGTAAATGACATAGCATAGATACATGGCAAAACATTTCTGAGCAAAATTCAGAACAGAGCAGGTGAGTCACGGATCAGAGTCCAAGTGAGTCACGGATCCTGACACCTTGTTCTGCACTTAGTTGTCAAAGGCAATATTAGTTTATATTCTGTTGTGAAACGGCTTTTATCAATGAAGGTTACATTTCAGATTGTAGCTAATACATTGGAAATGTGGTTGTGGGTTCCCTTGTACAAACCATGAGGCCATAACCCACATTAAAAACGTTTACACGCAGTTTGGTTTTCCAAGCACAGCTATTTTAAGAAAACTATGGTATTTCGTACCGCTGACAGAGTAGTGGTGCGGCTACACTGGTACCGGCATGTGTGACTGTCTCTCCTTCAGTACAGCATATGATGGATTCTTTTTTTTTTCTTTTACTTTCGATAATGTTACACAAGCCCAGAAAGCACTGGACCAAGAACTAGCCACAGACTGTATATTCCCTTTTTATTTGTGCAGTTTCCTCTCATTACATATACTCCTCACTTCCTGTTTGTGATTTCGCAGTTTATTAAATGGAAGAAATTGTACCACCGATACCTTGCAAAAGATGACCTGGCTGTAATAGAAATTGAGGATCTTCTTAAGAAGAATGGAATAACTGCAGACAATCCCCTCTGTATACTACAACTAGTAAAGTAAGAAAGCTTCATACTACGTCTTTCCACTACCTCACCAAATGAATAGCAGCGGAAGCCCATCCTTAAATGCTATGTACACCTTTGAGGGCAATTTATTTATTTATTAGTGCATTGTACTCGTTATAAGCTAAAAGCTTTTTCAATTAATCTTTATTAAGAATATGGAGCCCTTTTCTCTGTACAGAGCTGAGATGCCCTACTAGCAGGATCTGCATTTTCTCTCTGCTCCTTTAGGCCTCATGCACATGAACATATCTTATTTCCGTGTCCGTTCTGTTGTTTTTTTGAGGACCGTATACGGAACCATTCATTTCAATGGGTCGGCAAAAAAAATGGAAGTTACTCTGTGTGCATTCCATTTACGTATGTCCTATAGAACATGTCCTATTATTGTCCGCATTACGGACAAGGATAGTACTGCTCTATTAGGGGCCAGCTGTTCCGTTCTGCAAAATACGGAATGCATACGGACGTCATCTGTATTTTTTGCGGACTGCAAAATACATACGGTCGTGTGCATGAGGCCTTAAGCAGGGAGCTGACAAGCGCCTTATCTTATCACTCCTTTTCTTACTGATAGGAATGTGGCTTAAATAAGTGTTTATGACCTCTCAGTAATTTAGAGATATGGGTTGTTAGATGACACCACAAAGCGAAAGTGCTGGTTTTGTATGTAGTTCTTCTGCATACAACTGCTCCATGTGCTGGAGAGGAGGTATGGGGAACTGGGGTACCCCGTTGTAGTGATTGGTGGTGTCCTAGTAAATTAATGTACAGCCTTGTACCATTTACATTTATGTATCTGATTTTTATTTTTTGACATTTATCTATTGTATTAGTAAATGATAATGTCACCGCTGGTTCTGGGAGATGGTCGGTCAGAGGTTCCTCCCTGTCTTGTGTATGACATTCTTTGTTTTGGTTTCACTTTGCTCAGTTCCTTTCTCTCTATCAGCTGCCTCTTATCTTGATTAATTGGCTTGCTTTATATCCCCTCCCATACTGCTTCTCCTTGCGGTTTATATTACTTCCTGGATGAAGTGTGTGCTGCTGGAGGCTGCAGTTGTTTTACTCTAAGATAAGTGCATTCCGTTTACTTTGTGTTTTGTTTGCTGGCTTGATTCTAGGTGACCCTGACTCCCTCCGTATTCTGTGCAGAGAGCCAGAGGCCGTTCCCCTCACTACTATAGGGAATTCAGGTGGCACTCAGTTATAGGTACGAGGGCATGTATTTGTCTACCACCGGGACCTGTACATGTGCATAGCAGTTAGGGAGAGTTCTTAGGGATTTATAGGGCCCTCCTATATTTTCCTTAGTTTGGGATCAAGCCAGTCTGTCGTTATTTATCAGTTTCTGCTAACTGTTCTCCATCCTTGACAGATAATTTGATTGTTTTGGCTCCACAAAAATGTGAATGATTATTTCCCTACTATCTGACTACTCTGTAGGTACTTTACTACTTTGTTTTGTCACGTCGCCGACTCACAAGCCATTTTGGAATGTCTGAAGAACCATAATTTATATGAAATTGCTGAAAAATGTGTTACCCAGAGACTACCCGAGTTGACGTGTAACAACGAGGTATATATATATGTATACATGTTATTTGTGAAATTCTTGTTCGTCATCTGATCCTGTCATTTATGCAGCACAAAAATCATAATTTCTCAGCAGCACATGGCCCTGTGTATAACAGGGATGTGCTGCCAACAGAACTATATGGAGGAAGAACATTCATCCCTATAGACCAGTGGTTATTGAGAATGAATGTGCCTATGACCGTGTGATGTTGCTCTTGCTGTATCCACTAATATGCAGTATTCAAGTACTTGTTTTGGTCTTCTATTCTCAGTTGCTTGTCCACGTTGGTGCTATAGGTGAACAAAGGAGTCTGAACGCCAGAGTGGCATCACTGTAGTCACAGTGTAAGGTCACTAGAGGGCAGCAGAGGCAATGCACTTCAGACTCGCGCGTTTCCTGTAGCAGCAGTGACTAGTTGTATGATTACTGCATTACTGTGACCAGGAAACTAGGTTAAAAAATCTGTTCGAAAAGCAAAAGTCCTGTTCACATGCTCTTTAAAGGAACTTTAAAATATAGGCATTCGGTGCATATCAAATGAAAGTCTAATGTGAAAACTTCTAAGGTTGCTTTTTTTTTTTTTTTCTGGTTTGCACTAGAATGCTGCACATCTAGAATTACTGCTATTGTTAACTTTAAGCATTTTATATATAAGGGTACTCAAAATAAATGACCGAATATAAAATATACTGCATTGTTGCAGTATGTTTGCATATGATGCAGTTTTAAAGCATCCAGTATGGCCAGCTTTGAACACTGTTTTAGAGTATACATACAGAATTGATCTAAACACAAATGGGGTTAGTTATAAGGACTGGCATTTTAGACGCTGGTCTTAATAACCTTGCGCCCTCTACGTAACTTAGGCGCATCCACTGCTGTCCTAAATCTATGCCAGCTCCCTTGCTGGCGTAGATTTAGAGTTTCTATGCCTAAAACAGGTGTAGAAAATGATAAATGAGATGGGCTGACCCACCTGCCCCCTTCCCCGCCCACCCTATCTTTTTTAGAACTGGTGTGGATGGGGAAAAAGTTGCAGATTCGGACGCAAATCCCCTTTGGACCGAATCTGCGACAGATATACGCAAAAATTCGCAAAAATTCAGAAATGACCCCCACATTTTTTGTACTCGTCTTGTTCAGGTACTGTAGCCCAGGTACTGTAGCCCAGAGGAGGACAGATATGGCACATGACTGATCCGAACGGAGCCTACGGGCCCCAAAGACTATAATGGGGTCTGTTAGGTTTCCACTCAGAAAAACATTTTTTAAGCTTGCACGACTCTTGTCTCCGCTTCAAAAATCTTTCTCTGAGCGGAAATCTAACAGACCCCATTATAGTCTATGGGGCTCAGTTATGTGCCGAATCCGTCCTTTCTGTTTTCCTGCTATAACGGAGCAGGAGAACGGAAAGGCTGAACGCTGATGTGAACGTAGCCTTGGTAATATGTATTGCCATCTTCTAAGAAGTGTAGGAGAAATAAACTTGCACTTGTATGGAACCTCATACCTACACCCTCAGTTCACACTTTCGCGTAAAACGCCGCTTTTGAACGCACATAAAAACGCACAACAGTAAAGGAACCATGCATTCCAATGAGGGTGGTTCACACTTGCGCGTTTTTATGCGCGTTCATAGGCGCCTATAAACGTCGGACGCATAGGCAAGTTTGTTCGCGTTAATTCGGGCTTTTTTCGAGCGTTTGGTGCTAATAGACTTCAATGGGAAACGCGATAGGCGTGTTGTTCGGGCGTTTGTGCTGCGTAAAACGCGCCTATGGACGCAGCGTTTTCACAATTCACACCTCAGATTGGCCAAACTATATAGGGAGGGCTGTTTGGTCATTGGCCAACTATGCAGTCAATCACAGAAACGCGCGTCAAACGCGCCTACACTATTTACCAAAACGCTTGAAAAAAACGCGCCTACACGCCAGTCTTGAACGCACCAAAAACGCTAGGCTTCAAAACGCTCAGGTCTGAACCCAGTGACAGTGTCTCATATGCTGTTCTGGTGTTGGATGGTATCCAGCAGTTACCCTACTGTTCACTTGGTAATAATTTAACCTACTGCCTTACTACTTTTTGTGTATCATTGCAGGCTGTGAACGCTTGGGCAGTGCTGGCCGTAATCGCTCTTCTGTCAACCAAAGTGGGTGACATCCAGAGGCTGATTAGATGTTTGTGGCATTTTAGATCACCTTTAAGGCTTGTTGAAGTCATGGAAGCCTTGAACTGTTTGGCAACCTTTCTGTTTGCGATGAGAGAGCAGAAGATCCTCGTCAGTAATAGGTATAAATGAAAAAGGGCAAACTGTAAAAGGAAAAAAAAAAATCTAAAATAGATTCTTCTACTTGAACGGGCTGCGTCTCATGTAACAAACAGACAGAAATGTTGTGAGCTCCTTTATCAGACATCTTTAGTTGTCCGGGCCTATGATCTCCATTACAGCACTCTCATGTATCGCGTGGATATATAAAAGTTATCTTTCTCCTCATCACATACTTTACTCATGTAAATAATTGGTGCAGATGTCATATATACAAGTAGCAAAACACCACCCGCTGTAAAAACGGGAGAGCAAAAAGGCACTTTACTGAACATTCTCTTTTAAGTACTGCTCCACATAGATCCACACGGAATTAGAAACCTTCAGTAAAATGGATGTACAACTGCTGTTGTAGGCACAAATATCCCTTGTATTAATTTCATTGTGTGCCCTGTGTGCTTTATGTGGTTTTTCCATTTCAGTGATTTCCGGTAACCTTACTGCAGGCTGGGCAACTGCTGATAATGGGTCTTGTCACTGCACATGCGAGTTGAGATAATAGCTGTAGGCCATATGCGTCTGTAGATATGACTCTCTACTGGAAGGTGTCTGCTGCTACCAGCAGTGGTGAATAGGGAGCTGCTGGTGAGATTCCACCACTGTGGAAGAAAGCAGAGAAGGTTAGCCACGAGACATATGGCTTGACCTCAGCTGTCACCAAGTCTTTTCTCTTTTGAGTCCTGCTGAGCTTGTGTTCTTGAACTCCTTCTAGAGCATTGCCTGCAGATGACTGAACGAGAGCATTTTCGCTGTGGGGCCCTCTGTTTCCTTGGCCGGTAAATGCTGAGATGGAGCAGACCAGCTGCCCTGCCAGGACCTGTTGTACAGGTAGCCCAGTCACTGCTTCTGTCCTCCATCAAATGAAACTCTACATCCTCTCCTAGACTACAAGGGCACCTAAGCACGTCACTCTGATTCAAAGTGGTCTGGTAGGCAAATGTAATTTTCGGTGCCACTTTGGCTGTTGAATCTCAACCCCTTGTAAGCACTGGACCACTTCACGGTTGCCTGCACTCGGCCAGAACACCATTGGTTGACTAGTGCGTTCCTGCCATGTAGCCTGTTCCACCAAGCAGCACCCTCATGGCGGAGACTGCATTAGGGGGTTCCCACTACTCGACTGTAAACAAAGTACTTGTGGATTGTTCAGGAGTTGCCCTGTTAAGATTCATCCTGCCAGTTACACAAGTTGTAAGATGATTACAGCAAGAACAGAATTTTTGCAGAAAAGCCCACTTTGCTAAATGTTGTCTACAACATAGAAATTGTGTACTGTCCCTTTTAAATACAACCCCATTTCCAAAACCGTTTTGACGCTGTGTAAATTGGAAATAAAAAGAGAATGCAATGATTTGCAAACCTCATAGTAGAGCCATATCTTATTCACAGTAGAATGTAGAACACTTATCGGATTTTGAAAGTCAGACATTTTACCACTGCATGAACTTCTTTAGAACTTCAAATGTAACTAAACTTCTGTAGCCCCTAAAATTGTCACCCACTGCATGTTGCCACCTGAATTTCATCTCTGTCTCCAAGTGTGGGCGGCTCTGCACTGTTTAAACTGCAGCTGTAAAAGAGTCCCGTATTGTGTGCCAATCAAAACCATGCAGGCATACCAGGTGACCGTAGCGGGGATGAGCGCTCCAGGCTAGAGCCGCCCACACTTGGAGACGGAGACGAAATTCAGGTGGCAACATGCAGTGGAGGACAAGTTTAGGTGGTACAACAGATGATCTTTGGACATAATTTATGCAGGGAAAAGAACGGAACCGGTGAATGAAGTATATTAGTAAGCTTTAACTATTCACTGACAGAGTCTATTTGAGGGGGAAATAAAGTTTAGTTGCTCTTTAAAGGGGTTGTCCAGCCGCTAATATTGATGACCTATCATCAGGATAGGTCATCAATATCAGATCGGTGGGTGTACGACACCCAGCACTCCCGCCGATCAGCTATGAGAAGAGGAGTTGGCGCTCCATGCGAGCGTTCTTCCTGATCATTACCCTGCACGTTGTTTCCTGTGAAGCGGTGGCGTACTGTAATTACAAGCACTCGCTACATACACTTAGATTGAGTGGGTACTTGTGATTACTCTGCAATTCCTAGACTAAGTGCAGTGTGATGAAGAGGAAGCTGCACTCGCATGGAGCTCCACCGCCTCTTCAAACAGACCCCCACCAATCAGACATTGATGACCTATCCTTACGATAGGTCATCAATATTAATGGCTGGACAACCCCTTTAATGGCAGCAATATATCGCAAAAAAGTTGGAACAGGGCAAAAAAGGCTTCAAAATTTAGTGGTACATTTAATAAGGACAGCTGGAGGAGCAGTTTGCCACTAAGTCACGTGACTGGGTATATGGGGGACAATTTTACTGCTGCGGGACATTAGGTATACTGCAGGGGTTGGGATTTTATAAAAAATAAAGCCAATGAAGTTCATCAGTTTTTAATGCCATGAAAAACGGATGAGAATTAAAACCATACAGATGGCCAGAAAATGGATTAAAATATGGCCATGAAAAACTGACATTCTGTCTGTTTTTCATTGCTGTTTTTTTTTCTTGTACTGTCATGTGAATGTAGCCTAAAGGAACACATGTCAAAAAGGGTTTTCTATTCATAGAGAACTGTCCTTTTGTAGGAAGCAGCACAGAGAGATAAATCTCCCATATATGAACAGGGAGCCCATTCTTATTTTATTGCTGCTGCGAGGGAAAGGTTCTCTGGTTGTAGAAAAGTAGATGTAGAATAAGGATGGCCACAGAAGAGCACTGCACCTATCAGTGTAATGCTCTAATTGAGTCGCTCACCCCCCTTGCCTCTCTGGTCTGAGTGAGAAGCGAGACTGCGACTGTGCTGAAGGCTCAAACAAAGGAGGAAGTTAAAGAGCCAGGACAGGAAGGACTTCAAAAACATGATATCCAGAAAACTATCCACCTGTTTGTTTTTTGGTAAAAAAAAAAAAAAAAAAAGTGCATAAAAAAATAATAAAATGTAGATCTTCATTCATAGGATATTCACCACTTAATTCCCTGCCATCTCCAGTACTGCTGCTCCAGTCAGTGTTTAAATGCTGTAGTGATGTAGCCATATACCCCATGTCACCGCTGCAGCCAGTCACTAGCTTCAGCAGATTTGGGACAAGACAGCTGAGGCCAATGATTGGCAGCGCCTGTTACCTGCCGTGTACAACTACATCACCTCTGCTGCCTGTAATCCCTGACCCGAGGTGAAGACTGGAGAGGCAGTGCTGTTAAAATGCAGGTGGTAAGTTCTGAATGCAGGAGAAGGATAAACTGCAGGGACTACCAGAGATGAACATGTACATAAAAACGTACAATATTTTTATTCCATGTATTATTGCAATAATTCAACTTTTCATTGCATAGCAATACTTTTAGTGGAATAACTCCTTTAAATAGAAACTAATCCCTTCAACATGCATTTGCATTATATAAATTTTCTGCTTTTGCTCTTTTATATTTTACCAGAATTCATTACAACATATTCTATAGTCTATATCTTCTGGAGAACAGCAGCTCACAGAAGAAAATACCATCCTGTGAAAATGCAAGGTATGTACTACAATTGTCCGCATACTGTACTGTGCAAAATTTTGCCCACATTTTCTCGAAGGAACTCGACAGGGAAATTGTTGTGAACGTGTTGGAGAACTAACCACCGATCGTCTGTGGATGTACGCTTGCTCTAATCCTTCTGTTTCTTCATGTAATCCCAGACAAACTTGATGATGCTGAGATCAGGGCTCTGGGGGCCATATCATCACTTCCAGGACTGCTTTTTCTTTATTACTTTAAGATAGTTCTTAAAGAGTAGCTAAACTTTTCTAGAACCTTTATTTTTTTTTTTTTATGTTCTAAATAGCCTTAAAATGTTTTTTTGTAGTATACTTTATTGATCACTAATACAGTTTTCCTGCTCAACTGTACTATTCTAGTACAGCACTGACATGTCGGCTATGTACGGATTTCACAGGGGGCCGCAGAAAATCCTGCCTGGCACAGCACATTGGTATTTTTTGGTTATCAACTTTTTTTTTTTTTTTTTTTTCTTTTACAAATCTATCAGAAATAGCACATCGTAGTACATACAAATCAATCAATGGAGAACATTCAAATAAATCAATGAAGAACATGTTCATGGGAAAAGACTTGACAATAAGAATCTATGACATAGGCTAATATTGGACACGTGGTGTACAGAGTACAAAAAAACTGAAATTAAACTAATAAAAAATTTAGAATAAAAACGTGTGCTTGTTCCGAAGATTGATGGAGGCTCGGTATACATAATTTCAAAAACAGGGGAGATGCGGGCATTCCCACCAAATATGGAGGGTTGAGCCAGGGGCACCATGGCATCTCCAAAACTCTGCAGGTAGTGAGGGAATTATTCTATGCAAGATTTCCAGGGTCCGATACCACCTGGTCTCCAGACATCACATAAATGTAGGTCTTGTAAGAGGCGATGGACACCTCTCCAGACTTTCTATGGGATAGCTGACTTTTGGATGGATGAGTCAACAATAGGCTTCATTGTAAGGTTATGGTCTCCGCCTCAAATAATGAGACCAACAGCGAAGAGAGAAATGGTGTGTAATGTCTCTCTCGGCCATTTCACAGTGTTAGTATTAGCGGCATAGAGGTTGCATAACGTAACCTCTTTGTTACCAATTTGTCCCTTATGAAGCAGGTATCTGTCTTCAGGATCAACAAGTTTGGCAGGGTACATTTTTGTGAAGACCAATGCCGACACCTCTGGACGCTGAGCTGTCATGACATGCATGATATCAGGTTTGGAAATATGAATGTGAAAGGTATGTCCTGTCCTAAAGTCTTTTTCTTGCAGCATGACCATGTCCGCATCGGCCTTCTTCAGCAGTTGGAAGATTCGGCCCCTTTTCACGGGGGAATTCCTTCCCTTGACATTGAAGGAGGCGAGGGTAACTTGTCGCTTAACCATTAGTGCTTACATACATTACGTCAGAAATGTCAAGCCTCACTCCCATGACCCAACAAGACAACAAATTAAATAACAAAAAACTAAATAAATTAAAAATAGCACAGTAAAATAAGTAGACTGGCTGGTTCAAGCAATACAGGCTCCTAATGGAGCAGGGTGGGGAGGGGGGATAGTATATCATGTGGAGCCTGATCGGACAGACTCCCACCCTATAAGCCCCACAATGACCTGCAATACAGACATCTCCCCATAAGGAGGGAAAAAGGGGTGAGGATAAATAGACCAACAGAGAAAGCCATCTGTAAGGGATCTTCGCAGCTCTCAGCTTCTCTGTGAGGGGTTTTATAAGTCTGCTCTTCTGTAGTGTAGATGGTGCGAGGTCTTGCAACATTTGGACATGTATTCCGTTGAAGGGAATCTCACCCAGCTCCCTCACTTTGGCTAATATGGTTTCGGCCATCTCCGTCCCCAACAGTGAAGCAAACAGGCGGCGTACCTCAGCGCTTTGTCTGCAGCCTCAGATAAGCCCCGAACCCTGACCTTTTTCCAGCGGCTCCTATTTTCTTGATCTTCGAGCAGGAGCATAGAGTCATTAATGCGCGTTGTGTACGCAGCTAAGGTCTCTTTCACCGCCATGTCAAAGGCTAATAAAGATTGGTGTTAGTTTTCTAGTGCTTCCACTCTCTCCCCAATATGGCGGACGTCCGCTTTGATGTCAGCAAAGTCCGAGGTTATTGGGGCAAGCGCTCGTTTGAGGCCCTTTTGTAGGAATCAGTGTGTACAAGCGGAGGACTCGCCAGTCTGTGAGCTCTGGGGCAGTGTCGGCATCGGAGGCTTCACTGAGTTGATGCTCGTCGTGTTGAGTCGGCGCCATCTTGGAGGCCTGTGCCGAAGACCTAGCAGCTTGCTTTTGGAGGTATTTCTCCATGTCGGCCTGAGAGCACGGCACTCTCGGTGGGGAGATGTCGCTAATAAATAGGCTTAATGGGAGTCTGTTGGCTGGAGAGCTCTCCTCAAGCAGCCACCATCGAGCCCGGTCAAGCGCTGCCCTCGTTAGTGATCATCTTGCAGTGTAATACTGCCTCCAAATCTATTTGTCGCTAGCAAACCATTATACAGTATGGGGATGAGCGGTGGCATAGCGATCGTTCCTCCCCATTCTGCGGAGGAGATTGCTGCATGTAATAGCAGCAGTCTCCTCTGCTAGTGAGCAGGCAATTTCTGTGTAATACAGCACTAAATCCTGGCATAGCACATCTGTACTGGGTAGCAATGTGCTGTGCCAGAGTTTCGTCAAGCTTGGGGGGCACGCAGGCAGGAGCCCCCTGTCAGATCCGTACACCGCTGACATGTCAGTGCTGTACAAGAATAATGATTTTAAGGCACGATAGCATTCAGCACTTTGGGTGCCTGTTTGAGCAAGAAAACTTTATTAGTGATTAATAAAGTATATTACAAAAAACATTTCTAGGCTATTTAGAACATTTTAAAGAAAGGTTGTAGAAAGGTTTAGTCACTGGTTAGTGACACTGGCTATATGTGTAGGGCCATTGTCCTGCTGTGAAATGAATTTGGAGCCATTCAGCATTCTTACTTTGCAGTATTTTCCCACACCCTCCTAAAGATTTTGCACAGTACAGTAGATATATAATATTTGACTGCACTATTTAGGGTTCCTTGCATCAGTACAGAGAAGGGTATTGGCTGCCAGGATAAATGGCGTGGGGAATACGGTTTCTTGAAGAGTCTCAGCGTGTCTGATGTGTGTCTATGATTTGGTTGGTATGACCTAATTTGCATACTATTTTTCCCATGATGCACTGCCTGATAAATAGGTCTCCATACACCGTTGTGTCTCTTCAATGAGAAGCATTACGTCCCACACCTAAGCTGCTTCTAAGGCCTCTCACTCAGCCAACCAGTAACCTGTTCTGTAACAATGAGGAGCCAAAACACATAAGCAGTGCTGTCTACAGATGACTAGTAAGTGTGAATATGGAAGGCAGATCCGGCACTGCGATGCTTGTCAGTAGAAAACTTCCTTTTAATAAACCAGTCGTTACGACTAAGGACTTCGTCCGAAACGCGTCAATAACCGCATGTGATTTGTATCTTCTGTATTTGGATCTATGTTGCTGGTTTATTAAAAGGAAGTTTTCTACTGACAAGCATGGCAGTGCCGGATCTCTCTTCTTTTGCATGTTCTGGATCTCCTGTTCCTTCCGTGCACGCGGAGTAATTATACGAGGTGAGCTGGATTTGTAACATATTGGACATTCATCATAAGTATGAATATGACCTGGAGGTTAAAAATTCTATTGCTTTATTTGATTAAGAACATTCAAAAATACAAATTGAACTTAAATGAGTACCTTAGCACGAAGTGCTAAATTTTTAAATACACCCCAAGCCCCCACTTTGGAAAAAGGGTGTATTTTTGGGACGACCTCTGCTCCCTTGACCTGATTGTATCATAGAGACGTGTCTCACAAATTACTGTCTGATGTGAGTGCATCAGAAGACTGACTATCATAAATTTCTATGATACAATCAGTTCAGGTCAGGAGAGCTGCGGCTGTCACGGACTGTGCTTCATGGACTGATCACTGACGTGTGAAATAGCCCTAACGGCATGTCTTGGCTGCCTTGACTAGGTGTCTGTTCTATAACCTAATTATTTATGCACACAGGATAGTATTTCTTCAAGACATCCTTATGCTTTCATGTAAGCCCCTTGAATCATATTGGACTGCAGAACTGGGTTAAGTGTATGTTAGAAAGTTGTAATCAGAGCACCCTATGTACCCTCTTTTGACCCCTCTGCTCTTCAGTGACAGCCGTAGCATTGTTCCCTATCAACTATCTAGTGCCATCAGCACATAGAGAGTACAATTTATTCTGAGTTAATTTGAGACTCCCTATTCAGGACCCTCATATATTGGCAAAAGCAAACTGCAGCTACAAAGTCTCTGAAGGACCCAGCACATCCGTGAATTACACACAGCCTGTTGATTTCAATAACAATGACTTCATTTCTCCTGTGGTGGTGCTGCAGAGAGACTGAATACCTGCTGCCAGATTCCTGCAGGTTCCACCCCTTTAATGGTTTGATAAAAAAAAAATATATATATATATATATATATATATATATATATACAGTTTTATGGCGTATTGAGATTTAAAAAAAAAAAAAAGATCTCTATAACATGTACGTTCGGTATTCTGACACTAATTTTTCTTTTTCAAATTAAGACCTAATCCCACCTTCAATCTTACAAATGAACAGCAGCAAATAATAAACCACGATATTCAGAAAGAGCAAGTTATGAAAATCATGGCTTTTGCAGGTAAGAAGATGATACAATGAAACGTGTTTCAGCTAAGTATTTAAAGGGTCACCATACTTTAAAAAAAACTTTTGATACATAATAACGACATATCAGAGGTTTTGATCAGTGGGAGTTTGAGTGCTGAGACCCTCACTGATCGCTAGAACGAGGAGAGAGATGCTCACATAGCCAGCACTCCGACTCAATAGAAAGTCTATGAATGCGTCTCAATTCTGTCTCCTGCAACGGGATATGACCGTGTGCTATGTGAGTGCTTCTCTCTCCTCGTTCTAGCGATCAGTGGGGATCTCAGCTCTCAGGCCGCCACATATCAAAACCATTGATGTGTCTCCATGACGTATCAAAAGTTTTTGAACGTTTTCAAGTTTCATGTAATCTGAAATGACAAAGTATATTTACTGTGGGGCATTTTACACTAATATATTTTATGAAGTGCGAGCTGTTGAACCGCGTAGATTTCCACTCCAATTTCCTTTTTGAATTTGTCAGTTTTTTTTCTGTTACTTTTGATGGTGCATATTAAATGTACAGTATAAGCAAGATCTATACCCACAATACAAATGTATCCCTTATCCACAGGATAGGGGGTAAACTACCAATTGGTGGGGGTCTGACTGCTATGACAACCACCAGTCAGGAGAATGGTGCGGTGGTCGAGCATGCTCAATGCATCTCAGTTCATTATCGATGGGACTGCTGGAGACAATGGCGTACAGCACTTCGCTATCTCCAGCAGTCAGACCCACGCTGATTAGATGTGTATCCCCATCCTGTCTTCTGCTGCTGTGGGGTCACTCTTGTTCCAACTGTTATTCCAATGTTTTGTAATTTGTAGTATTTTTTATTTTCTAACCTCATCTATTTTCCTTTATAATATTGTGGTTATTTTTTGTAGGTACTGGGAAAACCTCTACCCTTATTAAGTATGCAGAGAGGAGACCGCATCTACGCTTTTTGTATGCAACATTCAACAAATCTATTGCAAATCATGCTGTCCGGAATTTTCCCAAGAATGTCGTATGCAAAACTTTTCACTCGTTGGCTTATCATCAGACAGGAAAACTGTAAGTTTCTTACATAGCTGTTCTGCCTGTAAATCAGGATTCCAAAGAAACCATTATCTATTTTATCTTTACATCGATTGAATGTCTTTCACGAAGACCTTAATTGAGTTCTCCTCCTTGTGTTTTGCTACATTTTTCATTTAGTTTAATCCATGGATTCCAACATATAAAATGTACAGTCATGTGAAAAAATTAGGACACCCTTTGAAAGCATGTGGTTTTTTGTAACATTTTTAATAAATGGTTATTTCATCTCCGTTTCAACAATACAGAGAGATTAAAGTAATCCGACTAAACAAAGAAAACTGAAGAAAAGTCTTTTCAAGATCTTCTGTAAATGTCATTCTACAAAAATGCCTATTCTAACTGAGGAAAAAGATAGGACACCCTTGCCCCTAATAGCGAGTGTTACCTCCTTTGGCTGAAATAACTGCAGTGAGACGGTTCTTGTAGCCATCTACCAGTCTTCGACATCGGTCTGAGGAAATTTTACCCCACTCCTCAATGCAGAACTTTTTCAGCTGTGAGATGTTTGAGGGGTTTCTTGCACGTACAGCCCTTTTCAAGTCACCCCACAGCATCTCAATGGGATTCAAATCTGGACTTTGACTTGGCCATTCCAGGACTCTCCATTTCTTCTTTTTCAGCCAATCTTTGGTTGATTTACTAGTATGTTTTGGGTCATTGTCATGTTGCATGGTCCAGTTCCGCTTCAGCTTTAATTTTCTAACTGATGGTCTCACATGTTCTTCAAGCACCTTCTGATACACAGTAGAATTCATTGTGGATTCTATGATGGTGAGCTGACCAGGTCCTGCTGCAGCAAAGCAGCCCCAAACCATGACACTTCCACCTCCATGCTTCACAGTTGGTATGAGGTTCTTTTCTTGGAATGCTGTGTTTGGTTTACGCCAAACATGTCCTCTGCTGTTGTGTCCAAATAATTCAATTTTGGACTCATCTGTCCAAAGAACATTATTCCAGAAGTCCTGGTCTTTGTCAACTTTATCTCTGGCAAATGTCAGTCTGGCCTCGATGTTTCTCTTGGAAAGCAAAGGTTTCCTCCTTGCACACCTCCCATGCAAGTTAAACTTGTACAGTCTCTTTCTGATTGTAGAGGCATGTACTTCTACATCAACAGTAGCCAGAGCCTGCTGTAGTTCTCGAGATGACACTTTAGGGTTTTTGGAGACCTCTTTTAGCATCTTGCGGTCTGCTCTTGGGGTGAACTTGCTGGGGCGACCAGTCCTGGGCATGTTGGCAGTTGTTTTGAAAGCCCTCCACTTGTAGACTATCTTCCGGACAGTGGAATGGCTGATTTCAAAATCTTTTGAGATCTTTTAAATCCCTTCCCAGACTCATAGGCTGCTACAATCTTTTTCTGAAGTCCTCTGACAGCTCTTTTGCTCTCACCATGGTGCTCACTCTCACTTCAACAGTCAGGAGCACACCAAACTAAATGTCTGAGGTTTAAATAGGGCAAGCCTCATTCAACATGCAGAGTAACGATCTACTAATTATGTGCACCTGGTGTGATATACCTGTGTGAGATCTGAGCCAATTTAAGAGGGAATACATGTGAGGGTGTCCTATCTTTTTCCTCAGTTAGAATAGGCATTTTTGTAGAATGACATTTACAGAAGATCTTGAAAAGACTTTTCTTCAGTTTTCTTTGTTTAGTTGGATTACTTTAATCTCTCTGTATTGTTGAAACGGAGATGAAATAACCATTTATTAAAAATGTTACAAAAAACCACATGCTTTCAAAGGGTGTCCTAATTTTTTCACATGACTGTATAATGTGTTTTTCTGGAGCAGGTATAATGTGCGTAAGAAGCACAAAGGACTATGGGGTCATTTATTAAACAGAAAGGCGCAGATTAGAGCGCAAAGGTTCTTTGTGCTGCAATCTGCGACTTCTCCCTACTCACGCCAGGTCTAAAAAAAAGTGGGTGGGGAAGGGGACAGGTCGGCAGGCCTGTCTCAGTCATCGTTTTCTTCATCGGTTTTAGGCATAGAAAAAGGCGGCTAGGAAGCTGTCTTACATTTAGTAGCGGCGGTAGATACGCCGAAGTTATGAATAGGCCTGTGCCTCTTCATAAGGCCTCTTGCACACAAACGTATTTTCTTTCCGTGTCCGTTCCATTTTTTTTTTTTTTTTTTTTTTTTTTTTTTTTTGTGGACCGTATGCGGAACCATTCATTTCAATGGGTCTGCAAAAAAAATGGAAATGACACCGTGTGCATTCCGTTTCCGTATATCCGTTCCTCAAAAAGATAGAACTTGTCCTATTATTGTCCGCATAACGGACAAGGATAGTAGTGTTCTATCAGGGGCCAGCTAGTCCGTTCCGCAAAATACGGAATGCACATGGATGCCATCCGTATTTTTTGCGGATCCGTTTTTTGCGGACCGCAAAATACATGCGGTTGTGTGCAAGAGGCCTAACTCCGGCAGATCCACTGCCAGTGCAAGTCTAAAACACCGGTTTTAATAAATGTGCTCCTATAGGTTTCACTTTAACACTAGATGCTGCCTCTTTTCAAAGAGTTTGCAGTCCAGCATACCAAGAACCACGTAGAGTAAAAACTAAACAAAGTGCAATACTGTACTGCCCCGTAGTACAGTAATATCTGCAATACATCAAGATTTGCTGTACTGAAGATGGGAGACAGTGTGAAGATTTCATGCATGCATTGCATACATCATGGTCCCTAGGATTTCCAGACACATTATCTTATAACAGAAGCAGTAATGGAGAAATCGGCAGCTCAAGATAAAGACCACCTATGGTGCAAACCTCAGTACGACTCCGGTCCACCAGTGCTTAGAGAATCCAGTAGTAGAGATATAAGGCAGCACCACAGTGATAATCCTGCAATGCTTCAGCTCTAAATAAGCCCTTCTCCAGCATTTTAATAGACACCGATCCACAAATTCACTGTACAGAAGAATTCACATCTGTGTAAAGGATTGCTTAGCCTCTTGCACACGACCGTATGCCCCATATGATTATATGAGTGCAGGACAATAGTCCCGCAATAGTGCACAGCATCATTGTAATCTATGATGCTGTGCGCTCCCGTGCGCACGATCAATGCCGCTCCGGGACATATCTCGGAGGGCATACAGTCGTGTGCAAGAGGCCTTATTCTACTTTTTCCTCAAAGGAGGTTACATAGTTGATTTTAAATTCATTGCTGGAGAATCCTTACATTTCTATATGGCTGTTCTTTATATATGGGTTTAATGCTTTTATTTTTTAGGTATCAACAAAGAAAGAAGCTGAACCCCTCCAAGCTGACTCCATATACTGTTAACTTTGTCCTTCCTGAAGGGAAAGCTGGTTTTGTAAGAGCCAAACTTGTGGTTAAGACACTGGAAAGCTTTTTTGCCTCTGCCGACGAAGCAATTGAAACAGACCATGTTCCTATATGGTTTAAGAATAACCGTGGAGAAAGGGAAATGGTGACTCCATTGGATCAACAGGTACCATCAGAGATTACTGGTTAATGTCATTGTGGATAGTGGAGGCACACATCACCAACACATAGTATTCCTTCCTCTCACACAGTGGAAAATACTGGTTGGAAAAATCTGACTTATACTGGCAGCGGAAATATGGCTTTGATCACTTTTTATTGTATTTTTCTGCAGGTGTAACGAACAAAAAATCAGCAGGTTTAGGCTTTTTTGATTGTAATTACCATATGGCTTAAACAATGTTTTTTTTTGTTTTTTTGTGGGTCAATATGGGCACGGCAATACCAGTTATATAGCAGGGTCATTTATAAAACTGGTGTAAAGTAGAAATGGCTTGGTTGCCTATAGCAACCAATCAGCTTCCGCCTTACATTTTCCAAAGGAACTGTCAAAAATAAATAAAATGTGGAATCCGTTCTACTTTACACCAGTTTGATAATAGTTTTTATTTTTTTTATATTTTGTAATGTATGTAAAGCCACTTGTAAGAGAAAAAATGAATGTTTTCTTCTTTTTATTATTTTTATTTTACCAAACAACTATTTTATTTTTTATTTTTTTTTTTACTTTTTATTATTTTATTTTTTTCTTTCCCCAAAGCCCCAGTAGGTAGGGGACTTCTTGAACCTGTGACTCCCTGATCGCCTGCATAAAACTGCAATAATTCTGTACCTTTGGAGGCAATATTTGTTTTTTGGGTTTTTTCTGTGATACAGAATTTTTGTGAAAATCATATTTTCAATTGGCCTTTATTAAAAATATTGAGCCATACTGTCATAAAGGGTTAACTTTTTTCTAACTGTGACTGGTAACCTTTATCCGTAAGGGTACTTTAACACTAGCGTCAAAGTTTTCCGTCATTGAGTTCCGTCCTCAGGGCTCTATAACGGAAAAAAACTGATCACTTTTATCCTAATGCATTCTGAATGGAGAGCAATCCGTTCAGTTTGCATCAGTTTGTCTTCAGTTCAGTCCTTTCACGTTTTTTGGACGCAGATAAAAGCGCAGCATGTTGTATTTTTATCTCCGTCCAAAAAAGCGGAAACACTTGACGGAATGACGGATCCGCCATTAATTTCCATTGAAATGTATTAAGTGCAGATCCGACATTGAAAATGGACGCATTAGCGTTCCTCCACTCTGCGCATGCGCAGACCTTTAAAAATGGTAAAATAATAAATAACGGATCCGTTTTTACGGATGACAACTGAAAGACGGATCCGTTATTTCAATACAATTGTCGAACGGCTCCGTTTGCAAATGAAATCCGTTTTCAAACGTTTTAACGGATCCGTCAGGCAGTTCCGTAGTCCTTCAACGCAAGTGTGAAAGTACCCTAAACTACAGGTCATAAACCCTTATTTCAGCCACATCAGTACCATAAGGATTGCACTATAATGAGTGTCTGCTCCCCAGATGACAGAAAATCCGCAGGCAGCTAGTAGAGCACGTCAGCTCTGTACACAAAATACAATTCCAAATTGTTAATAAAGACCAACTGAAAAAAAGATTTTTAGCTCAAAATAAGTACAATGCAATAATAAAATGCCCCCAAAGGCTTTAAAGCGTGCGTCCTTACGTTTCTAAATTTAAGTTAATGCGTTTGGTAAATAATAACTCTCTATGCTGTAAACTAGCTTCATTCACTTGCTGCATACACACTCCATTAATTTCAATATTGAGCAGGGTAGAAGGAGGCCTAAAAGGGGTTTCTTACGAAGAACATGTATCGCTTGTCCACTGCAGCAGTGCACATTTAGTGGATAACCCCTTTAACATTCTTTATTTTACTTGCAGGTCCGCTTGCAATAGGTTACAAAGGTACCCCTATTTTCCGGCGTATAAGATGACTGGGCATATAAGACGACCCCCTACTTTTCCTGTTAAAATATGGGGTTTGGCCTATACTCGCCGTATAAGACTACCACTCTTCCAACGCACACCAAATATAAATTGGGTGGGTCAGCTCTCCCTGCCTGCCCAGCCCTCGCTGTCGGGGGCTCCTTCAGAAGCGGCTGGCCAGGATTCAGCACACGGTGGCTCAGCTAGAGGGCGCCTGTCCCTAAAGCTGGAGAAGGACAGCTTCTCCAGTCCGGCTCAGAAGTAAAGAGGGCCTTTAACTGGTCCAACAATTGCTAGATAATGATATGTATGTGTAGAGCGGCGCCCAGGGATGTCCCTGCACTTACTATTATCCCTGGGCGCCGCGCCGTTCGCCCGCTGTGGCCCCGATTATTGGCGCCTGCGCCTTATGCTTATACAGCTAATCTCGCACCTGGGAGGAGACATCCTCTTCTGCCTTGGGCGTCTCCTTCTCGCAGCCCTCAGCTCACAGCCTGGGAGGAAAAAATCCTTGGGTGTCGCTCTACACATACCGGTTCATTATCTAACAATCGTTGGACCAGTGAAAGATCCTCTTAAGTTTCATCACGCCGTATACCAGCTTATAAGACAACACCCGGCGTATAAGACAACCCCGACTTTTGAGAAGATTTTCATGTGTTAAAAAGTAGTCTTATACGCCAGAAAACACAGTATATTAAACCATCGGACAGCGGCGCCTGTGATTTAATAATTTCTTTTACTAGCTACATGTATGTGCCGTTTCCTGCACGTGTGCAGCTAGTGTCGAACCCCTTTAAAAAAAATTGCCTTTAGGTTGTGCAACAAACTACGTCACATCTGCACTCTTTGTACTTATTTTTATAACTCTCTTCACAGTTTGCAGTGAGAGAAGCAGACAAAATCTGGCAAAGAATGCAAAGTCTTGAGGAAACTCGTGAATATGCCTACAAGATGACACATGATGGTAAGAAAATCTAGTCTTGTAGCAAAACAGGGCATTGTGACTTTGGACTGAATTAGCCAACATTATTAACAAAAAAAATGTTATTTAGGGTAAAAATAAATATTTGAAGGAAGATAGTTCCAGCTCTGTATTGTAATAGTACATCACCGCTTTAACATGGTGCAGTTTTCCATGGCAGTAAGCTATCACCACTCATCCCCAAGGAACCCATCCCAGTAGTCCCAACACCCCAATTGCCGCAATTGGTTTGTCAGTGACTTCTAACTAGTTTCAGAATTGATTCTTTAACTCATTCTCCGTTTCTGTAGCACTGTCAGACACCATTAGCTGCTCCATTCATTTCTATGGGAGTTTCAGTGATCGCCAAGCTCTGTACTCGGCTATCTCTGGAATTTCCATTGAAATGAATGGAACGGCCTCACGCATGCCCGACCGGCTGCTCCATTCAATTCAGGGGAGCTGCAGGAGGTATGGGGCCCCTGTTCTTGTGATTGGTGGGGGGCCTGTGGATAAGGGATAACTTAACCTAACCCGAATACCCCTATAACTATAATGGGGACCGGTGGACATTTAGTTGCAACCCAAC
Organism: Bufotes viridis; assembly: GCA_033119425.1. Taxonomy (NCBI): domain Eukaryota; kingdom Metazoa; phylum Chordata; class Amphibia; order Anura; family Bufonidae; genus Bufotes; species Bufotes viridis. Next base: position 175,298,571 of record CM065590.1, read on the forward strand.
AAATATGCCGTGAATTGGCCGGACAAATATTTGACTACAGGATCCTCATCATATTTGCCAGGTTGCGGCCGGATCTCTGCCTGTCCCCATTATAGTTAATTGTGCCAGATGGCATTCGTGTAGCATTTGGCAACAGTGGATTCAGAGAGACCCGGTAGGCTGTTCCCTGTCGGATCTCCCGAATACTAGTATGAAACCAGCCTAAGATGTATGCATTTTGGGGTGCACGGTCTGACTTTGGGGTGAATTTGCTGCAACATCCACTCCTGGGGAGATTACAATTGTCTTAGATTTTTCACAAATTGAAAACATTTTTTCTCACTGTATAACTATGGACCTCAAATTGTTTGGAAATGACCTTATAACCCCTCCCAGATTAATAGGCAACAACCATTGCTTCTATAAGATCATTGCTGATGTCTTTCCTCCTTTGCCTGAATGCTCCAGACCAGCAGACTAGCAAAACTTTTGTAGAAGTGGTCACACTTTCAGAAGATCAATTAATCAAGGGCACTTAATTTGCGTCAGATTTATCACATCGACTGATGCTGGACATCTTTAGACTGTCTAGTGTAAAGCCTTTATTAGACAGGCAGATTTTCATTCATAGTAACGCGTATTAGCGATCATCTGGCAGTGTAAAATGCTCATTCATCAGGCAGTCCAAATCTTTGAACAGGTTTAAAAATTATCATTCGCCGGCGGCAGATCATGGTGTGTAATCACGATCTGCTGCCAGCAAACAATGATTCAGTATGGGGAAGAGAAATGGCGGAATGTTTCCTTCCCGACAATCACTGGCAGAAGCGGGCTGTCTAATACAGCATTTAGATCATACCACCTTTTAGTTGGCTTAGTCTGCCTCAGAATTTGGCAGCTATGTTTTGCACTTATTGGAGCATCTGAGGGACAAAAGTGTCAAATTGCACCAAAATTCTGCCACTTTTTGGTCACTATATCAGTACCCAGTAACTCTTAGCAACTTGTATTTCTTCTATAGAAAACCAGCCAATAAAAATCACCAGGCTTGAGATTTTAAATGGTTAATACGGCATATAATATATTTGATAAGAGCACAGTTCTTTCTGATAGTTATGTTTCTGTCTTCTTACAGGCTATCTGAAGCTGTGGCAGCTCCGCAGGCCAAATCTCTCCTCTTATGATGCTATATTTGTGGATGAAGCTCAGGACTGTACGCCTTGTGAGTGGAATGCTGTCACAAGATATGCCCACAAATCATTTATGGTTCTACACAGCTAATATGATATTCTGACACTTATCTATTGCATCAATCAGAAGTCCATTTCCCTCCTTTTAAAGGGGTTGTCTTATCACAGACAATGGGGGCATATCGCTTGGATATGCTCCCATTGTCTTACAGGTTCGGGTCCCAGAGCTTTAACCAGTCTGCACCATAATAGTATGCTGCAGCCAGTTAACATGAACCAACATACTTTTACACCAAACTATTTCCACGCCATCACTTACTGCCAGGATCAGAATTTTTTTATTTATTTTGTTTGTTTATTTTACGCACTTATATAGCACTACTATATTCCGCAGCGTTTTCCAGACATTAGCATCAAGCTGTCCCCAGTAGAGCTTGCAATCTGTTCCCTATCAGTATGTCTTTGGAGTGCGAGAGGAAACCCACACAAACACGGAGAGAACAAACGAACTTCATGCAGATGTTGTCCTTGGTCGGATTCGAACCTAGGACCCCAGCGCTCAGTTCTGGCATTTTAACTACTTAGATGCCATGGCCAATGGTTACCACTGCATTTAGGGGTCCCTCTCTCACTCCATTGCCCCCCTGTGATGTAAACACAAGTGTTTTGATGGATTCCTATGGCATTCCAGGGCCTAACAATGGCTGCCAGGTACAGAAGCCTATTAGTCCCTGCCTGAGGCAGGGCTTGATAGGCTGCCTATCATTTCTACACTGACAGACATAATACACTCAGTCCAAAGATAAAGCAAGTGTTCCATAGTGTAATAGGTTCAAACAGTGATAAAGGATAAGATAAAATTATGCTTACTGGAGGAGATCATGCAAATGGCAGGCATAACATGACTTGATCTCCTTGCTCTACATCCTTTTGTTGTGTCTGCTGCTTTATCTGCCAACCCCAAACTTAGGATCCCAATGGAAAAGTCTGAAATTCCAAAAATGCAGGGAATATTCGGGCACCACCAAGATCAAGTAAAAAATAACATTTTCTTAAAATGTTTACTTGAAATAAACCTTCAATGTATGTCAAGGTCGGCCTGACTTCATCAGCAGCCAACTTTGAAATGCATTGTATATATTTTTTTTTTTATTAACCGTCAAACATTAAGGGGGTATTCCTTTCTCTGGTATCTTATTGAATGTCATACTATATCCAAATGCTGCATACAATACTGTATGGGAACATGCACAGAGCTTGGAAGATATTCATGACTGTCGTGTGACTCATTAAAAAAATTGCTATTGCTTTTTTTGTAGCTATTATGGAGGTTGTCCTGTCCCAGAAATGTGGGAAAATATTTGTTGGAGATCCTCACCAGCAGATCTATACCTTCCGTGGTGCTGTAAATGCTCTTTGTGAGGTGCCCCACACTCACATCTTCTATCTTACACAGGTGAGTATGGTTATGCACCTCATGCTTAACCTTTGTAGTCAAAGAGGGTACGTAGACCAGTGTTGCCCAATCAGTGGATTGGAGAGCCACATCTGGCTCTTTAGCTTCCTTTGTCAGGCTCCTCTGTTAAAACTGTTGTGCTCTTCTGACACTTGGGGTCCATTCACGTCCGTGTGTGTTTTGCGGATCCGCAGATAATGCGGACAAGAATAGGACATGTTCTATTTTTTTCGGGAACGCGATTGCGGACCCGGAAGTGCGGATCCGCAATTGCGGACCCGGCCGGGACATCTTCTGTCCCCATTGAAATTAATGGGTCCGCAATTCCGTTCTGCAAAATGCGGAACAGAATTGCGGACGTGTGAATGGACTCTAAAGATGTTGCGTCATTACTAAACCATTGTCATAACAGGCCTCAACAAAGTGAAGGCATATATAGGTAACAGTGAACACTTGGGTAAAAGCCATATATTTAATAGGCTTGTTCCATTTTAAGTGTCTCACGATCTACAAAAGGTTGAGGAGCTCTGTTGTAGACTGCTTTACTCTGGCTATGTTTAATCTAATCTGTGTTTTCAGAGTTTCCGATTTGGTGCTGAGATAGCTTACATTGGTGCCACCATACTCGATGCCTGTAAGAAGATACGACGTAAAACTTTAGTCGGAGGTAACCAAGAAGGTGAGAAGTCCAATAGAAGTCCAACAACATTGCTCCAGTACATTATGGCTGCAAGCTATGATATTTCTTTCATCAACAGAATAAGAGCACAGTTGTGTTCATGCTCAGTGGCTAAGGCTCCATTCACACCTGCGTGAATTCTCTATAATAAATGGAAACCACTGGACAGATCATTCGACTGAGGTCCACTGTGTTGTCCATCACTTTGATGGGGGAAAAAGTATTGCTGCAGGCGTCGCTGTTCTTCCCATCAACTAACAGAATCCCAACAGAGCCTTCAGTGCAGATATGAGCAGTTAGTGTTGTAAATGTGCATCGACATTTTAAATAAAACCCCCCAAAACACAATATAATGATTACATCAGTTGTTAAAAATTTGGCCTATATAGTCCTGTTGGACATACTTAGTTGTTTTTCAACCTAGACAAAACTGTCACAGCCATGTGATGTGCAAAAATCTGTGGTAAACTAAAAGTCTGTGGGGGGAGATGTTTAAAAAGAATTTCTAAAAATTCAAATCCTCTCCTTTCCCCCAAAATAAAAATGTGTAAACAATAAAAAAAAAACATCATGGGTATTGCCACATGCGAAAACGCCCATACTGTTAAAACATAAAATTATTTATCCCATATGGCAAATGGTAAAACAGGGAGAAAAGTCAAAATGGCCAATTCACGGAATTTTGGCCACTTCACCTCCCACAAAAAGTGATCAAAAGGTCATACACACCCCAAAATAGTATCAATAAAAGTACAGATCACCCCGCAAAAAATGAGCCCCCACATGGCTCTGAACACAACTACAAAAACGTTATAGGGTCAGAATGTGGCGATGATAAAAATGAAGGTTTTTATTTTATACATATGTGCTATCGCCGTAATCGTACTGACCTGGAGAATAAAGGATAGGGTCACTTTTACTGTATAGGGAATGCTGTTAAAACAACACCTATAAAACTGTTGCAGAATTGCAGTCTCACCCCATTTGCAATTTTTTGCCATCTCCCCACTACATCATATCCAAATTGTGGAATTAGAAAGTGCAACTTGTCCGGTAGACAATCCCTCATCCCCGGGTATGTGAACGGAAATATAAAGTTATGGCCTTGGAAAGCCAGGGAGTGAAAAACGAAAACCCTTCCAGGCTGAAAGGCTTCAGGCTCTGTGCCGGATCCATCACATGGTGGACTTTAACAATGCCTGATGTACCCTGTTGATTTAAAGGGAATCAGTCAGCACTTTAGACCATGCTAAACTGTTGGCAGCACTAGGTGTGGGATGAGAAGGGCAGTACAAATATTTATTTTGTAAAACATTTAATATCAGGAGTAGTGCCGTGGAGGCGGAGCGTCACTCTGAACATAACTCTGCTCTCTGTATTGAACTTCTTCAAGACCCCTTCTCCTCTGAGTGACTGCAGTAGTGGACTCCCCCTTAGATGCTCAGAGCGGAGGGTAGAGGCTCGGAAGCAGCTCAGTGCAGAGAGTACAGAGCAATTCACAGTGAAGCTCTGCCTCCTGAGCACATACAAGAGCAAAACCTTGGCAGAATAAAAGTTCATATTTACACTACTGCTGATAAAATCTCCTTAAGGAATGTTTGTCCTATGCTCCCTCGACCCCTCCTAGTGCTATCAGCAGTTTATTATGGTCAGGACTGCTGACAGACTCCCTGATACTTAAATGGGATCCTTCTGGTCTCCGTTGTGGTGTCCATATGTTGACAAGTATAATGGTGCTCCAAGCTGCGCCATTCTTCCCTTTATATATAACAGAATCTGCTCTAAATACAGTATGTGAACATAATATATTCATATAATTTATCAATATTATTATACAAACCGGATTCCAAAAAAGTTGGGACACTATACAAATCGTGAATAAAAACTGAATGCAATGATGTGGAGGTGCCAACTTCTAATATTTTATTCAGAATAGAACATAAATCACGGAACAAAAGTTTAAACTGAGAAAATGTACCATTTTAAGGGAAAAATATGTTGATTCAGAATTTCATGGTGTCAACAAATCCCAAAAAAGTTGGGACAAGGCCATTTTCACCACTGTGTGGCATCTCCCCTTCTTCTTACAACACTCAACAGACGTCTGGAGACCGAGGAGACCAGTTTCTCAAGTTTAGAAATTGGAATGCTCTCCCATTCTTGTCTAATACAGGCCACTAACTGTTCAATCGTCTTGGACCTTCTTTGTTGCACCTTTCTCTTTATGATGCGCCAAATGTTCTCTATAGGTGAAGGATCTGGACTGCAGACTGGCCATTTCAGTACCCGGATCCTTCTCCTACGCAGCCATGATGTTGTGATTGATGCAGAATGTGGTCTGGCATTATCTTGTTGAAAAATGCAGGGTCTTCCCTGAAAGAGATGACGTCTGGATGGGAGCATATGTTGTTCTAGAACCTGAATATATTTTTCTGCATTGATGGTGCCTTTCCAGACATGCAAGCTGCCCATGCCACACGCACTCATGCAACCCCATACCATCAGAGATGCAGGCTTCTGAACTGAGCGTTGATAACAACTTGGGTTGTCCTTGTCCTCTTTGGTCCGGATGACATGGCGTCCCAGATTTCCAAATAGAACTTCGAATCGTGACTCGTCTGACCACAGAACAGTCTTCCATTTTGCCACCTTCCATTTTAAATGATCCCTGGCCCAGTGAAAACGCCTGAGCTTGTGGATCTTGCTTAAAAATGGCTTCTTCTTTGCACTGTAGAGTTTCAGCTGGCAACGGCGGATGGCACGGTGGATTGTGTTCACTAACAATGGTTTCTGGAAGTATTCCTGAGCCCATTCTGTGATTTCCTTTACAGTAGCATTCCTGTTTGTGGTGCAGTGTCGTTTAAGGGCCCAGGGATCACGGGCATCCAGTATGGTTTTACGGCCTTGACCATTACGCACAGAGATTGTTCCAGATTCTCTGAATCTTCGGATGATGTTATGCATAGTTGATGATGATAGATGCAAAGTCTTTGCAATTTTTCGCTGGGTAACACCTTTCTGATATTGCTCCACTATCTTTCGGCGCAACATTGTGGGAATTGGTGATCATCTACCCATCTTGGCTTCTGAGAGACACTGCCACTCTGAGAAGCTCTTTTTATACCCAATCATGTTGCCAATTGACCTAATTAGTGTTAATTGGCCTTCCAGCTCTTCGTTATGCTCAAATTTACTTTTTCCAGCCTCTTATTGCTACTTATCCCAACTTTTTGGGGATTTGTTGACACCGTGAAATTTTGAATCAACATTTTTTTCCTTTAAAATGATACATTTACTCGGATTAAACGTTTGATCTGTCATCTACGTTCTATTACAAATAAAATATTGACATTTGCCATCTCCACATCATTGCATTCAGTTTTTATTCATAATTTGTTTAGTGTCCCAACTTTTTTGGAATCCGGTTTGTATATTATATTAAAACTAAACAAGCTCTCATTTTTTGCATTGCAGGTACTGTCCGTGAGCACTTCCAAACTAAGGTTGCTATTCTATCTCGAACCAATGCATGTGTGTTTGACCAGGCTGTCAGTGTTACTGATAAAGAAAATCCCTCATTGATCCACATTATAGGGGTAAACAGTGATGTCTCCCTCGATATTCATCTTAAAGGGTGTTTTTCCAGGACATAGCTTTTAAGAGGACCTTTCACCTAAAAAATCATAGTTCAATTATCACACTACCTTATAGTGTTGCTGCCTGTGATGCCCGGACACCTTTTATTTCTTCAAATGGACCCCCCGTTCGCCCGCTGCGCTCCCCGTTAGTTTCGGTGCCTCATATGCAAATGATGCATCTCGGTTATAGTAGGCGTCAATCTTTTAGTTCTGCTGGGCGGTCTTAACTTCTCCCTGGCTGCGAGTGCATCCAATCGCAGCGCTCGGCTCTTAGCCAGGGAGAAAGAGCTCAAGTTCTCGTGAGAACTTGAGCTTGCAGAGTCTCGGAGCCGGCGCCATCTTGGAGTCCCCAGCGCTGTTTTGCTCTGGGGACTCCAAGATGGCTCCGGAACTCTGCAAGCTCAAGTTCTCGCGAGAACGTGAGCTCTTTCTCCCTGGCTAAGAGCCGAGCGCTGCGATTGGATGCGCTCGCAGCCAGGGAGAAGTGAAGACCGCCCAGCAGAACTAAAAGATCGACGCCTACTATAACCTAGACGCCTCATTTGCATGTGATGCACCGAAACTGATGGAGAGCGCAGCGGGCGAACAGGGGGTCCATTTGAAGAAATAAAAGGTGTCCGGGCATCACAGGCAGCAACACTATAAGGTAGTGTGATAATTGAACTATAATTTTTTTAGGTGAAAGGTCCTCTTTAAGACGTTTATATTGTACTTGTCTGTTTCAGGGACCAGAAAACTTTGGACTGAGCAAAATCTATGATATTTGGGTGTTACTTCAACCAGAATCTGAGAGACAGAAAAGTAAGTCTTCATTTGTATTTTTTCATGCTATAAGTTGAGGATTTAAGACCTTCAAATACAGCTTGAAAGTTTGTAAACCCTTAAAAAATTTTTAAGTTGCTGCATAAATTGGGCCTAAAACTACATCAGATTTCCACACAAGTCCTAAAAGTATAGAAGGAATTATGGTGGCTCTCCTGTATGGACAATATGCAAGGTGCACGTGTCTGAACTGACTCACCCTAGTCAGAAGAGGCAGGCGTATAGGAAACTGGGAAGACAGACACTCTATATCAGGTCACCAGCAGATATCAACAAAAGACAGGGATAGTATTAGTATGTTAAAAAAAACTATATTTATTTTAGTAGTAGTAATGATAAAAATGATTAAAAAAAAAACAAACAAAAAAAACAACGTATTTCAATATAGGTCACTCCCAATGTACAGGGAGAGGGGAGTAGTAGTGAAAAATTGGATAAAAAGGTAAGAATTAAATTGGGATAGGAAAAAAGATAAAAAAGAGGGGGTTGTGAAAAAATGATGGTGTTAAAATGATATTAAAATACCCTGTATTGGGCTATATGTCCAGAGAGAAAAATTAATAATAATAATGATAAAATATAGTCAATGCTCTGGGATGAGTTCAGTGGAAAAAAGTACAGCAGCAGCCTTCCAGACTTATGTATAAGTATATGCAGTTATGTGAAAGTGATTTTCATTTATGCGAAAATAATTTTCAGCGAACCAGTGCCTGGTGGCGTCCCACCGAAAATTGGCTCACTGGTCGCTGTTACCTTTCCTCGAAGATCGCAGGTTCTTTTCTGCGTAGTATCCTCTGTGTGCTGTGGGTACTGGTGCGGCTGACAGCGCGATTGCAGGAGGATGTGATGATCGCGAGAAGCTGCTGTTTGTGGAGCGGACCGTCAATACGAATGTTGCGCTCTTTTTCCTCCGATCAGATTGCTGTTGGCTGTGTCTGGCGTTCTTGCCACGTGCGTCAATTTTTGCTCGCGCTTTTTTCGCGCAATTTTAGTTCCCGGTATCGTCGGTAGGTGGAGGCAGCCTGATGGTGCAGGGCAGTTTGGAAGCGCTTCCCAGGGCTTGAGAAACCATACGTGTTTCGAAGGATTGCAGCCTTCTTCATCAGTGGTAGCCCGTACACTAGCCCACAAGGGTTTAAATATCCTCATCAGGCTGCATCAGAAAACCGGGATAGATTCTAAAAGGAGGGAAAATCGGGAAAAACCACTAACTACACACATGTCAAATCCATCGACACAAATTATGTCAAATCGCCGCTATCACTTAAACAAAATTAAACTTTTTTTTTTTTTCGCCTTTTTCCCCAAATTTCCCGCCTTTTTGAATCCATCCCAGCTGCGATCTTCGAAGAAAGGTAACAGCGACCAGTGAGCCAATTTTCGGTGGGATGCCACCAGGCACTGGTTCACTGAAAGTAGTTTTCGCATAAATGAAAATCACTTTCACATAGCTGCATATACTTATACATAAGTCTGGAAGGCTGCTGCTGTACTTTTTTCCACTGAACTCATCCCAGAGCATTGACTATATTTTATCATTATTATTATTTTTTTTCTTTCTGGACAGTGAGCCCAATTTTTTCACAACCCCCTCTTTTTTATCTTTTTTCCTATCCCAATTTAATTCTTACCTTTTTATCCAATTTTTCACTACTATTCACCTCTCCCTGTACATTGGGAGTGACCTATATTGAAATACATTTTTTTTTTTTTTTATCATTACTACTACTAAAATAAATATAGTTTTTTTTTAACATACTTATACTATCCCTGTCTTTTGTTGATATCTGCTGGTGACCTGATATAGAGGGCCTGTCTTCCTAGTTTCCTAAAAGTCCTAAAAGTAGATAAAGATGGCCAAATCAAAGAATCCTGTTTTGGATTCCAAACTCCATTATACTCCTTAGAAAACAGCTTCATCTCTGTTATGTTGGTGGGTCTCCTCCCATGAACTGCTTGTTTCAGGTCTTTCCACAACATTTCTATTTGATTAAAGGATAACTGTCAATTTTTTTTTTTTTTTACTATTGGATTTTGGTGATTAATATCACCTTGTTGGCCCTGTTTTAATTTCTGACTGTTTAATAAATAACCCCTAAAAGCCACCTAAAAGTCTCCAGTATTGGCTATTGTTACCTGAGATAAAATCAGGTTCCTATGCTCCTTCCGTCTACCAGATGAGGACGGAGCACGCTGCGCTGCGTGCACTGGGAACTGATAGTGAGTCAACATTGTAAGGGAATGTATAAAAAGCCAGGTTCTTCCTGACAGGAGATAACAGTGCTGGGCTGTGTGTGTGAACTTCTCCACATGCCTGTGCTTGGCAGACACTCCCTTAGCAGTGCTGGACATTGTGGCTGCTCAGTGTATAAATGACAGCCTTATCTGATAATAGGAGAGCTTGTAGGAGGACTAACTTCACTGCAGGTGTCCTATGGATTAGCCTCAGGGCTGGGGGCGGCCATCTTAACAGAATAGTGAAATTGCAGTTTTATGCAGACTGGTTGCTAAGGGCTGAATCTTATTAAATAAGGGGTAAGTAAGTCTAATAGTTATTGATTCAGGAATATTATCATATTAGTAACTACATATATGAAAACTGAAATTAGGGTCTAAATGTGACCGTTATCCTTTAGGTCAGGGCTTTGACTTGGGCTTTCAAAAGCTTTAACTTTATTCCTCTTTAACTGACTTGCTGTGCTCATGGTCGTTGTCTTGCAGCAGGAGATGTGTTCTCTTCATTTCAGCTCACAGACAGATCTAAACCATGATACCCAAGTTCCACATCAAAAATGCAAAGGAGCCGCACATATGAAAATCTTCTCCATATTAAATATTGAACACCATAAATACAAAATTGCACAATCCAAGGGTATATAAAAAAACAATAATATTGATCTCACCAAAAACAACCAATCCAGTAATTTAAGTCCAGAAATGTCTTGCATTCATCCATGGCAGCAGTTGCTTGGCCAAACGTTCATGAAGGAGGTAAATAAAGCACACACAAACTGAAACATTTCAGGAGCATTTGTTCGTGTCATGATACAATTCCACAAATGTGTTGTGAAGATGATAGGTCCCTGTTCATTATATAGAACCGGTTGCCCACTCACACCTGATTGTCATCCCATTGACTGAAAACACAAAACTCTAATTTCAGCTTCAAATTATCTGCTAATCCTAAAGCCTCATTCACACATCAGTGTTTTTGTCAGTGATTTCCATCTGTGATTTTTGAGTAGGGATGAGCGAACTTGTGTTTTCAAGTTCGGCGTACAAGGTTCGAGCTATCTAAGTATTTGTTATGGATTCCGCTACCACGGACCAGAACTTATGGTCCATGGTAGCAGAATCCATAATGGAATTCTTAGATAACCCGAACCTTGTACGCCGAACTTGAAAACACAAGTTTGCTCAACACTAATTTAAAGCCAAAACTAGGATTGGAGCCTCCACAGACATAAGGTGTAATGGAAAGATCTGCAACTATCCTGTGTTTAGAGCCGCACCTGGTTTTGGCTCAAAATCACTGATGGAAATTGCTGTGAATGGAGTTATTACTCTGTTTCCACTTCAGAGGTAATTTCGCCTTTGGATAAGCATCTGAGTAATCTTGGGCAGGCTGCTTTCCATGGACATGGACAACCCAGCAAACAGACTGGTTCAGCCCGAAGCTGAGTTGACACTGAGGGCAGAGTTTGGGGTACAGTCACACTGTCCCTATACACATTAGATTGTCAGGGCACAGAATGGTCACAGAAATCACACATGAATAACTATTTTGACATATTCTCTAACCCTTTCCAGTGTGTTGATAAACCTATTATCATAGTTTGTGAGCAAAGTTTTGAAAAAATTTAATTCAGCAGCTTCGACGAACTTCATCAAGAAATTAGATTCATTATCAATTACTTTGTCACAAATAGTTTTTCATTGTATGGAGCGAGCACAATGAAGCAGAATGGCGATCAATATCATTAACCTGGAAAACCCCTTTAAAGTGGCAGTAGTGTAATATTTTTAGTAGTGTTTTTGCAGAATGCACATGATTTTATGCACTCATTATTTTTTCTTCATCTTTTCAATAGGAAGATTATATATTAAAGACCGATTCATTGCGACCTGGCAAAGGAAGGGGTTTACAGCATTAAAGGAATATGCAGTAAGCTCTGAAGACAAAGAGCTAGAAGCCAAAATTGTTGTTGTTGAAAAATACAATCGTCGAATACCTGAGTTGGTGGAGAAAATAGAAAGATGTCATATAGATGAGTCATCACGTGCAGGTATGGGCCTTTGACACTAGAATTAGTTTGCTAACATGAGATCTAATGATCTTCTATAAAATACAGCCTTTTTTTTCTGTATTGTCGCCTCTGTCCTATAACAGATCCCTGACTGATAACATTGCAAATCTACTTTCACATTAGCGTCAGCAGGGTCTGGCAGCATGGCAAACATGCAGAGAGGCGGCTGGACAAAAACTGTAGACATGACCTAACAACCACTTTTCGTAAAATTGATGGATTAATCAAGTGCACAGTGATGTGCTTCACATAAATAAGATACTAGTTTAAAATACTTCTTCAGATTATATTTTAGGAACTGTCCATAAAGCAAAAGGAATGGAGTTTGATATTGTGCAAGTTACAGATGATTTTGCCAAAATTCCCTCTGCCAGGCACAACTTGGAAAGGCTTCAGATTCCACTTGGTGAGTAACAATCTCTCCACTCGACCTACTGAATGCCGAGATCCTTGTCACCCATTACCTGCTACACACTTTACTTGGTACCTGGAATGCGTAATCGGAATTGCTAATAGTCCTTGCACTCCTGAATTTTGTCTTGCATTTTCTTACAGGTAAATGATGCTAAAATAACTGCTGATGTTGTTTTGGCCACCTGCAGTTTTGTGGCGTTTTTTTGCAAACCATGGGAGACATTTATCAAAACTGGTGTAAAAGAAAACTGGCTTAGCCGCCCCTAGCAACCAATGAGATTCCACCTTTTATTTTTTAGAGCTCCTTTGGAAAATGAAAGGTGGAATTTGGTGGCTATGGGCAACTAAGCCAGTTTTCCTTTACACCAGTTTGATAAATCTCCCCCAGTGTGTCTTGCCACTAGCATTTTCCTCACGCCATTTTTCCCTATAGAGAAGGTGATGTCAAAATGCCTGAAAAAATGCCAAGAGCTCCAGCATGCTTTGAAGCCAGAAAGACAAAAAATTCCACCTAATAAACATTTGATGAAGCAAATTATAACGATATTAAGCTGCGGCGCCTCACTTAAACCCGCAGGTCAAAAGCTACACTCACAGGGGCAAAAAAAAAACGCTTGTGTGTCCTGAGTTTCACATTTCTCACAGAACCTTCGGCCAACATCTGAAGCTGGGATTTTTCCCGCAAAAAGATGTAAAGAGACAGAAAAAGAGCTATATCAAAGATAGTCACACATCCAGAAAATATTAATTTGCTGATGCTACAGAAAATCTTAAAATCACTGTATACAGATTAACCCATACCTGGAACGACATCTTGTTACGAGTCCAGTGCTACAATAAGAAAAAAATGTATATAAGGAGTCACAACGTGCATACAGAAAAATACATCAATGTGACAACAAATCCACAAATGATCATTACCACATAACATTATAAGAAGTGGGGGATAGCGAGATCCCCACGCATATACCCACTTGACGCGGCAAAGGTAGCATTCAATGTGACCAACCACCATTTATTTATTTTTTAGCAGAAATTTTTATTGGATTTTAAAGACAAAAAAAGGAAAAAACAAAACAAATGTGTGGCCAGCCATTCTAGTGTGCAGACTTTGTAATTATTAGATGCTAACTTCTATCCTTTGGTCCCAGGCAATGATGCTATACATTACTGAATACATAGAATAGTTTCTAGCTCTTGTATTTCTAAATATCATAAGTCATTGGATCCTTTCTTGTGCTCCTTTCTTCCAGCTGTGTTAGCTGAAGATGAATGGAATTTGCTTTACGTGGCAGTAACCCGTGCCAGAAAACACCTCACAATAACAAAGTCTGTAGAGAATATTATGACCCTAGCCGGTGTAAGTATGATTTTAGCAAATCCGTTTGTTTCTGGTCACTAAGTTTTCACACAACTCGCGTAAAAATTAATACTTTAGGTGAATATAAGAATCTTTGTAATATATCTTATCAGAGAAAAATGCCTGTTTCTCCATCTAGCAGCTCACTCCTCTACCCTGTTTTTAGCTAGCTGACAAGTTTGCATTCCCCTTGGAGGAGGGTAATTAAGGAGGAGGGAAGTGTAGTTGAAGCTGGTAATTGTAAAGGATTTATTATAATTTATAGGATCACTATATTGACTTGTTCCATTGATTTGTGCAAAGTTGTGTGAAAAGTTAATAACCGTTTAAGGATCTGGAAGACACTGCAGCAGCTTTTTCTATGTACAGATTGTTTTTTTAAATCTAGTTATTGATGATTTTATGTTAATTATTTAGGTCAATGACCACAGCATTTTCCATTGACCACCTCCAGACATCTGTTGTACAGCGGTGAAAATGTATGTCAGACCTAATTAAGATCTCTACTTAAGATAGGTGATAAATCTATGATCGCTGGGGGTTCAGACTGCTAGCTTTCCCACCACCCAGGAGCACAAGCAGGAGCGTAGCTAACGGTTGAGCTTGGGCCCCCCTTCCCTCAGTGCTTTGTGTGTCTTCTTATGCAGCACAAGGGTCTTTGGGCCCCTTCAGGCTCCTGGGCCCGGTAGCGACTGCTACCTCTGCACCCCCTGTAGCTACGCCCATGAGCACAAGGATCACAGAGCCCCTGTGTGAATAGTGCAGCAGTGTCCATGATTGACCACTGCTCCATTCACTTCTATGGGACTGACTGAGATCGAGCCAAGCACACTACTGGGCAGTCCCATAGTAGTGTATGGAGTGGTGGACTCTGAGACCTTAATTCTCCTGATTAGCATCAGATCCTCAGCAGTTTACACATTTATTAACTATTTTGTGGATAGTTGATAAATGTTTTTTATCGGATAAGCAGTTTGAGCTAATGTAGAAAAGAGGGATTCCTGCTGTTCATTAGACACTTATTCCATTGATTTCAATGAGAAACCTGTAACGTTACATTTAGTATCCATTCATATAGTGGAATAACAGGGGTCCTGGCAGTTATCAGCTCATCATAGGGGTACCACTAACATTGTTAGGAGTTGTCCAAATCCCAACAGCTGAACAATCACATAAGCTTGGATTTCCCAGCTATGGAAACTACCGCCCACTGTACCTTCAGTGATAGATGATTTTGGTTATTTTGCAGGGAATTGTTTCTATTGGTTGGGTGATTATTTTATATACTTGTTATTGCTGACGTGTCAATGCTTTGTTATTGTAGGAATATTCCCTGAAAGCAGAGCTGACAAGTCAGATGCTAAAAGATGGTCCGGTACAGTGTGCTTTGCCGCATTGCAATAATGCCATTCCCGAACAGACTGTCTTGACTATGAGGAAGCTGCCAATCACCTATGTAAGACAATATACCATTTTAAATGACTTGCTAAACACATTACATTATTGCTTCCTGCATTTTGCGGTCTGGAATCTTAACTCTGTGGGGCATTTTATTACCCAGTTCACCACTAGCTTGGGTAGGGTTCAAGTGGTCACCTTGTGATATGGTAGATAAATTGCACTTATGTGAGTTCTTTTTTCCTACTTTTAACACAGTGCTCTCCCAGACCAAGGGACTGGCCTCAGCTGTGGGTCAGAGGGTAGAAAGTCTTATTACTAGTTCTTAATATTCCAACACCTAATTGCATGGTCAGTTCAGTTGGTTAGCACGTTTACAGTCTATTGGTTGTAGAGGTATTATTTTTATATATTTACATTTTTCCTTTTTTTAACACATTTGTCTACGAGCCATAACATTCTCTTGTGTATCAGTAATAGCTAGGGCATATTTCAAAATGCTATTAATGGGTATCTCTTTTTTAAAAGTAGTTTCCAGAACTTAAAGGTTCACTAACTTTTCACACAACTTTAAGTAAATCTATAGTATAGGTGACTATAAGAAGCTTCTAATATATTTTATCAGACAAAAATGGCTATTTCTCCCTCTATGAGCTCTCTTACTAACCCCTCGTAAACTAACATTTTCCAAGACAGAGAGACTTTCAGCTCACTTCCCCCTCCCCTCTTCATAAACTTCCATGGGCAGCATGTAAGCCTATCATTTAGTGAGCTGACAGTTGTCTCTCTATATAATCAGACTAAATGACTATTTCTTCACTTATCAGTAAAAGAACTGATAAGTGAAGAAATAGTCATTTAGTCTGATTATAAGAAACTTTGTAATCTATCTTATCAGAAAAAATGGCTATATCAGCATTTATATAATCACTGCCATCACTGAAAATAATAATAAATAACATTGAACACACACATGCGTGTAAATTGTATAATGTTTGATTTCACACAAACTTTTGGGTTCATTTTTTGTGTGCAGAGTGACAAAAGTGAAGATAAAGGAGGATACATCTGCCACGCTTGTGCACATCAGCGGGTTGGTCCAATAACACAACTGATGATCTCTCAGGAGGTTTTACAGACTATGGATGTTAAACTAGAGAACATAGTTCTTCCCCGGCACTATGAAGTACTACTGCAAGTTATTTAATGAATTACTGGTACCAGCTACCATATGCTTCTCTATAATCTTGTCATGTCAACAATCCGCCTGTTAATCACTGCTTTTTAATACAGCTCTTGATATTATTGGTACTGTATATATTGTGTTATTTCAGTTATGTGCCATCATCATTCACAATTTTTGGTATGTGATTAAAAGGGTTTTCTGAGATTTAAATACTGATTACCTTTCCTTTGGGATCCCTGCCGATCAGCTGTTTGAGAAGGCACCAGCGCAGTGACCCTCTCTGTGCTCACCAACACAGCGCTGTACATTGTATAGTGGCTGTGCTTGGTATTGCAGCTCAGCCCCATTCACTTCCATGGGGCTGAGCTGCGCCTAGGTCATGTGACCAATGAACAAGTCGTCACTTGGTCTAGGGAAAGCTGTGAGAAGGCCGCGGAGCCAGCTGATCGGCAGGGGTCCTGGATGTTAGACCCACACCTATCAGATACTGATGACTTATCCAGAGGATATGTCATCAGTATTTAAGTCTCAGAAAACCCCTTTATTCTATTACATAAAATAATGTGGATGGCTAAAAGTATTACATTAAATTAAGTTATGATTTTTTTTAAAAGCATAATAAATAAAAAGAGAAGACCACATAACTGGATTTGTCATTATGTCATGCCCAACTTGTTTCTTTTTAGCTGTTATCTAGTTTCATCACAAACCTGGATTCATGCGATTTCTTTTTTAATCTACAGTAGGCATATGTTTGATCTTATTATAAAGTTCTCTTCAAGTAATGGGAGGATACATCATTAACCCCTTCCTGACCAGCGCCGTAATAGTACTGTGCAGCGAGACATGACTTGCCGTACAATTATGAAAACACCAATGCCGGCCCATTCTGACATAGAAGGGGTTTTCTGCGGGTGAGGGAGCCCATCGGGTCCTCACGCTGCTGCGGCGGGGACCCGATGGGTGAGAAGGCAGCCTGATGCTGTGCAGAGGCTTCCCAATGCCTTGCACGGCATCGGGATCTGCCTTCTACGAGTGCCCAGGAGATCCAGCCTCAGGCTGGGTCTCCTAGGCAACCTGTTAGTGTATTAGTCTGTTTAATACACCAACACGCAATGCATTACAATACAGATGTATTGTAATGCATTGCAGAGGGGATCAGACCCCAAAAATTTAAAGTCAGAAATAAAGTAAAAAAAATAAAAAAGGTAAAAAAATGTGTTTTTAATAAAATCAAATAAAGTTTTAAGTAAAAAAAGAAAAAAACACCCCTTTCCCTTGATTTTATAATAAAAAATAGAGAACAAAAAAGGAAAAACACACATATTCGGAATCACCGCATCCGTAACGACCGGCTCTATAAATATATCACATGATTCACCCCGTCCGATAAACACCATAAAAAAATAAAATAAAAACTGTGTCAAAAAAGCACCTTGCATCAAAAAAAGTGCAACACCAAACGATCAAAAAGGCGTACGTCTACAAAATTATACCAATAAAACCGTCACCTCATCCCGCAAGAAATAAGCCCCCTACATAAGAAAATCACTCAAAAATAAAAAAACTATAGCTCTCAGAACATGAAAACTCTAAAACATAATTTTTTTTGTTTCAAATATGCTATTATTGTGTTAAAGTGAAATAAATTTAAAAAGTATACATATTATGTATCGCCGCGTCCATAATAACCAGTTCTTTAAAAATATCACATGACCTAACCCCTCAACTGAACACTGTAAAGAATAAAAACTGTATAGAAAAGAAGCAATTTTTGTTACCTTACGTCACAAAAATTGCAACACCAAGCGATCAAAAAGGCGTATGCCCCCCAAAATAGTATGAATCAAACCTTTGCTTCAAAACTGCTATTATTGTGCTAAAGTGAAATAAATTTAAAAAAAGTAGACATATTATGTATTGCCGCATCTGTAACAACCTGCTCTATTAAAATACCACATGACCTAACCCCTCAGATGAACACTAAAAAAAAAAAAAGTGCCAAAAAAGTCAATTTTTTGTCACCTTACATCACAAAAATTGCAATTTCAAGCGATCAAAAAGGCGTATGCCCCCCAAAATAGTACCAATCAAACTGTCACCTCATCCCGCAAAAAATGAGACCCTACCTAAGACAACCGGTCAAAAAAAAATAAACCTAAATAAATGAGAAAAAGTATACATATTATGTATTGCCACATCCGTAATGATCTGCTCTATAAAAATATTACATGACCTAACCCCTCAGGTGAACGCTGGAAAAATAAATAAATAAAAACTGCCAAAATTACCAATTTTTTGGTCACCTTGCCCCATAAAGTGTAATAATGAATGATCAAAAGATCAAAAAATCAACACAAAAATGGTACCAATAAAAACGTCAACTCTTCCTGCAAAAAATGAGCCCCTGCACAAGACGATCGGCAGAAAAATAAAAAAAATAAGGCATTCAGAAAATGGAGACACAAAAACATACTTATTTTTTCAAAAATGCTTTACTGAAACAAACAAAGTAGACATATTTAATATCATTGCGTCTGTAACAACCTGCTCTATAAAAATAGCACTTGATCTACCCTGTCAGATGAATGTTGTAAAAAATAAAAACGTGCCAAAACAGCCATTTTTTTGTTACCTTGCCTTACAAAAAACGTAATATAGAGCAATTAAAAATCATAAATAGAACTGGCACCTTATCACCTAGTTTCCAAACTGGGGCCACTTTTTGGGAGTTTCTACTGTAAGGGTGCATCAGGGGGGCTTAAAATGGGACATGGCATCTAAAAACCAGTCCAGCAAACTCTGCCTTCCAAAAACCATATGGCGCTCCTTTCCTTCTGCACCCTGCCGTGTGCCCTTACATCAGTTTACGACCACATGTGGGGTGTTTCTGTAAACCACAGAATAAGGGTAAGGGCTCATGCACACAACCTTGTGCCGACCGGTCCGTGCATCCCCAATGCATGGGTAACATCCATGCAGCTGCCGCAGACGGAACCAGACCCATTCAACTTAAATGGTTCCGTGATCCATCCGTTCCGGAAAAAAGTAGTGCATGCACTACTTTTTTGCGGTGCGGAGGCATGGCCAGAAACACCACGGAAGCATTCTGTAGTGCTTCCTTGGGGTTCCACTCCGTCCTTCTGCACCACATCTCCTGGATCGCGGACCCATTCAAGTGAATGGGTACGTGATGCAGGATGCACACGGCTGGTGCCCGTGTATTGCCCTGAGGCTATATGACTTCATGATTTATTTCTATTTTTATTTTTCAATTTTTTGGATGCAATTTACCCACAAAAATTATTATTTTTTAATTCTTTATTTTTTATGGTGTTCTGGTTGTTACAGGCCCGATGATACCCATGGAGAATGTGGACACCTTCGTTAAGGTTGTCATATTCACTATGGATTTGGAGGACACTAAGGAACCTCATTCTGTATAGGACAGAATTTTTAAGGGTTTGAGGCCCAGGATGAAAAAAATGTATGTCCACAAGAATAGAGAACGTTTTTCATCCCTAGGTCTGTAGGAGGATGTTTCTGCTGTTTGGGATATGTTCCCAAAATAGAGCCTGTAGCAAATGTCTCCCAAAGTGCCTCTTTGCCCATGGATAAATGTGCTTGTATAAAAAAAAAAAATTTGTATGGAGTCAACTTTGCAGTAAACAACTTGTTTCTAGTATGTGTCTTGTCTTCTCTGGATCCACATGATGCATTTTACTATGTCCTGATTCATAGTTCCCATCAGAGGTTTCTGAGAGTGATGGTATATCTAAGGGTACTTTTACACTTGCGGCAGGACTGATCGCCTGCCGGATCCGTCCTGCCACAAGTGCCTGTGCACTGCCGTGCTGCCGCTCCGTCCCCATTGACTATAATGGGGCGGAGCAAGTCTGTGCATGGCCGGAGATCGCCGTAGCTCCGCCCCATTATAGTCAATGGGGACGGAGCAGCAGCACGGCAGTGCACGGGCACTTGTGGCAGGACGGATCCGTCCTGCTGCAAGTGTAAAAGTACCCTAAACGACTCTGCTTCATTTGTAATTTCAAAAATTGTATAGAGTTTCAAGTCTATGGGAATGAATATTACAATAAACATATAAAATGCAGTTCAATAATATAGGACAACATAAGTGTTAACATATGAACGTTACTCATATTGCAAGTTAACCCTTCCAAATGCACTAAAGTAGTAAGTTAATGGCTTTATGGGCAAATATCAACAAATGGCCAAAGTACCCTTGTTCCACGGCACTACAATGACATCCAGCAGCTTTGCAATCACATGATCACCGATCCAATCCAGAAAGTGACATTTCAACTTTCCCTACTCACTGCATAACACTCACTGAATGCCATGTTTGCTGGAAAAGAGGAGGTAGAAATAGTAAGGGCTCTTGCAGACGAGCAGTTCTCCTGCGTGTTATCCGCAGCGAGAATGAGAGCCAAGTTGCGCGGTGTACATCAGTACCCTTGTTCCACGGCACTACAATGACATCCAGCAGCTTTGCAATCACATGATCACCGATCCAATCCAGAAAGTGGCATTTCAACTTTCCCTACTTACTGCATAACACTCACTGAATGCCATGTTTGCTGGAAAAGAGGAGGTAGAAATAGTAAGGGCTCTTGCAGACGAGCAGATCTCCTGCGTGTTATCCGCAACGAGAATGAGAGCCAAGCTGCGCGGTGGACATCAGAGGCACGAAGCAGTAACATGATAGATACTGCTCCGTGCCTCTGTGTGACCCTTTCCCTACAAAATAACTGTGACAACTTTATCTCACAGTGATTTCTCGCCCATCTTCCTTGGGGAACACAGGAGACCATGGGTATAGCTCAGCTCCCTAGGAGGCGTGACACTAAGTAGAAACTGTTAAGCCCCTCCTCCATCAGCTATACCCTCAGCCTGGAGTGAGAGACTGACAGTTTTTGCTTAGTGTCCAAGGAGGCAAGACACTCCCTGCTCTGCAGGGCTGCTTCTCCTTGTCATTTTTATTTTAGATTTATTTTATTTTCTTCCAGATTGTCAGGGATAACAGAGGCGCACTAGACCTCTCTGTTCTCCCGGGGTTGAGCTGCGCCAGTGCCGGTAAACCGCACTGCTGCCTCCCCCACAGAAGGCAAGGTGGATCTGGGCAGCACTAGCTTCCCTACATCCTGCCAGCGCAAGGGTCTCCCGCACGCCAAGTCCCTCTTCCAGCGTCCCGCCACTACAGTGTCGGTAGCTGAAGGGGCGACCCTGCTGGAACGGACCGAGGGTGAAGACGGCTGATGGTGAGAGAGTGGCTTCTCAAGCCGTACGTTCCCCCTCCCCCCTCTCACCCCGGTCTCCTGCGTGACTGACCCCCATACTGGGCCTCTGGACCCTGCTGAGAGGAGTGCTGCGCACCGGCCATGTGCATCCCTGGCCCTTCTCCCTGGGGTCGCAAGGGCGGCAATCATGCTCCCTATACCCAAACCCCACCCTCCTCTCCTCCGGGCCCTCCATGGGACATCAGGGGTGGCCCTGCAATATGGAATACACGGGGCGCTCTCCACATCTGGGCCTAGAGACCCGCGCCTAGCTGCCCCTGACTCTCTAGCCTCACGGGCACCACCCCCCTCCCTCCACTTCAACGGGCGCTGCTTCAGGGCCACAGGGCCCACTCACCAACGCTGTGCACGCCGCTCCGGATCCCTCTGGGCCACGGCCGACCGTCGGTGCATTCCGGTCGGCCGGGCGCCGCAAAATTCAGGCCCCGGCTTCGCGGCCTACTGGGCCGGAACTCCTGTTCCTTCTCCGGGTCCCTGACTTCCGGCCCGCGGGGTGGGCACCTGCGGCCGGTACGGCAGGCCGTCGCCCCCGGTTCCCCAGGCCACGCAAATTTAGGCCCGGCCTACTAGGCCGCAAAAACGCAGGCCTTAGTTACAGGGGGCGGGAACCTCATCTCAGGCACGAATTCTCCCGCCGGGAGGTTCCTCCGCCCCCAGGGGATCGCTGCGCCGCCCACCAGGGCGGATTCTGCCTGCGGACCGGTGTAATTCTTTTAACCCTTTGGGTACCGGCCCCTCTCTTCTAAGATCCGGGCGTTCCAATCAGCCTGTATGGGACCCCCTCCTGCCTCTCAGAGAGGCCGTATTATTTAAAAAAAAATAATAAAAAAAAAATCCGTATCCACTTGGATGAGCCGGCTGCAGCCTAACCTTGGTGGAGCTGTCCATTCCATAGGGGCATGTTGCGCTCCCCAGATCCGGCGCTGGTCACGTGCAGGTTCCCCTTCTGTGCGGACCTTTCCCTCTCCTAGGATATGGTGCTGTCCCTTTCTCGCTGGGTGCGTGACCCCCTTCCTATAGACGAAATCCGCACCCTCACTGGTTACGGTACTGGCCTGTGCATGACCCTTTTCCAAGGTGGCTTTCTGCACTCTCCCTGACTGCGGGCTGGCCATGTGCATGACCCCCTTCCTTAGGCGGATAACTTCACTCTCCCTGGATACAGTGCTGGCCGCGTGCTTGACCCCCCCCCCCCCTTCATAGGCGGAATACTGCACTCTCACTGGATGCGGCGTTGGCCATGTGCATGCCCCCCCCTTCCATAGGCGGGATACTGCACTCTCACTGGATGCGTGCTGGCCATGTGCATGACCCCCCTGCATGGGCGGGATGCTGCACTCTCACTGAATATGGTGCTGGCCTTGTGCATGTCCCCCTTCCACAGGCGGAATACTGCACTCTCACTGAATATGGTGCTGGCCATGTGCATGACCCCCTTTCTTAGGCGGAATACTGCACTCTCACTGGATGCGATGCTGGCCATGTGCATCCCCCCCCCCCCTTCCATAGGCGGTATACTGCACTCTCACCGGACACTGTGCTGGCCATGTGCACGACCTCCTTTCATAGGCGGGAGGCTGTGCTCTCGCTGGATCCGCTACCAGCCACGTGCATGACCCCCCCTTCATAGGCGGCATACTGCCCTCTCACCGGCTACAGTACGGGCCACGTATACTACCCCTTCCTAGATGGCCTTCACTCTCACTGGATCCGCTGCCGGCCATGTGCATGATCCCCTTCCTTAGGAGGAATGCTGCACTCTCACTGGATCCACTGCCGGCCATGTACATGCCTTCCCCCCCTTCCATAGGCGGGAATGCTGCACTCTTGCTGTATACGTTGCTGGGTACGCGCACTACTTCCTTCCATAAGAGGAATTCTACTATTTCTCTGGATTCGCTACCGGCCATGTGCATGCCTCCCTTCCTGGTGGCATAATACGCTCTCACGGACGGTATTTGTTCTCTCACCGGTGTGCTATTGGCCTCTCTCTGGCTGCGTTTTTGGCATTGTGCATGCCCCCTCCTTAGGCAGAGTCCGCGATCTCACCAGATGCGTTGCTGGCCTTGAGCATGTCCCCCTTTTTTGGGAGAAATGCTTGCACCCCTCCCGGGGCGGTGCTGACCATGTGCATGAACGCTCACTGGTCTCAGGGCTGATGTTGTACTCGCTGAGCTGGCCTCACGCATGTCCCCCCTTTTTGGCGGTTTAGTCGCGCACTCGCGGGTTTCGGTGTTTGGTGTATTATTGCACCATCACTATTGCATCGTACCCGCGTCCATGTCCCCCCTTCCCTAGGTGGATTTCCTGTGTTTCTACTGGATACAGTGTGGCCTCCCTCTTAGCCGGGCCTTTACTCTCTTGCCGATGGCAGTGTCTGCCAGGGCATACCCCCCCTTCTCCGGGCGGGTTGCTGGAGTTCCGTCGCATACTATACTAGTCTTGTGCATGACTCCCTACTAGGCGGCATATTGCACTTCTGTAGATGAGGTGGGGCACTGCAGAATTGTTTTGAAGTAGGTGCACATTCGTGCGCTCTCTGTGCATTGTATGGGCCGTATATGCCTTCCCATACAGTACGTGGGTTGACATTCTCACTACTTATGGGGTTGCCCGTACGTATGTCCCCCTTCCTTCACGTGACATACTTGTCGGGGTTGGACAGTATTCTGCGGTTCCGCTTGTGACTGTGCCCTCCATGCTTGTTGGCCCTTCCACCGGTGGAGTGTTTGTGACTCCTGGATGCGTATCCCCTTTTTGTCCTCCCGCTGCATTGCTCTTCTGCGCAAGCAGTCACATGGACGACAGGGCCGTCTGCTACGTCCTTCGGATTCTACATTGACTCCGACAGGACTTCGGTTCTCTCACCTACTACCACTCCCTCCTCTTCGGATGTGGTGTGGTATGAGTCCTTCCTATGGGTGCCCTCCTCACTTGGAGCTGCTCTGCTGCCAGGTTCGGGCCACTCTCCTCTGGCAGGTCACCTGACTTCTCTTGGATTATTCAGTTATGCCAGGTCCACGGGGCCTCCGCCTTGGGTGTCCATGGTTCTCACCTTCCGTGAGGCGGTGAGTCAGGCGACACACGGAGTATTGGGTGTTCTGCCTCGAGCTGTCCTACCCTGTTACCCACTCCCCTCTTCGGCTGGAAGGGTTATGCCGGAGTCTGCCTCGTCGGCTTCTTCTCGCCGGCTCTGTTTTGGCTCCCGCTTGGGGTATATCCCTCCGATTTTTTTTTTTTTGCCCCGGCTAAGCTTCAGAGGCTGTTCCTTCACCACCCTCTCCTCGGGGGAGTATGGTTGTTGACTTGGATGTTTCCGGGGTTCCTGTTGTGACCTCAGAACGTCTCCCTCGTTCACCCTAGCTGTACTAGTTGTGTGCCACTTAACGTGCCTACCGCGTCTGTCCTCCTGCTTAGGTGACAGTTGCGTTTTCCGTTGTTGGCGGCGGTCCTACTGTTCCTTGCCTTCTCAGTCGGTTTACCCCCGGCCTTGGATCTGGGTCTCTACGGTCGGCGACTGTAGAGCTTTTTCGGCACTTGCCTTTCCTTGCCATGTCGGCCATTGACTGGTAGGCCGTAACCTCTTACTCCCTGTGCTGGTGATCCGTTCGCTCGGGTCTGAGGTAAGGATTGTGTCCTCAATTACCTCATCCGCCTTGAGGTTCGTTATTCTCTACCTTACCTGCCAATGGCTCCGCGACTAATATGTTCCGGTTGTACTGTGGGTAGCGACATTGCATTCTACAGCCAGGCTCTCTTCATGTGATTACTCGGTTGTACTTAAATCTCCTTCACCGGGACGGTTGCACCTTTTTCTCCGGTGGCACCATCGGCATGGACTTTGATTTATCCTGGCGTCTGTCGGATGCTGGACGGATCCCTTCTGTTCTTTCCGTCCGCTCTTCTGCTCCCCCATCCCGGGTGGCTGTGGGACGCAGTTGTCTGTGTGCCGATGGGACCAACCTGCTGGACTCTTTCGCCTGTGCTGCTGGTCTGCGGCTGATCGCGCTGGTTTCTGCTACCGGCCGTGATTCGTCCAGGATTTTTTCTCGGACTTAGAGATCTTACTTGCGGTTCTGGGGGAAGCTGCTTTCCCCCACTCCGCCTTCTCTCCCCAAGGTTATGTCTTTCTCCAGTCCGGCCTGGATCTGGGACAGGGACTCCTTCCCTGAACGGTCAAGTGTCGGCACTCTCCATCCTCTTTCAGCGTTCCCTGGCCCTTCTCAGGCTTGTCCAGGCTTCATCCATGGGATGGCTCATTGGTTCCTCCGTACCGTTCCCCGGTACTGCCCTGGAAGCTAAATATTGTGCTCGGGGCATTCCGAGCTTCCCCCTTTGAGCCGTTACAGGAGATCTCTTTCTGCGCCTTCTGTCCTGTAGGTCGTATTCCTTGTGGCCATCATGTCTCTTCGACGGGTGTCCGTCTTCCGGCCTCACTGGTTCTGGTTTTTTGATGTCCTTCTCTGGACAAGGCTGTTCTCCATACCGTCCCTTCCCCCCCTCTGATGTTGGTATCTGCCTTCGTCCTTCCCATCCCTGGGAACAGACTTGGCCCCGCTGAAACGTTGTTCGGGCCTGGGGATTTCCTTGGAGATCACCAGCTCCTTCGGCGCTAGGACTCTCCTTTTGATCCGGAAGGTCCGTATAAGGGGTTGCAGGCCCCCAAGGTGGCTTCACTCGCTTCATCAAATTGGCTATTGCTGAGGTTGCCTCACCAAGGGCGAGGTTCCGCCTTTCGGTGTCACCGCTCGTCCCACCAGAGCGGTCGGTGCCGCTTGAGCCTGGAGCCATCGGCCGAACATTGTGCGAGGTTGGCCACCGGTCTTCTTGCTTCTTTGACAGGTTCTTCGGGGTGCACTCATGCATCGTGGGCTGTTGCTTTGGGCCGCCTGGTTTTGCAGGCGGCAGTTCCTTGCTGCCTACGGGTGCTTTGCCTTGGTGCTGTGGTCCCTCCCTTTTTGGACTGCTCTCGAACGTCCCATGGTCTCCTGTATCCCCCAAGGAAGATGGGCGAGAAAACGAGATTTTTGTATAACTTACCAGTAAAATCTCTTTCTCGCTCTTCCTTGGGGGACACAGCACCCACCCATTTATTTGGTTTTCTATACTGTTACAGACTTGGTTTACCCCATTGGGTATTTGGCAGGTGGTTCCACTTGTTGGACATTGCCTTTTCTCACTACTTGAACAAGCAACTGGCAGTCTCTCACTCCAGGCTGAGGGTATAGCTGCTGGAGGAGGAGCTTAACAGTTTCTACTTAGTGTCACGCCTCCTAGGGAGCTGAGCTATACCCATGGTCTCCTGTGTCCCCCAAGGAAGAGCGAGAAAGAGATTTTACTGATAAGTTATACAAAAATCTCGTTTTTGTAGTGAAAGGGTCACAGGGAGGCACGGAGCAGTATCTATCATGTTACTGCTTCGTGCCTCTGATGTCCACCGCGCAGCTTGGCTCTCATTCTCGCTGCGGATAACACGCAGGAGATCCGCTTGTCTGCAAGAGCCCTAAGGCCTCTTTCACATGAGCATGACGGATTAGGTCTGGATGCATTTTGCAATCAAGTCAGTTTCGTCTGCAATTGCGTTCAGTTCAGTTTTTTCTGTGCGAGTGCAATGTATTTTGATGCGTTTTCCACGTGCGTGATAAAAAACTAAAGGTTTACAAACAACATCTCCTAGCAACCATTAGTGAAAAACGCATTGCATCCGCACTTGCTTCCGGATGCAATGCGTTTTTCACTGAAGCCCCATTCACTTCTATGGGGCCAGGGCTGCTTGAAAAAAGCAGAATATAGAACATTCTGCGTTTTTCACGCAACACAGAACTGCTGTACATAGACCTATTGAGATGAATGGGTCAAGATTCAGTGCCGGTGCTATGCATTCACGTTACGCATTGCACCCGCGTGGAAAACTCGCTCGTGTGAAAGGGGCCTAAGGCCCTGAGCACAACAGCACCCTTGACGATCAGCTGTTTTCACCACCCCGTGCCATTTTACAGGAGCGGAGTTGCAGTATGCTGCCAGCTATACCTTTATATTTTAATGGTCTCATAACACAAATATGATAAGCCTTTCAGTATACAAGGCTGTACAGCTGGCACAACCCCACATTTGGGTCAGGGTTAATTGCCCATAGCATGGATTAACTGAAAGGTCCATATGAAAACACAATACTCATGAAGCGAAAGTTGACATGATTTATAGATAGTTTTTTTGGGGGGAGGGAGGGGGTGTGCACTTCCCAAGAATGGAATGTAGGTGTGCACATTAATTTATGCTAGATGGCCTTCAGCACTTACACCTTATATTTAGTTTTGGGATACGTCTTTTAATTTTTTTTTTTCTTTTACTCTTTTTCCACATCTAGTTATCTGTTTATGAATATGTTTATTACATGCTTATAAAGTACCAGTTAGAACATGCAGTCAGGATATTTCTTCCATAACCATGAACATGTAAATAAATAAATAAAAGAATAAATATAAACCTGGACTCTTTATTAAAACGGCAACTTTGTGGAATTAGGAAGTTTTATCCAGAGCTAGATTTGGTTATAAACACCAGAACTGAGGTAATTTTCATATACAGTATCTCACAAAAGTGAGTACACCCCTAAATGAAAATGGCCAAATTGTGCCCAATTAGCCATTTTCCCTCCCCGGTGTCATGTGACCTGTTAGTGTTACAAGGTCTCAGGTGTGAACGGAGAGCAAGTGTGTTAAATTCGGTGTTATCGCTCTCATACTGTTCACTGGATGTCCAACATGGTGCCTCATGGCAAAGAACTCTCTGAGGATGTGAAAAAAAATAGTTGGTCTAAAATGACACCCCTAAAATCTGCTTGTTAAAAAATGCCAGAATTACCCCTTCACCCAGGACAGCACGTGAGAGAGAGGATCTGCCCCTGAGACAGGAAACATGCACAAAATAAAAAGACGGAGACTCTCCTCCACCTCAGTGTGGTTTCCTGTCTCAGAGGGGAAGCCTGCATCTTGTATCCGGTTGTGTTCCCCCCTCCAGAGCCCTTACGTGTAGCTAACGCCATGAGACTGGGCAGTGGTTTGTTACCGGGCCGACGGTGGAACCGCTCCGACCCGCGCGATGGTTCTAAGCCTGCGGGTGGCATCGGATGTTGGAGGACGGACAGGAAGGAGGAGAGATTCGGTGTGATCCTGGAGGGTAGGAGCAAGAGCATCCATGCCGGAGGGCAGAAGGAGGCTGGCAGAGGGCATGGCGTTGGTGCAACGCAGTTAAAAGGACTACAGGATGCACAGAGCCCTGCCGAGTGGTTAATCCTTAGGCTACCAGCAGCATTTCAGTGCCATTCAGTCCTACAGGATGGAGGAGGACAAGGTGGCAGAGTAAACTGGAGCCGTTACCAACCCCAACTCGGTACCTGAGTGAGGGGGTGAGTTTTTGTAATACTTGTAAAATGCTTATAAGGTCCTTTCTTTTACTACTGTTATAGATAAAACCTAAATAAGCAGTATTGACAAGAAGGAATATGGAATGTGCGTTATGTAAAGTGGCACTTCCCCGAGATTGGGATAAAAAACTGTCAGACCTGCATAGAGAAGACGGTGGCAGAGGAGTCTCCCTCCTTTTACAAATGCTTACAAGCCCTAGTCAGGTCCGAAGTTAACTCCTCCCTAACAGCAGACAGAAATAAGGGTCAGAAGAAAGTCCGTCAGAGTTCCCCTATCATTCAGGCTTCCTCAGATTCAGAGGGGGAAGACGAATCCTTTAAAGTGTCCGACGTCTGCTCAGATGACTCTTCTGATGAGAATATAGGAGGTGGAAAATCGTGTTTTCCCACGGAAGATGTTGATTAACTTTTTAAAAACTATAAGATCCACTATGGGGATTGAGGATGCAAGAGAGCCGAAGTCTATGCAAGACATCATGCTTGGGGGTTTAGAAAACCGTAAACACCGTACCTTCCCTATTCATAAAAATATAACTCCCTAATTAAAGGCGAATGGAAAAGACCTAATTGGAAAATATTTATTTCCAAAAAGCTTAAAAGGAAGCACCCATTTGATGAGGGAGTTTGTGAAACGTGGAACAAGGCGCCCAAAATAGATGTTGCAATATCAAAAGTATCTAGGAAGGTGGCACTGCCCTTTGAGGAGACGGGGGTGTTGAAAGATACCCTGGATAAGAAAGCGGAAGCCATTCTGAAAGGGGCTTGGGAAGCATTTACTTCCTCATTTAGGCCAGCAATCGCATCCACATGCACGGATAGGTCTATGGCGGTGTGGCTATCTGAACTGGAAAAGCAGGTCCGCGACAGAGTCCCTAGAGAGGATATAATTGACTCTCTCCAGACCATAAAGAAATCAGCAGATTTTCTTGCTGACTCCTCACCGGACTCAGTTAGGCTAGCCGCTAGAGCCTCTGCCCTTTCCAATTCGGCACGCAGAGCCTTATGGCTGAAGAACTGGAAAGGCGATCTTCCATCCAAATATAGACTATGCGGAGTCCTGTGCCAGGGAGAATTTTTATTTGGATCCGCGCTAGATGAACTCCTTGAGAAGGCTGTGGACAATAAGAAACAATTCCCAGGTCTCTTCGCTTCCTCCTGGTCAGGAAGATAAAACCAGTCCTTTCGTTCCTTCAGGGGAGACTGAGAGAAAGGCAGAAGAAAAAAGGAGGATAAATTCAGAGGACAGAAAAAAGGAAAAGGTTTTTTCTTTAACCAGAGCACGAGTGATAGAAAGAAGTCAGACTCCCAATGACGCCGGGAGCCAGGTAGGGGGAAGGCTAGCAAGATTTCCCCCTGCTTGGGCCAAAATATTCAACAGTGCTTGGATTTTAAATGTAATCGGGTCCGGTCTAAGGTTGGATTTTTGTTATTTTCCACCAGAAAAATTCGTAATCACAAAATCCCATCCATCAGAAGCAGGATCTACCGCTATGGAAGAGGAGGTGCAGGAATTAATAAAGAAAGAAATATTGGTCCCAGTTCCAGTAGAGGAAGAAGGAAAAGGGTATTACTCCCATTTTTTTCTAGTGAGAAAACCGGATGGGTCCTACAGGATCATTATAAAACATTTAATCTAAAAAGATAAAATCTGTCTCTGAAAGTAAAAAAGTTCAAAATGGAATCAAATAAGTCAGTAAAAAACCTACTCTTCCCGTCCTGTTTTATGGCAGTTTTGGACCTAAAAGACACGTACTATCACGTGCCAATCTACAAGGAACACCAGAAGTATCTAAGAGTCGCAGTATGGGTACAAGGAAAACTCTTACACCTGCAGTTCCAGGCCATGCCCTTTGGTCTATCCATGGCACCCCGGGTGTTTACAAGAGTAGTGGCAGAAATGAGTGCCCACATAAGAGAGCGAGACATTCTCTTTGTCCCCTATTTGGACGACTTTTTGATTGTAGCAAAAACAGAAGAAGCAGGCAGGAGATCAGTATCCTTTGTCCTCCAAATTTTAGACAAATTTGGATGGATTGTGAACCAGAAAAAATCTTGACCTTCTCCTTCTCAAGTTCAGGTTTTCTTGGGTCTCCTTCTGGACTCCAGGGTCCAGAGATCTTTTTTGACAGAAGAAAAAGTCTAAAAGGTCCACTCGTTGGTATCAAAACTTCTCTCTCTCCCGGTTGTATCTCTGAGAAGGGGAATGTCGATCTTGGATTCACTCTCAGTCTGCATCCCGGCGGTAAGATGGGCGCAGCTGCACACAAGGCCCTACAATGGGAGATTCTATCTCTTTGGCATGGGGGGAAGTCCCACTTAGAAAAGAAGTTAAAAATCTCAGATCGGACCCTGCGAGACTTAGAATGGTGGTTAGAAGAAGAGAATCTGACACAAGGACTCGCTTGGAGAGTGGAGAACCTTGTGTGTCTACCACAGACGCGAGTCCCTGGGGCTGGGGAGCCCATATCCAGGGAAAAGTTCTTCAGGGAAGATGGAATACAGAGGAAAGAAAGGTGCTGGGACCTGATGGTAGAGACTCGGAAGCTTTTTTCTATTGTAGAAGGAAATTGCCTATCTATATTTCTGTCCTGTGGGGGCTTCCAACGATAGATCTGTTTGCCACAACATTCAACAAGAAGGTCCCAATATTTTTCTCCCTAGACTCCAGGGGATACCCCCTTGGGATAGACGCCCTTCTTCACAGATGGGACTTTCCTCATTGTTATGCCTTTTCTCCGATCCCTCTGGTTCCCAGGGTCCTGAAAAAGATCAGGGAGGAGGGAGCCGGAGTAGTAATGATAGCCCCCTTTTGGCCGAGAAGGACATGGTTTACGTGGCTCAGGACGATGTCCGTCTCGGACCCCTGGGTTCTTCCAGTCCCCAGGACCTTCTCAGCCAAGGTCCAATTCCCCATCCGACAGTAGAGAACCTCCACTTGACGGCATGGAATTTGAAAGGAGGTTATTAAAAAATAAAGGTTTTTCTAATAAACTGGTTGAGACCCTCTTAAAAAGCAAAAAGCGTTCCACCATAAATATTTATTGTAGGGTGTGGCACAAATTTGTACAGTTCTCTGGCCTTAATTTAAACGAGCTCCCAAAAGTCGTACCCCAGAACTTAATATTAGAATTTTTACAGAAAGGGCTAGATTTGGGATTAGCTGGTAGTACCTTAAAGGTTCATGTTTCTGCCTTATCTATCCTACTGGACCATGATATTGCCAGCTTGCCATGGGTTTCAAGATTTTTTCAGGCGGTCAGGAGATCTACGCCCTTATTAGCCTCCAGGGTCCCTCCTCGGGACTTAAATCTGGTATTAAGTGCCCTAACCAAGCCTCCTTTTGAACCCTTGGAAGAGAGCTCGATCAGGTGTCTAACCCTTAAGTTGTGTCTCCTGGTTGCCCTCACGTCTACTAGGAGAATTAATGAAATTCAATCCATCTCAGCAAACCCTCCTTATACGGAGATCCTGGGCGATAGGGTGTTAATTAGACCTGATCCGGCTTTCCTTCCAAAGGTAGCTTCTAAATTCCATAGATCACAAAATATTGTTCTTCCTGCCTTTTATCAAGCTCCACAAAAATAAGGAGGAAGAAAGCTTACACTGTTTGGATGTCAGAAGGGCTGTCATTCACTGCCTGTCTTGTACTAAAGAGTGGATGAAGTCCTCCTCCCTGTTCATTCTCTTTCAGGGGATCAACAAAGGGAAAGCTGCCTCGAAATCGTCTTTTTCTAGGTGGATCAGATCAGCAATTTCTTTGGCTTACACCTCATCGGGTCTCCCAGTCCCAGGTGGGATCAAGGCGCATTCCACTAGAAGTATAGCATCCTCCTGGGTGGAGAGAGGTAACATCTCGATTGAGGATATTTGCAGAGCAGCTACCTGTTCCTCTCCTTCCACCTTCATTCGCAATTATAGGCTTGACCTCTCTTCTCCTGCGGATCTGTCCTTCGGGAAGAAGGTTCTTTCCTTTGTCACCCCTCCCTGAAAATCTTCTCTGTAATTTGACTCTCACATGCTGTCCTTGGTGAAGGGTAAAAATGAAGATGACTTACGGTAATTGGATTTTCCGGAACCCAGGACAGCACCCTTATTTCCCTCCCTTGTTCTGCTGTGTATCACAGGTGTGCAAAAAAAAAAAAAAAAAGTTATAGTAATTCACTGGTGTTGGTTGTTAAACGTCAGCCTTGCCTCATGCTTGGATACTCACAATGAGGTGGAGGAGAGTCTCCGCCTTTTTATTTTGTGCAGGTTTCCTGTCTCAGGGGTGGATCCTCTCTCTCACGTGCTGTTCTTGGTTCTGGAAAATCCAATTACCATAAGTAATCTTTATTTTCCTGCCATTTTTTTCCCATGCCTCCACAACGGCACCACCCGGAGGGTACCCCGCCTCCCTCTTACCTTCTCCAGTTGTTTTCTGTCCCTTGGGATGCAGGTGTGGATCAGCGCAAGGAGATCCCTCCACGCATGGAGAAGCCTTTAGGTTTGTTCACCCCGGTAGGTCCAGGAGGACTTCTGTAGGAGGAGGAGGTTTGCAGGACAGTATGGTGGCTCTTTTGCGGTCCTCAAAAAACGGATCCGCAAAAAATACAGATGACGTTTGTGTGTATTCCGTATTTTGCGGAACGAAACAGATGGCCCCTAATAGAAAAGTCCTATCCTTGTCTAATGCGGACAATAATAGGACATGTTCTATTTTTTTGTGGAATAGAATTGCGGACATACAGAAATGGAATGCACACGGAGTACCTTCCATTTTATGCAGACCCATTTAAATAAATGGTTCCATACAAGGTCTGCAAAAAAAAATGGAACAGACAGGGAAAGAAAATGCGTTCGTGTGCATGAGCCCCAAGTCCGGCAGATGCCCGTATCCCTGGGCTTCTAACGCTTTCAGGGTCGGCATTGGAAGCATGGACCAGTGGATTAGGGGTGTTTCCAAGGCCGGGGAAAGCTCTGTTTGGTCTCGGAAGAGCGGGCCAGCAGTGATGACGTCAGACGCTGTACATGAGACGTGCGTCTGACGGCGGCCTCAGAGGAGGCAATACAATTTAAAGATGGAAGTCAGCATTCTCAGGAGTGTGCAGTGCTGACTGAAATCATGTCCCTGCAGCCACATAGTGATTCCCGCAAATCTACTGACCCCTCTCGGCCTTCCAGCCCGGTAAGCCTCCTCTCTCTAGAGCCCTTCTTTGTTTTTTGGCTTTCTGACACAGGATGATCCCGTTTTCTTGGTGACAGCCCTCTATTTCAGTTTTTTTTTTTTTTATGGATTAAATTTGCCTCATTTACTCTATCCTGGGAGAAAGAGAGCTTAAGTTAAGACCGTGTGGAGAGCCGTCACCAAAAAGGAAATGCCCCTTATGCAAAAGAGCCCTTTCTGCCTCATTAAAAAAGCGTTATATGCAAAATGTACTGATAAGATTGTGTCTGAGGAATCTCCCTCACTGGTAGAAAATATTAGATCATTAATAAAATAGGAAGTTGGGGCTGCTATTTGAGCACAACTTGCTATGGCTCCTCCTAGGCCTTTCACATCCAAAGCTTTGTCTTTTCCACCTAAAGAAAAGCATTCAGATCTGAATGAGGGTGAACTATCCTCAGATTCCAGTTTCTCAGAGGATACGTCAGGTCTGTTATGCTCTTTTGAGGAAACAGAATCTCTTGAAAAATATTAGGGCCACTATAAATCTTGAAGAATCAAAAGACAAGAAAGAGACAAGCTACATCCCGAGTATTTAAAAGAAAGTACCTGTTTACAGAGAAGGATTCTTCTTCCTGGGATCAAATGCCTAGGGTAGATGCCCCAGTGGCAAAAATTTGTAAAAAGAATATGAAGAATATAAATATGAAGTAAATCGCAGCACTCTCAATCTTCAATCCAATCAAGTATTCATTGTCACCGAACAGAAGCAGTGAATATTTTGCTATTTAATTTTGCGGGTTTGCATGACACAATAGAAAAGTATTTGGCCCATAGACCCATTGAATGTTCTAGCTGATAGCAAACTTGCATACATTAGCCGCCTATATTATTGTACTCTCTTAAGGACCTGCGGTTGCCTAGTTACCGGGACGCATGGGCACACGTGATGTCTCATGTGATAGGCCCGGGCTATAGCGTTCCGGCAATGGTATGTAGTTCCCGCCACGTGACCAACAGTTGCCGATCACATGACCGCAACACCGCAGCGACGGATACACTGGGATATGTTACGCATGAGCAGTATTGCTCAGGGCACGTCACTTCACCTGTTCAACATGTATGGACACCTTACCTTTGAGCTCTGATGTAAGTACCCAAAACATAAAGATGTGATAATGATCTATGTAAATGTACACTTGTAGAGGTCACATTGGATTTACTTTTTAGGATGTCATTTTATGGTCCATTGTTATTGACACAGAGGAGGGACTTGTTTGTGTTTAGGACCACCCCCCCAACCAATCCTGTATGTTGGCACTTGTTTGATCGCATGTAGCTTGAAAAAGACTCGGGAGAGTCGAAACGTTGCTTCTGTTTGGTGACAATGAATACTTGATTGGATTGAAGATTGAGAGTGCTGCAATTTACTTCATATTCTTCTGTTCAAAGAGGGGTTCTAGGGCCGGGACATGATATCGCTAGCACCGCCGCGCTATGTATAGGACTTAACACAGCAAGTAAGTGGTACTGTCCTTTCTTCGTTTTGTTCTGTAAAAATTGTTAAAAGTCCTCATTACCATTTGAAGACTTAGGTCTTCTGTAAGATCCAGTTGCCAAAAATTTGAGCCTCTGCTTAAAAAAAAACCTGGGTGTCCTTTACAGCTATTCTACGCCCGGGTATTGCAGCTACATAAATGGCTGGTACCCTGTCTCTATGGCTTTCCCAGTTAGATGAGCACATTGAATCGGGCACTCCCAGGGAAGATATTTTAGCCTCTATCCCAATTCTCAAACAGGCATCCAATTTTCTAGCAGATGCTTCTGCGGATGTGATGAAACTAGCTTCCAGATCAGCAGCACTTTCTAACACCTCCAGAAGGGCTTTCTGGCTTCGAATGTAGTCAGGTAATTCTACTTCTAAGAACAGGCTCTGTTCTATTCCGTGTGAAGATCATAAGCTATTTGGAACAGTGTTAGATGATATATTGGAAAAGGCCGCTGATTCCTACGGAATCCAAGTTTTTCAACCAAAGACTGTCATTTTGGGCCCAGAGACGTCCTAGATTTGACCAAAAGAGAAAAGATTCAGGCACCTGGCAGCCTGCTAAAGAGAGAGGCAGAGATTTCCTTTTTAACAAAGTGAAGTCTTCTCGCCCTTCCTCCCATTGATGCCAGATGTCCGGTGGGGGAGACTAAAAAACTTTGTTGAAGCCTGGGAAAACATCCATGCATCTGCTTGGGTATTATCGGTGATAGAGATATTGGACAAACAGAAAACTAAAAGGAGAAGACTAGAAAATAATGGATGTCCAGATCTCTCT
The DNA here is from genome assembly GCA_033119425.1 of Bufotes viridis. Lineage (NCBI taxonomy): Eukaryota > Metazoa > Chordata > Amphibia > Anura > Bufonidae > Bufotes > Bufotes viridis. The sequence continues at coordinate 175,335,211 of CM065590.1, forward strand.
ACTCATTCAGAAAGGAGCTATAGCCCCAGTCCCGATTCAGGAAAGAACAAAGAGATTCTATTCTTCAATATTTCTGGTGAAAAAAACGAATGGGACTTTCAGGGAAATTATCAATCTAAAGACCCTAATGAATATATAGTATACAAAAGGTTCAAGATGGAAACAGGTCCAAAATCTACTTGATAACAAGGAATTGTTTTATGGCGACAATAGATTTAACCAACGTATACTATCATATCCCAATCCACAAAAAATTAAGAATGGCAGTATGGTTTCAAGATTCCCTTCAGCACTTTCAATTCCATGTACTACCCTTTGGCCTGAGTTTATCTCCAAGAGTCTTCACAAAAGTAATTTGCGGAGATTTCAGGGTTTCTACACCAATCATAAATACTGATACTGCTATACCTGGATGACCACCCCCAACAGAAGAAGCTCTATATGAACAACTGCAGGTTATAGTAGACTCTTTATCAAGGCTGGGTTGGATACTCAATGTTCAAAAATAGAACCTAATTCCTGCCCAGGAAAGAGTGTTTTTGGGAGTTATCCTAAACTCCTGCCTTATGTCGTCCTTCCTTCCAGTGGAGAAGCAAGTCTCCCTGAAGCAGAATGTAAAGGAATTTTGTGGGGCAGATAGGGTATCTTTCAGACACATTATGACCACCCTGGGCCTTATGACCTCCTCGATTCCAGCAGTCAAGTGGGCCCAGGCTCATACCAGAACTCTACAAGCGTTCCCTATTGAGAACGTGGCACAGAAGACAAATATCCTTAAACAAAAAGGTGAGAGTTCCGTCTGCGGTAAGACAATCATTGAAGTGGTGGTACAATCAGAGGAATCTCTCTCAAGGTGTGGAATGGCGTAAGAGGCAGCAAATAATAATTACAACGGATGCCAGCAGACAGGGATGGGGAGCTCATCTAGAAGATTCGGTAGCCCAAGGAATTTGGGAGAAAGATCTGTTGGATGCATCTTCAAACATGTGGGAGCTCTGTGCAGTATGGCAGGCCCTAAAGGCTTTTTCCCAAAAAATTCAAACAAGGCATGTAAAAATCTTATCAGAAAACACCATGACGGTCTCATATATCAACAAACAGGGAGGGGGGGAAGAAGTCATTCTCTGGCGACTATGTCGCTAAAAATATTCTTGTGGTCCAAACAGAGCCTGAGATTCTCTAATTTATGTAAAGGAAAAAGACAATTTACTGGCAGATTTTCTGAGCAGAGAGAGATTAAAAGAAGGAGAGTGGAGCCTGAATCAGTCAGTCTTCAACACCATCTGTGCAAAATGGGGAAACCCATTGGTGGACCTTTTTGCCTTCAAAAAGAACAAGAAGGTAAAGGATTTCTTCTCTCTCTCGTTACAAGATCATCCACGTCAGGTAGACGCTCTAGCAAGACTATGGCCCCGAGGCCTATTGTATGCCATTCCCCCTCTCTCTCTAATTACCAGAGTACTCATAAAGACCATAGACGAACAGGACGTGGTTCACCATCCTCAGGAACCTAGCAGGAGAGAATTTCTGGACCCTACCTTCTGTCCCAAGGTCCAGTCTTACACCCAAACGTGCCATATCTTCACTTAACTGCCTGGATGCTGAACGGGTCATCTTGAAGGGAAAAGGTCTGTGACTTTGTAATCACTACCCTGATGCACAGCAGGAAGCTGGTAACTTCCAAAATCTACCTAAGATCCTGGAAAGCCTTTCTTCTCGCAGTGAAAGACACCTGGGACCCGTCTATGCCTCCTGATGTCAACCCGGTGTTAGGCTTTTTACAATCCAGTCTAAATAAGGGTCTCAAAGTAGGTACTATGAAAGTACAGGTAGCAGCTCTTAGTGACTTTATGGGGATTAGCAGAGTTGGACTTGATTAAAAGGTTCCTAAAGGGTGCTAGTAGAATATGTCCCTCTTTCAGACCTTTGGTGCCTCCTTGGGACTTAAATCTGATTCTTTCTATATTGATGGAACCGCCATTGTAGCCTATTTCTGAAATCTCTATAAAAATGGTAACTATAAAAACAGCTTTTTTTGTTAGTGATTACAACAGCTAGGAGATAGAGATGTCGCAAACATGAAATTTTCTGTTCGCGAACGCGAATTTCCGCAAATGTTCGCGAACGTGCGAACCGCCATAGACTTCAATAGACAGACGAATTTTAAAACCCACAGGGACTCCTTCTGGCCACAATAGTGATGGAAAAGTTGTTTCAAGGTGACTAACACCTGGACTGTGGCATGCCGGAGGGGGATCCATGGCAAAACTCCCATGGAAAATTACGTAGTTGACGCAGAGTGTGGCAAGTTGAATTCGCAATGCGATTAATATAACCTGCATTAATCGCATTGCGAATTCAACTTAGAGCGGAGTTCCTAATGGTTGTATTGCTAGAATATAACGAAGATTGAATTCTCAGCTCTAAGTTGTAATCGCAATGCGAATAATACTTACAATTATTAATCGCTTTGCGAATCCATTTGATGCCTCTATTTGATTGTATATGACGGTTGACTATGACTACCACCAATGTTCTGCTGCCTTCGAGGCAAGATATCTGAACCCCCCAGGGGCCATTTGGGCGTTTTTGATAGAAAACGCATCAAAAACGCATATGCATTTTTATTATTTTATTTTTTATTTTTTTGTGTATTTTGCCACATTTGGTTGCATATTTACATTTGGTATAGGCAAATATGGTAGTCTAGAATTCAGTGTTTCCCAACCAGTGTGCCTCCAGCTTTTGCAAAACTACAACTCCCAGCATGCCCAGACAGCCTTTGGCTGTGCAGGCATGCTGGGAGTTGTAGTTTCGCAACAGCTGGAGGCACACTGGTTGGGAAACACAGGTCTAGATCATTATTCTGCCCAAATCTATATTCAGCTACATGGCTTAGAAAATATGCTGTCAAACAATGATCCTAGGTTTTGGTATAGACACATGATCTAGACAACCATATTTGCCTATACCAAATGTAAATATGCAACCAAATGTGGCAAAATACAAAAAAAATAAAAAACAAAAAAATTATAAAAATGCAGATGCGTTTTTTGATGCGTTTTCTATCAAAAACGCCCAAATGGCCCCTCGGGGTTCAGATATCTTTGGAGGCAGCAGAACGTTGGTGGTAGTCATAGTCAACCGTCATATACAATCAAATAGAGGCATCAAATGGATTTGCAAAGCGATTAATAATTGTAAGTATTATTCGCATTGCGATTACAACTTAGAGCTGAGTTCCTAATGGTTGTATTGCTAGAATATAACGTATATTCTAGCAATACAACAACCATTATGCGATTAATGCAGGTTATATTTATCGCATTGCGAATTAAACTTAGATCTAATTAGAGTTCCTAATGGTTGTTGTATTGCTAGAATATAACAAAGATTGAGAATATAGTGCTATATTCGTTATCTTCGTTATATTCTAGCAATACAACTATTAGGAACCCAGATCTAAGTTGTAATCGCAATGCGAATAATACAGGTTATATTAATCGCATTGCGATTTACAATTACTAACACTGCAGCCTCAGAATAAATCTAAGATGGATGCTGTCCTTGCGTTTAGATAGGAGGTGGGAGGGTCTGGGAGGGAGGGTATGCTGGTTGTCTGGAATGTGTCTGCTGACTGTGAGGTACAGGGTCAAAGTTTGCTTAATGATAAAGTATACAGGCGAACGCGAACATCGCATATGTTCGCCCGCCGCGGCGGACACGAACAAGCTATGTTCGCCGGCGAATAGTTGGGGACATCTCTACTAGGAGAGTAGGAGAGATTCAAGCTTTTTCCATATTACTTCCTTATTTAACTATTCTAGAGGATAGAATTATTTTAAGGCACTCTCCTAAGTCCCTCCCAAAGGTAGTGTTAAGGTTCCATTGCCAACAGGAAATTTATCTACCTTCCTTTTGTCCACAGGCAGTATCAGAGAAAGAAAAACTGTTCCATAATTTAGATGTGAGAAGAGGTGTCTTACAGTACCTGGAAACCACAAAGTTCTTCAGGAAATAAGAACAGTTATTGATTCAGTATTTCGGAGGAAACCAAGGGAAGTCCACTAGCAAAGCTTCCATTGCCCACTATATCAAATCTTTTATTATGATGGGCTATAAAATAAAGGATATCTCTCCTCCGGTGGGGTTAACGGCTCATTTCACTAGGGTGGTGGCCACCTCCTGGGCGGAGGGGACTTGGGCTTTACTAGAGGAGATTTGTCCTGCAGCTACTTGGTCGAGTCCCTTGACTTTTTTCAGACACTACAGACTTTATGTATTTTCGAACAGAGATCTGACCTTTGGCAGGAAGGTGTTATCTGTTGTTGTCCCCCCCCCCCCCCCAATTGGTTTCTCTGTTAATCCTCTGGGTGGTGCCATTGTGGAGGTGTGGGGAAAATATGATAACTAGTTACCTTTTTTTTTTTTGCGGATCCATTATAACAATGCCTAAAACGGACAAGAATAGGACATAAAAATAATCAGAAAGTTATATAGTTCGAGCACTTACATACGGCCATAAGGAACGAATGTCATAGATAAAACATTTAATAAACACCAAAAAAATACAATAAAATATAAAAACTCTTATAGGATTAATAAATAGCAACAACAAATCAAATAATAAAACTCCAGTAGGGAGGGGAACTAAATCATAAAAGTATACTCAATATATGTAAAAAGGTGAAATGTCCTGGAAACGATGGATGAAGTCCAATGGAACTTTAAACAAGACAATACATATAAAACACCATGGATGTACACATATTAGTTCTAAAGCAGCCTACCAGCCAAAAGGGACCCACAGCAGTAATTAAATTCAAACAGAGTTCGGCAGGTGTGATGCGGCAATGTAACCCACACGACGAGGTGTCCCACGGCTATGTAAGACCAACACCACTTGTTACCTGTCCCGAGGTCTTCAGGCGAAAGTCCCGTCCTCACAGCAGATGGAATGTCCTGCTGTTACGGGCCCAAACGAAAAGCACACCAAACGAAGGCAGGAAATGCTGGCTGGTCACGTGATGTGTCATGTGATCGGAGTGATCCTAGTATCCACGACCAAAATGGGTTTGATATAGAGGAAATAGGTCCAATAGAGCAAACATCCAGTGGTGTATAGAAAATAACAGAAGATATAAGTCCTTGTTGGTGCAGGGAATCTCAAACTGACATGTCAAGATGGGTCTCTCAAAACCAAACGAGTTTAGGGGTATACAACTGCCCCCTTCCTCAGTGGTGACCCAAATGAGGATCTTTCCCTGTTTATAAACCCAATATCGGTTAAACATAAAACATGGACACAACCAGGAGTGGAATATACTGGAATGGAGTGCTATTAAATAAAATAGTCCTCCCACTGCACCATAAAAAGATTTGCATAGCTGGGGGCGAACCTGGTGCCCATGGCAGTCCCCGATGTCTAGAGGAAGTATTCTGAATTAAAAAAGAAATAATTAAGTTTGAGAATAAATTCTACTGCCTCAGCCATGAAGCCGATTTGGGAAGTTTGAAACAAATGATACTTATACAATTGGGCCTTCATGGCTGCAATACCCTAATCATGATTGTCCAAGCTTTTATGCACCTTTGGCAGACAATAAAATATAGAGAGTCTGCAGGGTGTATCTAAGATAAATTCAGCCTCATGTGCTAATAGAATTTTGTTTTGTACTCCTTTTTCACAAAATTTTACTAGTAGGGTGTAATACTCTTCAGTTGGAACTTTTGCTAGTTTCATATACGTGTCACCATCAGACAATTGTCTAATGCACTCCTGATTATAGGCTTCCGTATCTAATATAACAACAGTCCCCTTCCTTATCGGCGGGGCGAATTGTTATATGGTCGGCCTCCTGTAACTGTCTAATTGCCTTGATCTCTTGATTAGACAGATTCTGTCTGATTGAGTTGGTTTTTATAGAATAAGACATGTTCTATTATTTTTGCGGCGCTACGGAACAGACATACTGATGTGGACAGCACACGGTGTGATGTCCACATTTTTTGCAGACCCATTGAAATCGATGGGGCCTGCATCCTATCTGCAAAAAAAACGGAACGGACACGGAAACAAACAACGTTCGTGTGCATGTAGCTTTAGGCTACATGCACACGACCGTATGTGTTTTGCGGTCCGCAAATTGCGGATCCGCAAAAAAAAAACCGTCCGTTGTGTCATCCGTTTTTTTTTTTGATCCATTGTAATAATGCCTATCCTTGTCCGCAAAACGGCAAGAATAGAACATGCACTATTTTTTTTGTGGGGCTACAGAACGGACATACTGATGTGGATAGCACACAGTGTGCTGTCCGCATTGTTTGCAGACCTATTTAAATGAATGGGTCCGCATCCTATCTGCAAAAAAACAGAATGGACACGGAAACAAAATACGTTTGTGTGCATGTCTGTCTTGGTTCCCCTCTTGGTTTCGGCTCACAATCACTGATGGAAATCACTGACAAATACTGCCCAAGTCACTGAAGTGTGAACTAGGCATCTGTTCATAAGGGCTCATGCACACAAATGTATTTTTTGTCCGTGTTGGTTCGTTTTTTTTTTTGTGTGGCCTGTCTGTAAAATCATTCAATTTAATAGGGCTGCAAAAAAATGGAAATTACTTCATGTGCATTCAGTGTACATATGTCCGCATGGCCGTTCTGTAAAAAAAAATAGAACGTCCTATTATTGTCCACATTACAGACAAGGATAGGACTGTGCTATTAGGGGCTGGCCCTTTTGTTCTGCAAAATGCGGAATGCACACGGCCAGTATCCGAGTTTTGCAGATCCGCAACTTGCGGACCGCAAAACAGCCAACGGTTATATGCATGAGCCCTAAGGAAATCTACACAGGGAAATAATTTGACATCTATGAAACATGTGTACATTAAACTATAAACTACACATTTTCTATTTCTGTCCAACACAGGGCATTTTATTGGCATCTGTTTACAGGGAATACGTTTTCTGTCCTTTATAAACCAGACATTTTTTTTTACAAGTTATATTGTTTGTTCTTTTTATTCAATAATTTTCTTTATTCTTTTTACTATGTCCTTTAAAAATGACTGATATTAAATAATAATAGCAATTGCCATTTGATCAATGAAATGATAGTAGAAATAGGGGTCATTTATCAAACTGGTGTAAAGTAGAACTGGCTTAGTTGCCCATAGCAACCAATCAGATTCCACCTTTCATTTTCCAAAGGAGCTGTCCAAAATGAAAGGTGGAATCTGATAGAACTGGCTTAGTTGCCCATAGCAGCCAATCAGATTCCACCTTTCATTTTGGACAGCTCCTTTGGAAAATGAAAGGTGGAATCTGATTGGCTGCTATGGGCAACTAAGCCAGTTCTACTTTACACCAGTTATATATTGACCCCCTAAGAGATCTTCAGTTAATTTTGCATGTTACCATGTTGGGTGCATTTTATATCATGTACCAGAAGGCTGCATGTGTATTTCACGTCACTGGTAATTTAAATCAGACTAGCAATTGGAGAAAATGTTTATTTTTTTTCCAGATAAAGCTTTCACAAACATATAAATAGGTATATAAAATGTAAAACTGTTCTCTGAATAGACATAATTAGCATTCAAATGCAATAGCAATAAAGTGCAGCTTTTCATGTGTCCATTCTGGATCAAACCAAAATTCACATGGTTAAGAAAGACAAAATATATGAGTTGAGAAAAAACGCTAGAGTTGATAAAGTGCATGCTTTTGATAATATCGCTTAGGCTAGGTTTACACTATGCCCAAGTATTATTTTCAGCAAAAATGTTTAAAAGTGCTACCAAATGTGTATGTCCCAGAAATGTGGAGATGTACATACAGCATGTGCCATTGACATATATGTATGCTTACTTTTTATTTGTCTGATATACCTTCCAGTGTGATTACTGATCTATACCAGTCAAACCTATGCCAAATGGACACACAGATGTAGCAGAGTTAGGGCTCTTTCACACTAGCGTTTTTGTTTTCCGGCATAGAGATCCGTCGTCGGGTCTCTATGCCGGAAAGATCCTGATCAGGATTATCCCAATGCATTCTGAATGGAGAGAAATCCGTTCAGGATGCATCAGGATGTCTTCAGTTCAGGACCGGAACGTTTTCTGGCCGGAGAAAATACCGCAGCATGCTGCGCTTTTTGCTCCGGCCAAAAATCCTGAACACTTGCCGCAAGGCCGGATCCGGAATTAATGCCCATTGAAAGGCATTAATCCGGATCCGGCCTTAGCTAAACGTCGTTTCGGCGCATCGCCGGACCCGACGTTTAGCTTTTTCTCAATGGTTACCATGGCAGCCAGGACGCTAAAGTCCTGGTTGCCATGGTAAAGTGTAGAGGGAGCGGGGGAGCAGTATACTTACCATCCATGCGGCTCCCGGGGCGCTCCAGAGTGACGTCAGGGCGCCCTACACGCATGGATCACGTGATCGCATGGATCACGTGATCCATGCGCATGGGGCGCTCTGACGTCATTCTGGAGCACCCTGGGAGCCGCACGGGCGGTAAGTATACCGCTCCCCCGCTCCCCACTACTGCTATGGCAACCAGGATTTTAATAGCGTCCTGGCTGCTATAGTAACGCTGAAAGCATACTGAAGACTGATCCGTCTTCAAATGCTTTCAGGTCACTTGCGTTGTTACGGATCTGGCGGGCACTTCCGGCAAATGGAGTACACGACGGATCCGGACAACGCAAGTGTGAAAGAGGCCTTAAAAGGAATAGTTAACAATGGTAAGAATAGTGTTCAGTGGCTATTACCACAAGATAACACTGTGATATGTGTCATCACAAATTCCTTTTTAGTTCGGCTACATCCAGGTAATAGAATCACTTGGACACAAAACAAGCATACATCAGGAATATCCTCTGAACGTAATGCCCACATGTGGACCTTACCTAATGTATTGTGAACCTAGCCTAACTGAAGTCTAGTCTGGTCCAGATTTTTTTTACAATAAATAATAATACAATAGATAGAAATTGCCCAATAACCTTTTTAAGGGCTCATGCACACGACTGTATGCCCTCCGAAACATACGGTCCGTGAGTGGGCTATATGTCCCGGAGCGGCATTGATCGTGCGCACGGGAGCGCACAGCATCATAGATTACAATTATACTGTGCACATCGGGCCACCCGCACTCATATAAGTGCAGGACAATAGTCCCACGGGCGGCCCGACGTGCACAGCATCATTGTAATCTATGATGCTGTGTACTCCCGTATCAGTGCCGCTCCGGGACATACGGCCCGCTCACAGGCCTATGTCTTGGAGGGCATACGGTTGTGTGCAAGAGCCCTAAGCCTCATATACACAGCCATGTCTGGAAAAATAGATCCCTGAAAGACAGATACATGTACATACTATTTTTTACTCACTGTCATCAATAAAAATGTCTATTCTCATCTGGAAGTACGGACAACAAGAAGACCTGCATTGAGATTCTCAGCTCTGGTACATAGGGCTGTAAAAATGATGTAAGAATATCTCCAATGACTTAAAGGGTTTCTCAAAAAAAGAAAAAAAAATGAAAATACTGAAAAACATTGTTAGGGCTCGGTCACACGACACGGACAAGAATAGGACAAGTTATATCTTTTAATGGAACGGAAAAACGGAAACAGAATGCAGAATGCCCGTACACTCGCAAAAAAAAAATGTTTGTGTGAAAGAGGCCTAAGGGCCTCTACACACATAACTTTTCCCTGTTACTTTTTGATCAAAAAATGTCATAGAAAACACTTTTTTACAACATACAGTTTTATGGCATTATGGCCCCTTTTCCAAACAACTGTGAACCACATAGTTTTGTCAAATATGTTAAAGTGCCAGAAAAACAAACAAATCCTTCAGCATGCAACACTAAAAAAAATGCCAGTGACACCCTCAAAAAAGCCATCACATTTAGAAAAACAACAGTACCAAAAAACAAAAAAAAGCTTATGTCTTGCATTTCATATTTCCTATAGACTTTCAGCTAACATCAGAAGTTGGCATTTTTACTGCAAAAAATAAAAAATAAAAAACCAAAAACTGCAGGTGCAATAAATGGCACTAAAAAGCTGTGGCCCCGATTTCCTAAATCCTGTAGGTGGCGTAAACTTAGACAGGCTGTCTAAATCTGCAGATTTATCACAGGGTCTCGGGCTGGATGATAAATTTGGTGCAGGGACAGACACCTTTGTCTAACTCTGTACAATGTATTGGTTGGCTTACTTTGAAACAAAATTTTATGCCAGAATTGTGGCACAATTTTGGTAGAATTGGTGCATCTTAGGCCACAAACCATTTCCAGCAAAATTCCAGACTTTCCCGCTAAGTCCCCCCATTTCAAACAAGTTGGAAAAAAGTGTAGAAACCGTAGCTGGGCCACTTTTTATACAGATTCTCGGCTCAGATACCTTAGTAAATCTGGACCTATGTGTGAACCCACCCTTGTACCGGAAACAAAGATCCACAAAATAGGAATAACATAAAGCATTCAATTATACTTCTCATCCCTATAAGCTACAGTTTCTGATTTTGACCTAATAATATTAACACAGTTTATACAGCTGCATTAGCTACATTGACAATTCAAAAATTTCTGGTGAGAAGGGATCCAGTGCTCACCGTGGTCATTTGCATTTTGGTCAGCTATAGTCTGGCACTGTACACTGACCTGTGGGGACTACAATAGAGGTTCTAACTGTACATGCAGATTAAGGGGCTCCTCATTAATGAAAATGTGTGATACATATTCAATAAATTGTCGCTAAAGTGGCTATATTACAGATGAGGCAGTCTGGAACTTGTTACAGATGTCCTCATTAATGCTGTCATTTTATGTATAACCAGTGAAATTGGACATAAAAACGACAAAAAGTGCACATATCGTTTAGCCTACATGCACACGGCAGTGTTTTTTTGCGGATCCGATGGTTTCCCATTCATTTCTATGGATCCGTTAAAAATACGGATGCCTCTTTCGTTGCCTGTCCGCGTCCGCTGTCCGCATTTCACGTCTGCAAAAAAAATATGGCATGTCCTATTCTTGTCCGCAAAAACCGGTTTGCAGACCCATAGAAGTCAATGGGTCCGCAAAAAATGAACTGAAGCCATCCGTTTGTCATCCGCATCCGTTTTTTTTGGCGGATGGTTGCTTGGAAACCAGGGAACTTGTACAGGTACTTTAAGAAACTGGTTTAAACCTTCAGTTTTTTTTGCGGATCCGCAAAAAAACGGAAGCCACACAGAAACACAACGTACAAAATTTGCGGACACACGGAAAGGATGTGGATGTGAAAAAAAAAGGAAGACGGATCCGCGATTTGCGGACAGCAAAAAACAACTGTCGTGTGCATGTAGCCTTAATCTATGCTTCAGAGTATAAAATATTTCTGGACTGGAGCATACCCAGATCATATAGGGCTCCATAGTAAAACTTAATATGGGCCTAACACTTCCCACCCAGTTTCCTACTTTCCCAGGGCATCCAAACACTAAAAAAATATTGTATTTTAAAAAAAAATTGTGCATTTTTAAAAGTTGCCCTCCACCTCGCCCACTTTATCCAACTTCTTTGTAGGAATAAGTTGAACAGATGGCTAACCCTGTCAGCCCCGGAGGTTTTTTTTTATTTTTGCATCTTCGTCTTTCACTCCCTACTTTCCTGGGGCCATAAGGTTTTTATTTTTCTATTCACATAGCTGTATGAGGGCTTGTTTTTTGCGAGACAAGTTGCACATTCTAATTCCAACATTTAATATTGCATTTGATATAATGGGGAGCTGGAAAAAATTCCAAATGGGGTGAAATTGGGAAAAAATATGTAGTTTTATGGTGTTTGTTTTTACAGCATTCCCCATACGGTAAAACTGACAAGTCACTTTCATTCTCCAGGTCAGTTCAATTCTGACGATACAATATAGTTTTTCTTGCGACATGTGGTCACATTTGACCACGGCATCTTAAGGCAATGCCGATCGCGGACATTAACCATGCCTGTCTACTGTATGAAATAGCAGACACCCGGTTGCTATTGCCGGGCGGAGCAGGCGCCATCTTTAAAGACTCGAGATGATGTACTAGTATGTCACATGTTCAGAATGATGATCATATTTCTTTTCAGATAATTGGCATAAATATATTAATACATTTTCTGCTTCCCTCTACACAGTATATTATAAAATTGCCTGCCTGCAGCCACCATTAGGGTGAGCATTTTATGTAGGAATCTATACATTTACCATTGATTTCAATAGAAGCTGTAAATCTCTTTGTACTCAGCTCCCCCTAGTGGTTATCATTATCTACTTTTAGGACTTAAAAATCTAATCTAGTTTTAGATAAAATTTATACAAAATTATAGAAAATTCTGAAGGGTTCACAAGCTTTTAAGTACTACTGTAGATTACTGAAAGCTTGGAAGAGAAAGGCCTCATGCACACGACCGTTGTTTGATTTCGTGTCCGTTGCTCCGTTTTTCGTGATTTTCTGCGGACCCATTGGTTTTCAATGGGTCCGTGGAAAACTTGGCAAATGCACCGTTTGTCCTCCGCGTCCGTGGTTCCAGTCCGTCAAAAAAATATAACCTGTCCTATTCTTGTCCGCGAAAAACGGTTCGCGGACCCATTCTAGTCAATGGGACAGTGAAAAAATGCGGATGGCCATCCGTGTGTCATCCGCGTTCCGCATCCGCATTTTTTTGCGGATCCCTTGGCAGACATTTGGCAACTTGTCAGCCTGTCTTTTGGTAATATCTTTTGGGTCATGTCCACTAAAAAAAACGGAAGACACACGGAAACACAACGGAAGCAAAAACGGACACGGATCATGGAACAACGGAACCCCGTTTTGCGGACCGCAAAAAAATACTGTCGTGTGCATGAGGCCAAAATGGGTAATATCAACATGAGTTACTATCTTAAAATTAAAATTGAATGTGACACAATTGCCTGGAAAACTCTCTCTCTCTCTTTCTCCCTCCTTGACTATCACAATTAAAATAAAAAAAATTCAAGTCAAACTTCTGAAATTGATTAGCTTTTTTCTAGTGACATCTTTTTATTTACGTGATGTGGTTTCTCAAGACGACTTTTTTATTGATATTTTATTATATCAAATTGGTACACATTATGTGTCCAATGTAATATTGAGCTGTAGCAGCTTGTCCTCTTCATTTTTTTTTTTCTTCAGAGGATTTTCTTCTTTGCTTATTTTGCTATATATTGGATTTAGTTGTTTGGACTCGGAGTATAATTATCAAGTGGAACATAGAGAAAGTGAAAGAATTATATTGTGTAAGGGAAACCATATGAATAGATTGATGTTGGTGGGACCTGGCTTTAACCCTGCAGCAGATTTTGGCCCCTTTCAGACAAGCGAGTTGCATACTGGGGACTTTACAGCGTGAGTATGCAGCAGCTCCCGTCCTGACCTCTCAGCACTGACGGGGCGCATAGCATTATATTGATTTATGATGCTATGCAAACCTTAAAGTTCTGGAAAGTATTGTATAACACTGGCATAATGCTGTCAGTGTTATCCAATACATTCCAGAACTGTAAGGCCCCTTGCAGACGAGCGTGAGCGGATTAGGTCCGAATGCGTTGTGGATGCGTTCGGTGCAAAATGTGCGTTCAGTTGTTCAGTTTTTATCGCGGGTGCAAAGCGATTTAATGCGTTTTGCAAGCACGTGATAAAAAACGAAGTGCTTACAAACAACATCTCTTGGCAACCACCCGTTAAAATCGCATCGCATCCGCACTTGCTTGTGGATGCGATGCAATTTTCACGCAGCCCCATTCACTTCCATGGGGCCGGCATTGCGTGAAAATCGTAGAATATAGAACATGCTGCGATTTCCACACAACGCAAAAGTGATGCGTGAAAACCACCGCTCATGTACACAAACCAATTGAAATGAATGGGTCCGGATTCCGTGCGGGCTCAATGCGTTCTATCACGCATTGCACTCGCACGGAATACTCGCTCGTGTGAAAGAGGCCTAAGGGTTACATAGCATCATAAATCAATATAATGCTATGCGACCCCATCAGTGCTGGGAGGTCAGGACCGGAGCTGTTGCAAGTCCGCAAGTCCGCAGTATGCAACTCGCTCGTGTGAAAGGGGCCTTTGGGTGAAAGAAGGATGAGACTGTTGGATTTTAACATGCCCAATCCTTTTGTTATCTGGGTAGATAAAGCTGCTGTGAGACACCTCTCACTATTTCAAGAACACATGCATGCAAGTGTGCATGTGTATGATGGAGTTGAGAGGAATAGCTGTCAGCTGAACAAAGTATATGGCCATCTTTAAGCTAAGTTCACATACTGCATATAATATATATCCAACAGAACTATCCTGAAAATATGTAGACATCCACATGTGTTACATACAATTTTCACAGCAGAAGTTGCATTGCAAGCGGTAAAATCTTTGGGAAGAAAATGTAGACCATGTCGAGATAAACACTGTCATAGATGGGTTGAGGCTCCCTCCTCCCAAGTGCTGTTTTTAATAGCCTCAAATTCCGGACCAAACGTGGCTACCTTGACCCAAACTGACTACATCATAGTGTTTTATGATACAATCAGTTCCTATCTGATCGTGGGTCTATTGTACTGTACTCACATGACAATCAGATAGGAATTGATGGTATCATAAAACAATATGGTACAGTCAGTTTGGGTAAGGGGAACTGCAGTCAGTAAGAGATGTGGCCGACATGTGGACTGTGTTTCCCAGTATGAGCATGGTCATGTGAATCAGCCCTAAAGCTGGATTTACACACAATGGTAAATGTATCATGAGAGTGTTTAAAATCAGTTTAGCAGAAGCCTGCATTTGTGCCAAATTTATCAAATGTTGCATAATGTTTGAGATGTTTTCCCACTGACTAAACCATCCCTTTACTGGAGTAAGATTGCAACAACTTTTGAAAAGTTGCAGTTGATAAATTGGGCTTAAATCAGCTCAACCGTCTTACCATGCCCAATATCACTGCAAGTTTTTAAAACTGGAGTGAGTGGACAAAATCTTTGCACAAATTGGGGTGCGTTTGCATTGGCGTTATGGAATTCCGTTATAGGTTCCGTTACAACAGAGAGCTATAACGGAATATAATGGAAATTTAGGACGGAATGCAAAATGGAAGCCTTTAAGAGGCATTCCGTTTTGCTCCGTCCTAATACATGTCTATGGGGACAAATAATGGTTTCGTTTGGTTCCATTATACATGATGGATAAATTGTCCTGTCGAATGACAGAATTCCATAATGAAAATGTGAACCCACCCTAAGCTCAAAAAGTCACAGACCTTTATCATGACTTTTTGAAGCCAGCATTCATCCTGGAATGCAGGACTTGATATATTTCCCCCATAAAGTTTTTCATGCAAATATCCTTGCATTTTTTTATTCAGTTTTTTCGGTAAATGCCATCTTTATCAAAATGCAGTATGCTGAAGGTAAGGCCTTTTTATGCATTTTTCTCTACTGGCTTCTCCATAGAACTTCAAAAACACCTGGATAAAAAACGCACATTAAAAATGTACATTAAAAAGTAAAAAAAAAAAAAAACAGGCATTATAAAACAACACAAAAAATGGTCAAAAGAGGCTAAGGTTTTCAGCTATACATCTTAGCAAGATTCCAAAACCTGCAACGATGCATGCAAAACAATTGATGAAAGTATTCTCTGTTGTAATGTCTGATCAACTACAACTGATCGTTCATATCATAAACTTCAGATCATTACTAAGTACTGTCTGAAATAATCTGACATGGCAGATCAAATTTTCAACAGATTGTCAATAAATGACATCTAGAATGAATGCAGATATAGTCATGATTATTTTAAGAAAACTCTAGTGTCTATTATCTAGCTCTATTATCTAGTATCCTAATATCAATGGCTAGGTTAAACAGTTCTGCAACACAGTATCAATTTGATATAAGCAATTACTGTGTCTTGTCAAATGCGCTGTTTTTCATCTGCTATGCGCTCCAGTGCATGTGGAAAAAAAGAAGCAAGGTCTTGATTAAAATACCATTCTGTGTTATGTACACAGTTTCTATGCAGAAGTACTTTACTCCATGGTTACAGACTACAAACCACCCCTGTAGTCTGTTGTTAACTAACAGAAAGTAGAAGAGTATGCAGATGGAAGGGAGTAAAGTATGACTGCAGTATCACACTATACACACAGTCTGAAACCAAGGAGATGCAAAACTATTTTATATTTTAATCATGAACAGTTGCTTCTTTTTTTTATTTGGGATGCATTCCAAAAGTGTACAGACAAGGTGGGAGGGGACGGACTACCGCTGTAGCAGCCATAGTGACTGCTACGGGGCCCGCAAGATCAGGGGGTCCCAGACAGGCAATAATTTTCCCTTCAGTATTTGAGACCATAGCAAACTGAAGGGAGGGTACTTTAACCTGCTTTTAAACAAGACTAGCCATGGTGCTAGCCATACAATCAGAAATAGAGCATTTAGAAACTGGGTGGGGAGTGAGATCTGCAAGTAATACCTGTAGATCTCATTCCCAAACATGACTTGGCCCAGGTTATACAGCCTGAGAGAGAGCAGGTAAAAGCCTTCTTCAGCCAGCTATGGTCTTGGCAAGCATGGAGTAGGAGAGAGGGCCAGTAGATGACATGCCAAGGCTCTATGAGTAAGTACTATGTATGACCTGAGAGGTAATATAGACTTCTGTGAATGTTATCCTCTCAAGCCCCTATCAATCACAGAACATACGTGGTGGTTTTTCTTTCCAGAAAGGGAGAGATAAGAGAACTTGCCCAGCTAATAACCCCGTCTTTGCCTAATAAGACCATGTCACAATCCAGATGTTTACCAGCATCTAGATTACAGCATAAAATAAGTCTCACCGAACACTTGCACCCTACACACAGAAACATCAGTAAAGTTTAAATTTTACATTGTCCCTATACTGTCCCCTTTTCAAGATAAACAATATTATTGTATAAAAGTAGTAAAACATAAAAAAATGCATATGTGGTATCAATGTAATCGTACCGACCCAGAAAATAAAATGTTATTTATGCCACGTGGTCCTGGAGGGAGGCACATTTTTTTTTTGCAGCATTCTCCAACAAAACAGGCCTCAAAGAGGGTGGGTTCTTTTGCATATGTGTCTAAAATAGTCATTTCTGGGCAGTTCTGTGGCAATCATAGGTTGATTAGACAGGGGATACAACTGCTGGGATGTATGTTATCAAAAATATTACAATGAATATAAAATAATGCAATAAATGGCTTTATACTCTATAAAGTTCTAATGGGAATTCATACTATCTTGGCATTACCACTGAACAACAGATGTCCTCCGCTTTTTCTCTGGTGTCTCCAGTCAGGTCTCTTATATGTTATTTTTTGTTTCCTATGTGTAACTACTGTTCTTTGTTGGCACTTAGTATACCAGAGGGAAGTTACATCTGCCTGTCCATAAACACACTCATTGCTTCATGTAGAGCTGCACTTGGTTTAGTTAACACTTGTTCCGTAGCTGGTTCACATTTTCTGAGATGTCCTGGAATGTGTAGTAGAAGTCCTATGGCAGGTTTCGGAACTTCTGCAGCCATCCATAGTCAGTATTACAATGTCTGCTTTTCTTGGTTGTCTTCACCACAACAGTGCCAATATGTTTTTGGATGGCATCAGAAATAAATATAACCACAAGTGGTCCTACAAATGTTCTGGATGTCTGCGAAGTTAGTGCATTACAAAAATGATTCTTCCTCGCTTTCTTCATGGGATGTGTCTGAAGTGGGAACGTTATCCTCTGGGTTCGTATTCTGTTGATATATCTGGGTTTCCTCAGGGTTTCTAGGAGATGTTTCTGGGCTAAAACAGGAAATAAAGTAACTGAAATGTTAGTTATTGTTAAAAATGTAACAGCGCTCATGCAGCACAGCCAAAATCATATGGGAACACTTGTATTTTGCAAGATTCACACAGTTCGGTGCAGCTTCAGTCTTTTGGGATGAAAGCAGGATTTCAAGACAAAATAAAAATAAATTATGTCATGGTTAGACGGAATCTGACAATGCCAAACTGCTGACAGTACTAGGAGAGCAGAGCTGGGGAGAGCAGTTCTGGAGGACGCCATGAGGAAGTTTTTAATCTTCATGTATTAAAAATTACATTTTATCTGAAGGTGTTGGATTCTGTAAAGTATCTGTTTTGAAAGTATTTCCCACCCTTGATACGGGGAGTGATCCGTGCTGCAACAATTACCACACCAGGACACTGTGCACTTTCATCAGTGGACTTTGAATGAGCTGTGCAAACTTGTTATTTTTTTTTTTTCATTATTTAAAACATACCTTTTGTGGAGGTTTTATCATCAGGAGCTGTGAGAATATGGACAATTATTCTGCCAGATTCTGCTTCTTAAAGAGTTGTCAACCTTTTAGTTATTCATGACCTATCTTCCAGATCCTCCAGGTCATCAATATCAAATGGTTTGGCTTCAACACCCAAAACTAGAAATGAGCGAATCAGTCAGTAACAAACTGGGTTTGTTACAAACGTCTCCAAATTTCCTCTGGCAGATGAACCCGAAACTTTTCAGGTTTGCTTCGAACAAATCCAGTAAAATGGTGCGCAGCGCTATTTTACTGCACATGTCAGCAGGAAAAAGCATGGTGGAGAAAGAAGAGGGAAGCTCACATGACTCTGAGAGGAAGTAGGTGTGGGGCTTGCCCTGATTGGCTCATCCAGGCTGTCTGACGGCTTGTTAACCAATCAGTGCTGCAGCAGGCAGGAGGTGCCCTTGCAGAATGACTAAAACGTCATTCTGTGTTGGGCTGTGAATGAGGGTGGAAGGGTGTAGCAGTGTCAAACAGAAAATGATCTTAGGGATAAGGTACAGTCACAATCAAGATTCGATTCTAGTGTGAGGGATAGAGGAGGGAAAGGCTAGAAAGAAGAAGAATTGTATAGAATGGGGGAAGGCAGGGAAAGCATTCAGCCAGGGAGTGAGAAGTGAGGAGTGAGGCCGGGTGTGCCTGGCAGTGTCTTCGAGTTGCAGTTTCTGCCTTATAACAGAGCTGCAGCTGTTGCAGAACCTCAAAAACACTACCTACAAAAACATTTCTTCCCCCTTCCCCATGTTAACAGAAGCACAGTTTTTGTGGAGAGAATAAGTTCAAAACTGTACAACACTTGTTTTACCATCCAAAGGATAGATAGCATTTGAAATCTCAGTGAAAACACCTGAAATACTAGACTGAAATCTGTTTCAGAGCATCTACATACAGTTGCATCTACATACAGTTGCATTTTTTTGGGTTGGGGGGTAGGAAAACATACATGTGCAACGAGTGTCTTGTGTCTTTCAATACAGAGGGTAGTGAGTGAAAATGTGAAATACTAAGCCGAAATCTAAATCGGGATATCTCCAGAAAATTCAATGTTTTTGTTTGAAATATACCAACACTAGTGTGCAACGTGTGTCTTATAATATAATACAGAGGTTAGTGTTTTAAATCTGTGAGTGAAAATGTGAATTACTAGGCCAAAATCTGGGTCAGGGCATCTCCAGACATTTCAACTTTGTTTTTGCAAAATATAGCAATACAGAATACAGGTGTGCAACACGTGTCTTATATTACAGAGTAGTGTTGAGCGAATCGAGTTCACAAAGTGGACTTCGATCCGAATTTTAGGAAAAATTCGATTCTATGCGAATTTCCTCAGGCTTCGTGGTAACAAAGGGGGCATGGTGACACCCAAATGGACCAATCTGTCACCTGCCAGTGTCCAAAACTTTACTTTTGTCAAAATGAACCAAGCCTGGATTCGGGAGGATTTTCACGCTCCTCTGGCTGTGGCCAATAAATAGATCGAGCTTTGCTAACGGTGCCTCATCTTGCAACTGTTGCTCTCTGTCCTCCTGCCTACCATCATGTTGCCTGCCTACCATTATGTTCTGTATGGCTGCTGCTGCCTCCATCATGCCAATGCCACCATCATGCCATGCTGTCGCCTGCCTGCCACCATGTGGAACGGGTGTGGACCCTTTCATACGGCTGTGGGAATGGGCCCTTTCTCTGGATCAACACTTTAGAAGAACAGGCTGAACTGATCGTTTGTCTTTTTCATTGTTACAGACTATGGCCTATTGCACACGAACGTGTGCGCCCCGTGCCCGTATTGCGGACCGCATTTGCGGATCCGCAATACACGGGCACCATTCCGTGGCCATTCCGCATTACGGATGCGGACCCATTCATTTCAATGGGTGCGCAAATCCGGAGATGCGGAACTGTGCGGAATGGAATGACGGAACGGAACACTACGGGAGCACTACGGAGTGCTTCCGCGGGGTTCTGTTCCGTACTTCCGTCCCGCAAAAAGATAGAACATGTCCTATCTTTTTGCGGAACGGGCAGATTGCGGACCTATTCAAGTGTATGGGTCCGCGATACGCTGCGGCTGCCCCACGGCCGGTGCCTGAGCATTGCGGGCCGCAATTTGCGGCCCTCAGCACGAGCACGGGGTGCACACGTTCGTGTGCAAGAGGCCTATGTCTACTACCCACTGATAGCATCAGAGAAAAAGTTTGTGCTGATGGATAGACCCGCTTGTTGATAGTGACCAACTGGATGATAAGACCATACTTTTCTCACTGTACACAAATGAAAACATCTGGTTAAAAATATCACAACATTTTCAGAAGTTGAGGTTCTTTTAAAATTGACCTACCTTCTCTTTCTGCAATACACAACAAGGATGATTACCCCAACCAAGGGGATTATGACCACCACACTGCCTGCTGCAAAAAAATCAGAAGTACATACTATAGACTTGCCCATGACGTATCCTCCAAATAAATTACTTTACAGCAAGACCTGCTTCTCTTACCTACTGCTATGGTTTCCGTTTTCTGCCAAATACTTGTCTGTGGATCTGCACAAAGAGAACCAAACAGCGTATAGCAGTTTCTGAAACTAGTGATCAGTAAATATACATCTTACATTACATTATATATTGATGAAATCAACATACAAATGTGCAAATAATTTGGGTATTATGCGCAGAGCAAGGGTCATTATTGTTAGTGCATGAGGGTCATTGTTTTTCGGTAGATCCACACATAGCATTTTCCCTGCAGTTATACTGTTATGTATTAGCAGTGATGTTTTCAGAATATGCTGCTCTTTTAAGACATTTATGACACTTCTATGTCAGTTACCATTCTTTGCAGCCAGTATGGCAGTGCACAGATGCTGTAGGACTTCTTAGTATGGAGCCATGCAGCCGCCATGTCTTGCTTGATGTAAAGACTTTATCATGAGCCATGTTTTGTTTTTGCAGTGATTTTGTGGTATTCATAGCAAGAAAAAAGGTCACAAAACCTGCACATTTAAAATGTTTTCACACGGTCAATATTTTGGTCAGTGATCAGTTTGATCAGTGATTTTCATTAGTTATTTTGAAACAAAACCAGGAGCAGGTAAAAAAAAACTGGTGCATATCTTTTCATTATCGATGTGTAGACTGCACTCATGGCTTTGGCTCACAATCGCTTATGGAAACCACTGACCAAACACTGAGTGTGTGAAAGCAGGCTTAAGGCCCCTTGCAGATGAGCGTAAGCGGATTAGGTCTAGATGCGTTGCGGATGCGTTCAGTGAAAACTGAGCGATTTTGCAAGCAAGTGCATTCAGTTTTATTTGCGATCGCGTTCAGTTGTTATCGCACGGGTGCAATGTGATTAAGGCCTCATGCACACGACCGTTGTTTGATTCCGTGTCCGTTGCTCCGTTTTTCGTGATTTTCTGCGGACCCATTGGTTTTCAATGGGTCCGTGGAAAACTCGGAAAATGCACCGTTTGTCCTCCGCGTCTGTGGTCCGTGATTCCAGTCCGCGCGCGTTCACAGCAGTACTAAGATCGCAAGTTATACTGCAGCCATGATCAATTGCTGGCAGGCTGTAGATGCGAAATAAATCGCATCAAAGATGTATATCAGACGCTCTTTTGTTAACAGCGTCTGATATACCTGTTACCGGGTCCTCTGGTGGTCCCATTTGCTGGGATCGACCACCAGAGGACCAGGTAGCTATGTAAAGTATCACCAAGCACCACACCTCACCCCCCCTGCCCCCCTGTCACTTATTAACCCCTTGTTAACCCCTGATCACCCCATATAGACTCCCTGATCACCTCCCTGTCACTGATCACCCCCCTGTAAGGCTCCATTCACATGTCCATATGTGTTTTGCGAATCCGCAAAACACGGACACCGGCAATGTGCTTTCCGCATTTTGCAGATCCGCACATTGCCAGAACTATATAGAAAATGCCTTTTCTTGTCCGCAATTGCGGACAAGAATAGGACATGTTCTATATTTTTGCGGAACAGAAGTGCAGACCCGGAAGTGCGGATCCGCAATTCCGGATCCGAGCGGGACAAAGTCTGTCCCCATAGAAATGAATGGGTCCGCAATTCCGTTCCGCAAACAGAATTGCGGACGTGTGAATGGGGCCTAAGGGTCCCTTATCACCGCCAGTTAGTTAGCTACATGTTAGGTAGTTAGTGCCCAGCCCACCGCACCGCAGTCACTGATTTTGGCAGAGATTTTTTCATCCACGATGATTGATGCGAATGAAAAAATCCGTGCCATTCATTTTTTATTTTTTTTCAGCCCAGAGGCTGAACGGAAAAAAAAAATCTCATTACCCGTATGCTCAATATAAGGAGAATAGCAGAAACGCCTAATGCTGGCGATACGTGTAATGATTGCGGAGACCCTCAAATGCCAGGGCAGTACCTTGGGGTCTTCTTTCCAAAATGGGGTCACATGTGGGGTATTTATACTGCCCTGGCATTTTAGGAGTCCTAAAGCGTGAGAATCCAAATGCGTAAAAATGCCCTGTGAAATCCTAAAGGTACTCATGGGAATTTGGTGCCCTTTGCGCATCTTGTGGTACATGTGGTATCGCCGTACTCAGGAGAAGTAGGGCAATGTGTTTTGGGGTGTATTTTTATATATACCCATACTTTGTGTGAGAAATATCTCTGTAAACGACAACTTTTTAAAAATTTTTATACAAAGTTATCAATGTACAGAGATATTTCTCTCACCCAACATAGGTATATGTAAAAATACACCTCAAAACACATTGCCCTACTTCTTCTGAGTACGGCAATACCACATGAGTGACACTTTTTTGCAGCCTGGGTGCGCAAAGGGGTGTAAAGTCCAATGAGTACCTTTAGGTTTTACAGGGTTGCTCACAATTTAGCTCCGCCCAAAATGCAAGAACAGTACAAACACCCCACAAATGACCCCATTTTGGAAAGAAGACAACCCAAGGTATTCGCTGAGGGGCATAGTGAGTCCATGAAAAATTGAACTTTTTGTCACAAGTTAGCGGAAAGGGAGACTTTGTGAGAAAAAACAATAAAAAAATCAATTTCCGCTAGCTTGTGCCAAAAAAAAAATCTTTTATGAACTCGCCATGCCCCTCACGGAATACCTTGGGGTGTCTTCTTTACAAAATGGGGTCATATGTGGGGTATTTATACTGCCCTGGCATTTTAGGGGCCCTAAAGCGTGAGAAGAAAAATGCGTAAAAATGCCCTCCTAAAAGGTACTCATTGGAATTTGGGCCCCTTTGCGCATCTTGGCTGCAAAAAAGTGTCACTCATGTGGTATCGCCGTACTCAGGAGAAGTAGGGAAATGTGTTTTGGGGTATATTTTTACATATACCCATGCGGGATGAGAGAAATATCTCTGTAAACTGACAACTTTGTATAAAAAAAAATTTAAGTTGTCATTTACAGAAATATTTCTCACACCCAGCATGGGTATATGTAAAAATACATCCCAAAACACATTGCCCTACTTCTCCTGAGTACGGCAATACCACATGTGTGACACTTTTTTGCAGCCAAGGTGCGCAAAGGGGCCCTAAAACCAATGAGTACCTTTAGAATTTCACAGGCCATTTTACGAGTTTGGATTCTCACGCTTTAGGGCCCCTAAAATGCCAGGACAGTATAAATACCCCACAAGTAACCCCATTTTGGAAAGAAAACACCCCAAGGTATTCCGTGAGGGGCATGGCGAGTTCACAGAATATTTATTTTTTTTGGCACAAGTTAGCGGAAATTGATATATATTTATTTTTTTTTTTGTTTTTTACAAAGTCTCATATTGCACTAACTTTTGACAAAAATTAAAATTTTACATGAACTCATCATACCCCTCACGGAATACCTTGGGGTGTCTTCTTTCTAAAATGGGGTCACATGTGGGGTATTTATACTGTCCTGGCATTTTAGGGGTCTCTAAAGCGTGAGAAGTCTGGAATCTAAATGCATAAAAATGCCCTGTGAAATCCTAAAGGTACTCATTGGAATTTGGGCCCCTTTCCGCATCTTGGCTGCAAAAAAGTGTCACACATGTGGTATCGCCGTACTCAGGAGAAGTAGGGCAATGTGTTTTGGGGTGTATTTTTACATATACCCATGCTGGGTGTGAGAAATATCTCTGTAAATGACAACTTTTTAAATTTTTTTATACAAAGTTGTCAGTTTACAGAGATATTTCTCTCACCCAATGGGTGTTTCATGTTTGCAAACAACATCTCTTAGCAACGATCCGTGAAAAACGCATTGCATCCACACTTGCTTGCAATTTTCACGCAGCCCCATTCACTTCTATGGGGCCAGCGTTGCATGAAAATCGCAGAATATAGAACATGCTGCGATTTTCACGCAACGCACAAGTGATGCGTGAAAACCAACGCTCATGTACATAAACCCATTAAAATGAATGTGTCCGGATTCTGTGCGGGCGAAATGCGTTCGCATCACGCATTGCAACCGCGCAGAAGACTCGCTCATGTGAAAGGGGCCTAAGGGTGGTGTTACACACAGATTTTTGTGACAGTTTTTGATACCATTTTTTTAGTCAAAGCAGGAAGTGGATACATCAAGAAGGAGAAATATAAGTCCTTCCTACATATCTCCTTCCCAGGGGCATAATGATCGCGGTCGCAGAGGGTGCGATCGGGCCCGGCGGGGAGAGGGAGCCCGCTGCACTCACATGTAATGGGAGTGCTCGGACCGGGCCCGGCATGAAGTACAGAGAATGCCGGGCTCCATCAGAGCGCTCTTCAAACATGAGGGGCCGCAGAATGCCGCTCCCCGCCTCACTGTTCTTCTGAGCTCAGGCGCTTCCTCTGCTGGCCACACATCGCGCTGCTGGCAGCGCGATGTGAGTGTGGGAGCACGTCATCAGGGAAGAGGGTAAGTAGGTGTTTTTTTTTTCCCCATAAAGCTGCAGACTGGAGGCAAAAGGGGGGCAACAACTAGAGTGAGGGGGCACAAAAGTGGGCATCTTTACTGAGGGGGCAGGGCCTAATGTGGAATAACTACTGTGAGGGGGTTCCTAATCTGGAATAACTATGGTGAGGGGGCACATATGTGGGCATAACTACTGTGAGGGGGCACATATCTGGCATAACTACTGTGAGGGGGCCCATATCTGGCATAACTACTGTGAGGAGGCCCATATCTGGCCATAACCACTGTGAGGGGGGCACATATCTGGCATAACTACTGTGAGGGTGCACGTATCTGGCATAACTACTGTGAGGAAGGCATGTATCTGGGCATAACTACTGTGAGGAAGGCACATATCTTGGCATAACCACTGTGAGGGGGCACATATCTGGCATAACCACTGTGAGGGGGCACATGTCTGGCATAACCACTGTGAGGGGGCACATATCTGGCATAACCACTGTGAGGGAGGCACATATCTGGGCATAACTACTGTGACAGGAACAAAGTTGGGCATAACTGCTGTAAGGGGTCCAAGGAGGACAACACTATTTTGAAGGGACCACAAGGTGGGCATTAGTACTGTGAGGGGCCACAATGTGGGCATTAGTACTGTGTGGTAGCACTTAGGGGAAATGTCCTAGATTACCCTGCTATACATTGGCATGGCTCAGTCTTACAGGCCAGCAGAGCGCAGCCCCCTGCTGGTGATTTGACAGGGGCAGTCACCATCTCTTCCTTATGTGATTATTCTTTTTTTCTCTATCACCTAAGGGACCATGTTCTGGATCCAGTGGACATCACACCGACGCCAGCGACACCCTGGATGAGGTAGGACCAGATTTTATTTGGACTGGGTTAGTGTAGCCATGCATTGGGCCTAGGGCTCTTTAACACGAGCAGATGCTGTGCGGGTATTCGCTGTGTGAAAACGAGCCAAGCTCCATTCCGGACAGCAGAGACACGGAGCTTTAACACAACTGATCATACTCTTTACCTCTCTGTGATCTTTTTATTACAAAATCACGGTGACAACTTTATCTGACTGTGATTTTGTAGTAAAAAGATCAGAGAGAGGCACAGAGCATTATCAATCATGTTAATGCTCTGTGTCTCTGCTGTCCGGAACGGGGTTTGGCTCTCTTTCACGCAGCGGATTACCTGCACGGCATCCGCTCGAGTGAAAGAGCCCTTACCTTCAGTTCACACTTGCGCGTTTTACAGCGCGTTCAAACTCGCTTTAAAACGCATAACCGGTGCAACCCAATGCTTCCCTATGGGACTGGTTCACATTTTCGCGTTTTACAGCGCGTTCGGACGCGCTGAAAAACGCCCGACGCATAAACAAGTACTTGAGCTTTTTTTGGGGCGTTTGTCGCGCGTTTTGGCCCATAGACTTCAATGGGAACACGCAATGCCTGTATTTTGCGCGTTTTTGACACTGAAAACGCGTGTTCGAACGCACGTTTATGAATTTGCAACATGCTGGAAAGGCCAAACTTCATATAGACAGGGATATTTGGTCATTGGACAACACTGCAGTCAATCACACAAACGCGCGTAAAATGCGCATTAACTATTGCCAAAAACGCGCGGAAAATGCGCGTCTCAGAAACGCTCAGGTCTGAACCCAGCGTTAGTGTAAAGAAAATATGCCACCTCTTTGTAAAAATGGAAGGGGGGAAGGGGGGCGATCCAAAGTTTGCACTGGGGCCCAGAACACTGCCACTGCTCCTTCCCTTCCTCAAAAAACTGCCACAAAAAGTTGCATGTGATACCACCCTAGAAGCAGTGTTTTGCATAGTTTTAAAACACATGTATAAAATTGTGTTTTAAGATTTTAAATGGCATTTTTACACGCATATTGTTTTTTGGGAAGTTTTAAAGAGAAGCAATCTACGCCAATGTGGAATTTCGAGTCGCACTTTCTACTTTTTACAATTTCCATTTATACTTGTGATCTCTGCTTCATTGCTGTCTTGAATTGGATGGTTTTCACAGTTCTAGTTGATGGACCCCATCAATCAGGGTCCTATGACATGTCCTAATGCCATGTCAAAAAAACTAAAATTCAGGGAAACCCGTTTTATCACAATCCACCAATCTTCCATACTCATGATAATGATCATTGCATTGCAGCCAATCAGTCTTTGGTGAAATCATTCCTACATTCAATCCTACCATCAACATAATAGACTAAACTGGCCAACCAGGGAATCCGTTTTTTTTTAAAATCCTTGAGCACAATGGCAAACGACTGGTCATATTAAGCGGATAATGTCATACATATATAATCTTCGCGAACAATAGCTGACATTTTTCATCCCGGCTGATCATCTTTTTGGCCATCGCAAACAGCTATTCTCACTATGGTCAGAAGATGGCCATGTTTTTCACCTTTAAACTCATCTGTATAGCTAGCTTTACACTGAGTAGAAACGATTTTCTGGACAATTATTGTGAACAAGCAGTCATAAGAATACTCGTTTCTGATAATCATGCGGCCAATCGGCCAATAAATGAGCAAACCCTTCTTTGTCGACTGATTTGTAACTTTCATCAGGATGAAAGAAGCAAAAATTTTCGTCAGTATGTCTCTCTGTGTAATCAGGGATGTACTACCAATTATCAATAGGATGAGGGAGGAATGACCGCCGTAGCAATCATTCTTCTCATATTCACTTTGCATCATTCTGTGTGTTTATCATCCATCGTGCTCACCCTGTCTGAATATTGGGCATTGTAATGGGGCACTAAGGAAATACATAAACATCATGTATCCAGTCCAAGGTCCACAAGTAAGGTATTTATCGTATAGTCTTAGATACCATAAAACTATACGTAAACTATACAAATATATATAATTACTGAATATCAGAAATAGTTATTACTGCTGGGCAAAACTGAGATCAATATTTTAAGTTGTCACTGACCTGGGGGGCTTGTACTTTGCACAGAGTTAAAACAATAGTAGCAGTGCCTCGTTTCACTGTTGCAGTATAAACTGTTTTTTCCATTACATCTGCAGTCGTCGAAACAGTGGTTTGCTCACTTACTGTTTCCCCAGTATCTTTAGGAAATAACGTCTGTGTAGTTAACTGTAGTCCTGAAAAACAAGATTTATGGAAAGTTAAAGAGGACCTTTCACCTATTTAAAAACTAAAAACTAACTATATCTGTGGGCAGAGCGGCGCCCAGGGGTCACCCTGCACTTACTAGTATGTCAGGCACCAGCTCCATGTCGCTCGGTATAGGCCCAGTATCAGAGCTCACTCTGTTGTATGGGCGGAGACTGTATCTGTGCGTGTCACTTAGCTGCAAAGCTAATCAATCATGTTGCACACATGCTCATAGCCTGGGACTCCATAAATATAAATTGGCCAGGACTATCATAAATATTGTTTAGATTTAGCGATGATTTTTTTCCCTATGTGCTGGTATACAGTTGAGCTATAATTCACACCAGCTTGCCAAGCAATGGAGGCCATACCAATACAAAGAAATCACAGAAAAAACTATATATAAACCATCCTGCACGATATGGTATTAAATGTGCGGATGTGTATGGCTACATAATACAAAATCACAGAAAATAATGCACTCTACAAATGGATGCAAGCATAACATATGGACTAAGCCCTCACTAGATAAAATCTGAGACACTTGGTCAATACATTTTGATCAAAATACATCTAAGCCCACCCACGGACGACAAGGGGTGCAGGGACTGTGCTCCTGAAAAATGCGCCACAGCATAAATAGGTTAGTAATATAGTAACCCGCCTGAACTGAGACCACCTTGTCGCCGGTGGGTGGGCTTAAATGTATTTTGATCAAAATGTATTGACCAAGTGTCTCAGATTTTATCTAGTGAGGGCTTAGTCCATATGTTATGCCTGCATCCATTTGTAGAGTGCATTATTTTCTGTGATTTTGTGTTATGTAGCCATACACATCCGCACATTTAATACCATATCGTGCAGGATGGTTTATATATAGTTTTTTCTGTGATTTGTTTGATTTGTCTTGAAGGATTGGCACTTTCATGTGAGAATATGCTCCTATACTGGGAGTTATATTCAAGTGCACTTTTTCCCCACCTATCTAATAGGTGACCTTGATTAGGGTGGTACATATAGGTGTGTGTGTCTCTCCTCCCACCGGTTGCTGATGCACATGGAGGTTACAAGGGCAGCACACCATATGTGCGGGGACTGTGCTCCTGAAAAATGCACCACAGCATAAATAGGTTAGTATAGTAACCCGCCTGAACTGAGACCACCTTGTCGCCGGTAGGTGGGCTTAGATGTATTTTGATCAAAATGTATTGACCAAGTGTCTCAGATTTTATCTAGTGAGGGCTTAGTCCATATGTTATGCCTGCATCCATTTGTAGAGTGCATTATTTTCCATACCAATACAACCAAAGAGTCTATTAGACAGCCCAATTTAACAGGTGATTATTGGAAAGTAAGCATTCCTTCCCGGCAATCATCTGCTTGCTAGCGGAGGAGACCGCTGCTATTACATGCAGTGATCTCCTCCTCAGGATAGGAAGGAGCGATCCTCATGCCATCGCTCTTCCCTACACTGGATCATTGTTTGTTGGCAGCGGATCGTTATTAGGCACCACGATCTGCCACCTGCAAACAATGATTTTTTAGCCTGTCAAAAGATTTAAAGATGACCATCAGGCAATCGGCAGCAGTATTAGGCATCTTTTACACGACCGTATAGTTTTGCAGTCCGCAAAAAACGGATGACATCCGTGTGCATTCCGTTTTTTGCAGAACGGAACATCTGGCCCCTAATAGAACAGTACTATCCCTGTCCGTGATGCGGACAAGAATAAGACAAGTTCTATCTTTTAACAAAACGGAAATACGGAAACGGAATGCATACGGAGTACCTTCCATTTTTTTTGCGGACCCATTAAAATGAATGGTTCCGTTTATGGACCGTATACGGGATGCAAAAAAACTTTGTGTGAAAGAGGCTTTAAACTGCCAGATGATCGCTAAGGAGCATTTGTATTAACACTCGTTAACAATCATCTGGCAGTCTAATCATTGAAAAATCAGCAGGTGTATTACACCCTTAAGGGCTCATTCACACGGCCGTTGCCCCTCCGTTGCTGTATTGGGGCCTGCATACGGCGGGTCCGCAATACACGGGGCACCGGCCGTGTGCATTCCGCATCGCGGATGCGGACCCATTCACCTGAACGGGTCCACAAATCCAGAGATGCTGCAGAACGGAAGCATGGCACGGAACCCCACAGAAGCACTCTGGAGTGCTTCCTGTGGTTCCGTTCCGTGCCTTGCACCACAAAAAGATAGAACTTGCTCTATATTTTTGTGGAACGGACATATCAAGTGAATAGGGCCATGATCCGCATGCGGCTGGCCCACGGTCGGTGCCCGTGCATTGTGTGTGAACAAGCCCTAAGGCTGAGATTAGTTATTTCCATCAGTTATTGTGAAACAAAACTAGTAGTGAAGCCTACTCATACATCAGGTCTAATGAAAAGATTTGCACCTGTTCTGTGTTTTTGACCCGCTTTTAGTTTTGGCTGACAATAACTGATGGAAATAACTGACCAAATAACAGTCTGAACTCAGCCAGAGCCTCACCCACACCAACTTTTCAGAAAACTGCTAAGCATGGTATGAAAGTGCAAAAAGTAATTGTGCTAAAAATCTGCAATTTTTTATTTAATTTTTTTTTTACACCACAAAACTTTACACTACCTTTGATAAACTCCTACCATAGTTGGAAATGCATTGAGAACAACCACATGTTTCCAAACATTTGTACATGGTGTTTTGACTAACCTGGAGAGTATGTTTGTTCTGGAGTAGTGTGCTCATACGTAGTGGAGAGCCTGATCATGGGAGTATGTCCAGGAATTTGTGTTGTTTGTGTAGCCTTTGCTTGTGTAGTATGCAGTGTCTCATGGATCTTGACTGTTGAGGATATTATTGTAAATCTTTCTACTGTTGTGGATGATGAAGTGGAAACTCGACTTTCTCTTGATTCTAGAGAAAATGTTTTATATCAATAAATATTCAATGATCACTTCTATTTTTGACAGCATTCTTACTTTTCTTTACTTTTTCATATATATATTTAATAAACAAAAAAGTTTTAAGAAACAGAATATGTTTTACACAGTATTTTAGAGTCATCAAAGCAGCCCTTTTATACTTGAATGACAGCCTTGCACACTCCTGTCATTCCCTCAATCAGCTTCCATGAGGTAGTCGCCGGGAATGGTTTTTCAACAGTCTTCAAGGAGTTCGCAGAAGTGCTGAGCACTTGTTTGCTGCTTTTCCTTCATTCTGCAGTCCAACTTATCCCTAACCAACTCAATAGGGTTAATGTTGGGTGATTGTAGCGGTCATGTCAAATAACCCTTACAGTACATATCCTGGAGGTGTGTTTGGGGTCATTGTCCTGTTAAAAAACAAGTGATGGTCGCACTAGGCACAAAACAGATGGGATGACATGCTATTGCAGAATGCTTTAGAACGATGTAGTAGCCAGGCTTGTTAAGTGAGCCTTGAATATTGAATAAATCACCAACGGTCACTGCACTGTCCTGGAAAATCAGGAAGATTCCTAATTTCCTTAGTGTTAAACAAGCCATAAAAACTAAAGGAGGTCATTTACTAACAGAAATTCACCTATTTTTGGCGAATTTCTGGTGCAGATTGTGCCTCAATCTGTGACTTTTCCCTTCTCACGCCAGGTCTTAAAAAGGGTGTGTGGCGTGGGCAGGGAAGGGGGTGGGCCGGCAGGCCTGTTCCATTTATCATTTCTACACCTCTTCTAGACAGGCCGTGGATGCGCCGCCTTCTACGTAACGTTGGCGCACGGGGTTATTAAGACCAGTGTCTAAAACGTCAGTCTTAATAAATAAACTTATCATGCTCCTTAAAGTAGTTGTCCCACGAACAATATTCTACAGTTTTCAAACCAGAACCTGGATCTGAATACTTTTGTAATTATATGCAATTAAAAATTTAGCATAGCCACTGAGTTATTCAATAAAATCTGTCTGTATAGCACCATCTGCTGCTTGTTTTTTTCTTATTTCTTTGACCTGCTCACTAAGAAGGCCGTACATGCTCAGTTTCATCCTTCAAATGCTTCCTGAGCTGTGATAGGGAGAGCTAAGACACGCTCCCTTAGCTGCAGCAGAAAAGACAATCTCCTTTGAGCTGTCAGCTTGATATAAATATAGCAGAGCAATGAATGGGGAGATCTCTGGATCCATGTGAGGTACAGGGGAGGTTGTCATGTACTATATAATGGGATCATGGGATAATCCCTTTATAATTGACTCTTTGCCATTTGTCCTCCTGACCCTTCAGAACAAAACACCAGTCAACAGTCATTATGTCCTATACTCAATGTGCTGTTCCCTGGAATAAGGTACATTTGCCCCATTGCTACTACACAAAGCCATCAACTCACTACTTCAGTGCACTAGGAAGAGTTAACTTGCACAATGTTTTATGCCATTGTTTACACTTATACTGTTTTATATGGTAAACTGCATTTTATGTGTATTGTAATATATCCTCAACAGTTCATTTGCACATTGCACTACGACTGCATTGCATTTGGAATTTCTACTTATGTACTATTATGGACTATGCAAAGTTTTGGAAGGGAAAAAACAGACACAACCTTTTGACTGTCTGGTTAATTCTGTTGTTTATGTCTGAAGACTTGTTTATGAAAAGAAGATGGTTGGCACTCCGACTATGATGTTGTTCTGAGTGCAATGTCTTAATACACCACGGCACTCAGAATCACTGGGAGCAATTTAAACAGGAATATGTTCCTGAATTTTGGTGAACTAGAGTAGTCTGCCTTGATTGAATCTTAAGGGGACCAATAAAAGCCTTAACTATTGTCCCTAAAGGTTTTTGGCCGCCTGAAGCACATCCTCACGGGGCTTCTGAATGCTGGTACACGTGGGTATGCTTTAGCAGAGGTCAGTGTTTCTGTATGAACTGACGTATTTTCGGTTAGATGGGTGGTGATTTTGGTCCTATGCAGGCTATTCTCTTGGTTCAAGATTCTTTCTTTCTTTGAGTAGTAGTTACCTGGGGTAGCCCTGTTACAGTTGACTATGTAATTTTCCTATGATTTTCTATATTTCGGGTTAATGTGCTTCTTTATTAGTCAGTGTGTGTTGTGTTACATAGTGGGGGTTGTAGTGATGGTCTTCACATCTCCCTGGTACCAGAGACAAGGTATGCTGATGACCTCTGTGACCCTCCGGAAATGTTAAGATTTGAGAGATCTACACTTTACAGGGGTCTCAGTGCTCTGGCTATGCTTCAAAGCATTCAACTTCAAGGGGTAGTAGCTAGATGTTGAGGGTAGTGATCCCCGACCCCTGATAGTAATAGTACAGACAGGGGGGGGATGTTTTTTATGGATAACTCTGAGACTGGGGGTGGTAGCGTCAGCTGTTGGGAGATGTGAGAACAAGCTGAGGCATTCTCTCCTCCTGGATTTGCTTGATATGGTAACTTGAAATATCTGTAGCTTTACCTGGAACTTCATGTGTGACCTCCAATAAACTACTCACAGGTGACAACCCCTATTGCTCAGTGCCTATCTTCGTCAGTCACAAGCTGATTTCGTGACAGCCCCTGTCTTCGAATTTCTTGGACATTTCATCCAGAAGTTTCACGTAACTCAGGAATACTAACTATTGTCTACAGTCTTAAATTGAGATCTTGGTAATGAGCCCTTTGTTGTTCTGGGATGATTATTGGTGTAGTATAGCAGGGTATTGCAGTCAGAGGGTTTAGTGAAGATGTCAGTAGAGAGTGCACGCGTCTCCTTGTTTAGTATAACCGTGTCCAAGAAGTTAATTCTGGTGAGATCAATGTGTGCTGTAAATTGTAGATCTTTAACAATGTTGTAATGGAAATTGGAGAATGTATGAAAGGATTCAGATTCACCCTGCCAAATGCAGAAGATATTATCGATTTATATTCACCATCTTATGGGATGTGTCTAGAATATAGTATTGATATAGACCCATTTTTCTTAAAAAAATAAATAAAAGTATTTGCATAAGGCAGGAACCCATATGACCCCATCACAGTCCCTTTCTTCTGCATGTAAAAATCTTGAAATATAAAAAGATTATTTTGTAGGACAAATATAAAATCATAAAGCATAAAGTCTGCTCAGATAATGATAGGGCTGAGGTGGATAGGAGAGATGTAATTGCGTCTATCCCTCTTTCGTGTCCAATGGATGTATATAGACTTTTCATATCGAGAGTTATTAGTAAACTAATGTTCTGTAACTCAGAAAATAGGCAAAACGCGAGTCCTATTTGTAATATGTTGTGTTCCGCTGGGGCCAAGGTCCTAAATGAAATGATAACCACTAGATTTGTACCTGTGACCTTGTCTGTATCCCAGTATGTCCTTGATTTATGGATGTCCCTTCCACGTCTGGTAACTTTGATTTTCTGTGTGTTTAGTATACTCGTTGAGGAAAAATATGCTGTGGGCAGTGGTGAGGGGCTGATCTCTCACTGCCTGAACTTGATTAAAGGGAACCTGTCACCGGGATTTTGTGTACAGAGCTGAGGACATGGGTTGCTAGATGGCCGCTAGCACATCCGCAATATCCAGTCCCCATAGCTCTGTGTGCTCTAACTTCAGTTAGAAACTGTATATAAGGAGAGTAGTTAAAGTCCCTAGTTGTCAAATAGGGACCAGTATTTAGTAGAAGAGACTCTGCCAGATGGCACTGGTGATTAGAAGAAGACACTGACAAAGAAATA
The DNA here is from genome assembly GCA_033119425.1 of Bufotes viridis. Classification (NCBI taxonomy): domain Eukaryota; kingdom Metazoa; phylum Chordata; class Amphibia; order Anura; family Bufonidae; genus Bufotes; species Bufotes viridis. Next base: position 175,370,372 of record CM065590.1, read on the forward strand.
CTCTGCCACAGACGCTGGGTCACAAGCCCTTTGATTAGAGGCCCAGCTGGACAACTGAGCCACGGACCCTCGGTCACCAGCCCCTTGGCCAGGATATCAGCCTTCTAAGAGAGAGAGAGAGAGAGATAGCTAGCTCAGGCCTTCCCTCAGCCCAGAACCTTCTTCTGCCAGGGAGGAGACTGGAGAAGCCAGCTCAGTGCCTTGCCTGTATTCTTTTGCACTTGAGTTCCTCCAGTAAAGAAGCACACTGGTTTACTCTAAACCCCGACTCTTTGCGATCTGCCTGCCTATTTTAGAACTCGCATTAAACTTACATTAAAGTCAATGAAGTCAAAGTCACTTGCAACTTATGATCTGCAATAGAAAATCCATCAGGTCTGGATTTTTTGCAACTGTCACAACAAGGCAGCATAATTGTGTGTCACATTGCGACACCATTGACAATCATTAGGTACATTGTTGTGTGATGCATGTCATTGTGTGGCCCTAGCCTAAAGAAGCACGCCCTTGTTTTTATTGTTGGCCCATTTGAATACCACATTAGACATGTGGTAGAGCAATGATTTAGCTTACCAGTCACTGGAGTTATAGGCTCTGATCCCAGCCCCACATGACCCTCTACTTTGACTAGCTAATTCACAAAGCGTCTTTAGTGTGGACTGGATGTCAGGCTCTATATTCACTTCTATGAGACTGACATCAAGGCTACACAAGAATGAATAGAGAAATTGATATCCTAATCACATTAAAGCGTATTTCAGGATTTTGTTATTGATGGTCTATCTTAAGGAAAGGCCTTCATTATATGACCACCAGGGGTGCGACACTGAGCAACCCCATTGATCAGGTATTTCAAGGTAGCACCAGAAGTTGGCACCAAACTACACAGTGAACATAGTGATAGTTGATCCATAACAAAATCCTGGAATACCCCTTTAGGTCAGGGATACATTGTGGCTTTTTGTAGCACTAATGATTGATTTTAATTATTAGATGACAGCTGCAGTCCACAAGATTGCATACAACCTAATATATTAATTTCGACTGTGAATAGGCTTATCAGAACTGGGGTCATGTGGGGCAAGAGCTACACCACTGCTCTACCACAACATCTTATATGTTATTCAAATGGGGAAAAAAAAGGCTAATTTTTTTTTTCTGTGTGAATCAATAAATGCTAAAGTATCACCAACGGTATGTCACCAAAGACTACCCTATCCAACTATTTGCACATAGCTGTGGTTCACCCTATTAAAGTGACAGTTTTATTTTGTTCATTCAAGGCTCTATTTCTGTGTTATGTAATTTTCCTAACATGCAAATGAGGTACTTGGTGCAACAAGGGCATCATTGTTACTCTTGTTGCTCCCAAACTCTCCTCCTATCTCTGGCCAGCCCCTCCCTTGCTGCTTTGATTGACAGGGCCAGGCAAGGGCTGGCCACAGAAAGGAGAGGAGCTTAGGGGCACCAAAGGCCTTAATCTCATAATTTGGGAATGGAACCTCGGATCAACAAAAGAAAAGCAACACTTTAATCATGTGAACCACACCTATGTGTCTAGGCAAACAGTTGGATATGGAGGTGCCTAGTGATAGATTACCTCTAAAGAGAGCCTGTCTACTTTCCTTCTATAGTTGCAGAACTAACAATTCTAGAGCCTCTTTTCTTAGAGACGTACATGTGATATTCCTCTATTATTCCGCCTAGAAACATAGGAGTAAACTGACAGCAGTGAATAACCATTCCACTCTCTCATTGTCAGACTGTGTAAGGATGCTATCAGATTTTTTTGCATATCTAATGTGGCTGTAAGATAAGGGTATATTTATTTCCTAACATAAAATTGCAATTCTTACCTGAAGTAGTGAATGGAGATTTTGTATTGATTGGAGCTATAGTAGGAATTGATGGGTCTCCTAAATTGGACACGATAAAACCAGACGCATTTCAGACTGGGACTCTGTCAACTCGAAATATAAGATTACAAAAATTCTCTGTAAAGACCTTAATTTGCTCAGGTTTGCTCCTCATGAACTGTGTTTCCAATGCCACAGTGTTGGCATGACCACGTACTCTACATGACCACTGCAGCCAACACTCTGCTCAATAGTTAACTGGGATAGTCAGGCACTCTATTGCTGCAACTCCAGTCTCCCAGTCTCACTACAGCAATGACACACCCAACACCTACATGTGACCGTAAAGCCAGTGATTGGCTGCAACAGTCATGTAATTGGGCACGTCATCGCCGGAGGGCTGGAAACATAGACCACCAGAAGCAAAGAAGCAGTGACACTAGAATGTGGGGGAATGAGTAGAAAAGTTTTTATTATTATTTTTTTTTAACATTCTCGGCCTTATACAATTTTTTTATTTTTGGGAGGGGGGACTAGCACTTTGAATAAAACAGGAAGCACAGCTCTGTTCAAAGTGTAGTGGTCGTACTGGGTCAGTGCCGCTCAGCTACCATTAAGACCCTCACCGATCAGATATGAATGGCCTATGCTGAGGATACATCTTATTCCTTTAAACGGTACTTACGAATGCAGGAGATGTTTCCATATTTCCAGTCTGCTTTCTTTGTTTTATCATTAAATTGGCAAATGGCGAGATTTGATGTGCCAGCCTGACGTTTGTAGCCATCTTCACATATATACCGCAAGTGGCTGTTCACTTCATAGCTTTCTGAGAACAGGTTCATCTTCGCATTCTTCACTCTCTTTGGGACACTGCAGACTAGTGAATAATAGAAATTAAAATGTTTAGGTATACACAAGTGTGTATGAAAGATGCAAGATTTTCAGCAGCACATCTCCCTGTGTAATCAGGGATGTGCTGCAAATAATCATCAAATGAAGGGGGAAGAACGACTGCAGCAGCAATCATTCCTGCCCCATTCACCTTACACTGACTTTTGTAATAGGCTGGTGCAAATGAATGCCGATCAATATGTTTATCCTCAATCAACGCTCGTCCTGTCCAACATCGGGCAGTCTAATAGGATCTTAAAGGGGTTCTCTGGGAATGATTTAAAATGACTGCCAACAACCTGTCTCAGACTGTGGGCAGAACTGGTTGCAACCACTTGCAGAGCTGCCTAGGGGGTGAGGGGTTGGGGCCTCACTACATACTACACTCTGGCACTTGCATATACTACTGCATACTATTGGTGAGTTTTACTGTCAGGCTGCTCAGCCATTATGGCATATCATATCCAGGATCATAACATTACCATCTATTGTAGAGCATTGTAGTGAGTGCTGGGATCTGGCCGTACACAAAAGGTGCAATCACCGTTTTTTTTGTCTGGCCAAATCCCAGCACTCATGCGGAAACCGACCAGATCCTCGCTGGGTCCGAATATAGTCAATGTGGTATGGTGATGCACCAGCCCTATAGGGCTATGCCAGATCTGATGAACTCAGGCAGACTTTTCCTCTGCTGGAGGAGTTGCAGCTACACAATTCAATTACTTACATTAATATGTGAATAACAGTCTTTATTATATATTTCCCAAATCTCTGAATAATATTAATCCTGATAGCATGCCGCTGCCCTCTGAAATAGATGTTACCAGGGGCAGACTGGCACTTAGACCTTACCGGTAAATTTCCCAGTGGGCCGATGCTTAGGGGGCTGCTCAAGCCCACCTCACAACCGTCGGCCAGGTACATAAAGATCTGATGTTCTCAGCATTAATTAATGTAGGAGCATCAGTCACACAATCACCTGGCCAGCATCCGCAGGTGCCCTCCTGAATTTAACTGCATTGCCTTCCTCAAGACGATACATTTTCATACTGCGGCACGGGCGGTAGTATTTTGGGCTGTACAGTGGTGTTTGGTTTTGCTGGGGTGGCATTTCGTTCTGCACTATACGGTATTGCTGGTCCCTACCCACCCACTTCTGTTGCCCTTCCCTCTGTCAATTTGGACCCGAGTTCAACACTTAAAGTTTTTTTTCCAGGGCCACTTTAAGTTCCCAGTCCAACCATAGATGTCACAGATGTGACATCACTTATTGTTTCGCCTATTATCAAATAGTGCCACCAAAAAATTCTAAACTACTTCTTAATTTTAAATTCATAACAAATCCTACAGTGCAGTCTGTTATTAACCCCTTCTACAGGCGATTAGAAATTAGAATATCGTGCAAAAGTCCATTTGTTTCAGTAATGCAAATGAAAAGGAATTGCATTAATACAGCTTAAAATTAGAATTTTGTGAAAAGGTTCAATATTCTAGGCTCAAAGTGTCACACTCTAGTCAGCTAATGAATCCATACCCCCTAAGCAAAGGGTACCTCAAAATTGTGACTCTGCAGTTTCATGAGCTGTAAGCCATAATCATCCAAATTATACCAAATAAAGCCTTGAAATATCTCGCCTTGCATGTAATTAATCTATCTCGTATTATTTTGACCTTTTATGTTGCATTACTGAAATAAATGAACTTTGCACGATATTCTAATTTTTCGAGTTTCACCTGTACCTGACCTGACCTTCCTGCCCAGGCCATTTTTTGCAAATCTGACATGTTTCACTTTATGTGGTAATAACTTTGGATCACTTTTACTTATCCAAGCCATTCTGAGACTGCTTTCTCGTGACGCAATTCATGACAGTGGCAAAGTAAAGTCGATATATTTCACCTTTATTTATGAGAAAATCCAAAATTTTGAAAGATTTTGAAAAATTCGCAATTTTAAAAATTTCTATTTCTCTGCTTTTAAAACAGAAAGTGATACCTTATAAAAAATTTATTACTTAACATGGGGAATATGTCTACTTTATGTTGGCATCCTTTTGAAAATGTCATTTTATTTTTTAGGATGTTAGAAGGCTTACAACTTTAGAAGCAATTCTTAACATTTTAAAGAAAATTTCCAAAACCCACTTTTTTAAGGGCCAGTTGAGTTATGAAGTCACTTTGTGGGGCATAGTAGATAGAAACCACCCATAAATGGCCCAATTTTAGAAACTAAACCCTCAAGTTATTCAAAACTGATTTTACAAAATTTGTTAACACAAGAATTAAAGGAAAATGGAGATGAAATTTCTTTAACTTTTTTGGCAGATTTTCCATTTTAATCCCCTTTTTCTGTAACACATTAAGGCTAAACAGCCAAACAAAACTTAATATCTATTACTCTGATTTTGCAGTTTATAGAAACACCCCACATGTGGTTGTAAACTGCTGTAAGGGCACATAGCAGGGCTCAGAAGGCAAGGAGCGCCATATGGTTTTTGCAAAGCAGATTTTGCTGGACTGGTTTTTAGACACCATGTCCTATTTGAAGCCCCCCTGATGCACCCTACAGTATGCACCCTACAGAAACTACCAAAAAGTGACCCCATTTTGGAAACTACAGGATAAGGTGCTAGTTTTATTGATACTTTTTTGAGAGTACATATGATTTTTGATCTCATTATATTACGCTTTTTGTGATGCAAGGTAACCAAAAATGGCTGTTCTGGCAGTTTTTATTTTTTGTTTATTACAATGTTCATCTGATAGGTTAGATCCTGTGATATTGTTACGGTATGAAAATATCAAATATGTCAGATTTCGGTGTCTGGGGGGGAGCATGGGAGCATCAGACGCGTGACGCTAAGCTCCACCCCCTCCCTGTCCTTGCCGCTTGATCCGGAGCCGGTGTCCCATGTGGAGAGTAGGAGAGGCAGTGGGGGAGACGCTGTGTACCTGGCGCGGGGTCCCTGCTTTGTTGGAATGGCTCGGGTCCCCTGGTAGCTGCTACAGCAACGCTGACTGGAGGAGGGGTTCCTCTGCTGGTGGAAGTGGTGAGGAATGGAGCGGACTTGCAGAGGGAGAGAAAGCCCGGTGAGAGCAGGCTATCAGCATGTGCCTGATTTGTTGCAGAGGTGTGTGGGTCTGGGAGAAGAAAACAAGTTCTCTAAAGGTAAAGGAGGCTGGAAATACTATCTGACTTATATTTACCTACAGGACAATCACTGCATTTATTTGCTTAATACTGCTCACTATCTTCTAACTACATGGACAGTCCCTCTAACATTGAGGACACCTCTCAACCCCTGCCTCTCATAACCTCAACTCTGGATTGACTCTTTGCCTTTCCAACAAGTGACTTGTGATACTCCGTTAACTTATTTGCATTAACCCTGCACTGAACCCTGCCTGACAAGCTCCTATTAGATGAGTACAGTATATGTATCTACCTGCTTAATACTGCTCAGTATCTCCTAACCATATGGACTCAAACATTGAGGACACCTCCTAACCCCTGCTTTTCATAACCTGATCTCTGGATTAGCCCTTTGCTTTTATAACAAGTGACTGGTGATGTTTTATTAATCTACTTGCATTAACCCTGCACCGAATTTTGCTAGAATAGGCTCCTATCTGATGAGTATATAATTGAGGAATTCTTGATTTGTAACTTTTTTTTTTTTTAACTAAGTATATCTCCCACAATGCCGCAAAAAAAAAAAGAGGAAGACCAGTACGGGTCTAATAGACACTCAGCTGGAGGTTCTGGCTTAGAAACAAGACAGAAACAAAATGTGCTGAGCAAATATCTACCAGCTACAACTTCTCCTTCAAAAACCCTCAACCAAAGGAAAGAGGGGGAGGAGGGGTCAGATGCTATTTCTGAAGGAAATACAAAGTTAAATAATCGTGAAGGGAAAAAAACGGATGTTAAATTATGCGATTCTGACCCGAGAATGGTGAACGCAATTTTGTGTGTGGTTACAAGACTGGAAACTATGATGGGGAAAGTGGTAACACAGATAGGGGGAATTCAATCAGAGGGGAGCCTAATCAGAGATGATTTGGTGAAGCTGCGTGATCGTATGCAAGAGATGGAGAATAGACTTTCACCTGTGGAGGATCTATTAAGCAAACTTGAGATGGGTAGGAATACCAGCGGGGAAGGAGGAGTCAGATTGTATTGATTTTATGGAAAAATGGATTGTTGAGAATTGTAAGGTTGGGATATTGTCTAAGGCTAGTTTTACACTAGCGGCAAGGATCTCCGGCAGGCTGTTCCAGCGGGTGAACAGCCTGTCGGATCCGTGCTGCCGCTAGTGCACGCGTGCCCCCGGACTACTGCTCCGGCCCCAGTGACTATAATGGAGGGGGCCGGAGTTCCGGCAGCAGTACGGCAATCATGCCGAGAATAAAAGTATAACATGGGGCACACGTGCACTAGCGGCAGCATGGATCTGACAGGCTGTTCACCCGCCGGAACAGCCTGACGGAGTTCCTTGCCGCTAGTGTGAAACTAGCCTAACATCTTTGCTATAGAGAGAGCGCATGGGGTTCCAAGCCAAATGAGAAAGCCAGAAGAATATTCAAGAACTGAATATTGTGTCTGTGTAACAAACTCTGCAGAGACGAGATGCGGCTGGAGGAATTTGTCATGGCGGTCAGGGTCAAACGGAGAAGAAGAGGAAACTGGATGTAAGAGGTAGGTGGTGCTGGATTCCCCTATATGTACAGCGGGTTCACTACTGTCACCTGCATCTCATTTCCCCAAGTATTTGTCAAAATCCTATGCAGGGCTTTTTTTCTGGCGGAACGCACCGGAACGGCGTTCCACCACCTACCATGCTCGACATTTGACATCGCAGCCTGCGATGTATCAGCGGGGTGGGACTGGGAAGAGGAGCTGGGGGCCGGCAACTGCGGCGGCGCCTGCGCGTTCACTGTGCTCCGGCCCCGCCGCTCCAGTACAGTTATAAAATGTGTAATTCAATTCATAATGATTCATGCTGCCCCCTCTGTAGTATAACATTCAATATATCCTACTCACAGGGCTACTGTTATATCGTAATGGAGGCCGGCCGGGCAGACGAGCGGCAGCGTGACTGACTGATGTCACGTGCCTGCGCCGCCTGCTTCATTCATAAAGTAGGCCGGGCAGGCACGTGACGTCAGTCAGTCACGCTGCCGCTCGTCTGCCCGGCCGGCCTGCATTACGATATAACAGTAGCCCTGTGAATAGGATATATTGGGGGCAGCATGAATCATTATTAATTGAATTACACATTTTATAACTGTACTGGAGCGGAAATGGGGGTCTGTGGATGGCAATGTTATGGGGTGGGGGGGGTCTGTGGATGGCACTGTTATAGGATGGGTTCTGTGGATGGCACTGTTATAGGATGGGGGTCTGTGGATGACACTTGTTAAGGGGTGGGGGTCTGTGGATGGCACTGTTATGGGGTGGGGGGGGGGTCTGTGGATGGCATCCACACATCACCCATAACAGTGCCATCCCCAGATCCCCCATTAACAGTGCCATCCCCCGATCCCCCATTAACAGTGCCATCCCCACACCCCCCAGTGCCATCCTCATCTGGGGGGTTTCTTTGCTGGGCTGGACTTTTATAGCCCCCCCAAATTTTACTTGCATCCCTGTTCTCTAAAGGGGCGGTTTTAGGGGGCGGTCCTAGGGGTGGGTAGGGGTGTGGCCAGGGGAGGGGGGGGGGTGAGTTCCACCACCTTTTATCTGAGAAAAAAAGCCCTGAGAAAAAGTATATCCGAATTACTCAGTGGCTACTAGCGCTCAAAGAAAAAAATATGAGAGCATAAAAAGTAGACTGAGGCAGGCTGGGATTACATCAGGATAAAGTATTTTTTTTTTACTCTCCAAAATAAGCAAATGAACGGGTAGATTTGAAGGGCTTGTGTGAAAAGTACTAGTTTAAGGCTACTTTCACACTGCCGTTTCTAGGTCCATCTGTGAGATCCGTTTCAGGGCCCTCACAAGGGGCCCAAAACGGATCAGTTTACCCCCAATTCATTATGAATAGATAAGGATCTGTTCAGAATGCATCAGTTCCGCCTCCATTTCGCTCTGGAGGCGGACACCAAATGCTGCCTGACGATGCAGAACCAAACTAATCCGTCCTAACTTACAATGTAAGTCAATGGGGACGGATCCGTTTTCATTGACACAATATAGTACAATTGAAAACGGATCCGTTCCCCATTGACTTTCAATGGTGTTCAGGACGGATCCGTTTTGACTTTGTCTATGATAATGCAAACGGATCCGTTCTGAACGGATAAAAGCGTTTGCATTATATGTGCGGATCCGTCTGTGCAGATACAAAATGGATCCGCACCAAACGCAGGTCTGAAAGTAGCTTAAGAAGGAATACGGGGTGGGACACAAGGAGTTTATCATGCATGCAAAAGGGGCTCTCTGTTATTACGATAAGTGTAGCAGAATGGGGGGGTTTTGGGCTTTGGTAGTAGATTAGCTTTCCCTGAGAGAGAAGGTTTTATTTTTTTTCCTCTCTTCCTCTATCTCCGATCTGGGTGTTTGTATTATCTTTTAAATGATAAGATTCATTTCATGTAATGTAAGAGGGTTAAGAGAAAAATTAAAAAGGTTTGCTGTTTTTGACTGGATGGGGAGGTACTTACCAGCAATCACCTGTCTACAGGAAACACATTTAGATAAGGAACTTTTGAATTGCATAGTAAAAAGATGGATAGGAGCACGATATCACTCAGTATATACTTCATACTCAAGGGGGGTTTCTATTTTGGTGCATAATAAAATGAATAATTTTGCATTATAGATGCTGCTCCGTCTGTGCAAATAAACAGACGGATCCGCACCAATGCAAGTGTGAAAGTACCCTAAGGCGGATGACTGTGGTAGGTCCCTCTTCCTTCAGTGTAAAATTAATGGTATTTTGATGGTGATTGCAAACATTTATATTCCACCTCCGTATAAGCCTGATGTATTATATGAGTTACAGAAATATATGATTGCGAGACAAGAATGTACATTAATTGCAGTAGGAGATTATAATGCAGTGATGGATCCAAGCAGAGACAACTTATCTAATAGTAAGACTTTGAAGTCTAACAGTAATCTGGCCAGATTGATATCCAAATTTGGATGGGTTGATGTCTGGCAATTATATAATCCAGAAGAAATGGTGTTTTCCTGTTATTTAAAGATGCATCAAGCATGGTCAAGGATCGACATGATCTTCTGTAACAAGAAATTGCTATTAAAAATGATAACATGTATAAAATATGTCCCTATGGTTATGATAGATCATTGTGCACTAGTAATGGAGATTGGGTCCTTGATTAAACAGGATCCTATGATATTTAGATTTAATCCTTACTGGCTAAACTTGCTTAAAGGCAAGGGCAGTATTAAGGAAGAAGGGAATTTTTTTTCTATCTGTAAATAGAGGGTCAGCTAATGAACAAGTTGTCTGGGATGCAGCGAAAGCATTCCTGAGGAGTATACTATATAAACAAGTAAGTAATTGGAAAAAACAAGTAAATAGTAAAACTCAGACTGCAGAACAGAAATTAAAAAAAGCCAAAGAGCGCTGTGCAGAAGATCCCTCACCAGAGAACCTGAGAAATTGGGAAGAGGAACATAAGAAAGTTAAAGAAATATACACTGAAAGATCTCAAAAATCATTATTCTTTCAGGGGGCCAGTTTTTTTTGCTGAGGGTGAAAGGATAGGCAAGCTGTTGGCAAAAATAATTAATAATCAACAACAACAAAAAAAAAAAACTGAAGGGGACAAATAGTGAGAACTCCAGAACCAGATTAGTGGGATTTTTTTGGATTATTATCAGGATTTATATAGGTAAAAATAGTGTATAAAAGTTAGGATCTTTCTAAATATCTTGATGGTATTCCCTTTAAGAGGCTTACTGAAGAACAGGAAAAACAATTGGAGGAGGATATACGACTGGAGGAATTGGTGAGAGCCCTGAATTTAACCAGAGATAGAAATGCCACAGGAGGTGATGGATTACTGTCACCAGTATAGGGGAGGGGAAAACACCAGGACACACACAGAAGGAATAGATTGGAGTCTAGGCCTCAAAGCTAAGGGAGAGGGATGGTGACCTCCTAGGAATCCCTAGACCTCTCCCTGACTCCTGCCAATATGACTCTGAGTAGACCCTGAAGGTGGGAATACTCATACACCGAAACCTTAGCCCTGGAGACCCTGGAAAGCCCTCGGAGTGGTGGCAGGGAATGAGACTATTGGTTCCTTCCCAGATGAAGGAACCAGTGTCTCCCTGAGGCCTAGAAATCAACTAACACAAGCGAACAACAAAATGCAAAACAAAATGTACTTAGCTTAAAGCAGAATGGAGGAGAAGGAGATCCAAAGGAACACACCAGCTCAACCAACTCCAGCTGGAAAAATCAACCGAATGGTAAGCAGTGTGAGTCAGAACTAAATAGGGCCTCAGTAATGACTTACAAGCTGCACCTGACAAGAGGTGTGGTCATACCAAACAACAACACTGCAAGGAGAAAAGAGAGATACTGTCAGATACCCTCACGTGCTGCCAGTCTCTCTGATCTTCTCACCTCTGTCATGGGAGGGACCATGACAATTACCTTTTGAGATTTATAAGGCGTTTAGTCAGGAACTCCTTCCGGAATTAATGGAGGCCCTGATTGAGGCCAAGAGATCAAAAAAAGGTGTCTGGATCTATGGAGGATTTTGATCCCCAAAACTGAAAAAGACTTATTAAAGCCAGAGTCATGTAGACCAATTTCGTTATTGAATACAGATATTAAATTGCTGGGTAGGGTATTAGCTGATAGATTATCAAAAGTAATAAAAACAATAATGAATGAAGATCAGACGGGTTTTATTCAGGGCTGATTGATACATTCTAACATTAGAAGGTTATTTATGAATATAGAAGGGAACAAAGATAAAGATAGTAAAAAAGGAATACTGTCATTGAACGCAACCAAAGCATTTAATTGCGTAGAATGGGAATACTTGTGGGAGGTCCTCAGGCATTTTGGGTTTGAGGACTCTTTCATAAATTGGATTAAGCTCATTTATTCATACCCCAGATCAACGGTAGCGGTGGATGGGGTTATGTCCCTGCCTTTTGTCCTTTCTAGAGGCACTAGGCAGGGATGTCCCCTATCCCCGTTGCTCTTTGCAATTGCAATAGAACCGTTTTCAATTATTATTAGAGAGAGTGAAACTATTAAAGGTTTTCAATATGGTAAAGTAAGGAAAAAAATAATGTTGTATGCAGATGATATATTACTGTTTTTGGCAAACACGAATTTGGAGTTAGTTAGAGTGATGGATATAATTCAAAAATTTAGGTATTATTCTGGTTTAAAAATAAATTGGGGAAAATCACACTTAGGCCCCTTTCACACTGGCAAGTTTTCCACGCAGGTGCAATGCGTGAGGTGAACGCATTGCACCCGCACTGAATCCGGACCAATTCATTTCTATGGGGCTGTGCACATGAGCAGTGATTTTCACGCATCACTTCTGCGTTGCGTGAAAATCGCAGCATGCACTATATTCTGACCAGATCTTTATTATTTTCCCTTATAACATGGTTATAAGGGAAAATAATAGCATTCTTAATAAAGAATGCTTACTAAAATGAAGATGAAGGGGTTAAAAATAATAAAACTTAACTTACCTTAGCCACTTGATCGCGTAGTTGCGATCTGTCTTCTCTCTTCAAGCTTCAGCTAACAGCTAAAGGACCTGTGATGACGTCACATCACATGGTCCAATCACATGGTCCATCTAACCCCTTCATCTTCATTCTACTAAGCATTCTTTATTAAGAATGCTATTATTTTCCCTTATAACCATGTTATAAGGGAAAATAATAAATTCTCCAGAATACTCAATCCGAAACCGGACTTCAGTGATGAAGTCCGGTTTCCGGTCTGGGTACCAAACGCATTACAAACGTTTGCACCCGCGCAGGAAAATCACGCATATTCCCGCAACGCACCCGCCTCTTATCCGGGCGTCAAACATGATGCCCGTGTGAAAGAGGTCTCACTGCCACTGGTTGAAGAGGTAGGTGATGGGTGTTTGAATGTACAGGTAGTGGGTAGGGGAAGTAGTTTCAAATATTTGGGAATAAATATTGCAAAGGATTTGGGTGAATAAAAAAAGTTGAATATATTCCCTCTTATAGTTGAATTGAAAAAAAAAAAATCATATTTGGAAGAGGCTATCAATGTCAATGATGGGACAGATTAACCTGATAAAGATGATCCTTCTCCTGAAGTTTCTTTATGTGTTGCAATGTGCTTCTGTGTGGTTGCCATTTAAGGTTTTCAATATTATCGATAGGGTGATGAGGGAATTTATTTAGAAGGGTAGAAATTCTGGGATAAGGAAGGAAATTTTGCAATTACCAATAAAGAGGGGGGAATGGCACTTCCAAATTGGTATTTATATTTTTTGGTGGCACAATTTTGGTTTATGGCTGGGGATAATATAGCATCTACAGTTGTGTTCAAAATTATTCAACCCCCACTGAAATTGAGTGTTTTGGCCAGTTTGACATTGATTTTGATCATTTCTGTCATCTTGTTTACAATTAAATCAAAGAGGCACTTGTAAGTCAGACAAATATAACATAACATTTATAATGAAATAACCACAAATGTCTTTTCTGTGCTCACATCATTATCAGTTTTATTCAACCCCCAAGTGACATTCAATCTTAGTACTTAGTACAACATCCTTTTCCAGTTAAACAGCTTTTAAACGTGAAGCATCGCTTGACACAAGTGTCTTGCAGCGATCTACGGGTATCTTCGCCCATTCTTCATGGGCAAAAGCCTCCAGTTCAGTCACATTCTTAGGCTTGCGCGCTGCAACTGCTTTCTTTAAGTCCCACCAGAGGTTCTCAATCGGATTTAAGTCTGGTGACTGCGATGGCCACTTCAAAATGTTCCAGCCTTTAATCTGCAACCATGCTCTAGTGGACTTGGAGGTATGCTTGGGATCATTGTCCTGTTGAAATGTCCAACGTCTCCCAAGCCTCAGGTTTGTGACGGACTGCATCACATTTTCATCCAATATCTCCTGGTACTGAAGAGAATTCATGGTACCTTGCACACGCTGAAGCTTCCCTGTACCTGTAGAAGCAAAACAGCCCCAAAGCATGATTGACCCCCCGTCATGCTTCACAGTAGGCAAGGTGTTCTTTTCTTCATAGACCTTGTTCTTCCTCCTCCAAACATAGCGTTGATCCATGGGCCCAAACAGTTCTAATTTTGTTTCATCAGTCCACAGAACACTATCCCAAAACTTTTGTGGTTTGTTCACATGACTTTTGGCATACTGCAGTCGACTCTTCTTATTCTTTGGAGACAGCAAGGGGGTGCGCCTGGGAGTTCTGGCATGGAGGCCTTCATTACGCAGTGTGCGCCTTATTGTCTGAGCTGAAACTTCAGTACCCGCATCTGACAAATCTTTTTTCAGTTCCTCAGCAGTCACACGGGGACATTTCTCCACTTTGCACTTCAGGTAGCGCACAGCAGTCGAAGTCAGCATCTTCTTTCTGCCACGACCAGGTAGCGTTTCAACAGTGCCCTTTGCCTTGAATTTGCGAATGATGCTTCCTATGGTGTCTCTTGGTATGTTTAACATCTTTGCAATCTTCTTATAGCCATTGCCCTTCCTGTGAAGAGAAATCACCTCTTCTCTTGTCTTCCTGGACCATTCTCATGACTTCGCCATGTCTGTAAACACACCAGTAAATGTCTAGAAGGAGCTGAGTATCACGGTCATTTTACATCTGCCTAATTGGTGCTTATTATGCTTGATTGCTGCTCCTTGACATCCACAGGTGTTTTCAATACCTGATCGAAAACACTTGAATGAACCTCTGTTCTTAAGAGTGGTAGTCTTTAAGGGGTTGAATAATTGTGTCAATGAAGAAATCACAAAAAAACATTTAATACTGTATTACAAAAACAATTGATGTCATTTTAGTTGCATTTGGTTCTTTAAAAAGTCCTTGTAAGATTTCATTCTGAACACAATTACAAATGTACACTAAATTCCCAAAACCCTTTACAGCATTGGGGGTTGAATAATTTTGAACACAACTGTATAACTGCACCGCTGTACAGCAAATATATTTTTATTTTGCTACTATTACCCAACAAAAAGAGCTTTATAACATAACTGCACCGCTGAACTGCAAATATATTTTTCTGTTGCCACTAATACATGACAAAAAGGGCTGTAATTTTCGCCCATCACCACACAACGGCTAATAAGCTCTTTATTCCCACTAATGCAAGCCAAAAAATGCTTTAGAACATATAACTGCACCGCACAAGGGCAAATAAGACGTAGAAATATTTCCTTGTAATAAACCCTGTTAATGCCTGTATCAAACAGCACTTGCACCCTAATAAGACAGGTTTGCTGGAATTACAGAGCTGTATAATGGCAATTTGGATCCCCAGTCAGTGCAGCCAGGTGTAATAGGATTATTCCTATTACCCATGCTGTAACCTCCCCTACTGAACCCTGTTCTACATAAATTTTGCAGAATTATTCCTCCTTATCCTTTCCCTACACCTTGAATAATCTTTCCCTGCACTTGTAAATCGTTTGCATGTTGCATATTGCAGGCTTGTTGCATAGGGCCCAGAGGTTCAGGCTTTGGGGTTGAATAAACAGAACTCTTGTTCCCTAGATGCAGAAAAAAACGTGCCCCTCAGTTTGAAATCGGAGGTACAATAGAGGTCTCATGTACCTCTATAGCACCTCTGTTATGGCTCCACACAAAACCAAGCCATAATATAGCCATATATAACGTTACAACTGAAATTCTGCAGTCATGGTACATTGTGTGATCAATTATTAGAACAGGAAAAGTGACAGAAAAGCACAATGGGTAGTAGAGCTTCCCCTAGAAAAATAAATTGTGTGACGAGTGCATACAGTACCATTACTGGTTTGAATATTCATATATCCTTTTGAAATCCAAAATAAATATAAGCAGGAGGTTAATATGAAAAATATAGATACAGTTTATATAAAATAAAAGGTTACAAGTAACAGCGTAAGCTATTTTAAACTATGTGCAGACTTCGCAGATTTATTACAGACTTAGGGCTCATGCACACGACAGTATGCATTTTGTAGACCGCAAAAAATACATGTGACATCCGTGTTGCATCCATTTTTTGCGGATCATTGTAATAATGCCTATGCTTGTCCGCAAAATGGACAAGAATAGGACATGTTCTATCATTTTTTGTGGGGCCACGGAATGGACACACTGATGTGGACAGCACACCTTGTTTTTGTGGACCCATTGGAATGAATGGATCCGCATCCTATCCGCAAAAAAACTGAAACAGACAGGGGAATAACATACGATCGTGTGCATGAACCCTTATGGTGCGGAACTGTAGTGAACAGGGTTTTGAGAAGTCCCTTCACAAATAGCAGAAAAAAAAAATTATGTGGATTTTAAGGCATGGAGTAGATTGAAAAATATATATCATGGATTTGGTGCAGAATTTTGCAACAGAGTTAAGCCTTTGGTTTGCATATGCAGAAAATCCACAGAAAAATCCCTGTGACAAACAGTGATTTTTAATGTAGCCTGGCTATCAGCTATAACACGCGACTGTAGGCTAATAACAAGCTAGTGGCAAATTATTCCAGCTCTGAACGGTTCCTTTCTGGTTATAAGCGGTGTACCCCAAGTGCAAGTCCTTAAATTCTATTATTAGGATTACTATTAGGAGTAATTATACAGTGTCTATTTTTGCAGATAACAGCAAGCTAGAGTACATAAAATACAAGTCTTAGTAACATAGTAACAATTTGTAAAGCTGAAAAAAGCTAAAAAAAAGACAGATCCAACCAGTTCAGCCTGTTATCCTGCAATTGATCCAGAGGAAGGCAAAAAAAAACAAAAAAAAACCTGTGAGGTAGAAGCCAATTTTCCCCATTTTAGGGGGAAAAAATTCCTTCCTGACTCCAATCAGGCAATCAGAATAACTCCCTGGATTAACAACCCATCTCTAGTAGCTATAACCTGTAATATTATTACACTCCAGAAATACATCCAGCCCCCTCTTGAATTCCTTTATTGTACTCACCATCACCACCTCCTCAGGCAGAGAGTTCCATAGTCTCACTGCTCTTACTGTAAAGAATCCTCTTCTATGTTTGTGTACAAACCTTCTTTCTTCTATACTTGAGTGGCCCACCTCCAGCTCTGCTATGTCTGCCTTGTTCACAGGAGCCCAGAACTGTACACAGTACTCCATGTGTGGTCTGACTAGTGATGTGTAAAGCTGCCAGACACTAAATGCTACAGCTTAAAGGGGTTATCCTTTTTTTTTTTTTTATCTCAACAAGTATAACCCCTTTAAGTGTCTCTTTATATCACCCAGTGTTTTACCATTTAGTATGTAAGGGTGACTTGCATTATTCCTTCCCATGTGCATAACCTTACATTTGTCAGTGTTAAACCTCATCTGCCACTTCTCTGCCCAAGCCTCCAATCTATCCAGATCCCTCTGTAGCAGTATACTGTCCTCTTTTGTGTCAATTACTTTATACAGTTTAGTGTCATCTACAAAAATTGATAAGCCTTCTACAAGATCATTAATAAAGATATTGAAGAGGATAGTGCCCAATACTGACCCCTGGGGTACCCCACTAGTGTGACAGTGACCCAATCTGAGTGTGTACCGTTAATAACCACCCTCTGTTTTCTATCATTGAGCCAGTTACTTACACACATACACAGTTGTGGGTAAGTAATGTGGGTAAGCGCTGCTTCCTCTTCTCTACACTATGGGTCGTCTCCTCTGGAACGGTGATGTAGTGTAAATACAAGTACTTACTCTATTCAAGTGAAACTTCCGAGATGATGGGCAGTGTAATGAACAGGAAGAAGTGCACGCATAGAGCGCCGCCTCCTCTTCAAACAGCCGATCGCCGGGGTCGTCAAACCCACACCGATCAGATATTGCTGACATATACTGACTATAGCTCATCAAAATAAATGGCAGGACAACCCCTTTAAATGTCCGTCTATTACATTGCTTAACTCTCTTAGGATATAGGGGTGTATGCTATCTGGACCCTGTGATTTGTCTTTTTAAGATGTCACGGCACTTCTTCTGGGTCAGACAGGCCACATTTAGGCCTCTTTCACACGGGCGTTGCGGGTGCACTCCGTCAAACAGTGCAGGTGCGTTGCGGGAATCGCCACGATTTTTCCCTGCGAGTGCAAAGCGATGTCATGCGTTTTGCACGCGCGGGAGAAAAATCGGCACTTTTGGTACCCAGACCCGAACCTGCACTTCTTCACAGAAGTGCATGTTTGGGTCGGAAATTGTCCCGCTGGTATTATTTCACATTATAACGTAGTTATAATGTAAAATAATACCCTTGGCCATCTTCCTAATGTTTAAACCGGTGCAGAATGGGTTAAAAATAATAAACTAATAATAACTTACCTGGTCCATTTGATCGCGAAGTCCGGCATCCTCTCCGTTAGCTTGCTAGTAGGAAAGGACCTGTGATGATGTCACAGCATCACATGGCCCAATCACCTGCTCCATCACTATGGTGATGGAGCATGTGATTGGTCCATGTGACCATGTGACATCATCACAGGTCCTTTCCTACTAGCAAGCTAACGGAGAGGATGCCGGGCTTCGCGATCAAATGGACCAGGTAAGTTATTATTAGTTTATTATTTTAACCCATTCTGCACCGGTTTAAACATTAGAAGATGGCTAAGGGTATTATTTTACATTATAACTATGTTATAATGTGAAATAATACAGAACCGATTACACATCCCGATGGTTGCATAGCAACCATGCGGGAACATCGCAAAGCATCCACACTTGCTTGCGGATGCTTGCGATTTTCCCGCAGCCCCATTCATTTCTATGGGGCCTGCGTTCCGTTAAAAACGCAGAAGATAGAGCATGCTGCGATTTTCACGCATCGCAAAAGTGATGCGTGAAAATCAACTGTCATGTGCACAGCCCCATAGAAGTGATTGGGTCCGGATTCAGTGCGGGTGCAATGCGTCCTCCTCACGCATTGCACCCGCGCGGAAAACTCGCCCGTGTGAAAGGGGCCTTATTGGGGAGTTTACTTTAATACTCTGCATTTCATCTGGCATTTCATTTCCCTCAGTGAATATATCGGAGAAAAAAATATTTAATAATTTCACTTTCTTTTCATGGCTCTCTACCACCCCTCCCTCATCACTCTTCAAAGGGCCAACACTTTCAGGTTTAACCTTTTTATCGCTTATATAATTGAAGAACATTTTAAGGTAAGTTTTACTCACTTTGGCAGTAAGCCCCTCTGTCCTTAGCTTGGCTGCCTTTATCTGTTTTTTACACATTCTGTTTTTCCTTAGGCCTCTTAGTAAAATGTGCATTAAGGGGATAAATTTAAAAAATTAACTCACCATATCCACTTGATCGCGTAGTTGCCGATCTCTCCTCTCTTCTTCATTCATTAGCTGTCGGCTAAAGGACCTGTGATGAGGTCACTGAGCTCATCACATGGTCCAATCACATGGTCCATCACCATGGTGATGGACCATGTGATTGGACCATGTGATGTGACGTCATCACAGGTCCTTTAGCTCGTAGCTAATGCTTGAATAAGAGAGGAGAGATCGACAACTACGCGATCAAGTAGACAAGGTAAGTTTATTTTTTTTATTTTTAACCCCTTAATGCACATTTTACTAAGCATTCTGTATTTAGAATGCTATTATTTTCCCTTATAACCATGTTATAAGGGAAAATAATAAAGATCGGGTCCCGTCTCTTAACAACCTTGCGGGAAAATCGCACTGCATCCGCACTTGATTGTGGATGCTTGCGATTTTCCCGCAGCCCTATTCACTTCTATGGGGCCTGCGTTGCATGAAAAACGCAGAATATAGAGCATGCTGCGATTTTCACGCAACGCAGAAGTGATGCGTGAAAATCACCGCTCATGTGCACAGCCCCATAGAAATGAATGGGTCCGGATTCAGTGCGGGTGCAATGCGTTTACCTCACACATTGCACCCGCGCGGAAATCACGCCCGTGTGAAAGAGGCCTTATAGTTTTTTTAGTGCTTTTTCGCTACTTTTCTGTTTTTGCACAGTAATTCGACTGCTTTCTGTTTGTTTTTAATGCCCCCTCTGCATTTCTTGTTATATACATAGTTTTTTTATCTTGGTCTTTATCCTTTGATTCCCTCTCGCAATTAGGGTCCATTCACACGTCCGTGTGTGTTTTGCGGATCCACGAATCCGCAAAACACGGACATCGGCGATGTGCGTTCCACAATTTGCGGACCGCACATCGCCGGCACTCTCATTGAAAATGCCTTTTCTTGTCCGCAATTGCGGACAAGAATAGGACATGTTCTATTTTTTTCGGGAACGCAATTGCGGACCCATGGGACATCGTCTGTCCCCATTGAAATGAATGGGTCCGCAATTCCGTTCCGCAAATGCGGAACAGAATTGCGGACGTGTGAATGGGGCCTTAGAGTTTAGGATACTTTTATAAATAACCCATTTCCTGGCTGTAATTTTATTTTTCAGGACATTGTCCCAGTTAGTGATGCTAATGACCTCTCTAAGCTGATCAAATTTAGCTTTTTGGAAGTTCAGCGTTTTTGTTCCTTTCTGAAACAGCTAAAATAACTATAAGTTAATTATATTATGGTCACTATTTCTTTGATTTCCTCAAACCTGCACATCTGTTGTTCTGTCAGGTCTATTGATTACCTCTTGGGGATTAACCTGATGTCCCGATTCTTAATGGAATCACAGAGGGAGGGGGCCCCCTCTCCCCATCACCCGCTGCTCTGTTCTGGCAGCGGGTGATGGTTCCCATGGCTTGCCATGGTGATGGTAACTCTGATCAGACTTCTGCTAAAGGCAGTAGTCTGATCAGACTGTGTAAAGTAAAAAATACAGTACAGTACACTATATAGTGTACTGTACTGTATTATACAGACAGTAGACCCACTGGATCTTCAAGAAGCAAGTGGGTACTGGGTCCAAAATAAAACCACATATTTATTATTGAATAAAAATTAAAAAAATAAAATACACTACACATATTAGGTATCGCCGCGTCCGTAAAAACCTGCTCTATAAAAATATCACATGACCTAACCCCTCAGGTGAACACCATTAAAAAAAATGGTGTAAAAGAAGCCATTTTTTGTCACCTTACATCACAAAAAGTGTAATACCAAGCAATCAAAAAGATGTATGCCTCTCAAAATAGTACTAATCAAATCGCCATCCCATCCTGCAAAAAATACATAGCACAATCGCCCAAAAAAATTTAAAAATATGGCTCTCAGACAATGGAGACACTAAAACATGATTTTTTTTTTCTAAAATGCTATTTAAAAAAATGTTATTGTGTTAAAGGTAAAATAAATAAAAATAGCATACATATTAGGTATCGCCGCACCCGTAAAAACCTGCTCTATAAAATATCACATGATCTAACCCCTCAGGTAAATACCGTAAAAAAATTAAATAAAAACATTGTCAAAAAAAACATTTTTGTCACCTCGCCTCACAAAAAGTGTAATAGCAAGCGATCAAAAAGTTATATGCCTCCCAAAATAGTGCCAATCAAACCGTCATCTCCTCCCGCAAAAACTGATACCCTACATAGGACAATCGCCCCAAAAAACTAAAAAAATGATATTATTGTGCAAAACTTAAATAAATAAAAAGTATACATATTATGTATTGCCGCGTCCGTAACAACCTTCTCTATAAAAAAAACACATGACCTAACCCCTCAGGTGAACACAGCAAAAAAATTTATATAAATACGGTGTCAAAAGCCAATTTTGTCACCTTACATCACAAAAAGTGTAAAAGCAAGCGACCAAAATGACATATGCACCCCAAAATAGTGCTAATCAAACCGACATCTCATCCTGCAAAAAATGAGCCCCTACATAAGACAGTCGCCCCCCCAAAAAAAGGCTTTCAGAATGTGTAGACACTAAAAAAATAATTTTTTTCAAAAATGCTTTATTATGTAAAGCTGAAACAAAACCCCCCAAAATAGTCATATTTGGTATTGTCGCTTCCGTAACAAGCTGCTCTACAGAAATAGCACACAATCTAACCTGTCAGATCAACGATGTAAATAACAAAAATAAAAACGGTGTCAAAACAGCTATTCTTTTGCAAATTTTCCATTTTAATCCATTTTTCCAGTAACAAAGCAAGGGTTAACAGCCAAACAAAACTCAATATTTATTGCCCTGATCCTGTAGTTTGCAGAAACACCCCATATGTGGTCGTAAACTACTATATGGCCAAACGGCAGGGCACAGAAAGAAAGCAACACCATATGGTTTTTGGAAGGCAGATTTTGCTGGACTGTTTTTTTTACACCATGTCCCAGTTGAAGCCCCCCTGATGCACGCCTACAGTAGAAACTACAAAAAAGTAACTCCATCTAAGAAACTACACCCCTCAAGGTATTCAAAACTGATTTTACAAACTTTGTTAACCCTTTAGGTGTTCCACAAGAGTTATGGCAAATGAAGATGACATTTCAGGATTTCTATTTTTTTGTTACCTTGTTACCAGCAGTTTACGACCACATATGGGGTGTTTCTGCAAACTACAGATTCAGGGCAATAAATATTAAGTTTTGTTTGGCTGTTAACCCTTGCTTTGTTACTGGAAAAAATGGATTAAAATGGAAAATTTTCCAAAACATCGAAGTTCTGAAATGTTATCTCCATTTGCCATTACCTCTTTTGGAACACCTAAAGAGTTAACGACGTTTGTAAAATCAGTTTTGAATACCTTGAGGGGTGTAGTTTCTAGAATGGGGTCAATTTTGTCTGATTTTATTATGTAAGTCTCACAGAGTGACTTCAGACCTGAACTGGTCATTAAAAAGTAGATTTTGGAAAATTTCTGAAAAATTTCCAGATTTGCTTCTAAACTTCTAAACCTTGTAACGTCCACCGACCCCCCAAAAAATAAAAATAAAAATGTCATTCCCAAAATGATCCAAACATGAAGTAGACATGTGGGGAATGTAAAGTAATAACTATTTTTTGAGGTATTAATATGTATTATAGAGGTAGATAAATTGAAATTGCTAATTGTTCAAAATTTTGGGAAAATTTTGTATTTTTTTATAATTAAAAATGAACTTTTTTGACTCAATTTTACCACTGTCATAAAGTGCAATATGTGACGAAAAAACAATCTCAGAATGGCCTGGATAAGTAAAAGCGTTTTAAAGTTATTCACACAGTGGTCAGTGGTCAGATTTGCAAAAAATTGCCTGGTCCTTAGGGTGAAAATGAGCCCGGTCCCTAAGTGGTTAATAAAGTCCAGTATGATCAACCATCTAATTGGGAAAGCTAATTGCCTTTAGTTATTAACAGGAACCTGGTTCCTTTATGAGATCCACAGGTTTCAGTTTCCCACTCTATACTTACGACAAACACCTATCAGTATTTTATTATCGTTTTTCCCACCATATATTTCTACCCACAGTGACTCCACATGTTCATTACTCCCACTTATATCTCCCCCCCTTTTACATTTTATATGACTGTAACCCTGTAAGTTAACCGTCCAGTGTAGCTATCATCCACCCATTGAGGTGCAGTCCTTCCCTACCATAGACCACAAAGAGGTTGGCCAGGTCTCCAGGAACCTAAATCCCTCCTTCCTACACCAGTTCTTGATCCACTCGCTAACCTTCCTAATGCTTTTCTGGTGTGGCTAGTGGAACAGGTAGTATTTCAGAAAGTACTACCTTTAAGGTCCTAGCCCTGAGCTTACGACCAAAGTTCCTGAAATAATTTTTAAGGATCCTCCACCTACCTCTAACTTTGTCATTGGTACCAATGGGCCCCATAACTGCTGGGTCTTCACCAGTCCCTCCCAGTAATCTATCAACCCAAACCACGATATTTTGAACTTGAGCGTTGGAAAGACAACACTCTGTTTGATGATCCTGGTCTTTGTGACAGTTCACTCTATTTGTACCACTGATGATTGAATCTCCCACTACCGTCACCTGCACTCTTGGTCCCCTCCTTGGTGGACCTGACATTCCCCTGACTGACAGAGGAAGTATCTTGCTGCAGCAGTGCCATCCCTAAACTGACATCTCCCTTATCTGCCAATGTGGCATTCTTATTGGGGTCCAGAGTAGGCTAGACTCCCTGGCACTCTTACCTCTTGCCTTCTAACCCAGCTAGCTACCTCACTTTTCTGCTCCTCCATACTACCACCCTTCCCATCATCTACCTCAGTGAGCAGCAAACTCTTTTCCATATTGTCAAGGCATCTCAGTGTTGCAATTTGCTTATTTAGATGCAGTACCTGAATCTAAAGTCACTTAATCTCAAATCACACACTTAAAGGGGTATTCTGGTTCAATTAAGTTATCCCCTATCCACAGGGGATAGCTATTAGATTGGTGGGGGTCCTAGCTTTGGTACCCCCACCGATCACAAGAACAGGGGCCCCGTACCCTGCATCCCCCCTAAAATGAATGGAACGGCCGGTCGGGCATGTTTGCGGTCGCTCCATTTATTTCTATGGGAATTCTGGAGATAGCCGAGAGATAGGGAATAACTTAATCTAACCAGAATACCCCTTTACGACAAAACACAGTTTAGATCGAAACTCACTAACTTTTTTAGTCTATTCTTAAAGGTGCTGTTCCCAAACCAGCTGAATACCAGTCTGCAGATTTTTTTCCTCTGGATACAAAGGAAAAACTATAGCTCAAAATGGTCACATGACACAAGAGGAGTAGGTCACCTCCATGGGCAGCGATTGTCTGCAGCCAGGTCAAACCAGATGTTTACATTGTGGGAAAACAGCGGTGCAGTTAATGCCTGGAGGAGAAGAAGCTGGGAGCCAGTGCTGGGAAGCAGCAGTAAGTAAGCCTCCTTTCACAGGTCTGGCCAAGAAGGTGGTTTGCAACTCCCCCAAAGTTGCAAAACCCCTTTAATATTAATATTATTTAACTAATTTCATCTAAGCATTTTTCAAAATATCAAGTGATCAAAATGCTGTATATACCCCAAAATGGTACCAATAAAAATGCCACCTCATTCCGCAAAAAAACGAGCCCTCACACAATACCATAGCCAGAAAAATGTAAAAATATGGCTCTAAGAAAACACAAAAATGTCTTTTTTTCTAAAAATACTCTTATTGAGTAAAACTTTAAAAAATGTACATATTTAGTATCACCGTGGCTCTATAAAATTATTACATTATCTACCCCATCAGATGAACGTCAAGAAAATGAATAAAAATTACACCAAAACATCTTTTTTTAGTCACCTTGCCTAAAAAAAGTCAACATAATATCAATATCAAGTCAACATAATATCAAGTCATAAAAGAGTCTTATACACCCAAAAATGGTACTGATAAATACAGTCTGTCCTGCAAAAGGAAATCCCTCGAACATCTACTTTGGCAGAAAAATTAAAATGTTATGGATGTTAGTATATACAAACTATAACAGATTTTTTAATAAAAATGGATCTCATTATGCAAAAGTAGCAAAATATAAAAAAATAAAATAAAAATGTGGTATCGCCATAATCATATCAACCTGCCAAATAAAGTTATCATATCATATATGCCACACAGTGAACTTGATAAAAAATAAAAAAAACTGACAGAAATTCAATTTTTGCCCATCTCACCTCCCACAAAATGGGATAGAAAGCCAAATGTACCTCAAAATGGCTCTTAAAAACCATTTCAGCAAATTCCATGTTAGAAAATCCAGATCCCGCTTCTTTCCTTCTGAGCCCTGCCAAACAGCAGTGGGTAGCAAATTGTGGGGTGATATTCTTCTGTTATCCCTTGTAAAAATGAAATTTTTGCCTAAAGCACCATGTCATTTTTCATTTTCAAAGATAAGTGCTATAAATTCTATGAAATACCTGTTGGGTCAAAGTGCTCATTACACCCCTTAAAAATTCCTTAAGTGGTGTAGTTTCCAAAATGTCATTGTAGTAGTACCTCAGGGTATCTTCAAATGCCGAAGACCATTCCTGAAAAACCTGCTCTCCAAAAATCATACAGCGCTTCCTGCCTTCTGAGCGCTGCTGTGTACCCATACATCAGTTTACGACTATATATAGAGTGTTTCTGTAAATTGCAGAAACAGGGTAATAACTGTTGAGGTTTGTTTTGTTGTTAACCCTTGATGAAAAAAAATAGAT
This sequence comes from Bufotes viridis, assembly GCA_033119425.1. NCBI lineage: Eukaryota > Metazoa > Chordata > Amphibia > Anura > Bufonidae > Bufotes > Bufotes viridis. Next base: position 175,396,433 of record CM065590.1, read on the forward strand.
TAAAATAGAAAATCTGTAAGAAGTGACATTTTTAAATTCATCTCCATTTTGCTTTAATTCCTGTGGTATACTAAAAGGGTTAATAACATTTATAAAATCCGTTTTGAGTAGTTTGAGGGGCTTAGTTTCTAAATTAGGGTATTTTATGGGTGGTTTCTATTATGTAAGCTCATCAAATTAACTTGAGAGCTAGATTGTTCCTTAAAAAAGTTGATTTTGGAAAATTTCTAAAATTGTTTCTAAAATGTTAAACCTTCTAACGTCCTTACAAATAAAATAACATTACAAAAATGATGCCAGCATAAGATAGACATATAATGAATGTTAAGTAATAAGTGTTTTATGAGGTATAATTATTAGAAACCAGTAAATTTTTCAAAATTGTAGGTAAATTTAGATTTTTTTTTATAAATAAAGGCAAAACATATTTACTTAAAGTTACCATTACCATGGCGTACAGTGTGTTACGCAAAAACAATCTCAGAATTGCTTGGATAAGTAAAAGCATTCCAAAGTTATTACCACATATAGTGACTTATGTCAGATTCGCAAATTAGGCCTGGTCAGGAAGGGGGTAAGTGGCCTGGTCTGCATTGGTTAATAGGTTAATACATGATAATATCCTGTATTATCCTGACTTCCTCATTTGCTCACAAGAATAGGTCTGTCCTTGGTAAACCCATGTTAGTTATCACTTAAGATAATATTTATGGCCACGTACTCATGTTTGTAGACACAGTGGTTTCCTCAACTATGTTCTCAGTAACATAATAGATCAGGATGTACTGTACAGAGCAGTGCTGGCACATCAGCTCCATATAGATATATATATATATATATATATATATATGAAACAAATAGCTATTTAGTAGCTCTGCCTTTCCCTAATGACCATCTCCTCGTTACTGTTGTTTAAAACTAAAATAAGATTGTAAGCCCTGTATGATGTAAGTGATGACACTGCAGAATGTGTTAACACTATGTAAGCTTTAGGGCTCATGCACACGAGCGTTGCTGTTTTGCGGTCCGTTTTTCACGGATCCATTGTTCAGTATCTGAGTTTTTTCCCTCTAATTTAAGTCCTCTTCCGTTCTGTTATTGCACAAAACATATCTGTATTGTTTCCGTATTTGATCCTTTTTTTGCGGATCGTATACTGAAACAGTAACTTATTAATCACCAAACACATGAGCAATATGTGCTGGGAAAAGCATTTCTACAGTATGGATCCGCAAACTACGGATGAAATACGGATGACATACTGATGTGTTCCATGTGCATTCCGTATTTTTTGCGGACCCATTGACTTGAATGGGGCCTCAGACCGTGATTTGCGGACATTAATAGGACATGCACTACTTTTTTGTGGAAAGGACATACGGAAATACGGAAACGGAATGCACACGGAGAACCTTCAGTATTTTCTCCAGCCCTATTGAAGTGAGTGGTTCCGCATACGGTCCGCAAAAAAAACGTAACGGAAAGAAAATACTGTCGTGTGCATGAGCCCTTACTCTGAAACATGGATCCCAAAAGCTGCCATTACAATCCAGACAACAATATTAGAAGAAAAAACAACAATAAAAATATAATAATAATTACACCTAAACACAAATTTTAAAAGCGTTATGAAAGAACAGATGAACATATTTTCGGACATTATTTATCAGTGTGGGATAAGATTATGGCTAATAGAAGCTGGGGCATTTACAATTCTTCTACAGTTTACGTTTCATGTACATCTACTGTATGGCAAATGCCAACTCAATGATTAATTTCCTTATGTTAAGAATTATTACATTTTTCAGAACATGAAAGAGTTTTGCATGTCTTGTAGAGTAAATGTTGTGAAAGGTGTAATAATCTACTTACCACTATTTTCTTAAAGTTCTATCACGGCAGTGCATGACATTTGGAAAATACTGTAGCTCGTCCTCTTGACTGTACAGCAGTTTCACCTGGTAAAGTATAAAGACAACTCTCAGCAAGTTGCTCAGAGTACATTCACAAGCCTGAAAAACATATATCTATAATGCCCAAACAGTTCAAACAATTGTGAGAACTCCATGCACTGCTCAGATAGGACTTGAAGAAAAAGGAGTCCTGCATTGACTACCACTACTACAATACATAGATACATTTTTAGCATCAAATTTACAATTTATACTGTATCTTAACTAGATTTTGCAACTATAATTTATCTATAGTATGTCTGTGTTCTTCATGTACTGCATTACACACAATGCTACAACACATCACAGAGTGGAACGTAATGTGCAGCAGTAAGGCCTCTTTCGCACGAGCGAGTTTTCCGCGCGGGTACAATGCGTGACATGAATGCATAGCACTCACACTGAATCCTGACCCATTCATTTCAATGGGTCTATGTACATGAGTGGGTTTTTTTCATGCATCAGTTTTGCGTTGTGTGAAAAATGCAGCATGTTCTATATTCTGCATTTTTCACGCAGCCGTCTTCCCATAGAAGTGAATAGGGCTTCAGTGAAAAACACATGGCAAGTAAAAGTATCATAACTCAGGAACGGAGTCTCGAATCAACAAAAGAAAAACAGCATTTTAATCAGGTGAACTACAGCTACGTGTCTGTGTAAACAGTTGGATAGGGAGGTCACCGAAGGCAGATTACTTATAAACTGTAATTCACTTGGATGGTACTGTGATACTCGTTGAAGCTATGACTAAGGATGATACGCAGTTACTTGTCCCTAACGTGTTAGGGACTAGCACTTTTTTCCTGATGTTTTTAATGTGACAGATACACTTTGAAGTTTTATGGAGTGCTAGTTGATCTCCCATTTCTTTTTCTTGATACTATACTACTCTGCATATTTTGCAGGGCCAGATCTCCTATTGTTGTAATTGTTAATTAGTTTATTACTATGTAATGTATGATTTTGCTGATGTTATATAAGTAAAAATATCCTGTTGATAGGTAATAAATTCTGTTCATAGGAAAAGTCTTGCATTGAGGAATTTTCACTCCATTATTTTTGACAAACTCTGTAATGCAGGCCCTCAAATGGAGCCTCCAACACAGATGTGAACATAGCCTTATATCGGGACATTCTTGGCCCTGCAAAGAAACAGTTCATTTACTGCAGCACTCACCTCCAGTTTTTTATAGGAGACACGGACTATACTGGTCCAGACGTGGCCAGGTGAACAGTCCAGAGGTAGAAAAATGTGCAGCTCCTTTTCCTTAAAAAACAATGTTTTATTCTTTCACATTTTCATTTAAAATCCATGTGTACAAACGGAGAAACTGTAGTAGAATGTGACGCGTTTCGGGCCACTTACATATGGGCCCTTCATCCAGACATGTGATTGGCCCTGCCTACACCTAGCCAACACTACACAGCAATGGTCACAGGGTATTACAGATCTGTGTAACTGGTAAGCCGTGACAATGATAGAGGTGATAAGAACACCAGTAGTAATCTAGTCTTCTACCTAGTGTAAAGGCAGCCGTACACATTCAGTAGCTGTTGGCTGAATGATCGTTTGGCCGACAGCTAACTCTCCCCACTCCCTCCTTCCTATACACATACATATTCAGTTTGGCCAAACATGTATGTTTATCCATCTTTCTACACCAATTCTGCAATAGATCAAGGCTCCACTCCCCAGACTGCACTGTTAAACCTAATGCACATGCCATTTACATCACTTCCAGAACATGTGAGGGATAACCCTTTACTGATCACTACTTGGGAAAACATGGAACTAAAATGAAAACACTGAAAGAGCTTCACCCAAATTATTCTACTCTCTTAACTTTAACAAATAACCCACAATTCGAGCAAGTAAAACCTTATAGACTCTACTACCAATGGCAACAACAAGGCATATTAGCCAATTGTTGAACTTCCCACAAAAAAAGAATGGTATTGTATACATCATCTCAATGTTTCAAATGTGGTGAACCTGAAGCCTCTGTTTACAATTGCATGTGGAGGTGTCCCTAAATACAAGCTTTCTGGACCCAGAACTCATGCCTTTGCTACCAAATACCTCATACCAAGTGCTCCCTTTCACTCCACATGGGCAATATTTAGCTTTATAGACTAACTTAGCATAATATCCTGAGGGAACACCATAAGATCCTACACTTCATAGGCCTAGTTGACACATCAGTTATTTGGTCAGTTACTTCCATCAGTTTTTGTGAGGCAAAACCAGTAGCAAAACCTACTCAGAGATCAGGTATAATGGAAAGATCTGCCCATATTCTGTGTTTTTGACCAGCACCTGGTTTTGGTTCACAATAACAGATGGAAATAATTGATCAAATACTGAAGTGTGAACTAGGCCATAACAGCAACAGCCCCCCTCATTAATACTATTTTTAGATAAGCTCTCCTACCTTATGAAAATGGAGTGGGTGGCGGCAGCTCACCATAAAGAGTGCAAAGTAAAACATTTCTTTGCAGTATGGCAAAAATTCAGGCTCGGACTGGCCCACCGGAGAGACGGGATATTCCTCGGTAATGCAGAGTAATTATATCTCCTTTCTCAGGAGAGATAATTATTGTAGTGACTAAGTGGCAGTATCGTACAGTGATGCAGCCTCCTACTGGTGTAAATTTTACAGGAGGCCCCGCAGTATCTTCTAAACTTCCCGGGCTGCTGGATGGAAAGGAGGAGAGAACATATCTGCCCATCCTCCTGCCCTCCCTGCTGTCAGAAAACTATGGTTGCTGGAGAGAAGGACTCCTCTGCGGTGCTGGGCTGATTTCGTGTGTGACAGTAGTGAGCCGTAGGAGACTGTAAGGGGAAATAGGGAATTTGTTTATAGTAGACTCAGATCTGAGTATGTGTGCTGCTCTCTGCAGAGTTCAGAGTGGCATTGGGGGGACTCTGCCCTAGGTCCCCCAAATGCCACTGCTTTAGATGCACCACCATTAGTGCCACAGCTCCAGATGCCCCCCAATGCCCCCACTCTGAATGTACCATTAGTATTGCCTCTTCTCCAGTTGTCCCCCTGGTCCAGGATCCCCACTATTACCCTGCCTCAGGTGACCCTAATGCCTCTGTTTTAGTTATGACCCTCCATTTGTGCCCTTTGCTCACGTTGCTCGTCTAGCACTTTTGCTTGGGCTTTGTTAAAGGTTGTGACCTGCAAAGGGGTTGCAAAGGGGTTTGGACTTATGCCAGAAAAAATCTGTTCCCCTTTTTATGGTGTGACAGGCTACGCCCTGCTGCTCCATTCACTCTCTTGGGGAATTAGCCAGCGCTGTACTCTGCCATCTCCAGGGACCCCATAGAGAATGGATGGAGAGGTAGGGCATAAGCTCGACATGCCACTCAACAAGGAGGGGGATCAGTTGGGGTTCCAGCATTCAGATCCCCACAGATCACTTACTTATCCCCGATCTTGTGGATAGAGGATAGCTAAAAAAGTGGACAATGTGCCTTTAACAGGCGAGCATTTCTATTTTAGTTTGACACATATTTTGGGCCAGATTTTTAAAAAGGTCCAACAGCTATGACACGATAGGTGATAAGTGTCTGATTGGTGGGGGTCTGACTGCTGGGACCCCCATGATCAAAGGAACGTGGTCTTAAGACCCTTGTGTACATAGATTGGTGGTAATGTAATTGAATGTCTTTTTTTATGATCAGTGGGTGTTCCAGCAGTCAGACCCCCAGTAATCTGATATTTATCACCTATCCTGTAGATAGACAATAGGTCATTATGGTAGGAAAACTCTTTAATTATAATGTAGATTATGTACAATCTGAGGAGATAAAGATTTGATAAATTTAATGGCAGACATTTATGCTTAAAGGGGTTAAAGAGTTTGTCTCACTTCAGTAAATGGCATTTATCGTGCAGTTAATACAAGGCACTTACTAATGTATTGTAATTGTCCATATTGCCTCCTTTCCATCACATTATACACAGCGTGTATCCATGGTTATTACCACTGTGTAATCCAGTGCTTGCACACTATAGGTAAAGGTGTTGGCATGGGCATAGCTATAGGGGGTGCAGAGGTAGCAGACGCTACCGGGCCCAGGAGCCTGAGGGGGCCCAAAGACCCTTGTGCCGCATAAGAAGACACACAAAGCACTGAGGGAAGGGGGGCCCAAGCTGAACTCTCGCACCAGGGCCCATAAGCCGTTAGCTACGGTCCTGGGTGTTGGCCTATGCGCACTTCCAGCCTTTCCCTATAGAGTGTAAGCACGGCCACCACTGCTGGATATAGGGTGGTCATAACCACAGATACGTGCTGTGTATAATGTGATGGAAAGGAGGCAATATGGAGAATAAGAATACATTAGTAAGTACCTTGTTATAACTTTCTTTACATGATAAATGCCAATTGCTGAAGTGAGACAACCCCTTTAAGTGTGCTACACTTAATAGGGTTAGGCATACATGTCTTGGTGTGTGCATTACATGTTTCCTATGTGTGATTGGTGTGTGCTCTATATGATATATGTATCAGTGGTGTATGTGCAGCATGTGACATATGCATCAGTGGCATGTGAGCCAAGTATAAATGTCTTGTGTGCCATGTGTCCAATGAGTGATTGATGTGTGCTGCATGTGCCTTGTTTCTGACTGACTTAAGTGCAGGATATCCATATACTATGTGTGTAAGGTTACTTTCACACTTGCACTAGCAGGATTCGAAAGGCTGTTTTGGTGGGGAAACAGCCTGCCGGACCCGTGCTTACGCTAGCCCACCGTGCTGCAGGAAGTCTGCTCCAGTCCCACTATAATGTGGGCAGGCCAGAGGTCTAGCCACAACACGGCAAACATGCCAAAAGACCGCCGGACAAAAACTACAGCAGACTTCCGGCGGCATGGTGGGCTAGCATTAGTTTGGATCCAGCAGGCCGTTCCACTGCCGGAACATCCTGCTGGACCCTGTTACTGCAAGTGTGAAAGTAGCCTAAATTCTGCCACACGTATTTTTGTGCATTTTGCTGTGAGTGTCCACCATCATACTTCATCTTTAATATTTCTGTTATCACTGTAAGGGCTCATGAACACGACCGTTGGATGTTTTGCAGTCTGCAAATTGCTGATCCGCAAAACATGGATACTGGGTGTGTGCATTCCACATTATGCGGAACAGAACAGGTGGCCTGTAACAGAACAGTCCCTTCCTTGTCTGCAGTGGCATACCTGCAGACCATGCAGCTGCTATGGGGCCCGGCTGTGGAGGAAATACCCCGCCCCCTTATTACTATTAGTACAACAGCTCCTGTCTAGAGTACTTGCCAGGGCCTCTGGCTCTGCCTTCCAGCTCCCCTCACTGCTTCTCCTCAGCAGGCTGTGCTCTAGCTCCCCCCCCCTTCTCCCAGCGAAGCCCCGATCGTACCATGAGGAGATGCCTCTATCCTCTAGCAGCAGCCTGCACATGTCCTCAGGGGCTGCACTGCAGAGAAGAGGTCCGTTTTCTAAGACGCTACAGCAGGATACGCTCCCCAGTGCTCTCCGCCCCCACTCTGCTCCTCTTCCCTGTCCTGGCACACTGCAGAGTCCTCCTCTGCTGTTATGTAATCCATATGCAGCAGTCGGGACAGGGGAAGGGGGTGAGAGACGTGCACTCCCTGCTGAGGAGAAGCTGTCCTCCCATCAATCCTGACTGTTTACCCTGGAGACCTGCTCAGAAGATAAGTATGTGCCAGTGTTCTATGTGTGTTTTTACATATATGTACTTATGCCTGTGTAGTGTACTGTATTCTGTACATATGTATGTGATATATGTGTGTGTAATTGTCCAATGTACCTGTATATATGTGAATGACTGAGAAATGTATATACCGTATGTGTGTGTACTATATATATATGATATATATGATGTGTGTGTATATATATATATATATATATATATATACTGAACAAAAATATAAATGCAACACTTTCGGTTTTGCTCCCATTTTGCATGAGCTGAACTCAAAGATCTGAAACATTTTCTACATACACAAAAGACCCATTACTCTCAAATATTGTTCACAAATCTGTCTAAGGCCTCATGCACACGGCCGTTGTTGTGGTCCGCGTCCGAGCCGCATATTTTGCGGCTCGGGCGCGGACCCATTCACTTCAATGGGGCCGCAAAAGATGCGGACAGCACTCCGTGTGCTGTCTGCATCCATTGCTCTGTTCCGTGCCCCCGCAAAAAAAATAGAGCATGTCTTATTCTTGTCCGTTTTGCGGACAAGAATAGGCATTTCTACAATGGGCCGCATCCTGTTCCGCAAACTGCGGAATGGAATGCGGAGCAGGTTCCGTGTTTTGCGGATCCGCGGTTTGCGGACCGCAAAACACCAACGGTTGTGTGCATGAGGCCTAAATCTGTGTTCGTGAGCACTGCTCCTTTGCCAAGATAATCCATCCCACCTCACAGGTGTGGCATATCAAGATGCTAATTAGACAGCATGAATATTGCGCAGGTGTGCCTTAGACTGCCCACAATAAAAGGAAACTCTGAAATGTGCAGTTCGATCACACAGCACAGATATCACAACGTTTGAGGGAGCGTGGAATTAGCATGCTGACTGCAGGAATGTCTACCAGAGCTGTTGCCCATGCAATGAATGTTTATTTCTCTACCATAAGCCAAAGGCGTTTCAGAGAATTTGGCAGTACATCCAACCGGCCTCACAACCGCAGACCGCATGTAACCACACCAGCCCAGGACCTCCACATCCAGCATCCTGTCTGTCATCTACTCTGAACAGTGAAAACCGTGACTCATCCGTGAACAGAACACCTCTCCAATGTGCCAGACACCATTGAATGTGAGCATTTGGCCACTCAAGTCAGTTACGAAGACGAACTGCAGTCAGGTCCAGACCCCAATGAGGACGTTGAGCATGCAGATGAGCTTCCCTGAGACAGTTTCTGAAAGTTTGTGCAGAAATTCTTTGGTTATGGAAACCGATTGTTGCTGCAGCTGTCCGGGTGGCTGGTCTCAGACGATCATGGAGGTGAACATGCTGGACGTGGAGGTCCTAGGCTGGTGTGGTTACACGTGGTCTGCGGTTGTGAGGCCGTTAGATGTACTGCCAAATTCTCTGAAACGCCTTTGGAGACGGCTTATGGTAGAGAAATGAACATTCATTGCATGGGCAAAAGCTCTGGTAGACATTCCTGCATTCAGCATGCCAATTGCACGCTCCCTCAAATGTTGCGACATCTGTGGCATTATGCTGTGTGATCAAACTGCACATTTCAGAGTGGCCCTTTAATGTGGGCAGTCTAAGGCACACCTGTGCAATATTCATGCTGTCTAATCAGCAAGTTGATATGCCACACCTGTGAGGTGGGATGGATTATCTCGGTAAAAGAGAAGTGCTCACTAACACAGATTTAGACAGATTTGTGAACAATATTTGAGAGTAATGGGTCTATTGTGTATGTAGAAAATATTCAGATCTTTGAGTTCAGCTCATGCAAAATGAGAGCAAAACTGAAAGTGTTGTGTATATATTTTTGTTCAGTATATATATATATATATTTAAGAAAAAATCGTCAGCAGCACCATCCAAGAATAAAGCAAAAGGCGGGTGCAGAGCCATAATCTGGGAATAGGTATTTACCCACCAATATAGAACAAAAATAGGACTGCACTCCTGAAGATAATCAAAAACAGTGAAGGGACTTTATTCACCCATAAAGTGACACAAAGCGATGTTTCGGCTCAAACATGAGCCTTTCTCAAGCTCACTGTTTTTGATTATCTTCAGGAGTGCAGTCCTATTTTGTTAGATATATATATATATATATATATATATATATATATATCTATATATCTATATATCTATATATCTATATATATAAAATGAAAAAAACCTGGCAGCACTGGGTGACTCCGAGTGGATGTGGGTGCTGAGCCCAAAGGTGCGAGCAAACCAATAGTATATTGAAGAAGATGGACAGCACTCCAACGAAATTCCAAGTGTTCTTTATTCACACAGGTGGAGACGGCGTTCGGCTCGACAATGAGACCTTTCAAGCTTGAAAAAGGCTCTATTGTCGAGCCGAAACGTCGTCTCTCCACCTGTGTGAATAAAGAACACTTGGAATTTTCGTTGGAGTGCTGTCCATCTTCTTCAATATATATATATATATATACAGATGTAGCAGAGTTAACACACACTTGATGAGTTTTCACATATAGTTAATGCATTATGGGTAGTGTTGAGCGAACTTGTGCTTCAAGTTCAGCGTACAAGGTTTGAGTTTTCTAAGAATCCCGATATGGATTCCGGTACCACGGACCACAACGGAATTCTATGATAGCATGCACCACAAAAGCCTATAAGAGGCTTTCCATATTGCACTCCGTCATAATAGAAGTCTATGCTAGCCATGCTATGCCGTCATAGAAATGTCATAAAATTCTATTATGGTCCGTGGTAGCAAAACCATAACGGAATTCTTAGATAACCCGAACTTTGTACGCCTAACTTGAAAATACAAGTTCTCTCAATACTAGTTATGACTGTGACTGTTAAAGGGATTGTCATATTCCCTTCTTCCCCCACTCAGCCCCTCTGATATGAGCATCGGAGCATTTCATGCTTCAATGCTCTCCCTTGACTTGCGCTGAATTGCGCAGGGCAAGGGCTTTTTCTGCAGATCCGATGACGTCACTGAATCTCCAGAAAAATTCTCCAGATTCAGCGCAGGGCAAGGGAAATGGTCCGATGCTCATGTCACAGGGGCTGAGTGGGGGAAGAAGGGGATATGTCCTGGGTTCAGCTCTGAACCCGGACAAAATAAAGCCATCTGATCGCTGCACTTTGATGCCATATTAGTCTTCGTTTACATGTCTGGTTATCGGCATCCGGTAGAGCAGGGGTCAGCAACCTTCAGCACTCCAGGCAGGGGCAGATTAAGTGCATGATAAGTCCGGGGCTGTCTACCCAACTCGGGCCCCTCCCTCCATTTTAGTTTAAAAAAAAAATCAGTATGAAGAGGCTGCGGTGCTTTGTGAGCGCCACAGTCTCTTCCTAGGCCATATGACATCATATTCATTGTTCACATGGTCTAGGTGCAGTCCAGTCCCATCTCAGTGATTGGGGCTGAGCTGCAATACCAAGCACAGTACTATCAAATGGAAATCGCTGTGCTTGGTAAGGAGCAGTTCTCACTGGAATATCGCGGTCTCCTCAAACAGCGGATTGGCGGGGGTGCCAGGAATCATACCCCCACCATCTTATAACCTTCTGAGTACACATGTCATAGATGTTACCCGCCGTCTTATGTAACACCCCACATAACACAGTGAATTATTGTGTTATGTGGGGTGCTACACAGGACTGCAGGGAACATCTACTACGTTATCTGTACACAAAAAGTTATCGCTGTTATCTGGGCTGTTACAAATTTGCCAAGTTTAAAATACATATGATTATAAATAAAAAGACTTGGAGGAGAATACAGCACCACATACCTTTTACATCTAGGGACATCTCCTGTCCTGTAGACCTTCTCTTTCCTCTTCTCCTGTGTCTGACCCAGACCACCATGACAAATTCTTTCAGCCGCATCTTATCTTAATTTTTTTCATCAACCTCCCCATCCTGGTGTCCCAACAATGTCATCCTGCTACCACTCCCAACACTGTGCCCACTGTGCTCCCCAATGTCCCAGCTACTAAACTGCTCAAAAAATAGTGACCCTAGTAGACATAATGGGGTCATTTATCAAACTAGTGTAAAGTAAAACTGGCTAAGTTACCCATAGCAGCCAATCAGATTCTACCTTCCACCAAGAAGCTGTCAAAAATGAAAGGTGATTGGATCTGATTGGTTGCTAAAGGCAACTAAGCCAGTTCTATTTTACACCAGTTTGATAAACTATCCCAAAGATCCCTATAGTGTCTACAGCAATTATAATGTCCCTAGAGTGCCCCCAGTCATAATAACATCCTATATTGTGCTTCAGGTAATAATGCCTGAATAGTGTCTCCAAAAATAATGTCCTCTAATATGTCCTGTAATAGAAAGGCCCCTACGGTGCCTTCCCAATAGCAATGTCCCCCACACCACATAATAATTTCCCCACACTTGCCCCAATGTAGTAGTTTGCCCCCACAAAGTAATTTGCCCCCCACACTGCCCCATGAAGTAATTTGCCCCCACACTGCCCCCATTAAGTAATTTGCCCCCAAACTTCCCCTATTAAGTAATTTGCCCCCACACTGCCCCCATTAAGTAATTTTCCCCCCACACTGCCCCATTAAGTAATTTGCCCCCACACTGCCCCATTAAGTAATTTTCCCCACACTGCCCCCTATTAAGTAATTTCCCCCATGTAATCATTTTGCCCCCACCGTCCCTGCAGTAATATGACCTTCTCTGCCTCCCAAAGTTGGCATACACACAGACAAAAAAACAAAAACAAAAAAAACTAAAGGCTAATACTTACCTGTGGCCATGATGGTGAGGCAGGCGTGCGTACATCAAAGCCCTGCATCCTGGCACAGGCACGCAATGGCGTCACATACGCTTCAGGCCTACTAGGTCTGATGCCTATGGCGGTGATAGGTGGAGGCACAGGCAATGGCTCGGCTATTTCCGTCGGCCCCATAGAGATGAATGGGAGCATGGGCCGCGCATGCGCGGTACGCTCCCATTCACTTCTATGGGAACAGAGCTTGGTGGTAGACGGACCTCGAGAAATCTGGGGTCCTCCAACCACAGCTCTCCCCGCTCCGTTCTCGATATAGGTGCGGGTCCCAGCAATGGGACCCGCACCTATCAGACAATGGGGGCATATCCTAGCGATATGCCCCCATTGTCTGAGATGGGAATACCCCTTTAAATAAAATATCCAAAAGGAAATATCCCTGTGATTCTTTACAAAAAGCCTTATGTGATATTAAAAACCATAGAAAGCATTAGTATTATCTCTTTGTTAGTTTTAAATATTATTATTAGATTTATTTCATATATATCTCATATAGATAGGTCTGAACTTAGATATATATCAGAGTAAATGGATGTGTTATTTTCACACTATCCTTGCTCTCTTATTATTTGTCGGTTGCTTTTAATAGTACTTCTTACTGCCTGGCTTGAGGGAAGAAGTGTAGTTTGTAACAATTGTATCAATGTACAGCAACTGTATCCATTTTAGAATGTTACTTTGTAAACATAGTTTGTATTCCACAGTTACAATCGCTACATCGATTCTCCCCTGCAGGCAGGAGTTTAAACGCGCTATATTGCATCTCCCTGTCTCCTCTATTTTCTATCTCTTTCAAACAACAGGCTAGGGAGGGCGTCTGCAGTATGCCTCCCCAGATTTAATACTAATGCTCTTATGTAAAAACAGCTAACTAGTGCTCCCCCGACATGTTTCACCACTGCTGTGGCGTCTTCAGGGGTTTGGAGCAACTCCCTCAACTGTTGTGAGATAGAAAATAGAGGAGACAGAGAGATGCAATATAGCGCGTTTGAACTCCTGCCAGCAGGGGAGAATCGATGTAGCCATTGTAACTGTGGAATACAAACTCTGTTTACCCAAAGTAACATTCTAAAATAGATACAGTTGCTGTAAATTGATACAGTTGTTACAAATAAAGCAAATCTAGGTCCACACTTCTTCCCTGAAACCAGGCAGTAAGAAGTATTAAAAGCGACAATTAATAAAAGAGCAAGGATAGTGTGAAAATAACACATCCATTTGCTCTGATATATATTTAAAGTTCAGACCTAGCTATATGAGATACAGTGGCGTAACTAGAAATGACTGGGCCCCACAGCAAATTTTTTAATGGGGCCCCCTCCCCCAGTAACTTTTTCACAACCCCTTCCTTTCATGCCGTCCCCTTTCCTGTGGCTAGTAAAGATCGCTCTCTCAGACCAGGCCCGGCAGCTGTTCGATCAGCCTGCCGGATACATGCACCTGAGATATGAATTAAGCCTTAGGCCGGATTCACATTACTGTTCCGTTTTCCGTTCTTCTGATCCTGTATTTTTAGCATCCGTTATGCTCAGTTACGCACATTTTGCATCCTCTTTAGCCATTTCCGTCTGATATCTTTTTTTTTGATGTAATAAAATGTTCTACACAAAGTATTTTTTTCTTACCATCTAAAATAACGTAACTCAAACGGAAATCGTTAAAATGGATGCAAAATGTGCATAAATTAGCATAACGGATGCTTAAAATACAGAATCTGTTTTATTGCTTTTTTTTTTTCTTCTGACGGATCAGAAGAACGGAAAACTAACTGTTATGTGAACGCGGACTTGGAGGGTAGTGCTATATAGTACATTATACCTACTAATGTCACCCCTTGTGTACATGTTGTTTCATAAGTACCCCCAGGTTATCAAAAACAGTAGTAATGTGTAATGTAGCACCAATGTACCTACAGTTCATGGGTGAGGGAGGGGAGGGGCTGGGGTAGAGTAGAAGGTTGGGGGGACCAGGGATGGGTAGTCAACGGGGCTTGGAAAGGACCATGGGGGCCCAATTAAGATTCCTGCTATGGGGCCCAATAAATTCTATGTGCGCCCCTACTTGTCTGTAATGCTGACAATAATAGGACATGTTCTATAACTTTGCGGAACGAACATGTGGACATATAGACACGGAATGCACATGGAGTCATTTCCGTTTTTTTGCGGCTCCATTGAAGTGAATGGTTTCAGATACAGGCCACAAAAAAAATAAAAATAAATGGTACGGACACGGAAAAAAATAAGTTGGGGTACAGGAGCCCTAAGGTGGGCCCCCAGAATCAGTTACACTGGTGGGCCCTAAGTAGCCCAGTCTGACACTGCAAAAATGTATTACTTTATTACCCCACGCAATCAGATCCAAACTGCATACCTGCTTCTCCTTACCACCTGGTACTAAGAGATGATCCTCTTGGGAGCTCACCCATCCCACCACTCAGTTGACATGATACCAGAAGGCTACTTTCATGATATACCACTCATATTCTCGATGACATTGGTGCTAATACTCGTACCCCCTAACTATGAAAGTGTACAATTTCTAACTTATGAGGCAATAAGAGATAGCTGACAGTTTGATAGTCTGTTTGCTTACTAATTTAGTTATGAAAGAAGCTGTTTATTGAAAATAGAAATGATGCTGTATGTAGCTCCTTGGCTTTTTCCTGTTCTTATCGCATTACTGAATTCCTTAGTTTCTTTGGAGCTATGTACTGCAGCTAAATAAAAACAATTAAAAACACGTATGTATATTCAGTGGTGAGAACAGAGCCACTGACAGACATTTTTCCTGGAAGAGCAAAGGTATCTGTCACCTGATCCTTCTCTCCTCCAGGAGATGAGAGGTCCCCACGCACATTAGACTGTTGGCCAAACCTGCTTTTCTTGGTAACTTTACAAATATACTAATATGTATAGGGACCTTAACTTGAGGGCCATAATGTCTCTGCACAAAGCTGCTAATTATGCCACTAAGGGTGGGTTCACACTAGCGTTATGGTTTCCGTTATGGCCTTCCGTTATAACGTGGTTATAACGGAACATAACGGAATCCATAAGACGGAAGCACGGATCCGTTCTTCTGCCCATAGACTTCTATTATGACGGAATGCAAAACGGAAGCCTTTAAAAGGCATTCCGTTGGCTTTCTGTCATAATAAAAGTCTATGGGAAAGCATAACGGATCCGTCTGGTTCCCGTTATGCAAGAAGGAAAACAAAGTCCTGTGGACAGGACTTTGTTTTCCGTCTTGCATAATGCTACCCAGACGGATCCGTTATGCTTTCCCATAGACTGGTATTATGACAGAAAGCAAACGGAATGCCTTTTAAAGGCTTCCGCTTTGCATTCTGTCTGGGCATTCCGTTATTTTCCGTTATAACCATGTTATTTATTCACCTTAAAAAAAAAGAACCTTTATTATAATCTTAATAAAAATATCCAAAAGGAAAAATTCCATGTGATTCTTTACTAAAAAGCCTTATGTAATATTTAAAACCATCCAAAGCATTACTATCATCTCTTTGTTTGTTTTATATATTATTAAGTCTCTTTCATATATATCTCATATAGCTGGGTCTGAACTTAGATATATATCAGAGCAAATGGATGTGTTATTTTCACACTATCCTTGCTGTTTGTTATTTGTCACTTTTTATACTTCTTCTTACTGCCTGGTTTCAGGGAAGACGTGTAGACCTAGATTTACTTTATTTGTAACAACTATATCAGTTTACAGCAACTGTATCCATTTTAGGCTACTTTCACATTAGCGTTTCCTGCCGGATCCAGCAAAAACGCTTCCGTTACTGATAATACAACCATCTGCATCCATTATGAACAGATCCGGTTGTATTATCTTTAACATACCAAAGACGGATCCGTCATGAACTCCATTAAAAGTCAAAGGGGGACGTTCTCTATTGTGTCAGATTGTGTCAGAGAAAACGGATCCCAGGACGGAAAGCATAATACAGCATGGGCTCAATACCGGAATAACACATCCATTTGCTCTGATATATATCTAAGTTCAGACCCAGCTATATGAGATATATATTAAAGAGACTTAATTATATATATATATATATATATATATATATATATATATATAGAGAGAGAGATAGATAATAGGATGGTTTTTAATATCACATAAGGCTTTTTTTTTTATAAAGAATCACATGGAATTTTTCCTTTTGGATATGTTAAGATTATAATACAGGTTATTTTTTAAAGATGAATAAATAGGCCAAAAACAGAACTTATAGCTTAGGCTATTGGATTTATTATTTAGAAATAGGTTTCTGGGCCAAAAAGGGTTACTATTTAGAAGGAAAATGATTATGTAACACATGTATGCTGCAAAATTAGTGATCAAATATAAAATATCAGCCTAAGATCTCATGTACAGGACAGAGGCCTGTGCATGGAAACTGTATGACAGGGCATGGAAGCTGTTTAGCTCTGCCCTGAACAGGCAGCTCTGCTGGGAATTTGAGCCCCCAGCTTGAAATATACTTTTATTCTTGGGTTCCCTGGCTTATGAATTGCACAATATGCTATTTTTATACATCTTCACTAATAGAATTACTCATGCTGCTAGGAAATCACTTACTTTCTAAGTCTTTGTTTCAATCCTATTAGGCTACTTTCACATTAGCAGCAGGACGGATCCAACAGGCTGTTCACCCGATGGAACAGCTTGTTGGATCCGTCCTGCCGCTAGTAAACGCGTGCCCCCGGACTACCACTCCGGTCCTATTGACTATAATGGGGGCAGGGCAGAGTTCCGGCGGAGGCACAGCAGCGCACGGTGAGAGGCTGCCGGAGTAACATCAGTACTCGTAGGAGGACCACTGGATTAAAAATATATCATGTATTAAAAATATAATGTTCATTTTGTACACTATTTTCTAGGCTTTAGTATATTTCATTCTTGTCACAGTAAGTATATGTTCAGGTATATTCATGAAGAGCAAAAATACCTCCAGTAGATAAAGGGTTAAACGGCATAATCTGACTCACAGAAGCTTCCATAAACACTTGCACTTAATGACAGTAAGAAACGTGGTAATTAGAGATGAGTGGATTTCATATTTTGAAATTCGTTCACGCTTCGTTTGGTGGTAAAAGCAGAATTGCGTTATGGATTCCGTTACCACAGACCATAACGCAGTTCTATGATGGAATGTATATTCATTCAGCCATAGTAGAAGTCTAAGGGCTGCAAAACGGATCTGTCCCTGTTTCCGTTATGCAGGGGAGTCCTCTAAAGGCATTCCGTTATGCATTCCATCAAAGAAATGCGTTATGGTCCGTGGTAACGCAATTCTGCTTTTGCCACTAAACGAAGCGTGAACGAATTTCCTAACATGAAATTCACTCATCTCTAATTGTAATAACTAAAAAGATCATGATAACAGAGCATTGCACAAGCCATTAACCCTTACAGTACAGACTGCCAGCTGAAAAGTACACAAATGTAAAACTGTGCCTCTTACCTTGGTTACTATCAGCAGAGAGGGACATCTGGAGGACAATCACCATCATCAGGAGCACAGTACTAAATGTTGTAATCAGGGCCCTGGCCATGAGACACAGCAAGACGCCTGGCTTGTAGCCTGTAGCACTCTGCAGAGGGTAGCCACAAAGGACTACACATCTACACACATGTGAGTCTCTTTCCAAGGTAATGCAGGGCCTTCTGGAGAGAAGGCATGATTTACCGCCCTGCAAGCCATGGAGTGTGTAGTAAAGCTCTCTAAGCTTTCCGGTGTGTAGTTCATACTTTCACTTTCACTTTAACCCCTCTGCTGTGGCTTGGCTGTGTAGTTTGTCCCGTAGGAGATACGCCTGTTGAGACAGACAAGCCTGACATTACCACATTCCATACCTCCTAACGTTTTGGACAGTCAAAGAGGGACACTTATGTTTCATTGAGTGAAGGATCCATTTTTTCCTGCATATTCATACACTTCAATAGTTTTCTCCTACGAAACAGAGCAAAAATGATCTGAATATTGAAATTTCTAAAATTCTAAATGCATCAAATAATGAAAGAATATACAAGGTGGGGTCAAATATACAGAGAGAAACTAGACAAACATTTTCTGGATCAATATTGTAAGTGCAATAATGAAAATCAATACCTCAGATCAAAAAGAGGGGCATTTATGGAGCAAGGAGGGAAAGAGGGACTTGGGTCAAAAAGAGGGACTGTCCTTTGGGAGGTCTGACATTCCACAACTGACAGTCCTCTAGTATTTTAAGGCTGTGATAATTACAGTTGGGTCCAGATCCTGAAGTATTTGGACAGTGACAGAATTACCAGATTTGCAATTAAACCATCAAAATAGTTACATAGTCAATAAGGCTGAAAAATGACACATGTCATCTCCAACCTATACTCCTACTGGAGTAAAAACCGCTAGCCTCTATGCTTCTTCTGATGCATCCTTTTATTTTATTTGCCTTGACAGCAGCTGCCTTGCATTGGGCGCTAAAGTTAACATTACTATCAACCAATATGATCGATGTATAGAATTTAAAGGGGTTGTTCATCTTAGATGGAATCGTTCTGCCAGAGCCAAACCCTTCCATGTGGCTGGACCCTTGGGGAAGCATGCTTGCCTGCTCCCTGACCCTGGACTCCTTCACTCCCCTGCTGCCTCACTCCAGTCTCCTCATGTCAACATCCTTCCTCATGTGGGTCACACAATCTCAGTGTCCCCAATGTGTCACGTCACTGGATCACGTGATGCATATGTGACATGACACATTGGCTGCAGTGACCACATGACCCGGGTTAAAGAGTATGTTGACATGAAGAGAACAGAGCAGTGCCCAAAGGAGCTGGAACCTCAGGTCTGTCCACATGGCGGGATGTTAGAAAGGCAAGATGAACAACCCCTTTAAGCTTTAATTCAAGGGATTTTACAAAAATATTGCAATGACCTTTTGGAATTACAGGCATTTTGTATAGTTCCTATGCTCTTAAAGGCAACATGTAAGTATGCTTCCCTTAGCAGGTCTAGCATGCAGGTTGGAGAATTTAAAGGAAGTCAAGGGAATCCTGGACAACCAGTAGAAACAGCACATCACGGCACTTTGTTATAAATGTTTGGTGCAAATCATGCTACATCACAGTATTCTACTTTTGTCTTCTCTTTGGAACTAGTAATTTGGCCTGAAAAGGGCTATTATGCACCATATTTTGCCCTGGTATTAAGAATCATACTTGAACCAGGGGCGTAACTATAGGGGAAGCAGGGGAAGCGGCTGCTTTGGGGCCCTGACCCAGAAGGGGCCCATCCAAGAGGAGGAGGAGGAGAAGTACTAAAAGATTTTGTCAGGGCCCCTCAACAGTATTACACAATGAAATGATATATAGTGGCAGTATAGACAGTGTAGAAAACGGATGAAACAGCTGCCGGGCCTGGTCTGAGAGAGCCATCTTTAGTAGCCACAGGAAAGGGGGCGGCATGAAAGGGTTGTGAAAAAATTACTGGGGCAGGGGCCCCATTCAAAAATTTGCTGTGGGGCCCAGTCATTTCTAGTTACGCCACTGACTTGAACATTTGTTTGAGTTAATTGTATTGGATACAAATATGCTTTATTATGTAAATTGTTGTATAATGTTTCCTTTTAGTTTGGTTTGTGGGGCGCCATGTTGCTGATATAGTCATGTAGGGTCCTTGTGATGTGATAAGTGTGCTAAGGAGTTAGGTAAATTAAGTTGGCTACTCAGTATAAGGAGTGGGTTCCCGCCAAACTAGTGGGTGCACAGTCCCTTTACACGGTCTAAAAAAACAAAAGAATGGATACTTGCCTATTTATTTCCCTGCTTCTTCCAGCAATGCGCTCTGGTCCTCATTGCTGATGACATCATGGTCCTAGCAGCAGCGGTGACATTTTAGGGGCAAAGATTACCATGCAGCCAATCACTGGTATCAGCAGTACAAAGGAAGCCAGTGATTGACTACAGCTTTGACATGTGTGCAAGGAATGCCACTGCAGCAGCCAGAAGAACAAACAGCAACGTGTATTTGTGGGTACTATCTCTCCTTGGGGAGAGAGCACCTTATTCGGCATGATGAGACTTTATAGGCCATACATGCTCCTCTTGAATTCTGGGAAGAAAGGGATGACTTGAATATTGAATATTAAATAAGCCAGCACCTCATCTGCAGACAGCTGTTTCAGGGGTATTGCCCCTCATCAGTTCAGAGCAGAGAGTACTGGCTTAAGTGGGTGAAGCATGAGGAGACTTATAGGCCATACATGCTCCTGTGGAATTCTGGGAAGAAAGGGACGCAAATGAGGTCTTAACAAGCTCTGACTCTAATGCCACCAGATGTAAGGCAGGCAGCTACCCTATTTTGAGGGTGATTGCCCCTCATCAGTGCAGAGCAGAGAGTATTGGCTTACGTGTGTGAGAGGCCTAAATCAGGATTTGGGGGTACTATCTCTCCTTAGGGAAAGAGCACCTTAGTCGGCGTGGAGACTTATAGGCTATACATGCTCCTAGTGCAGAGCAGGTGGCATTAGAGACAAAGCTTGTTAAGAAAGGGAATTCTGGGAAGAAAGGGATGCAAATGAGCTTATAACAAGCTCTGACTATGATTCCACCAGATGTAAGGCAGCTATCCTATAAGTCATTATTGGGTCCGTGACCTCACCGCAGTGTTGCAGACCGTCGTCTGCACACTGCAGATCCATGGGTCCCAGCTCTGGCCTACCTCGCAGGAGGAGTAGGCAACCCGCCAGCATATCGCCGCATCCGCCCTTACTGCCAGGTCTCGTCTTGTGCACTATAGCACACACGTATGCACCTCTCTTTTTGTTATAGGAGAGCACGCTTCGTAATTACTGTCTCCACCCGGAGGTGGGGTTACGGGTATTTAGGGCAGCTTCACTGACCATGAAGTGCCCAAGAGTGGTTGTTATACCTGATAACCTCTGCTGAAGCTTCCTGCTGCTCTGCCCTGCTGTGTACTGAACTTTCTCCAATTAACTCTAACCTTCCCTGCCTGTCTGCTTCCAGCATTGAGCCCTGCATTGCCTGACTACGATTTTGCCTGCCGTCTGCTACTTGGATTACCTGGACTATTGACCCCTGCATTGCCTGACTATGAATCTGCCTGCTTTCATCTGTAAGGTTGTCTGGACTCTGACCTTGCACTGCCTGACCCAGTATACCATTTTTTTTTTTTAATCCATAAATTTCTTATTGAGTTTTCAATGCAAAGTATACAACAAGTAGACAGACACATCTAGACAGAAAATCATAAAGACAGGTTCCAATACATGTTTCTAACCCAGTATACCATATTACTCTGAACTTTGTTTTGCCAAGTGACTTTTGTCTACCTTCTGCCAGTAAAGATCATCTGTTCCATTACTCTGCCTTTGTTGGACTCTGTACACAGTGCTGCAGTTAGCTGCTTTCTGGATGACTGGTATAAACACCAGGGTCCTGACTCTGGGAGTCAGCAGTCAGCAATATTGGGCTAATTCCTAGTCCACTATCAGCTGACCCAGAGGATTCACATCCTCTGGTCATGACAGTACGCCTGTGCCATGGATCCCGCTGGCTCTAAACCTGGAATGTCTGAAGTACTGCAGGAACTTGAACAACAGCGTACCACCCAGAAACAAGTGGTGAAATACTTGCAGCATGTAGCTGCTCGTCTGGACTCTCGCCGCTCCACTAGTATATGTGCCTAAATAGAGCACAAACCCCTCCTCCCCAACAGGAGTCCCGATGATGTCATGGTATGGGCGCTGCAGGGCAGCCAGGGGAGCCGCAGAGGGGGTGCGGCCAGATGATGCGATGTGGTTTGGGCGCTGCTAGGCTCGTGTACCACATCGCTAGGACTAAGAGCTGGTTGCTCCTTAGTATATGTACTTATCTAGGAGGGCTAACACTGAGACATTTAAAACTGGATTCAAACAGCAGGGGGGGGGGGAGAGATATAGAGGCAAGATAATTATACAGAGGTCACTATATAGTATATGCAAGGAGGGAATAATAATAATTACAACTACCCTAATAGAGATAGCCTAAATATATGATATATATAATATTTGTAAATAAAAAAGGATGAAAAGTGACCACAGGAGTGGCACGTGTGTTGGTGTGCACACACTTTGTGTTAATGTATTTGGGTGCAAACGTTAACTTTTTCGATTTCTGATTTAATTGTGGTAGTTTTGGGGGAAGCATTCATCTAGATCTCACCTGTGGGCGCCTTTTTTTGTTTACCTTCAGCCAGAGATGGCACTCTGAGGATAGCTTGTGATCTGAAAGCAGTAATCTAAGTGTGGTAGGGACAGTATAGGGACATCTTTTCTCTCTACAGACTCTCTGGGCAGACTATCAGCAGATTTGGTCTCCAGTACAATATCTATGCTGACAACACCCACCCAACTATACACTTCATCCCCCGACATCACCACTGCTGTACTACAAAACACCAGTGACTGTCTGTCTGCTGTCCCTAACATCATGTCCTCTCTGTATCTGAAACTGAATCTTTCAAAAACGGAACTACTGTTGTTCCCTTCACCTACTAAGGGCTCTTTCACACTAGCCTCGGGTCTCTAGGACGGAAAGCTACTGATCAGGATTGTCCCAATGCATCCTGAATGGAGAGAAATCTGTTCAGGATGCATCAGGATGTCCTCAGTTCAGTACTGACACGTTTTTTGGCCGCAGCAAAATCCGCAGCATGCTGCGCTTTTTGCTCCGGCCAAAAATCCTGAAAGCATGCCGGAAGGCATTAGTCCGGATCCGGCCTTTAGCTAAACGTCGTTTCCGCGCATCGCCGGATCCGACGTTTAGCTTTTTGTCAATGGTTACTATGGCAGCCAGGACGCTAAAGTCCTGGTTGCCATAGTAAAGAGTAGGGGGAGCGGGGGAGCGGCATACTTACATTACGTGCGGCTCCCGGGACGCTCCAGGATGACGTCAGGGCGCCCCAGTGCATGGATCACGTGATCCATGCGCGCGGGGCACTCTGGCGTCATTCAGGAGCGCCCTGGGAGCCGCACGGAATGTAAGTATGCCGCTCCCCCGCTCCCCACTGCTACTATG
Organism: Bufotes viridis; assembly: GCA_033119425.1. Taxonomy (NCBI): domain Eukaryota; kingdom Metazoa; phylum Chordata; class Amphibia; order Anura; family Bufonidae; genus Bufotes; species Bufotes viridis. The sequence goes on from CM065590.1 coordinate 175,419,984, forward strand.
GCAACCAGGATGCTAGTAGCGTCCTGGCTGCCATAGTAACACTGAAAGCATTTTGAAGACTGATCAGTCTTCAAATGCTTTCAGTTCACTTGCGTTGTGCCGGATCCGGCGTGCATTTCCGGTGACGGAAGTGCACGCCGGATCCTAACAACGCAAGTGTGAAAGAGGCCTAACCTACCTAAAACTGATATCTCCATCTCAGTGTGTGGCAGTATCATCATGCCTAGGCAGCATGCCCGCTGTCTCGGGGCTGTGTTTGACACTGACCTTTCCATTACCCCTTTATTCAATCTCTTGCCCGCTTATGCTGCCTGCACCTCAAAAACATTCCTAGAATCTGCCCCTTTCTTACTAGTGAAACAACAAAAACTGTCATTGTTTCCCGATCCATTCCCATCTTGATTACTGTAACTCATTACTAATTGGCATCCCCTTCACCAGACTCTCTCCTCTCCAATCTGTCCACCTTCACCCTGTGCCAGTCATTGCACTGGTTGCCCAGGTTCATTGAGCCAATAAAACGTGCAGTTTTAGGTAATGCATTGTAATTAATATACCATATTTGTTCAATTATCAATATCACTGTGCAGTGTGTTTGTAGAAAGAGAGGGACATTTAATTGTGCCTTTGTCTGTAAATTATAGAATAAACACTTGCAAGAAGGAGGAGCAGGAGAAATGCTGTAATATCACACTCCAAGGCATGGTGTCAGACTCAGGGGTGACATCGATATCGCCTGCTATGACTGGGAAGAGTGAGCCATCCAGTCCATAATGTCATCAATAATAGTGTGGCACCTATCCAAAGAAGGATTACACTTGGCCTTTTCCATGTCATCCCAGAGTTTACTGGTATGGTTGCACCACCAGTATTTTAATTGGTCCAGTTCCACTAAATGATAGTATTTCTTTAACCCCTTAGTGATCAAGCCTGTTTGGGCCTTAATGACCAAGCCAGATTTTGGAAATCTGGCATGTGTCACTTTAGCAGAGCATAACTTCGTAAAGGTTTTGCACATCAAGGTAATTTTGACACTGTTTTCTCGTCAGATATTGTACTTTACTTAGGTGGTAAAATTTTACTGATAAAATATGCATATCTTTATTAAACTTAAAAATCTATGAAAAGTTGGAAAAATATGTATATTTTCTTATTTTCAACTGCAATATTTCACACACATACATAAATACTATTCAATATTTTTATCAGAAATATATTTCCACATTTTTACTTTATTTTGGCTGCACTTACAAAAAACTTTAACTTTTTTATTTTATTTAGGAGACGTACCATTTTAATTCACGGAAGGACTGGAGTAGATAGGGTAAACATCCCTAATTAATAGGATTCACTGTAGCTGTGGAACGCTATAAAAAATATCTTTATTCAAAATGTAACAACACGGGGTCATTTAGCTCTTCCAGATCGCCGTCTTAACGCCTTAGACGGTTGGCACACATCAAGAAGCCACTCCACCACTGTAGATTCGGGTGCAAACTGGCCACTACCAGCTTTATTGTCACAACAGCAGTACAAAGAAATCATAAAAATAAATCCTCGGCCGTCTGGCCACTGACTAAACAGTCTTTCCCTCTCTATCAGGATCTGGGCCTACTCCTTTCCCAGACTGGGAGCCCTGATTGAGAAGCTCAACCCATATTAATCCAAGCTCCTCAGCTGGCTGATACTTATCCCCATTACCAGCCTGACTGCTGCAGACAGTGGGAAAAACTATTTTCCCAACCTTTCTTGTTCTCACCCAGCTTTCTCTGGGTGAGATTCGCCACTTGAATGGCCTTCCTAAGGCCTTCTGGCAGCTCCACTGCCACAAAAAGTACATAAAATTCAATATGGGGATAGGTCAAAAGGTCAAACTACTACCAGGCTGTGTTTTCTGACAAATAGGGACTATTTGTATATACCTGTCAGATCACAACTGATGTGCCAAAGCGATAGCAGTGACACACCATTTAGTGTTACAAATCCCTGCCGGGGAGCTGGAATGCACTTGGCAACCTATAAAAGTGCGCTCCCTTGATACAGATCCATGATCTATGTGTTCAGAATCCACTGGATAAGAGTATCAATACTATAGGGATTACGACCTATTTTTTCTTTTGACCTTTTCACCTATCCCCATATTGAATTTTATGTACTTTTGAATAAAGATATTTTTTATAGCGTTCCACAGCTACAGTGAATCCTATTAATTAGGGACGTTAACCCTATCTACTCCAGTCATTCCGTGAATTATTGTTTAAACTTCAAGTTATAATAAGTATGGCAGGCTTCCTCTCCGGTGGTATCAATAGGGAGCAATGGGATAATGAGGCAAAGTTAGTCTTTTCGGAGGCACAATTACCCAACACATGTGTCTCTATTACAGGGGCATTTAAAAACTTGACACGCACATACAAGGAAAACATTAGGGGTTGGTGGGAAATCCAGACTCGAGATCTATCTTAAAACTAGGATTGTTCCCAGAGGTCTGCGGATCCCACTCTCTCCTTCAGTGCGTTTGAGATCCCCGGAATTTTCAAAAAAGTGGGAGACTGAATCGATCGAGTCCTCCCTGCGACTTATGTGCATCTTATTAGAAGGGGAAAAGGCTCTCTTTGAAAAGAGCACTGTAGCATTACAGGAGCAAATTGAGGAGACAAAAAAGTTCTCAGGCAGACTTTGGTAAAAAAGAGCAGGCCCTGGAACAAGCTATCCAAAGATATACAGCACAACTCAAGGAAAGGAAACATTCTCAGTACCGACGTGATACAGTGGACTTCAGAGATGGTCGGCTGTTTGATTATAATACCAAACCTACAAAGGGACTAGAGGGAGAAACCGAACCCTCGTCCTCTCAGGGTGAAACCGACTCCGAGGTCACATACAACCCACAATACTCCAGACCCCCATTCAGGGGAAGGGGGAACAGGGGTAGGTCACGTAGAGGTAGAGGTGCTCAAAATAGGGGAAATTTTTTAGGGCAAAGTCTCCCAATCTCAAGCTATCTATTGAGGGATCGGAAGGAGCAGTAACCATGAGCCCCAACACTGCCGTCACCCCCAGCTCAGATGAACTTCAGATCATCAATTTATCGGATAGGGTACTGACTGAGGCAGAACTAAATGTCCTGAAGAAAGGACTATCATTAGTCCCCACCCATTCATTTGATCTATTCGGATGGGTGAAAGACCTGAACCTTTTCGTAAGAAAGCTGAAATGGAGGAAATTCTTCGCCAGTCATGATAGACGCCAATGTTCCAAATTGGGAATTGACGTCTCTGACTTGGCGGACATGAGAAATCTAGTAGATTTACTGAAAGAAAGTGAGAGGGTCCCGGGTGAAGGCCCCTTCACCACCATTAAGAAACGCTCCCATCTAAATCCACCTGTTGGGGACACCACCCCTATGGACGTTTTCTTAAAAGTTGTTACGGATGAGCTTAAACAATTGGAGGACATGAGATGTGGGAGAAATAACTTGACCTACGACAAACTCAATGGCCTACTGACCCTGGAGAAAGATAACTCCATTGTTATCAAGCCAGCTGACAAGGGGGGAAACCTTGTGGTAATGAGACATGACCAATATCTTGGGATGTGCATGGACATTCTACAGGACAAAAATTGTTATGGGATATTGCCCTCCAATCCCACTGGGAGACATCTGGAAGATCTTAAGATGATCCTCAAATCCGCACTGACATTAAACCTTGTCAGTAAGGCGGAGTTTGATGCACTACTACCCACGCATCCACAATTGGCCTGTTTCTACAGCCTACCTAAGGTTCACAAAGGGCTAAGGCACTTGAAGGGGAGGCCAATTGTATCAGGCACTAATAGTCTCACCAGTCAAATTAGCAATTATGTAGACCGCATCTTAAGACCTTTTGTGATATCCCTTCCCTCCTATGTCAGGGATTCAATGGAGGTCTTAAAGACATTAGACGGCCTCTACGTTGAGGCGCACACCTTTCTTGCGAGTCTTGATGTAGAGGCCCTCTATAGTTCTATCCCGCATAAGGAAGGTTTGGAGGCAATTGAATTCTTCCTGAGTGAACGGGGGAATGAATGTTTACTAACTCAAAAGAAGAGATCCAGCACTGACATCATCAATTGAAAAAGCCAAATTTACCTTTATTCCGTTGCATAAAATACAAGCGACAGCTCTGCCTTGACACATGGAAACACACTCCCGGTCTATGCGTTTCAAACACACCTGTCCTTAATCATGACCACATCAGCTTCTCACCAGGTAGGGCATTTTAAAATCCACTGCACCAATCACAAACCACCGCAAATGATGGTATTAACCCTCTCCTGGTATTTCAAAAATGCTCTGCTGGAAGCTGATTATATGTCATTTAGTTACATACATAGTCTAAAATAAATCCCATTAAAAGTGGAAGTATTGGATTACAAACCAACATTTATGGCATAATACATATTTAGATGAATCAGTACTACCACCTTCAAATTCAATTCGGGTTCCAACATGTCGTCCTCTCTACTCAGAGAAAACACATGGTGTGAATCCTAGCATAACATAAAATCCATACAATGTCTGCTATGGCACATGCTGATGTAATTATAATGTGGAAAAACCTCTGCTGAGCCATTATCTATCAGTAATAGTGCATGAACTCTCTTTTGTAATTCAGACCTTTGGGATATCTTGTCTTCAGATTATAAATCCAAAAGGCCTCTCTTTGCAGTACTTTTTTCTTAATGTCCCCGCCCCTTTGCGATGGAAAGATCCTCTCTATGCCGTATGCTTGAAAATGACATACCTCTCGATTATGTATAGAGATGAAATGTTTCGCTGCTCCTGACACATTCGTGTTAGATGGATTGTTAATGTAATTCAGATGGTCTAAAATCCGATTTTTTAGTTTTCTTGTAGTACTTCCTACATATAGCAAGTTACATTGGATACATTTTATGACATAAATCACATTAATGCTGTTGCAGTTAATATATGATTTTATGTCATATTCTTTGACCTGTTCCGAATCACCGAATTTTTTAACCGGAGTTGTATAATTACACATTTTACAGGGATGATTCCCGCAGCGACTAAACCCTGTGTATTTAAGCCATGTTTTGGTATTTTTGTTTGTATTTATTGGTTGGAAGAAAGAAGGTGACAGAGTAGAGGATAAATGCAGTTATGGTTGGGCGGCGCTCCACCCTATGGATGCGGGTCACAGGGAATGGTTCCCAGCCAAATGTTCACGTAGTGAAAGAGACGGTTCCCGGACACCACTAGTGTTGCTCAGCGCTTCCTGCTTTTTCACAGGGGCATGTGACACATTAAACATCGCGGGTATATAAAGGGCGTGGCCACGCCTCCCATCGTCTCCGATTGGTGCGCGTCAATATGTCGCGGCCATCGCGAGATTTCGGCATAGGCTACTTACATTATACATATAATGTAATTATTTTACATTATTATTTTTATTATTTTACATACATTATTATTATTACAGTAATTATTTTAATATTTATATTGCGGATTACCAGTTACAAGAGGTAGTGACGTTTCGGCATTAGCCTTCATCGGAACACTGTAGACATAGATAATACAATAACTAAGTTTCATAGAGCATAAATTCATGTCAAATATATAAATTCATAATTAGGGAAAAAGACAATCACGGATACAAATAACATCTTTCAGTTGCTTGATGGTAAGTTTAGGAGGCAACAGGCATGCTGACTGTAATAGTTCAATAGTCCAACATATTGTATGGTGATACTCCATAGATCAACTATATAGAGGTACAATGTTCATTAAAGTGCTATGATCTGGATAAGTAGATAAGGAAACAGGGAAAAACTTAGATAAATGTACCATGCATATAAATAGAGGAACTTTCATTTCATGATTCGGTGGAAACCATAGAAATGTGACCACATTGCATAATATAGGCAAACACTATAGTCCTACTCAGCAATGAAGCTGATAGTATATCCATAACACTGAGGACTAACCTGGATATGCCGCAAAAGAATAACAGCAAAGTATTGTAGGTATAGGCTCTGTGGCCATGTGGCAATGCTTCTAGGGCTATAATGAGCCGCTGTTGCTGCCAACTTGTGCTGCTGGTGACTGAGGAATAAATACACGCTGTTACCGGCGTGCTCCCTCAACACGTGACGCGCCGCCCGGATGTGACGTAGGTCCATGTGTGACGCGCTCATGTCCAGCCGATGTAAGGGCGGAAGTGACGTTGGCGCCTGAGAAGGGCAGAAGCGCTATTAATGTTGCGCTTGATAAACAATTGCCTAAGGGCAATTGAATACAAGGCTGTTATATAGGTATCCTTAGGAAAGCTGTTATACGAATAACAACCTACCAGTTGAAATCATATGGAGTCTGGGTGGATAATACAAAGTGAAATAAAAATGGGTGAACATTGAAAAGGATACTGTGAGATGCGGAAATATCAGCAGGCATTCCTCAGTGTTTGGTCTGTGAAAACAAATTAAAAATGATACTTGTAAGGTGAAGTCATGTAAAGATCATAACATAATCATAGCTGAAGTTATAGAGAATAACAATCATAAAAGGCAATTAAGATCGTACTCCCGGTTTAACCCCTTTGGTTCCAAGGTCTGGAGTCTATGGATCCAGAAGGCCTCCCTATTAGTGAGGATCTTGTTGATGTCACCTCCTCTTCTTGGGGTTAGAATCTGTTCAACCACTTGGAATTTCAATTGTGAAACGGTATGGTGTTTTGTGGAGAAATGGGCTGGGATCGGAAGATGACCGCATTCACATCTGATGTTAGATTTGTGTTGACTGATGCGGTCTTTAATGCTCTGAGTAGTTTCACCAACATACGCCAAACCACAGGGGCACTTGATGACATAGATCACATTGGCTGAATCACATGTGAAGTAGCCTTTTATAGGATAACCTCTGCCAGTAAACGGATGATACACCTTGTCACCTTTCGTGACGTGCGAGCACTCAATGCATCGTAGGCAGGGGAATGTACCCTTACGTCGAGTACTTAGAAGTAACTGCTTGGATGTTTTTGCACTAGGCCCCTCGTCTGCTTTGACCAATAGGTCCCTCAAATTTTTAGGGCGTCTGTTGCACGGGAGTAGCGGGGAAGTGAATTCCTCTACATTGGGGTACGCTTTATGTAGAAGGTTCCAATGTCGGTTCAGGATATTCCTTACTTTCCCCGAAAATGGATGGAAGGTATATACAAACAGTAGTCTCCTGCTAGATGGGTTGGGGTTATCTACTCTGGGTGTAAGTCCCTCCTTGATGATCTTGTCAGGGTAGCCCCTATTTTGGAACTTAGTGGTCATCTCTTGGAGTCTATTGACCTTAACAGTAGGATCATCGACTATCCTCTCAATACGTTTAAACTGGGATCTGGGTAATGCTCTCTTGGTACTGGGTGGATGAAAGCTATTGTAGTGTAACAGGCTGTTACGGTCAGTAGTTTTTACATACAGATCAGTGGACAAGTATCCCTCAGTACACTTCTGTACCATTGTGTCAAGAAAATTGACTGAGACTAAGTCATGGTGTAAGGTGAACTTAAGTTCAGGCCAGACCGAATTAATCCTGTTGTGAAATTCAAGTAGTGATTGTTCTGGTCCGGACCAGATGCAAAAAATGTCATCTATATCTTTTCCAGACCCGAACATGCTGATGGAAGGCAGAATCTGTGTAGACATGGTCCTGTTCGAAAAAGGCCATGTAGCAATTATACATATACCGGGACATAGAGGTTCTCAGAAGAGATATGGAAATGGGCAAGTACAGTTCCCAGTCCAATCTAACTAAGGGAGAAAAAGAGGCCCTCCAATTGTTAAAGAAAGACAGGCACCTAACTATCAAACCCGCCGATAAGGGCGGTGCTCTGGTAGTTATGGACAGGAGAGACTATCTAGAAGAAATCAACGATCAACTTAAAGATACGAAAGTATGTGAAAGTCTGCAAAAAAATCCCACACCGGACATTGCCCTAAAGATTAAACAGGTGTTACTTGTCCATCTTCAAAATAATACCATTGATCAAGACACAGTCTCATACCTCACCAAGTCTAATCCCATCATCCCTGTTCTGTACACCCTACCCAAGGTACATAAAAGATTACATAAACCACCAGGTAGACCCATAGTTTCCTCATCTGACTCCATCCTCTCCCCACTATCCATCTTTAGAGAAAAGATACTTACACCTCTAATCAAGACAACCAGCTCTTTTCTACTGGATACTACTGCCTTTCTCACAACAATTAGGAACATTAAAAAGGTTCATCCGGATTTGATTCTGGCTACCTTTGATGTAGTCAGTCTCTACACATCCATCACACACAGCAAAGGCATATCAGCGGTGTCTAGATTACTTGAATCCTCCAATATCAAACCCCAAGTGAGGGTTCTCTGCCTGGACCTTCTCGAATTAGTATTGACTGAAAATTACTTTTTTTTTCAAGATAAGTACTATGTCCAGAAACAAGGGACCGCCATGGGGGCCCATATGGCACGGCCCTACGCTAATTGCTACATGGCCTTTTTCGAACAGGACCATGTCTACACAGATTCTGCCTTCCATCAGCATGTTCGGGTCTGGAAAAGATATATAGATGACATTTTTTGCATCTGGCCCGGACCAGAACAGTCACTACTTGAATTTCACAACAGGATTAATTTGGTCTGGCCTGAACTTAAGTTCACCTTACACCATGACTTAGTCTCAGTCAATTTTCTTGACACAATGGTACAGAAGTGTACTGAGGGATACTTGTCCACTGATCTGTATGTAAAAACTACTGACCGTAACAGCCTGTTACACTACAATAGCTTTCACCCGCCCAGTACCAAGAGAGCATTACCCAGATCCCAGTTTAAACATATTGAGAGGATAGTCGATGATCCTACTGTTAAGGTCAATAGACTCCAAGAGATGACCACTAAGTTCCAAAATATGGGCTACCCTGACAAGATCATCAAGGAGGGACTTACACCCAGAGTAGATAACCCCAACCCATCTAGCAGGAGACTACCGTTTGTACATACCTTCCATCCATTTTCGGGGAAAGTAAGGAATATCTTGAACCGACATTGGAACCTTCTACATAAAGCGTACCCCAATGTAGAGGAATTCACTTCCCCGCTACTCCCGTGCAACAGACGCCCTAAAAATTTGAGGGACCTATTGGTCAAAGCAGACGAGGGGCCTAGTGCAAAAACATCCAAGCAGTTACTTCTAAGTACTCGACGTAAGGGTACATTCCCCTGCCTACGATGCATTGAGTGCTCGCACGTCACGAAAGGTGACAAGGTGTATCATCCGTTTACTGGCAGAGGTTATCCTATAAAAGGCTACTTCACATATGATTCAGCCAATGTGATCTATGTCATCAAGTGCCCCTGTGGTTTGGCGTATGTTGGTGAAACTACTCAGAGCATTAAAGACCGCATCAGTCAACACAAATCTAACATCAGATGTGAACGCGGTCATCTTCCGATCCCAGCCCATTTCTCCACAAAACGCCATACCGTTTCACAATTGAAATTCCAAGTGGTTGAACAGATTCTAACCCCAAGAAGAGGAGGTGACATAAACAAGATCCTCACTAATAGGGAGGCCTTCTGGATCCATAGACTCCAGACCTTGGAACCAAAGGGGTTAAACCGGGAGTACCATCTTAATTGCCTTTTATGTTTGTTATTCTCTATAACTTCAGCTATGATTATGTTATGATCTTTACATGACTTCCCCTTACAAGTATCATTTTTAATTTGTTTTCACAGACCAAACACTGAGGAATGCCTGCTGATATTTCCGCATCTCACAGTATCCTTTTCAATGTTCACCCATTTTTATTTCACTTTGTATTATCCACCCAGACTCCATATGATTTCAACTGGTAGGTTGTTATTCGTATAACAGCTTTCCTAAGGATACCTATATAACAGCCTTGTATTCAATTGCCCTTAGGCAATTGTTTATCAAGCGCAACATTAATAGCGCTTCCGCCCTTCTCAGGCGCCAACGTCACTTCTGCCCTTACATCGGCTGGACATGAGCGCGTCACACATGGACCTACGTCACATCCGGGTGGCGTGTCACGTGTTGAGGGAGCACGCCGGTAACAGCGTGTATTTATTCCTCAGTCACCAGCAGCACAAGGTGGCAGCAACAGCAGCTCATTATAGCCCTAGAAGCATTGCCACATGGCCACAGAGCCTATACCTGCAATACTTTGCTGTTATTCTTTTGCGGCATATCCAGGTTAGTTAGTCCTCAGTGTTATGGATATACTATCAGCTTCATTGCTGAGTAGGACTATAGTGTTTGCCTATATTATGCAATGTGGTCACATTTCTATGGTTTCCACCGAATCATGAAATGAAAGTTCCTCTATTTATATGCATGGTACATTTATCTAAGTTTTTCCCTGTTTCCTTATCTACTTATCCAGCTCATAGCACTTTAATGAACATTGTACCTCTATATAGTTGATCTATGGAGTATCACCATACAATATGTTGGACTATTGAACTATTACAGTCAGCATGCCTGTTGCCTCCTAAACTTACCATCAAGCAACCGAAAGATGTTATTTGTATCCGTGATTGTCTTTTTCCCTAATTATGAATTTATATATTTGACATGAATTTATGCTCTATGAAACTTAGTTATTGTATTATCTATGTCTACAGTGTTCCGATGAAGGCTAATGCCGAAACGTCACTACCTCTTGTAACTGGTAATCCGCAATATAAATATTAAAATAATTACTGAGCAACACTAGTGGTGTCCAGGAACCGTCTCTTTCACTACGAGAGTAACGGATAAGGTGGATGACCGCCTGGGCACAACACTGATACCACCCTTACAGATTTCATACAGTGTTTCATTTTCAAATAAGATTGGAACATTGTCCTTAATGATGTTCTTGATACTCTCAAAATGTCTACTGTAGGTAAGTACTACTGTAGGGAGAGCTGACTGTGTCTTCTGATTTTTCCTAGTGACACTGCCAAATAACAATTCTCTTCGATTTTTATTGCGGGCTATGTTGATACCCCTGGCAATCATCCACCATGCATATCCTCTATCCTGAAACCGTTTGGAGATGATCTTAATCTCTTTCTCAAATGCTGGATCGGTATTACAGTTCCTCCTCGCCCTAATACATTCCCCCACAGGGATAGATTTAATAGTGTATATGGGATGTTGGCTGTTGGCCCTTAGGAGAGAATTACCTGATACTGGTTTCCGATATGTGGAAGTTTCAATAACATTGCCCGCGGTGCCCTTCAACGTCAAATCCAGGAAATCAACTGTAACACTATTGCTAGTGTATGTAAATTGATTCGTAAATTATAATTATTGTCATTCAAATATTGAATGAAAGAAGGTATGGCAGACACATCACCTGACCAGATAATGAGCAGGTCATCGATGTATCTGCCATAACATTCTATAGATCTAACAAAAGGGTTGTCACCGCAGAAAATGTATCTTTCCTCCCAGTATGATAAAACCAGATTTGCTAAAGAAGAAGAAAATTTAGCCCCCATTGAAACACCTCTTTGTCTGTAAATAAAATAATTGTGCTTCAGTAGATAATCTGTGACTTCAAGAATATAATTAATTTCTTCCTCTTGGAATCTGCTATATTGATGCAAATGGTATTCAAGGCTCAAGAGGGCCACGTCATGAGGTATCAAGGGATATAGTGAGACATCAGTTGATATCCATGCAAATCTTGCATCCCATTTTTTACTGTAAAAAGCCCTCAGTTCTCTCGAAAAGCCCGGGACTCGTTTTACTATAGGTTGCAAAATACTGTCAAGCCATTCCCCCAGTCTTTCATTGAGGGAACCTATGCCGGACACAATGGGGCGAAGTGGTGGTGGATTAAGCCCTTTATGTATCTTGGGCAAAGCATGTATTAGGGGAGCAATGGGTGTCTCAACATTAATATATGCATACTGTTGCCGATCAAAAAGCCCCAGACTAAGTCCTTTATTTAGTATAATAACCAGGATATTCTGGAACTCAGTCAAAGGGTCATTTGTCAACTTAACATATGTGGAGACCTCATCAAGTATTTTTAACATTTCCATTCTATAATCTTCTCTATTTAGATCCACCACTGCGCCCCCTTTGTCCGCCATCCTAACTATGATGTCATTGTTATTACTGAGTGATTGAATAGCATCCCTCTGTGCCTTGGTGACATTATTTTTGCTCTTAATTTTACCCCTTTTATCATGCTATTTGTCGCGGATATAAAGCGCAAAAATGCTTTATATACAAAAAATAAAACAAAAGAAAGGATCAAAGGAAAAAATATCAAAGTTATTGATCCTATTGAGGAGAGGGCGACATAATAACCTCTCAGCTCGTTGACGAGAACCTTAATTATTTTGTGCAACTAGAAAGAAAACAAGGTACCATCATCTATGCAAAAATATATGTGAGTTTATTATACATAAGTGCTAAATACAAAATCGATGATACAACCTGTACAATGATAGATAATGAAATATATACCACTACCTTCAATCAATACTGAATATCGCCAATCAATGCAATGATATGCAACCATTCAAATTAAAGAAAAGTACCCCTTTCTATCACCTTTTAACCAATTGAGGTATATGGCGGCACTACAAATTTACCAGCTCGGTATCAGGCTAGGGAATAACAAAGTTCCCAAGGACTAGGTACCAATGTCTGATGCTCAATTAGCAATATGCATCTTTGCTAAGAGAATGATCAAACTTGATCAGGAGCCTTATCAATTACAGATCCACAAATGGGGACCTTTGAATATATACCGGGCTGAGTAACTTATCAATACCGCAAGCAATAAGCAAGATATACGTTACCAAGGGTCAAAAGGTGAGTAGGGCTCCGGAGGGACGGTCAGCTCTCAAGAGGGTTCCCCGTGATCCAGGATAAAATCCACGTGTCCCTTTAATCTTTTGTTTGTAGTCTTTTTTTCTGGCATCCCTCTCTCATCCTGTCTATGATTAATATTCACAGACTTATCAAAAGCATACACCCCTTTAGATAACGGTCTTCCAACCAAACCAGAGGGTGTGCACATATGGTAATGGTACTGTGAGATCATACACTACCCAAAATGCTTTGTGGTGAACGTGTTATGCTACCTGCCGATACCTAGGCGGCAGTGTTGTATAAGCTATAAATGTGAAGCTTTTAGGAGTTAAATTTATATAATGTAACTTTATGTTAAGTGGTAGATATCCGCCACCTGGGACATACATCAAAAAGGGAGGCATACCCCCTGACACTTGAAGCAATTAAAAACCTAGATTCCCAGAAACTAGTATAACTGTTCTCATGTCATAAAGTTAAAATGTAGACAACAAATGTGTGGGTTTTGGATTTCACAGGTGCCTTGAAAATAACACAACTTTTCCGAGCAGAAATCCAACTGAGCATGCTTTCCACATATCTCAGGAATGCACACTTCTGGTGATACACACACAGGATATATATATGTTAGTATATGATTATAATATGTAATAAAAAAAAACAATATGTGAAATATAAGACAACACATATGTGAAATATCGATTAACTTGTGTCAAAACTAAATACGATGCACTATATGAACAAACAGACATTATATGATTGTCTCATTAATACATCTCATTATGAAAAGATGCCAGACGAGCGCCAGGAAGAACTTATAGCCTAGTGATGAGGTAAAATTACTCCCTTAGATGGGCCCACATCTGCCAGGAAGAACCTTTCCTTGAACCCATTTTTCTCTTTTACAATGAAGGTTCATACAGGAGGGTGAATATAAGTACAACATGGCTGCTTATGGGCCATAAATACATGTTATAACAATAATAAATGTATAAATGTTCATATTCCTTTAAAAAGGCATGACAAATTCAAGCAGACGTTTTTCCACAACATCCTGAAATATTTCCATATCAGAAGTACGTGAATTAATTGGGTAGTAGTGTGGATTGCGTGTGACAAATTTGTCATTTTTTGGTATATCGCTCTCAACCAGACCACTAGCTTCACGTTGCAGACCCTTTAAATTCATCAGAGATATCTGTTCATCAAACATTAGATCAGAGAATTCATTGTTTAAAACCCTGGTCCGCTCCTGAGTGTCATTGGTGTCCTCTGACCCATAATAATGTTTTTTCACAGTGAGATCCCTCACAACTTTGTTTAAATCACAAAGGGTCAGAAAGACATCAAAGTCTCTCGATGGAGCAAAATTGAGTCCCAATCTTAATACATCCAATTCATTGGCAGTTAACACATGATTTGATAAATTGACTACTCCAAAAATCGCAGTTGTTATATCCGTCAATTCCAATGCCGCGTTTTCATTAATTGCGGTTTTGCTGTGTTTGCAGCCTCCTCGTCGTTTTTTGATTTTTTATTTGTTTTTTTCTGTTTCCTATAAGACATTTTAATATCAGTATTAGTATTGGAATTGTCCTTTTCTGCCAAATGTTCCACTTGAGTAGCATCATGTAAGTCAATAGAGTCCTGTGATAATTCAAAGTCCGTTGAATTGAAGCTTACATTTACATTTTTGGATTTTTTTCCCTTCATGTTTTTCTTTAGGATTGATTTGGGGGTGGACGGTAAACCTTCCCTCCTCCCCCATTCATATACTTCTTGTGTTTTGTAATCATGCAAATCCCTTTGAAACTTATTGTGCTTCACTTTCATGATTTCTTCCTCACATTGTTGTATATAAGCATCAATTTTTTGTAGGTTTTCTTCATAATCCGGTAAAGTGTAGGAAGTACAATAAGAAAACAAAAAAATCGGATTTTAGAACATCTGAATTACATTAATAATCCATCTTACACAAATGTGTCAGGAGCAGCGAAACATTTCATCTCTATACATAATCGAGAGGTATGTCATTTTCAAGCATACGGCATAGAGAGGATCTTTCCATCGCAAAGGGGCGGGGACATTAAGAAAAAAGTACTGCAAAGAGAGGCCTTTTGGATTTATAATCTGAAGACAAGATATCCCAAAGGTCTGAATTACAAAAGAGAGTTCATGCACTATTACTGATAGATAATGGCTCAGCAGAGGTTTTTCCACATTATAATTACATCAGCATGTGCCATAGCAGACATTGTATGGATTTTATGTTATGCAAGGATTCACATCATGCGTAGAGAGGACGACATGTTGGAACCCGAATTGAATTTGAAGGTGGTAGTACTGATTCATCTAAATATGTAGTATGCCATAAATGTTGGTTTGTAATCCAATACTTCCACTTTTAATGGGATTTATTTTAGACTATGTATGTAACTAAATGACATATAATCAGCTTCCAGCAGAGCATTTTTAAAATACCAGGAGAGGGTTAATACCATCATTTGAGGTGGTTTGTGATTGGTGCAGTGGATTTTAAAATGCCCTACCTGGTGAGAAGCTGATGTGGTCATGATTAAGGACAGGTGTGTCTGAAACGCGTAGACCAGGAGTGTGTTTCCATGTGTCAAGGCAGAGCTGTCGCTTGTATTTTATGCAACGGAATAAAGGTAAATTTGGCTTTTTCAATTGATGACGTCAGTGCTGGATCTCTTCTTTTGAGTTAGTAAACATTCATTCCCCCGTTCACTCAGGAAGGGGGGATAGAACTATACAGGGCCTCTACATCAAGACTCGCAAGAAAGGTGTGCGGCTCAACGTAGAGGCCGTCTAATGTCTTTAAGACCTCCATTGAATCCCTGACATAGGAGGGAAGGGATATCACAAAAGGTCTTAAGATGCGGTCTACATTATTGCTAATTTGACTGGTGAGACTATTAGTGCCTGATACAATTGGCCTCCCCTTCAAGTGCCGTAGCCCTTTGTGAACCTTAGGTAGGCTGTAGAAACAGGCCAATTGTGGATGCGTGGGTAGTAGTGCATCAAACTCCGCCTTACTGACAAGGTTTAATGTCAGTGCGGATGTGAGGATCATCTTAAGATCTTCCAGATGTCTCCCAGTGGGATTGGAGGGCAATATTCCAGAACAATTTTTGTCCTGTAGAATGTCCATGCACATCCCAAGATATTGGTCATGTCTCATTACCACAAGGTTTCCCCCCTTGTCAGCTGGCTTGATAACAATGGAGTTATCTCTCTCCAGGGTCAGTAGGCCATTGAGTTCGTCGTAGGTCAAGTTATTTCTCCCACATCTCATGTCCTCCAATTGTTTAAGCTCATCCGTAACAACTTTTAAGAAAACGTCCATAGGGGTGGTGTCCCCAACAGGTGGATTGAGATGGGAGCGTTTCTTAATGGTGGTGAAGGGGCCTTCACCCGGGACCCTCTCACTTTCTTTCAGTAAATCTACTAGATTTCTCATGTCCGCCAAGTCAGAGACGTCAATTCCCAATTTGGAACATTGGCGTCTATCATGACTGGCGAAGAATTTCCTCCATTTTAGCTTTCTTACGAAAAGGTTCAGGTCTTTCACCCATCCGAATAGATCAAATGAATGGGTGGGGACAAATGATAGTCCTTTTTTCAGGACATTTAGTTCTGCCTTAGTCAGTACCCTATCCGATAAATTGATGATCTGAAGTTCATCTAAGCTGGGGGTGACGGCAGTGTTGGGGCTCATGGTTACTGCTCCTTCCGATCCCTCAATAGATAGCTCGAGATCGGGAGACTCTGCCCTAAAAAATTTCCCCTATTTTGAGCACCTGTTCCCCCTTCCCCTGAATAGGGGTCTGGAGTATTGTGGGTTGTATGTGACCTCGGAGTCGGTTTCACCCTCAGGGGACGAGGGTTCGGTTTCTTCCTCTAGTCCCTTTGTAGGTTTGGTATTATAATCAAACAGCCGACCATCTCTGAAGTCCACTGTATCACGTCGGTACTGAGAATGTTTCCTTTCCTTGAGTTGTGCTGTATATCTTTGGATAGCTTGTTCCAGGGCCTGCTCTTTTTTACCAAAGTCTGCCTGAGTGGAGAACTTTTTTGTCTCCTCAATTTGCTCCTGTAATGCTACAGTGCTCTTTTCAAAGAGAGCTTTTTCCCCTTCTAATAAGATGCACATAAGTCGCAGGGAGGACTCGATCGA
The DNA here is from genome assembly GCA_033119425.1 of Bufotes viridis. Taxonomy (NCBI): domain Eukaryota; kingdom Metazoa; phylum Chordata; class Amphibia; order Anura; family Bufonidae; genus Bufotes; species Bufotes viridis. The sequence continues at coordinate 175,437,072 of CM065590.1, forward strand.
TTCAGTCTCCCACTTTTTTGAAAATTCCGGGGATCTCAAACGCAGTGAAGGAGAGAGTGGGATCCGCAGACCTCTGGGAACAATCCTAGTTTTAAGATAGATCTCCAGAGTCTGGATTTCCCACCAACCCCTAACGTTTTCCTTGTATGTGCGTGTCAAGTTTTTAAATGCCCCTGTAATAGAGACACATGTGTTGGGTAATTGTGCCTCCGAAAAGACAAACTTTGCCTCATTATCCCATTGCTCCGTATTGATACCACCGGAGAGGAAGCCTGCCATACTTATTATAACTTGAAGTTTAAACAATAATTCACGGAATGACTAGAGTAGATAGGGTTAACGTCCCAAATTAATAGGATTCACTGTAGCTGTGGAACGCTATAAAAAATATCTTTATTCAAAAGTACATAAAATTCAATATGGGGATAGGTCAAAAGGTCAAAAGAAAAAAAGAAAAAATAGGTCGTAATCCCTATAGTATTGATACTCTTATCCAGTGGATTCTGAACACATAGATCATGGATCTGTATCAAGGGAGCGCACTTTTATAGGTTGCCAAGTGCATTCCAGCTCCCCGGCAGGGATTTGTAACACTAAATGGTGTGTCACTGCTATCGCTTTGGCACATCAGTTGTGATCTGACAGGTATATACAAATAGTCCCTATTTGTCAGAAAACACAGCCTGGTAGCAGGACATTGCCATTTAGGGTGATATAAGTGTATGACGCTGAGTAGTGAGGTGTGAGATAGAATCTCTTGCTAGGTAGTTAGGGTGATGTAGTGCTGCAATCGCTGTTTCGGGCTTTAAGATATCGTCCGCCCAAGGCACCCTGTGTCAATCTGGATGATGGGCGTCTTTACTTGCCTGATGTAATCAGTATAGCACTTATATCACCCTAAATGGTAATGTCCTGCTACCAGGCTGTGTTTTCTGACAAATAGGGACTATTTGTATATACCTGTCAGATCACAACTGATGTGCCAAAGCGATAGCCGTGACACACCATTTAGTGTTACAAATCCCTGCCGGGGAGCTGGAATGCACTTGGCAACCTATAAAAGTGCGCTCCCTTGATACAGATCCATGATCTATGTGTTCAGAATCCACTGGATAAGAGTATCAATACTATAGGGATTACGACCTATTTTTTCTTTTTTTCTTTTGACTTTCTGACCTATCCCCATATTGACGTACCATTTACATAAATTTTAACATTTTTGAAGTACATATTTTTTCCTGCAAAAAGCCAAGTTTCCACATATAAGTGTCAGAATCTCTCCAAAAGTGACCCCATTTTAAAAACTAGACCCCTTAACGTAATCATCTAAGGGAGTAATTCGTTTTTTGACCCCCTATTCTTTTAAAGAAATAATGCTAAGAAGGTGAAAAGAAATTAAATTTCCATTTTTTACACAAAAGTGTCAATTTAAAGACAAAGCACATGAAAATGAAGAAGTTCACCCCATAATGTATTACCCCATTTCTCCCGTCTTCAGGAATATCCCCATTGTGGCCCTAATCCTATGTCTTGACACACGGCAGGGCCCAAACATAAAGGAGCACCCAGTGGCTTTCAGAACACAAAATTTGATTGAAAATGTTTTAGGCCTGTGGTAAGGTGCAGGGTGCCGTCGTGGATGGCAGGTATGTGTCACCGAGGTTCATAGCCTCGGTGAGGTAAGAGCCCGTTTTCGTTGATGTCAGCAGCAGCTAGTGCTAATGACAGAGTTTAAATAGCATGGCTGCAAAGCCGATCCGGGCCGGCTCTTACCGGGAGCAGCTAAAGTGTAGGGTGGGTGGCTGCTCCCCACGACCCAGTCCTGGTTTTGGGCTGGGTTTAAAAGCTCAGCCAGCTCAGCAGCTGGAGGCTGTGATTATCCTGGAGCTGCTAACAGGGCTGGGAGTTCTCTGTCCTGGAGGAAAGAGCTCAGCAAGGAGGTGTTTTGTTCCTGGCTACCTGAAGCTGGATTCTCCTGCGGCTGGGCCGACAGCGTGGTGCGAACCTGCACCTACACCTCCCAGGTGACTGAACCTGTGTTGGCCTGTTTTTGTTTTGCCACGTTATTTCCGTTGTGTGTGAACTGTCACCAAGAGACTGTTTTTCATTTATGGTGTGCAAGTGTGAATAAAACACTGTTTGTTGCACAATCTGGACTCCTTGTTTTGCCTCTAAACTGCACCCGCACTGCTGTCTACCAGAGCGACTCCCCACAGGCCCCATTGCACACATATAACTTATCAGTGAGTTCTGAACACATAGATCATGGATCTGTATCAAGGGAGCGCACTTTTATAGGTTGCCAAGTGCATTCCAGCTCCCCGGCAGGGATTTGTAACACTAAATGGTGTGTCACTGCTATCGCTTTGGCACATCAGTTGTGATCTGACAGGTATTTACAAATAGTCCCTATTTGTCAGAAAACACAGCCTGGTAGCAGGACATTGCCATTTAGGGTGATATAAGTGTATGACGCTGAGTAGTGAGGTGTGAGATAGAATCTCTTGCTAGGTAGTTAGGGTGATGTAGTGCTGCAATCGCTGTTTCGTGCTTTAAGATATCGTCCGCCCAAGGCACCCTGTGTCAATCTGGATGATGGGCGTCTTTACTTGCCTGATGTAATCAGTATAGCACTTATATCACCCTAAATGGTAATGTCCTGCTACCAGGCTGTGTTTTCTGACAAATAGGGACTATTTGTATATACCTGTCAGATCACAACTGATGTGCCAAGCGATAGCCGTGACACACCATTTAGTGTTACAAATCCCTGCCGGGGAGCTGGAATGCACTTGGCAACCTATAAAAGTGCGCTCCCTTGATACAGATCCATGATCTATGTGTTCAGAATCCACTGGATAAGAGTATCAATACTATAGGGATTACGACCTATTTTTTCTTTTTTTCTTTTGACTTTCTGACCTATCCCCATATTGACGTACCATTTACATAAATTTTAACATTTTGAAGTACATATTTTTTCCTGCAAAAAGCCAAGTTTCCACATATAAGTGTCAGAATCCCTCCAAAAGTGACCCCATTTTAAAAACTAGACCCCTTAACGTAATCATCTAAGGGAGTAATTCGTTTTTTGACCCCCTATTCTTTTAAAGAAATAATGCTAAGAAGGTGAAAAGAAATAAAATTTCCATTTTTTACACAAAAGTGTCAATTTAAAGACAAAGCACATGAAAATGAAGAAGTACACCCCATAATGTATTACCCCATTTCTCCCGTCTTCAGGAATATCCCCATTGTGGCCCTAATCCTATGTCTTGACACACGGCAGGGCCCAGACATAAAGGAGCACCCAGTGGCTTTCAGAACACAAAATTTGATTGAAAATGTTTTAGGCCCCATTGCACACATGTAATGGTGTTGAGCTGCCAAAACAATAGAAAACTCCCATAAATTACCGTATTTTTCGCCCTATAAGATGCACTTCTTACCCTCAAAAGTGGGGGAAAATAGTGCTGCGTCTTATGGGGCGAATGCTGCAGGTTACACTGATACACCGGCGACCGCATGCTGCACAGCGCGGTCGGCGGGTGTATCAGTAGGGAGGGAGGAGGGGCTGGGGGCCGGCATATAGTTTTGTAATGGCAGCGGGGCCCGCTCACTGTACTAATCCTATAACTGTCAGCATTGTTAAACTATGGTATAATAAAGTACAATGGATCCATTAATCTGCACTTACAAATCTCCTATCAAGCAGGAGGAGGAGGCGGCAGGAGAAGGCAAGAGGCCGGGCGGGCGGGCACTGGCAGCGTAACTCAGTACGTCACGTGCCCGCGCCGCCTGCTTTATTTATAAACTGGGCGGAGCAGGTGCGTGATGTACTGAGTTACGCTGCCAGTGCCCGCCCGCCCAGCCTCTTGCCTCCTCCTGCCGCCTCCTCCTCCTGCTTGATAGGAGATTTGTAAGTGCAGATTAATGGATCCATAGTACTTTATTATACCGTAGTTTAAAAATGCTGACAGTTATAGGATTAGTACAGTGAGCAAGGCCCTCTGCAATAGAATGCAGTAACTGCATCGGGCCCGCTGCCATTACAAAGCTACGGTAGATGCCGGCCTCCCCATTTATCAATGGCTGACACTGTTATGGGGGTCTGTGGCTGACACTGTTATTGGGGTCTGTGGCTGACACTGTTATTGGGGTCTGTGGCTGACACTGTTATTGGGGTCTGTGGCTGACACTGTTATTGGGGTATGTGGCTAACAGTGTTATGGGGGGGGGATCTGTGGATGACACATATGTAGCATAAAATGCTTTTTATGTGTCAACCACAGATCGCCCTCCATAACAGTGTCAGCCACAGACCCAAATAACAGTGTCAACCACAGACCCCAATAACAGTGTCAGCCACAGACCCCCATAATAGTGTCATCCACAGACCCCAATAACAGTGTCAGCCACAGATCCCAATAACAGTGTCAGCCACAGATCCCAATAACAGTGTCAGCCACAGATCCCAATAACAGTGTCAGCCACAGACCCCAATAACAGTGTCAACCACAGACTCTAATAACAGTGTCAGCCACAGACCCCCATAACAGTGTCAGCCACAGACCACCCCATAACAGTGTCAGCCACAGACCCCCAATAACAGTGTCAGCCACAGACCCCAATAACAGTGTCAGCCACAGACCCCAATAACAGTGTCAACCACAGACCCCAATAACAGTGTCAGCCACAGACCACCCCCATAACAGTGTCAGCCACAGACCCCCATAACAGTGTCAGCCACAGAACCCAATAACAGTGTCAGCCACAGACACCAATAACAGTGTCAGCCACAGACCCCCATAAAAGTGTCACCCACAGATCCACCATAACAGTGTCATCCACAGACCAGTATAAGTTCAAAATCCACCAAAAGCACAACATTTTAGTTCAATTTTTTTTTCTCTTATTTTCCTCCTCAAAAACCTAGGTGCGTCTTATGGGCCAGTGCGTCTTATAGGGCGAAAAATACGGTACCTCATTTTGAAAACTACGGGATAAGGTGACAGTTTTATTGATACTATTCTGGGTTACATATGATTTTTAATTGCTCTATACTATGTTTTTTGTTAAAAAAATGGCCGTTCTGGCACAGTTTTTATTTTTTGTTTTTTACAACGTTCACCTGACAGTTAAGATCATGTGCTATTTTTATAGAACAGGTTGTTACGGATGCGATGATAACGAATTTATCTACTTTCATTGTTTGTTTGTTTCACTTTTACACAATAAAGCATTTTTGAAAAAAAAAATCATGTTTTTGTGTCTCCATTTTCTGAAAGCTTATATTTTTTTTATTCTTTGGATGATTGTCTTAGGTAGGGTATTCATTTTTGCGGGATGAGGTGACAGTTTGATTGGTACTATTTCGGGGTACATATGACTTTTTGATTGCTTGGTATTACAATTTTTGTGATGTTAGGTGACAAAAAAATTGCTTTCTTGGCACATTCTTTTTTTTTTTATGGTGTTCACCCGAGGGGTTAGTTGATGAGATATTTTTATAGAACTGGTTGTTATAGACGCGTCAATACCTAATATTTATACTTTTTTAAAATTTATTTCACTTTAAATACACAATAAAAACATTTTAGAAAAAAAAACATGTTTTTGTGTCTCCATTTTCTGAAAGTCATTTTTTTTTCATTTTTTGGAAAATTCTCTCATGTATGGGCTCATTATTTGTGGGATGAGGTGACCGTTTGATTGGTACCATTTTGGGGTACATACAACTTTTTGATCACTTGGTATTACACTTTTTGTGGTGTAAGGTGCCAAAAAATTGTTTTTTTGGCACAGTTTTTATTTTTATTTTTTTATGGTGTTCATCTGAGGGGTTGGCTGATGTGATATTTTTATAGAGCTGGTTGTTACGGACGCGGCAATACCTAATATTTATACTTTTTTTTTTTTTTCACTTTAACACAATAAAAGCATTTTAGAAAAAAAACGTGTTGTTGTGTCTCCATTCTCTGAAAGCCATATTTTTTTCATTTTTTGGGCGATTGTCTCATGTAGGGGCTCATGTTTTGCGGAAAGAGGTGATGGTTTGAATGGTACCATTTTGGGGTACATACGACTTTTTTGATCACTTTTAATACCTTTTTTTGGGAAGTGAGTTGGGCAAAATTTTAATTCCATCATAGTTTTTCTTTTCTTTTTTATGGCATTCACCGTCTGGGGAAAGTAACATGACCCTTTCATAGATCAGGTCATTACGGACGATAGTGATATCGGAGTGATATCAAACATATGTAGTATATTTATTTTTTCAATTTTTAATCAATTATAAATGTGCGGCTATAAGAAGATATTAGATTATTTAAATTTTAATTTTACCTTTTATTCACTCTTTTTAAATTATTTTTTTGACCCAGACCCACTTAGTTCTTCAAGATCCAGTGGGTCTCATGCCTCTATAATACACTGCAGTACACTATATAGTGTACTGCAGTGTATTGTGACTTTGCACTTAGCCTGATCAGCCCCCCCCCCCTTTGACCCAGCCACCATCTTTCTTGATCCCTCAAAGCCTGGCTCCTACATTTTCTTTCTGCTGACATCCCCACTATCATCTCATGGGTGACTTCAACATTGTCAACATTGACACTTGCCGCTCAGCCGCTTCTGGCCCTCTCTTCCTCCTTCGGCCTCTCGCAGTGGTCCTCCACTTCCACCCATAGAGATGGTTTTACTCTCGATCTGATCTTTAACCACCTCTGCTCCCTATCTAACCTTTCTAACTTGCCTCTCCCCCTATCCGATAACAACCTACTCACCTTCTCTTCAATGGTCTCTCCACACCAACACGACCCCCCCCCCCCCTGCAAAAGCCTTAAACATTGACTTTTGCTTGCTTTCTGACTCTCTTCTGCCACTCTCTACCATATGTTTCCTCCAGGATGCAAATGCTGCCACCACTCTGTATAACAACACAATAACTACAGCTCTGGACTCTGTTGCCCCCTCACACGCAACAAAACCCGAAAAATAAACAGACAACCCTGGTACACTAGCCTGACGAAAAAACAGACAAGCTTCCAGGGCTTCTGAGCGACGATGAAAGAAATCCCCTTCTATGTAGCACTTCATATACAATCAATACCTCCTCATTTTCAAATCCTCACTTGCTGCTACAAAACAGACCTGCTTCTCATTCCTTATATCTTCCCTGTCAACTTTTTAACACTTTTAACTCTATTCTCCATCCCCAAAGGCCCCCACCCTCACCTATCATCTCACCTGAGGACTTTGCCACATACTTTAAACAAAAGATCGTCAACATCAGAGAAAGCTTCAGGACACAGTCCCCACAGTTCTCTACACAAGTACTCAGTCCTCTTCTTCGAAAAGCTGTTTCTTCACCATTACAGAAGAAAAACTTTCCACCCTACTCTCCAGATGACATCTGACCACCTGCGCACTTGACCCAATCGAATCCCACCTCACTCTCAATGTCACCACAGTGTTTATCTCTTTAACCTGTCAATATCCACCGGTGTCTTCCCCTCTGGTTTTAAACATGCTTCCCTTGACCCATCTTCTTTGTCCAGTTATCGCCCCATATCACTTCTTCCATATGCCTTAAAGCTACTTGAACAACATGTTTACTCTGCATTAGGGTCTTGCCCTCTCGCTGTGATCGGTTGAAGAAGTGGCTCCGTAACTTTACTACTTTCGCACATCCCCCCTGGGCTCCTTCCAGCAGGGAGAATATTTTCTCTAGGGTGTTTCTCTTGGATTCGAGCCTTACCATCACTATCCATCTGACGTCACACTCTACAGCCCCCAACGCATCCTCCGCCCGTAGTTTGGGGGTCAGGTTACACATTTTAACTGCACTCCGCACCCTTTCAGTCCAGTCCTGCAACGTGATGTTTTTACCGTCAAATTTGAGCAGATGATGCAATAGAGCCCCCACGGGGATGTACTCTACGGCGGCTGGCATGGCAGGGCAGGCAGTATCGGCAGCACTGAGGCCGGTTGTTCCAGCGGTGTTGGGGGAAGCTGGCCTTGCACTGGCACACCCTGAGCTGGGTCCTGGGCTGGCACTGTTGGCCCCGGGGGAAGGTCTCCTGCCACGTTTCTGTCCATAACGGTCATTGTATCCTGACGACTACGCTAGGTTGCAAGACATGTACTGGTGTGGGCTCCCCAGGATACAGTGAAATCACGAATAAGGAAAGCAACTCCAACACCAGCTTTTGCCAAAACAGTATTTTACTTAAACGTGGCAAGGAGCACAACCACAAAGGCTGGTAACACACAATTAAATTTACATACACCCAGCCAGATGGCTGAGACCCTTATGCTGCACAGCACGGCACCCTCTGGTGGATGCTGGAGGTAAGAGAGGTAATTTACCTACTAGCGGGCTCAACTAAAACAGCCACACCTGTTATTACCCTAAAAATCAGGTACAACTATTTGGGTGCGGGCTGTGGTTGAGGTGGGGGCCATCCTCTTAGTGCTCTGACCCTTCTGTGCTGTGTCCCTCTCTGTGACCCCTGTATTGCCCCTGTGGTGTGGTTGAGAGTAATTCACACTGGATTACTTGTTTGGTATGCTGGAGTCCTTCTCAGAAGCACAGCTCTTCCGTCTCTCTGCTACCATTTGCGTTTCCTAGGCCGCCGGCGCCATCTTTGCTGTGTGAGAGGGGAGAAAAGTGTCTCAGCTCTTGGCTAAGAGCCAATGAATTTGTTCTGCGACGTGGCATAGATGTTCTGCAGTGCTCTGTCCAGCAGATGAAGATGTTTGGTGAATTTTTCAGTCCATTTTAGATGCTTTTAGGCACTTTGTACTGCTTGCCGCCTCAGAGCTCCACTAACAAGCAGCCGTTTTAGTCTGCGGCAAGCTCCTGCCCCAGGTTAGATATCATACATCCTGCATCTGCACAAAAGACTCCCATGACTGGATGTGAAAATCACTCCAGCCAATTGTATTACTATGCTCTCAAATATCTAGTAATATTATGTAATAATTTAATTATATTAATAACAAAAAAGCTAATAAAAATATATAATGAAAAATAGCTGGAGAGAGTCCTTCCCTACATGCCCTTGTAATGGTTAGATATAATAATGTAGTTCATGATCGGCCTGCTTTCAATAATAGTCACCACTTCCCAAAATGAATAACAATATTAGGTGGCTCACTTAAGGTAGATATGGAGTGGGTGCTCATTCTCCTGATGGGTCTCACCTAACCCTAAAATATGTTGGACTGTATAAATATGAATTGGGACGAGCACACCTCCCACTACACAGGGTATGAGATAAGATAAAATAAAATGTTCCTATTTATTAATTGCACAATGGATCCCTAATATATGTTATATTGCACATATGAAAAAACATATAAAAACATATATCGCCAGTAAAAAAGTATATAAAATATAGTTGATGTCATCAATACTCCAAAGGTAACTTATTGGGGAAATAAGGTGATAACCGCTAAGCAAAGGTTCACCACCACATTCACCAAAAGTCTATTTAGGTAGTAGTATTAAAAGTTCATAGAAGTATTAAAAGTTCATAGAAGTCCATGAAAGTCCACAATACTCAAATGTGAGCATTGATTTCTCAGCTTGAGGGGCCCTATTGATCCCAGATGTAGTATAGTTTGTATTCTCAAAGTTGCATATAAGGAGACTGTCTTGCTGTATATCACTATGTTACAGTCCTTTCATTATCCCTGTATCATCATAATGCAATGCAGCACCCTCCTTTGCATAGCCTACAGCAGTACCTGTTTGTGTGAGGATCACGGTTCCGCTGACTACCAGTGGCGTCCCACGTGGTTAAGCCGCAGGAAGTGCCTCACCTCCTCTGGCGCTGCTGCTACGGACCTGTGCTGTGTCGGGGTATCGCTGCCCAGTATGTCCTCCGGTAAGATGACAGGGTCAGGAGCGCTCCTGCTGGTATGATGCTTTCTCCGTTGCGGGGGTCTTTGGCACCAAACGCGTTTCGGGACCAGCGCGTCCCTTCCTCAGTGGTAAAGCTCCCACCGCATTGCGAACGGTGATTTATAGTCTCTGTTCGGACAGCATTGAGTCATTTAGAAATCCTGGAATGGATTGTATGGGCCACATGTCATGTAATATCTTGTATCTCTCTGTATCAATAAATCTCTTACTTAAAAATAGAAGCCAAATGATATCAAGGCAATTGATTCTATTTAAATTGCCTTGGTCTTATTGCTATTGTTGTGCATAATATTCTTTTATTATCTCTGTTCAGACACCATTGAGTCATTCAGAAATCCTGAAATGGATTGTATGGGCCACATATCGTGTAGTATCTTGTATCTCTCTGTATCAATAGATCTCTTTCTTTAAAATAAAACCCAAATGATATGAGTATTGATTCTATTTAGATTGCACTGGTCCTATTACTATTATTGTGCATAATATTCTTTGAAACATTATGTCCACAATTGTTCCTCTCTATACACTTTCTGATGCTTTTATATAGAAATTTGTTTGCTAGGATAAGATTCTAGACCCAGAGTACAATATAGACCCCTGGGTCTTCCTGTCAGTGAAAAACATCCACCAACTACAGGAAGCCAAAGATTTCATAATCCGCATTCAGACCATTAGGTACCACACAGTCAAAGTCAAAAATCCTTCTTGATTCTATTCGGGACATCCGACTTATAGGATCACCTCCCCTCCAATGTCTCTCCACCCGTTCTAGGGCCGTGTAGACTAAGCCTGTTGGGTCCTTATTATGCGCCATTTTAAAATGGTTGGATAAGGTGTGTTGCTCATAACCCTTCCTGATGTTGCTTATATGCTCCGAAATTCTTTTTTTCAGGGTCCTTTTGGTTCTGCCGACATATTGCTTATTACACGGGCATTTAATAAGGTATATTATATTTGTTAAATTACATGATAAATGTTCCTTTATTTCGTGTGTATATGTGCTACTAGATGATTTCACTGTTGTTGTGTTTTGTGGGAAAGTGGTTATCTTGAAATTTGAGCACTTACCACACCTGTAAAAACCTTTAATACCCATCCACTTCTGGATGCTATTTCTTTGTGTATTATGGTTTTTTACTGTAGGGGCTACTTTAAGGCCCAAATTGGGTGCTTTCGTGAAGGTGATTAAGGGGGTAGTGGTTAATAATGTACCTATGGTTTTGTCTTTCAAAATCAAGTGCCAGTGTTTTTGTATAGCTTTTCCGTACTTCTCTATATTTTACACTGTACGGCAGAATCATACGTATCTTATTCTTCCTTTCTTCCTCTGTTTCTATTTTTGTTCCCGTTTTGTCCTAAAAAAAACTGGCTCTATTTAAGTTCCTTGTTTTATCAAGGGCTTCGTCTATTAGATGTACTGGGTATTGCTTTGTTAAAAATTGTGTTCTCATTTTTTCGTCTTCTATTTCAAAATCCACTTGTTTAGTACAATTCCTCTTAATCCTTTTAAATTGACCCAAGGGAATATTTAATAGCTAATTTGGCAAGTGGCAGCTGTCATAATATATGTAGCTGTTTTTGTTTACTGTTTTTTGAAAGGTGTTACAATTTAGGGCTTCCCCTTCTATACTTATCTGTAGGTCCAAAAATTCTACTTTATCTTTACTAATCGTTGATGTGAATAGTAAATTCCTATCATTGATATTGATGTCATCTAAAAACATCTTCAGAGACTCCTCACCTCCTGACCAGACAAAAAAGATGTTGAAGGACTTGCCGAAGGACCTGCGCTCAAGCGTGATGACCATGTGTTTCCAGCGACCATGCGACTGCCTTTGCACTTGCAAGTGGGTGAGGTGAGTAATTTTTTTTAAAACCTAACCCCATTTTGCACTAGTGTACCCATTTTTATGCATTCTCGTGCATTCTTGTCTAACAAACGTTTGTAATGGTCCCATTGATTTCATGTTCTATTTTTTGAGGACCGCTAATCACTGACCGTTAAAAAAAGCCATGGGAATAGCCCTATTGACTCCAATTTGTTCTAAAAATGCCAGTGTGATGGCCGTTATAAAAATATAACAGCCAAGCTACATTCACACAGTGAAAAAAACTGCCAGTAAAAACAAATACAGTGAAAAAAACAGCCAGTAAAAACAAATACACTGTCTGTTTTTAATGGCCGTTTTGCATCCATTTTTGCATAATTTATCTGCTCCGCTCTAATCTATCCCAAGCAGCTCACACAGACTACCTGAGAGAAATTTTCTCACCCCAAGTGACTCCTTTCCAGCGCCCGAGATGGGTAAACTAAGAAAGAGGCAGGCGCCGAAGAAACTCACCGAGTTTTTCGCGAAAACCTCCCCGACCAGCCCAGACACTTCGGGTTCTCCCGCCTCGATGCCTCAGATAGCTACCTCACCGGCCTCATCCTTGGGGACTTCAGGGGAGATATCGTATCTTCTGCCTGCAGGCACGGCAGCTCACCCGCTCACTAAAGGTACCATGCACGCCTTGTTGGAATCTCTCAGGTCCTCAAATAAAGCCGATCTTTCCAGCATGTTGAAGGACATTAGGAGCGAAATCCAGGGCCTAGGAGAGCAAACCTCTCACGTGGAGGGAAAAATAGCCGAGTTTGCCGCATAGTACACTAATAGATGCGCTTGAAGAGTACGTGGTAGCAATGAAAAACAAGATTCAAGACCTTGAGGACCGCCATAGACACAATAATTTGAGGTTGAGGGGAATACTAGAATCAGTTGAGCCGATGCAGCTGGAATCCTTTTTGAAAGATTTAATGAAAGAGGCCATTCTTGCACTCTCTGAACAAGATCTCATCATTGATCGGATTCACCGCATACCCAAACCCAAGGGGTTGGATCCCTCTCTTCCGTGCAACGTAGTAGCGCAAATCCATTTCTATCATATTAAAGAGATGTTCTTGAGGGCCCTGAGGCAGAACCCAGCCCATCAGCCTCCTTTAAGGAGATCTCTGTGTTTAAAGATCTATCAGCAGCTACATTGGCTAAAAGGAGAGAATATTTTCACATCACTAAGATTCTCCGTGATCAAAAAATTAGCTACCAATGGGGATTCCCTGTTAAGTTGTTGATCACTTTGAATGGCCAGCAAACAACCTGCAACTCTCCACAAGAAGCGGCGCTTCTCCTACACAAATGGGGACTGCTTCCTGATATCCCGCGCATTGGGAAAGAAGATGGGAACAAACCCGACAGAATCGGATGGATGGTAGATGGAGCACGTGAGAACTTAACACCAGTTCCTTTCCCCCCACCTGGTCTGCATTTTCTGATACTATCCCCTCTAAGCAGGCGTCCTATTGTTTTCATTTTACTCTCATCTCAGATTATTGTAGTACTATGAAGAGTTTTTGTGTGTACCCCTTTACTTGTTAAGCGCGCTATTTTTGCAGCCAATGATTATCATCCTTTTCCGGTGTCCATAGCATTTATGCAGCTAGATATGGTATACGCTTTATGTCAGTGAAACCTCAGCTATTGCCTAATGTGATAGTATATCATGTTCTGTATATTTTTTCATGGCAGGGTTAAAGTTCTACTCTAATAATGTAAGAGGGCTAAATTCCCCATTTAGGCACTCTCAAATGTGGTTAGATCTGATTCAATCTAAATGTGATGTAGCATTGATACAGGAATCTCATTTATTGGAATCAGATCAACACAGGTGTACCCACCGTCTCTTCCCACTTATTTATTTTTTCACCAGCAATTAAGAAAAGGAAAGCAGGTACATTTATAGGCATCAGGCCCTCAGTAGCATTTACCTTACACCAATGTATAACAGACTCTGCGGGACGTTATGTTATTCTAACTTGTACACTAGAGGGTGCACAATATACCATAGTATATCTGTGTATGCATCTAATGTAAGGCAAAAGGCTTTCTTTAATAAGCTTTACAGGAAAACGCAAGGGGTGGCGGTGGGAGCTGTGATAATGGGAGGAGACTTCAACATCCCGGTAGATGCAGGGATAGATTGCTTCACACATGCTAGCACCAGACGTGAAAATTTAAAAAACTCTCTCAAACTTACTTCCTTTCGCGATAGAGATATCAGCACGGAGGCGAGCACGATTACACTCATCTCTCTTCCTCTCATTGTCCGCAGTCTCACATTGACTACTTTTTGATCTCTAGAGATCTTCTTCATAAAACGGTTAGGACAGATATTGGGTTTGCTAAGTGGTCCGGCCTTCCCAAACATTCACCCCCACAATGGTGATTAAATCCATATTTGCTCAAATGTGACAAAAGAATAGGAGAATAGCACACTCATTTACAGGATTTTTTCAATCTCAATGAATCTCTGGAGATATCCTCGTCCACCTTGTGGCTAACACACAAGGCATACATGAGAGGAATATTTTTGCAATCTGCTTCGCAACTCAAATATGTAGAGACCGACAGTTGAAGGAGGCTCTATTAAGACTGGAAATAGCAGATCAACTATATAAAGGTGACCCCTCCCTCGCGCATCTGACAGAACTTCAAAACGTCCTACTTCATCTTAGATCTCTTCTCCGATATAAACATGAAAGAGTGATGTGCAGACTACGTTCCACCTTCTATCATATGGGGCATCGTGCGGGCTCTCTGCTAGCAAATAGGCTTAAGAAAAGAGTTGCAAACTCTAGAATAGAGAAACTGTACTTTGATGGATCCACAATTACACATCCTCAAGAAATAACAAACGCATTAGCCTCATATTATGGCAGATTATACAACCTCAAAGATGATACCTCAACTCCTCACCCTGATAAGAAAGACATAGAATCCTTTTTAAACTCACTAAACCTCCCTTTTTTTTACGAATGCCCAACGGTCATTACTCAATAGACCAATCTTTGCAGAAGAGATATCTTCTTCCATTAAAGCCACTCTGTCAGGTAAAGCTTCGGGACCGGATGGTTTAATCTATAACTACTATAAAACTGTTCAGGTGGAATTGACTCCTTATTTGAACACCCTTTATAATAGTTTCTTCACAACAGGTTTACTCCCCCCAGAGATGCTTTTTGCTACCGTGATAACTCTCCCAAAACTAAGCAAACCCCCAAATACTCCCGCTAACCTACTCCCTATATCTCTGCTTAATGCAGACTTAAAATTATACGGGAAAATGTTGGTCTCCCGTATTAACAAGTTTTTACCCTCCTTGGTGGATCCAGATCAAGTAGGATTTGTTCCAGGAAGACAATGCAGGGATGGCACCAGACGTATGCTCAATCTCATACATCTGGCCAGGAAATCCAGGAACCCCACAATGTTCATCTCCCTTGATGCTGAAAAACTTGCGACAGGGTACATTGGGGGTTCCTGGATCAGGTATTCCAATGGTTTGGATTCGATGGGCACATACTTATGGCTATAATGGGATTATATACTAACCCGTCCGATAATGTATTAGCCTCAGGATATCTGTCAGTCCCCTTCCACATCTCGAATGGAACTCGTCAAGGTTGCCCGCTGTCTCCGCTATTATTTTCAATAATTATGGAATCATTAGCAACTAAAATTAGGACCTGTTCTTAGATTGAGGGAATTAAAGTACGTGATGCCTCTCACATGATCGGACTTTACACTGACGATGTGATACTGGCTCTGACAAATCCCAAAAGCTCCTTAGCTTGTGTACTCCATTCCTTAGATCAATTCTCTCGCTGCTCCTATTATAAGTTAAATGAGAACAAAACTAAGGTTCTCGATTTCCATATCCCAGATATCATCAAAGGGAAATTACAACAGCTGTATCCTTTTCAGTGGACAGAAAGATCTTTCACACACTTGGGTGTAGAACTCGCTCGTAATATGGATGAAACTATCTCCATTAATTTCAACGCTTTAAGAGCGGAGCTACAAATGGACTACGCTCAAATGTCACAGGTTCAATTATCATGGGTTGCCCGTATTAATGCAGCTAAAATGCTATCCCTCCTGAAAGTGCTTTACTATTTTAGATGTCTTCCCCTACAATTACTGAGAGTATTGATAACACAGCTTCAACGTGATCTCTTAAATTTTATTTGGCACAACAAGCGCCCTAGAATACCAAAATCTGCATTACATCCCACGATGAGATTTGGAGGCTTGTAGTATACAAATACTACTTGGCTAACTTAGCAGAACAAGCACTGGAGGGGTGGTCTCCTACTGCTCAGCAGAAGTGGATCCAGATAGAAGAAGTGTATGTTAGGAATAGATCTTTACCAGCCCTATTAGCAGCTTACAATCTAAAAACACTTCACCATGCTGTACCTTTACCTACCATGCAAGCCACTTTGTTTGCCTGGACCCACTTCACCGATTCCATTAAACTCTTTAATGTGCTGTGGGAAAAGATCCCCATTACAGCGTTGGAATATCATATTCCCAATATGAATTCTGTCAATGTGGACCTCAAGGGGGATCCATTCTCTAGGTTGTTTGTACGCTGATTCAATTCTTGTGGATTTTTCATTTCTGCACACCTCATATCTTCTAAGATAGTCAGTTTTACCAATTTCTTCAGTTGCGTCACGTGTTGGGCACTCTTACACCACGCCAATCTTCTCAAGGTAGTAATATTTATCAGACTTATTTTAGCACTCCTCAGACTGCACATCCTAAACTATCTTCCCTATACACCAGCATCTTACCCTGCACTATTGAAAACAAACAACCGTTTATGTTAAGATGGTAACAAGAATTGAATGAAGCGCTCAATGTTAACCAATGGAGAGCTGCAATGTTTTGGTCTTTTAAGAGCTCCAAATGCAGACCATGCAGAACAAGCTAGAAAAATTCAATTAAGGTGGTACCTAACCCCAACAGACTTGATCATATGATCCCTGACTACTCCCCTCTACCCCCCCCCCCCACTGCATATGTGGTGGTCTTGCCCATCAGTTCGCACATTCTGGTCTGACATTGAGGCTACTATCCAAGAAGTTACTGAGGTGAATCTTACCCTTACACCTGCGCTCTCTATATTGAATCTAGCAGGGGTAGTGCCTGGGATGAGGTGGTTGGTGGCACACATCCTGAATGCAGCCCGCTATATTATCGCTCGACAATGGAAGTTGCCTCACACACCACCACTATTTGAGGTTATTCAGTCAGTTAACCATCACATGCACTATGAGTTAGTTTTCGCTCCCACTGCTAATGCCCAAATACGAGCCCATAACCAGTGGGTCATGTGGCTTTCCAGCAAATTTGGATCTCCTTTACCTGCATGTTTGTGGTAGCCTAACCCCCCAAGTTATCTCACTGCACCTGTAAGTCTTGTTATAAACAATATACTCATATACCTGATGTGTCGCTTTTCTAGCCTCAAGTGGATTTATGCCTTAAATGACATATAATATTTTGTGTGTGATCAGAGGCGTAGCTAACGGCTCATGGGCCCTAGTGCAAGAGTTCAGCTTGGGCCCCCCTTTCCCTCAGTGCTTTGTGTGTCTTCTTATGCGGCACAAGGGTCTTTGGGCCTCCTCAGGCTCCTGGGCCCGGTAGTGACTGCTACCTTTGCACCCCCTATAGCTACGCCCATGTGTGTGATATAGGACAACTACACCCTTCGTTCTTCTTGTTGTAACTGTGAACTAATGTAAACTGCTTAGTTTGAAATTTATTAATTCAATAAAAATCTATTGAACGATAAAAACGGCCATGGGAAATGGATGAATTACATTTTGTTTATCATCCCAATCCCTGCAGTGCCCTCAGTATACCCCCATAGTGCACCCAGTATAAATAATGGCCATCATATTGCCCCCAGTATTTATAATGTCCGCCTGTAGTGCCGCCCTCCCCCAGTATAAATAAGCCCCCACCATAATGCCTTCAATTTAGTTGGGTCTGAAAAAAACCTCACCTCTTCCTCTTTGACACTTCTTCTGTGCTCTGACTATTATTCAGAACATATACATGATCAGCTGAGCCAAGTGTGAATGTTGGGAGAAGTAGCTGAAGTCCATCAGCTATATAATGTGTATGGGCACCTCAGGCACATAGGGGAGGGGTAGTACTTTCACGGCAGTGAAGAGAATTCCAGGGAAGAAGCTGTGATGAGGTCTACTACATGAGATGAGGTAAGTCAAGGGAGAGGCAAAGCAATGTTGGGAGTTGGAGTTATTTAAATAGGACTGTATTCTGAAGGGAAGGAAGTGGGACATGTGACTGTGGGGTGATGTTATTTACATGGGACTAAAAGTTGAGGGGGTGATGTTATTTACATGGAAATGCATGTTGGAGGTGGCTGGGGCTGGGTGATGTTATTTACATGGGACTATATGTGGAAGGCGGCTGAGGAGGGGGTGTTGTTATTTACGCGAGACTGTATATTGGAGGGGGCAGGAGAGATGATAACATAGTAACATAGTATATAAGATACTAAGACATTTGTCCATCCAGTTCGGCCTGTTTCCTACAAGTTCATCCAGAGGAAGGCGGCAAAAAACCCCTGTGAGGCAGAAGCCAATTTTCCCCACTTAATAGGAAAAAATTCCTTCCCGACTCCAATCAGGCAATCAGAATAACTCCCTGGATCAACGACCCCTCTCTAGTAGCTATAACCTGTAATATTATTACACTCCAGAAATACATCCAGTCCCCTCTTGAATTCCTTTATTGTACTCACCATCACCACCTCCTCAGGCAGAGAGTTCCATAGTCTCACTGCTCTTACCATAAAGAATCCTCTTCTATGTTTGTGTACAAACCTTCTTTCCTGCAGACGCAGAGGATGTCCCCTTGTCACAGTCACAGTCCTGGGGATAAATAGATGATGGGAGAGATCTCTGTACTGACCCCTGATATATTTATACATAGATATTAGATCTCCCCTCAGTCATCTTTTTTTCATAACCCCTATAATGTGCCAGTAGCCACCCAGCCATATAACCCCCCTATAATGTGCCAGTAGCCACCCAGCCATATAACCCCCTATAATGTGCCAGTAGCCACCCAGCCATATAACCCCCCATAATGTGCCAGTAGCCACCCAGCCATATAACCCCCTATAATGTGCCAGTAGCCACCCAGCCATATAACCCCCTCATAATGTGCCAGTAGCCACCCAGCCATATAACACCCCTATAATGTGCCAGTAGCCACCCAGCCATATAACCCCCTATAATGTGCCAGTAGCCACCCAGCCATATAACCCCCCCCCCATAACGTGCCAGTAGCGTCCCAGCCATATAACACCCCCCCATAATGTGCCAGACTGCCAGTAGCCAATGCTCCCCCCCCCCATAGTCCATTATTCTGAATTATTGATTTCCTCCCAATTCAAATTCTTCCCCCATTCTTCAATGCTTCAATGCTTTGATTATTAATCCGATTCCCCCCCCAGGCAGCCCAACCAAAAAATGATGTGGTCACAGACAGTCACACTCACACTGACTGTGAGTGACTGTGCTACTTACACCCACCACGTCCGCTGTTCTGATGCCTTCTGCAGCTCAGCGGCGCGATGACGTCATCGCGCCGCCTGCGCAATGACGTCATCGCGCCACCAGCCTCTCTGATAGGCTGCAGGCCGTTCAACAGCACCGCCTCCTTCCCTGCCCTGCAAGGCTGCAATAGAATTACGATGGGATGATTTGGGATCGCAATCTGCGGCGCCACACTGCAGGACAGGCATGCTGCATAACGCACTTAACCAGGGGGAAGTGTGGAAGGGTAGGGGGCCGGGCCAAACTGTGAAAGAGGAGGGGAGGGGAGGGAAGGGGAGGGGGAACTGTGAAAGAGGGGGGGCCCGGGCCAAACTGTACTGAAAGGGGGGGGCCCCGCTGGCACAGTGGACAGTCTAATGGAGCGCAGTGCTCTCTCGGCAGATAGCCTGCTGCTGCGCAGCGCCCAAACAGCTGATTACTGGGGCGGGGAAGCAGAGGAGAGTGGACACGTGCTGCCGGGCGCCGGGCCCCATGTCAGCCCGGGCCCCGAAGCAGCCGCTTCCCCTGCTTCCCCGGTAGTTACGCCCCTGATTGAGGCTATTATCAAAGAAGTTACTGAGGTGAATTTTACCCTTACACCTGCGCTCTCCATATTAGGGTTGAATCTAGCAGAGGTAGCGCCTGGAATGAGGTGGTTGGTGGCACACATCCTGAATGCAGCCCGCAATATTATTGCTCGACAATGGAAGTTGCTTCACACACCACCACTAGTTGAGGTTATTCAGTCAGTTCACCATCACATGCACTGTGAGTTAGTTTTCGCTTCCACTGGGGTAATGCCCAAATACAAGCCCATAACCAGTGGGTCATGTGGCTTTCCAGCAAATTTGCATCTCCTTTACCTGCATGTTTGTGATAGCCTAACCCCCCAAGATATCTCACTCCACCTGTAGGTCTTGTTATAAACAATATACTCATATACCTGATATGTCGCTTTTCTAGCCTCAAGTGGATTTATGCCTTGACTGACATATAATGTTTTGTGTGTGATCAGGGGAGTAGCTAACGGCCCATGGGCCCTAGTGCAAGGGTTTAGCTTGGGCCCCCCTTTCCCTCAGTGATTTGTGTGTCTTCTTATGCGGCACAAGTGTCTTTGGGCCCCCTCAGGCTCGTGGGCCCGGTAGCGACTGCTACCTCTGCACCCCCTATAGCTACGCCCATATGTGTGATATAGGACACCTACACCCTTGGTTCTTCTTGTTGTAACTGTGAACTAATGTAAACTGCTTAGTTTGAAGTTTAATAATTCAATAAAAATCTATTGAACGATAAAAATGGCCATGGAAAATGGATGAATTACATTTTTTTTTATCATCCCAATCCCTGCAGTGCCCTCAGTATACCCCCATAGTGCACCCAGTATAAATAATGGCGATCATATTGCCCCCAGTATTTATAATGTCCGCCTGTAGTGCCGCCCTCCCCCAGTATAAATAAGCCACCCCCCCATAATGCCTTCAATTTAGTTGGGTCTGAAAAAAACCTCACCTCTTCCACTTTGACACTCCTTCTGCGTTCTGACTATTATTCAGAACATATACATGCTCAGCTGAGACAAGTGTGAATGTTGGGAGAAGTAGCTGAAGTCCATCAGCTATATAATGTGTTTGGGCAACTCAGGCACATAGGGGGTAGTAGTTTCACGGCAGTGAAGAGAATTCAAGGGAAGAAGCTGTGGTGAGGTCTACTACATGAGGAGATGTAAGTGAAGGGAGAGGCAAAGCAATGTTGGAAGTTGGAGTTATTTAACTAGGACTGTATTTTGAAGGGAAGGAAGTGGGACATGTGACTGTGGGGTGATGTTATTTACATGGGACTAAAAGTTGAGGGGGTGATGTTATTTACATAGAAATGCATGTTGGAGGTGGCTGGGGCAGGGTGATGTTATTTACATGGGACTATATGTTGAAGGCGGCTGAGGAGGGGGTGATGTTATTTACGTGGGACTATATACTGGAGGGGGCAGGAGAGATGGTAAAATAGTAACATAGTAATATAGTATATAAGAACGAAAAAAGACATTTGTCCATCCAGTTCGGCCTTTTTTACTACAAGTTCATCCAGAGGAAGGCAAAAAAAAACTGTGAGTTAGTGAGTTAGAAGCCAATTTTCCCCACTTAAGGGGAAAAAATTCCTTCCCGACTCCAATCAGGCAATCAGAATAACTCCCTGGATCAACGACCCCTCTCTAGTAGCTATAACCTGTAATATTATTACACTCCAGAAATACATCCAGGTCCCTCTTGAATTCCTTTATTGTACTCACCATCCCCACCTCCTCAGGCAGAGAGTTCCATAGTTTCACTGCTCTTACAGTGAAGAATCCTCTTCTATGTTTGTGTACAAACCTTCTTTCCTCCAGACGCAGAGGATGTCCCCTTGTCACAGTCACAGTCCTGGGGATAAATAGATGATGGGAGAGATCTCTGTACTGACCCCTGATATATTTATACATAGATATTAGATCTCCCCTCAGTCATCTTTTTTCTAAGGTGAATAACCCTAATTTTGATAACCTTTTGATAACCATAGCTCTGCTATGTCTGCCTTGTTCACAGGAGCCCAGAACTGTACACAGTACTCGATGTGTGGTCTGACTAGTGATTTGTAAAGTGGTAGGACTATGTTCTCATCACGGGCGTCTATGCCCCTTTTGATGCAACCCATTATCTTTTTGGCCTTGGCAGTAGCTGCCTGACACTGGTTTTTACAGCTTAGTTTGCTGTTTATTAAAATTCCTAGATCCTTTTCCATGTCAGTGTTACCGAGTGTTTTACCATTTAGTATGTACGGGTGACTTGCATTATTCCTTTCTATGTGCATAACTTTACATTTGTCAGTGTTAAACCTCATCTGCAATTTTTCTGCCCAAGCCTCCAATCTATCCAGATCCCTCTGTAGGAGAAAACTGTCCTCTTCAGTGTTAATTACTTTACACAGTTTAGTGTCATCTGCAAAAATTGATATTTTACTGTGCAAGCCTTCTACAAGATCATTAATAAATATATTGAAGAGAATAGGGCCCAATACTGGCCCCTGAGGTACCCCACTAGTGACAGTGACCCAATCTGAGTATCTGCCGTTAATAACCACCCTCTGTTTTCTATTACTCAGCCAGTTACTTACCCACTTAGACATTTTCTCCCAGTCTGAGCATTCTCATTTTATATACTAACCTTTTATGAGGTACAGTGTCAAATGCTTTGGAGAAGTCCAGATATACGACATCCATTGATTGACTGTCAAGTCTAGAACTTACCTCCTCATAGAAACTGATTAAATTAGTTTGACATGACCCATCCCTCATGAAGCCATGCTGATATGGCGTTATTTGCTTATTTTCATCGAGATACTCTAAGATAGCATCTCTTAGAAACCCTTCAAACAGTTTACCAACAACAGATGTTAAACTTACCGGCCTATAATTTCCAGGCTCTGTTTTTGGACCCTTTTTGAATATTGGCACCACATTTGCTATGCGCCAATCCTGTGGAACATTCCATGTCAGTATAGAGTCCGTAAATATCAAAAATAAAGGTCTTGCTATGACATCACTTAATTCCCTTAGGATACGGGGGTGTATGCCATCCGGTCCTGGCGATTTGTCTATTTTAATCTTTTTAAGTCACTGTTGTACTTCTTCCTGGGTCAGACAGGGCACTTTTAATGGGGAATTTACTTTTACATTCTGCATTTCATCTGACAGTTTATTTTCCTCAGTGAATATAGTGGAGAGAAAAATATTTAATAGTTTTGCTTTATCCTCTTCGCTCTCTGCAACTCCCCCCTCATTGCTATATAGAGGGCCGACTTCTTCAGATTTATATTTTTTTACCATTTATAAAATTGAAGAACATTTTAGGGTTAGTTTTACTCTCTTTGGCAATTAATCTCTCGGTCTCTAGTTTGGCGATTTTTATTAGTTTTTTTACATATTCTATTTTTTTCCTTATAGTTTATCAGTGCTTCCTGGCTCCCCTGCTGTTTTAGTGATTTATATGCTTTCTTTTTGTCACTTATTGCTTTCTTTACGGTTCTATTTATCCACATCGGTTTCTTATTGTTTCTTAGCCTTTTATTCCTATAAGGTATGTACCTCTCACAATTAGATGTTACAATGCTTTTAAAAATATCCCATTTTGTGGTTTTATTTTTATTTTTGAGGACTTTGTTCCAGTTAGTTAGGCCTATGGCCTTGCTTAGTTGGCTAAATTTAGCTTTTTTGAAGTTTGGTATTTTTGTTTCTCCCTTTAGAAACTCTCGTTTGAAGGATAATTGGAAGGTTATAACTTTATGGTCACTATTTCCTAGGTGTCCCCCAACCTGCACATCTGTTGTTCTATCAGGTCTATTGGTTAATACTAAGTCCAGTATGGCCATCCCTCTACTGGGGTCCTGAACCAGTTGGGAAAGGTAATTGTCTTTGGCTATTGCCAAGAACCTGTTTCCTTTATGGGATGTACAGCTTTCAGTTTCCCAGTCTATATCTGGGTAGTTGAAGTCCCCCATAATAACGACTTCATTATGATTTGCCGCCACGTCTATCATGTTTAGTAATAGATGTTCTGTGGACTCTGGTATATTAGGTGATTTATAATATACTCCTATTAGTAATTTATTATTGTTTTTGCCTCCATGTATTTCTACCCACAGTGACTCCACTTGTTGATGTCCCTCACAGATGTATTCTCGAATTGTGGGCTGATGTGATGTTATTTACATGGGACTGTATATTGGAGGGCTGGAGAGATAGTGTGATGTTATTTACATGGGACTGTGTGGTGGAGGGGCTGAGGAATTATAATTTCTTATGGACACTAAACGGAGGAATATAACTACAGGCACTGCAGGGGGCATTATAACATTAGGGGGCAATATGAATACTGGGGGCACTGTAGGGGCATTATAACAGTAGGGAGCGATATAAATACTGGGGCCATTGTAGGGGCATTATAACAGTAGGGAGCGATATAAATACTGGGGCACTTCAGGGTGAGCATTATAACAGTAGGGGGCAATATCAATATGTGGGCACTGTGGGGGCATTTTAAATCCAGGGGACATTAGGTGTTCTTATTAGTACTGGGGGCTCTATAGGAGGGACTTATAGATCCGCATTATTTCTACTAAGAGAACTATGGGGGCTTATTACTACTGAGAGGTTCATAGAGAACTTAATTACCACTGGGGGAACAATAGGGGGTCCTTATTTCTACTGGGGGCTATGTAAGGGCATTGTTAATACTGGAGTTCTCCTCTACTAATGGGGGCACTCTTGGGGAGCACTATCACTTTTGGGGGCACTGTAGGGGGCAGTATTACTAATGAGGGCATTCTAGAAGGGAATTACTATTGGTGGGACTATGAGGAGCACTATTACTATGGGGAGGATTATCTTCATGATAGTATTTGGGGGTAAAGAAAAATGAGGAAGCTAAGATGTCTGTGTGTCACACTCTGCAGAGACGAGGCAGCTGAGAGAAGATGTCCGGACCGAATGTAGAAGATGATGACAGAGAAGATCTATATCAGAGGTGAAGTCACCTGGGAGGCCCTGGATTTGAGCGGTCCTGCTCTGATTGGATCGCGATCAAAGCCATGGAAAAGGAGACTGCCCACAGCAGAAGACTGCATCTTCACCCTGTTGCGAGTTTACAGGTCGGTACAATACAGAACAGGGCTCCACAGCGGATGAACTGGGGGTGGGGGGTGAGGTGTACATTGAAAAAAAAACACACAATTGCATCAGTGGGGACCGCACTACAAGGTTTTGACATAGTTAGAGAAGGATTGCAATTTGATTACTTAGCGGACATTAATTCCCTCATCTTTATTATCTCTTTGCCGCAATTATTTACACCTCTTGGATCGGTTTATTTTTGGGACATATATACAATATTAACCCCTTACTATAGTGGAATGCGAGATATGATGTGGCTTGGATGATATACAGACATGCATATGGATTTATGCTGATTTGCACAGCAAGATACGATATTAAAGGGACATTGATATGGATTTATGCTGATTTGGACATTTTAGGACATTTTTTAAGGAGATCCATTGCCTAAAGAAGTTGGCTTTTTTATGCATGCAGATATATTTATTTATAATGGTATTTGCGCGCTGAGTATATATAGCTATATGAATTTGATTACTTTATGAAATTTTTATGGTATTTTATGAAATTTTTTACAATAAATACGGACATTCAAATATACATATATTCTTTTTCTCTATATATATCCAAATAGGAGTGCCGATCATAATATGCACATTAGTTGATCATTAGAATCTCTGTCAAATACCTTACATAGTGCAGGTTAAGAGCTGGTTTTATTACTTATATACTTATATCAGGTATGGGCGCTAGTAGTGTGAGAGATTGTAGTTCACTAATTAATAAGGTAATAAAATGATGAATTCATCTCACCAAACAAATATAACAATGTGCTGAATACAATTATGACAAAAACTGTAGTATTAACAAGTCAATATAAAGATGCAAAACAACTAATTTAAAGACATCAAAGACACGGCACTCAGAAACACCAATGAATAGCTAAAAATATAAAGGAGAAGAGAATACCAAAATTATGCTGTATATGTATGTATCACACATAAAACTGCACATATACAGGGCAAACAACTAATGTGTTTAAACAGATGTGAAGAGCGAACCCACAGCATACATAATACCCAAAACAATGTTCAGGATTATAAGCAAATATGTGATATACCTACTTATATCTAATTAAGTGGCCCACTAACTAAGTGGCCCTGGAAAAAAAAGTAAAAGTGGCTCCATGTTGCAAGTGGGTCCAAATTGACAGAATGAGGGCCAAAATAATTAGGGACAACAGAAGTCGGTCGGGCCAGCAATACCGTAGTGCAGAACAAAATACCACTCCAGCTAAACCAAATACCACAATGCAGCACAAAAGAATGCCGCACCACAATATGCTACTATATCTCTGTCCTGAGGATTTTAATACAGTTGAGTTCAGGAGGCCACCTGTGGCTGCTGGTCATCTGCGTAAGAGAGAATCAGATCATTATGAACTCGGCTGGTGGCTATGAGGAGGGTGGCCCACCGGGAAATTTCCCTGTAGGGTCTATGGCCAATCTGCCCCTGGCCAAATATAAAAATACTTAAACAGGCTTAGTAAGAACCATATAAGTTGTAACGTGACTCCCAGGATCTATGTACCCAATGCATCAATAAAACTACAAAATTAATATACCAGGTTAAGTACCAAATTGCTAAACCTAACAGAGTCCCACTTGGATAATAATAAAAAAGAAAACTCACGTTGTTAAAATTACCGCATAGTTCAAGAATTGTGATATGCCTGAGGGTGCACAACATTGGGCCACATTTATTTAGCGTTTTAGACACCAGTCCTAAAATGGGCCATAGCTGGCAGTGCATCCGCCAAAGCTATGAAAAGCCTAAAATACCCACAATTTTAGACCTTGCGTGAGCGGGAAAAAGTCACAGATAGCAGCACAACTAACCGTTACGCTGCCATCTGTGCCTGAAATACGCCTAATTTAGGAGTATTTCAGATTAGTAAATGACCCCAATTGTTTCTACAATGTGGCTTCTTTAAAGAATATGTGATTGAATACGAATGAAGTACATAAGCAATAGATGTTATCAAGTAGTGGCTTGCAAACAATATTATCAAATCAGTAGTACTGCATTCTATCAGATATCCTAGAGCTTGGAAAAAATGGAAATAACATTTAATGGGAAGAAATAATAGAGGATGGGGCACTCTTACACAAGGGATAGCAGGGATAAAATGTAAAACAATATTTAATACATTAATACATAGTAGAGATAAAAAGATACATATAATGTCAAATATAATAAAGTGGTAAAGTGCACGTGCAGTAGTAGCGGGAGCCTAATCGGTAAATAGGGTCCAAACAACTTTCTGATAGAGAAACTCTCCGAGAGTGTACAGTAGCCGAAGGAGACTGAGAATGTGCCAGTATTGGTAGATGTCGCCTACAGAATTAATAACTGTTCCTCATCTCTAGTGGGTAACTGTCCAAAATAATCCACATGAACCATTAAAAACTCGGACTGCGTCCCATTCTTCAAATAAATAAATAGTGCAGCGTCCCGCTAAAAATGTGGTTAAGAATCGCGATTCGAAAATGTAGTTATCCACTGGGTGGATCTTACCGGTGGTATACAGTCTATCATTCCATGTGATGTTCCGATCTCACCAGCGTGCAGCTTGGGGAGTAGTATCCTCCGTACCTCACTTGGCGTTGCACGTGCGGGGCTCGCGTGTGGAAGGGCTCCCGATTATGCCAACGTCATCTGGAGGGTTCAGGGGTCACAATGGATAGTTGTTCCTCGTCTTCCGGTAAGTTGGAAAGGTGGAAAGAAATCCTTAGTATTGGGTTCAATATCTCATGGGATAAAAACCAAACGCGTTTCGGGGTATATAAGGATTAAAAGCACCTCTTCATCAGTGGTGAAAGTATCCCAATGAATACCCCTCCTTTATAGGCATCATGGAGGGAAGGAAAAAATGAAATGGATTCATGTTCCAGACTAGATGGTTCCGTGCAAAATGTTGGTGTTTTTTAAATATAAAAAATGTATATTTCAAGGGAGAGTACGATGGAGGCAGGCTGTTGTAAATATTCAATCAAAAGGGATTCAAAGGGGGTTCAGATGTCGATGCGAAGGAGTTACAAACAGTCTTAATGATGAGAGATCATCAAAACTCCTATATAGTTCTTTATCTCTGTGCTGCAATCTAGCATTGCGTACATATTGCATACAGTTGTAGTCTCAGTATGTCTTGTTCTAAGAGGGTAGAAAACGCATGTAGGTGCATCTGCGGTTTCGATGCGTTTTTGTGTTGTTCTTCATATTTTTCGTTAGAAAGTATTCAAACACATTCAGAAAAATTCAAAAAATTTGGACATTGCCATAAAAAATAAAATGGAGTAGGATATTGACATAAGATATCAATTCAGTACAACAGTTCATAGAAAATTCATAAAAATTATTCATATAAATAATGGTCGTGGAGGAGATGGCTTGGCATGGGTATATGTAAGAAGATAACAAGGTTCAGACATTTCTATCATTACTCTTATAGTGTTCCATATCTCCGCATTGCATATAGCTGTCTCCATGGATTTTTGCCATATAGTCACTGTCTAATATGAAGCTTAATCGCAATGTTTAAGAATGCTATAGAAAGAACGGCGCATCTCTATGTGTCTGTGTTTTTAGTGCGGTTGTGATGCGCTTAGAGTGCGTTTTCAGTATCATTGGCTGAAAAGGAGATCTGGCAAACTGGAGAGAACTCTCTTAATAGTTTTTTAAATGATATTAACCAGAACAATCTCAATCTAAAATTCACTAGCACTATAAGCGAACATTCCGTTGATTTCCTAGATATATGCATTTTCAATGAAGGAGAAAAATTACATTGCAGGACCTTCACAAAACCCACAGCCAGAAATAGCTACATACTATATAGTAGCTGTCACTTACCAGATTGGCTGGTCAACATTCCACAAGGTCAATTTAGACGTATCAAGAGGAACTGCACTAAAGAAATGCACTTTAACATAGAAGCAGAACACATGAAGACATCTTTCCTAGATAGAGACTACCCTCTGACTATGATAGACGCCGCTTTGAAAAGAGTAAAGGATATGGATAGACAATCCTTCTTTGAAGAGAAACCAAAAATTCTGAATGATAGGGAGGATGAGATAAGAATGATCCTACCCTTCAGTGGAGACTATAGGAAAATTCGCCATATTATCAAAGAACATTGGCATATTTTAAAAAAAGATAAAACAATAGGAACCTTCCTTCCCCTCAATCCAAAAATCACCTTCTCCAAAGCACCCAATCTACATATCAAAATTGCACCAACTGTGAAAACAGAAAAAACAAAAAAAGAAAATAATATACAAAATTGGACGAATATTCACGGCTTTTTCAGGTGTGGGAAATGTAGTAACTGCCGTATCACTACCTTCCCTAAAAAAACTACAGAAGTAATCTCTACAACAAATAATCACCACCATAGTATAAAAGACTTTTTAACCTGCAATTCGAAAGATGTAATTTATATTGTAGAATGCCCATGTAATCGGCAATACATTGGAAGAACAAAGAGATCCCTCAAGACACGGATATCAGAACACGTGGCCAACATTAAAAAAGGATTCATGAAACATTCACTATCAAGCCATTTTAAAGCATGTCATAAACAAGATCCGACAGGACTAAAATTTGCCGCTATAGATAAGGTAGTAAGGAATTGGAGAGGAGGCAACCATACTGAAAAGAGTTCACGACTAGAGACGAAGCGTATTTATGAATTTAATAGCCTCCTCCCAAAAGGCCTCTCTCTCGGAGAGTTTCTCTATCAGAAAGTTGTTTGGACCCTATTTACAGATTAGGCTCCCGCTACTACTGCACGTGCACTTTACCACTTTATTATATTTGACATTATATGTATCTTTTTATCTCTACTATGTATTAATGTATTAAATATTGTTTTACATTTTATCCCTGCTATCCCTTGTGTAAGAGTGCCCCATCCTCTATTATTTCTTCATATTCAGCCTCTCTGTAGATCCATGGTGAATCTACTGGTTGGGTGCACCTTATCAGGTGTTTTTCCATTCTAGTGCGACATTGCAATCAATCTAACATTTAATGGGACATTAAGTGGTGTAAAGGAAATCTGGCTTAGGCTAGTTTCATTCCTACAGTGTGAATTCTGGCAGGCTGTTCCGGCAGAGAACAGCCTGCCGATATTCACCGCATCCGGCACTGCAGGATGGAGCCCAAATGTCCGCCGGCCCCTTTAAGTATAATGGCAATGCAGAGTCTGCTGGAACAGCCTGCCGGAAAGTAGCCTTAGATGCCCATGGCAACCAGTCAGATTTCTCCTTTCACTTTCCAGTTTTTCTTTGCTCCAGTTTTGATAAATGTCCCTTTTGTAAAAAAAAAAAAAAGAAGGAAAAACAAGCCAAAGGTGAGTAATAACCACTAAAAAGGGTAAGTGGACTAGTGTACAAGCAAACAACATGTAATATTAAAATGTGTTGTAGGAAGATCATGACATGTTGGGTGAATAATATGAAAAATTGGGGGAAGGACAGGAGAGAGGAGGGAAAGAGGGACAAGATAAAACTTTAAAATAATGAAGCTAATTTGCCTTAAAGCATTAACTTTTATTAAAAACCCATAAATAGGAGGTCCTCGATAATACCGTTAGCAGAGAAGGAGTTATTCACTAAAATCTGTATAGCGCCACCTGCTGCTTTCGCTTTTTCTAATTTCTCATCCTGCTCACTGTAATGGAAGCACATTCTCAGTTCCATCCTTTAAATGCCACTAAGCTGCAGCAGACAGGGCATGCCTTCTGAGAAAGGACACGCCTCCTAAGCTGCCAGCTTGAAATAAATCTAGCAGAGCTATTGGAGCTATGAATGGGGGGGGGGGGGGGGATCTCTGGATTCATATGAGGTACAGGACTGGTTCTAGCTTTGTTAGAGGTTGTCATGTACTAGGCCAGGGATGCCCAACCTGTGGCCCTCCAGCTGTTGCAAAGCTACAACTCCCAGAATGCCTGGAGAGCCTACAGCTATCAGCCTACAGCAGTGCATGGTGGGAGTTGTAGTTTTACAACAGCTGGAGGGCCGCAGGTTGAGCATGCCTGTACTAGATTATGTATGATTTTCATTTTTTATATTAATCATGGGATAACTCTTTTAAGGTTAACCCCTTAATGACCACCCATACGTGTTTTTACAGCGGTCACTAAGGGGCCTTAGGCTGGGCCACCGCTTGGGACACGGCAATGCAAAAACAATTTTTTCTTTAATAAAAAAGGGGTTTTATTGCAAAAAAAAGTAGTAAAGTGTAAAAAAAAATAACTATATGTATTTGGTATCACTGCAATCGTACTGACACAGAGAATAAAGATATTATGTTATTTATACCGAAAAATGAACGCCGTAAAATTTATAACGTAAATTATAACGCAGTGGCAGGATTGCTGTTTTTCCCATCTCCCTCCCAGAAAGAGTTAATAAAAGTTAATGAGAAAGTTATGTGTACCCCAAGATGGCGCCATTGAAAACTACAACTTGTCCCACAACAAACAAGCCCTCATAAAGTTATATAGATGGAAAAATTAAAAACTTACAGCTCTTGAAACACAACGATGGAAAAAGGAAGAAAAACGCTTGGTCAGTAAGGGGTTAAAAATCCAATGAGGCTCTAATCATAGCAGGGGTTGGGCTGTATTTGAGCCATTCCTACCAGCCCAAGGCTCTGGACTCTTACTTCTATGATGATGAGGAAAATGTGTAGCCAGTGAGATGAGCTCAAGTCCAAAGGTGTCCATCATAATAGTGGAGAGCTGCTTCTGCTCTTGTTTTCTAAGTTCTTTGGAGGGGAGGTTGAACACTGTAAAGGGAATATCAAACTGTAGATAACATTTTAGGATCTACAGTTGATCATGTTTCATCCCTAACTGAAAATTAAAGAAACAACAAGACTCACCGCTTCCAAGCAGTCCCATTCTGCACCACACACGGCCATGTGAAACTGGCCTAACATTGTTTACATCAGCATTAGTAATCTGCGCCCCTATTGTATTTTATTTACTCAAATAAAATTAGATTTTTGTTACAACGGAAAAGAATAGGACATGTTCTATTTTTTGGCATTACGGACAGGCACACATGCGGACAGCGCACTTTTTGCTGTTTGCAGTTTGAAATAAATGGGTCTGCATCCAATCTGCAAAAATGCAGATTGAATGTAGAAAAAAATGCAGTCATGTGCATAAGGACATAATTTGATTTCTTGCATTTCCATTAATAAAGGACTATTTTCATCTCAGCCTTTCATGACTGAGATTGACATAGCTTTAGCGAGAAACAGTTATGCTGGCTTTGCTCAGCTGTGTAACTGCAAAAGCAGTGAATGGGAGCTACACTGTTTCAGATGATATCTGCCAGCACACTGTATAGTGGAAACAGTCAGCTCCATACACTGTCTAGTGGCGGTGTTGGGGTACTGCAGCTGATCTCTCATTCTAGGAGCTGCAGTACGCGGGCAGCAGAAACTGCACAGTGGACGTAGCCTTCTGGTTCAGCTCCATACCCTGTATAGTTTCCCGCACTGAGGCTGCCCGAAACAACTGATCAGTGGGGATGCTGGGAGTTGGAACCCCACAATCTCATATTGATGACTTATCCTGAGCATAGGTCTTCAGGATCTGTGGCCCAGACAACTATTTTAGGCTACATGCACACGACAGTTGTTTTTTGCTGTCCGCAAATCGCGGATCCGTCTTCCTTTTTTTTTTCACATCCACATCCGTTCCGTGTGTCCGCAAATTTTGTAGTTTGTGTTTCCGTGTGTCTTACGCTTTTTTTGCGGATCCGCAAAAAAAACGGAAGGCTTGAACCAGTTTCTTAAAGTACCTGTACAAGTGCCCTGGTTTCCAAGCAACCATCCGCAAAAAAACGGATGCGGTTGACAAACGGATGGTTTCCGTTGGTCATCCGCATTTTTTGCGGACCCATTGACTTCTATGGGTCCGCAAACCGTTTTTTGCAGACAAGAATAGGACATGCCATAGGCATCTGCATTTTTAACGGATCCATAGAAATGAATGGGAAACCATCGGATCCGCAAAAAAAACGGAACGGAGGCCGCAAAAAACCACTGCCGTGTGCATGTAGGCTTAATAAAATCTCTGTGTGTGTCTGTGTGATACTGGAGGTATACAGAGGTACAGAAGAAGCGCATAGATTTCTACAGTTGCCATACTACACAGATCCATAATACAGCTGCACGCATGAGCACCTTTTTGTCATAAAATGTTTTAAATTACTTGCAATACGAGATCAATATTTGTAAACTACATATTACTGTAATACTATCATAACAATTCTATTGTCACATGTCATTTTTTGATTCAACCTTTTGATGCAAATAATGCATTGAGGCTTTTACTGGAAAGTTCAAGGATTGCTCTGTGAATGCGATATCAATATGTATGTAGAATATGAAAAATGCAAGATTTAAAACATTCACTCCTTCATTCCATTAACACGGATGAAAGGTGAGGGAGCACGCGACGAGGTGAAAATATAGTTTCAGCTTCATCTGATGTCAAACAGCTCATCATCTCTATTGCTTCACGTTTAGAGGAACATGGACAGCATTCATCTCCTCTTCGTTTTCTGTAGACACAGTAGTTCTCTGCAAGAATTTGCCTTTCCGAGTGGATTTTATTCTCCTAAAATAAGAATACATCATAGAAACAACATTATGATGGACAAGGAAATCAAGTTTCAATATGAAAATTTAAAGGGACAGTGCAACCCTCCATTGCTAACCCAGTTTTGTTGCATTTGGTTGTAGCTCCTAATTATTACTTAAAGGTTTGTATATAGCCTGAGAGTTGGGTGGGGGTTCTGGTTCACTTTGAAGAGATCCAGGTGAAGTAAGGATCCTTTCTTACAGGTTATGGCGCATGGGAAAAAATAAGCAAATAAGCTCTCCTTCTTCTTAAGAAAATGTAATTTGCATAATCAAGGAACCTTAGAAATGTCAATTTGGTTAAAAAGAAGTATAAAATATTCCTCAGCTGTGGGGTCAGCAACCTCCAACATCTGAGCGGTTGTGAAACTACAACCCCTAGCATGTTCCATTGACATCCATGGGAGTTCCAAAAACAGACAAGCATGCTGGTAGCTGGAGCCTTGGAGGTTGCTAACCTCTTCTCTAAGGTGAGTCCCTTGTTTGAGTAGAGTGAATTGCAAGTGTCTGCTAGAAAGGAATGAGTGAAAACAATACTCTAAGGCCCCTTTCACACGGGCGAGTTTTCCGCGCGGGTGCAATGCGTGAGGAGGACGCATTGCACCCGCACTGAATCCTGACCCATTCAGTTCTATGGGGCTGTGCACATGAGCGGTGATTTTCACGCATCACTTTTGCGTTGCGTGAAAATCGCAGCATGCTCCAGTTTCTGCGTTTTCCACGCAACGCAGGCCCCATAGAAGTGAATGGGGCTGCGGGAAAATCGCAAGCATCCGCTATCATGTGCGGATGCGTTGCGATTTTCCCGCATGGTTGCTAGGATACGATCGGGATGGGGACCCGATCGTTATTATTTTCCTTTATAACATAGTTATAAGGGAAAATAATCGCATTCTAATTACAGAATGCAATGTTCCCGGGCTTTAAAGGGTTAAAAATAATAAAGAGTGAACTTACCTTCTCCCATTGTACGCGCAGAGCCCCAGAACGTCTTCTCTCTTGATAGTTTTGATGCTTGAGGACCTGTGGTGACGTCACAGGGTCACATGGTCCAATCATAGAAGCATTTGAGTGGACCATGTGACCCATGTGACCCTGTGACGTCACCACAGGTCCTCAAGCATCAAAACTATCAAGAGAGTAGACGTTCTGAGGCTCTGCGCACAATGGGAGAAGGTAAGTTCACTCTTTATTACTTTAACCCGCTTAAAGCCGAGAACATTGCATTCTGTAATTAGAATGCGATTATTTTCCTTATAACTATGTTATAAAGGAAAATAATTACACATACAGAATACTCATCCCGAAACCAGACTTCAGTGATGAAGTCTGACTTCGGGTCTGGGTACCAAGCATGCGGATATTTTCACGCGCGTGCTCAACGCACTACAAACGTTAGCACACGCGCTGAAAAATCGCGGCGATTCCCGTAACGCACCCGCATCTTATCCGGGCGTCAAACATGACGCCCGTGTGCAAGAGGCCTAAGGCCCCTTTCACACGGGCGAGTTTTCCGCGTGGGTGCAATGCGTGATGTAAACGCATTGCACCCGCACTGAATCCTGACCCATTCATTTCAATGGGTCTGTGTACATGAGCGTTTTTTTTCACGCATTACTTGTGCGTTGCGTGAAAATCGCAGCATGTTCTATATTCTGCGTTTTTCACGCAGCCCTAGCCCCATAGAAGTGAATGGGGCTGCGTGAAAACGCATTGCATCCGCAAGCAGAGTGCGGGTGCGTTGCGTTTTCACTGATGGTTGCTAGGAGATGCTGTTTGTAAACCTTCAGTTTTTATCACGCAGCGTGAAAACGCATCAAAAGCGCATTGCACCCGCGGAAAAAACTGAACAACTGAGCGCAATCGCAGGCAAAACTGAATGGCTTTGCCTGTGAAATCGCACAGTTTTCCCTGAGCGCATCCGCAACGCATCCGGACCTAATCCGGACACGCTCGTGTGAAAGAGGCCTAAGGCTGCATTCACATGAGCGTGATTTCCGTGCGGGTGCAATGCGTGATGTGAGCGCATTGCACCCGCACTGAATCCTGACCCATTCATTTCTATGGGGCTGTGTACATGAGCGTTTTTTTCACGCATCACTTCTGCAACGCGTGTAAATCGCAGCATG
This sequence comes from Bufotes viridis, assembly GCA_033119425.1. Classification (NCBI taxonomy): domain Eukaryota; kingdom Metazoa; phylum Chordata; class Amphibia; order Anura; family Bufonidae; genus Bufotes; species Bufotes viridis. The sequence continues at coordinate 175,472,954 of CM065590.1, forward strand.
CTCTATATTCTGCGTTTTCACGCATCCGCAGCCCCATAGAAGTGAATGGGGCTGCGTTAAAACGCATTGCATCCGCAAGCAAGTGCGGGTGCGTTGCGTTTTCACTGATGGTTGCTAGGAGATGTTGTTTGTAAACCTTCAGTTTTTTATCACGCAGCGTGAAAAACGCATCAAAAGCGCATTGCACCCGCGGAAAAAACTGAACAACTGAACGCAATCGCAGGCAAAACTGAATGGCTTTGCCTGTGAAAACGCTAAGTTTTCACTGAACGCATCCGCAACGCATCCGCAACGCATCCGGACACGCTCATGTGAACCCAGCCTAAGGCCTTATTCACACATCCGCAAGTGTTTTGCGGATCCACGGAGCCGCGGATCCGCAAAACACGGACACCCCGGCAATGTGCATTCCGCATTTTTGCGGACCGCACATTGCCCGGACTCCATAGAAAATGCCTCTTCTTGTCCGCAATTGCGGACAAGAATAGGACATGCTCTATTTTTTTTGCGGAGCCGCGGACCGGAAAATCGGCGGCGCGCTCCGCAAAATCGGATGCGGAGAGCACAGTGTGTGCTCTCCGCATCTTTCCAGCCCCATTCACAGTCAATGGGTCGCATGTATTCCGCAAAATTGCGGAATACATGCGGACTACATTGCGGATGTGTGAATAGGGCCTAAGGCTGCATTCACACGAGCGTGATTTCCGCGCGGGTGCAATGCGTGATGTGAACGCATTGCACCCGCACTGAATCCGGACCCATTCATTTCTATGGGGGTGTGTACATGAGCGTTTTTTTTCACGCATCACTTCTGCCACGCGTGTAAATCGCAGCATGCTCTATCTTATGCGTTATAAACGCATCCGCAGCCCCATAGAAATGAATGGGGCTGCGTTAATAACGCATAGCATCCGCAAGCAAGTGCGGGTGCGTTGCGTTTTTCACTGACGGTTGCTAGGAGATATTGTTTGTAAACCTTCATTTTTTTATCACGCGCGAGAAAAACGCATCAAAACGCATTGCACCCGCGCGGAAAAAACTGAACAACTGAACGCAATCGCAGGCAAAACTGAATGGCTTTGCCTGTGAAAACGCTCAGTTTTCACTGAACGCATCCGCAACGCATCCGGACCTAATCCGGACACGCTCGTGTGAACCCAGCCTAAAGAGGTTGACAAGCCCAATAGCAGTCGTACCAGTTTGCAGAGTTTGGAATTTTTAACTCATTTATCATTTCCAAAAACACATGGCTTGGAGAGAACATGGTTGGTCTCCTCTCTCATGCATTCCACTGGCCTCAGCTATTTAGTCTATGTGATGTCTCAAAAGAAACATGTGCTCAATAGAGATGCATTTATAAAGAAAGAAACGTTTTTTTTCTTTGCACAGAACATATTTGTAAATATTAATAACCAATAGCCAAAGGCTTATAGCTTTATAGCCTAGTTCTGTTTTTGACCTATTATTTATTTGTTAAAATATAACTTTTATTATGGTCCTGTTTAAAATAAAATAAACAGAAAATGATGTTTGTTTACAAACAAAGCCTAAGGTGATTTTAAAAAAATTGAAGAGCATTGGTGTTGTGCTTTTTGTTTCACTGTATATCATTGATAGCTGGGGTTGGGCTTCATTTTGCATAAACGCAATAGAAGTGTTATTTTTCAAATTAACTTTGCTCTGATATCTAAAGTATCAACATGTCTTTTTATGTTATTTATATAATGTATGCATTACATGTTGCCACCTTGTTTAAGGGAAGTAAGTAACTTATATTCTCAAAGTTCACCCTGTTAGCATCAATTTCATCTATCCAGGGAAAGTTTATTTCTCAATTAGCAGAAGTAGTTTGCTGGGACCTAAATTACTAAATTCCACCTTCCCTTACTGCCAGGACTCGCCAGACAGATAGAGATGTGATATCTATAGAGGTGTGATATCTACAGAATGCACTGGAAGACACTGCCACGGTAAAGTGACAAAATGTCACAACGGTCAAAGAAATGCTCTGGCAGTCAGGAACAAAAGAATTTTAAGCAGTTAGCATATTGCAAGGTATAAACTATGTACAAAGAGCAAGGAATGTGGCCATGTTATCCCACTTAGCCAGCCAGAAAATTTTGACACAAGGAGTTTGAGATGTTTACGACATCTAATAGACGACTTAAAGGCTATGAACACCTTTGGTGACATTTTTTTTATTGCATTGTACTCATTTTAAGCTAAAAATAATTTTTTCAATTGGTCTTTATTTAAAATGTTGTACCGTTGTCTGTTTAGCCTTGAGTTTCTCTGGTAAAAGGAGCCGATGGCTTCTTATTTCTGCTCTCTGACCTTATAAACACCACCATAACTCAATCCTTATCTTACTGATAAGAATGTGGCTTAAATAAGGGTGTATAACCTTTTAGTCATTTAGATAAAAGAGTTATTAGATGACTGGCACACAAGATGCACACAACTAGTAGAAAAACTGCTAACCCTTTTCTGTGACAGAACGGCTCAATATTTTTAAGAAAGACCAATTGAAATGTTTTTGTTAACTATGCCCCTCTCAGCAGTGATTGATGAGCTGCTCTGTATCTGCATACACAGCAGCCAGCCATCAGTCACAGGAAAGAAGGAGGGGGTGTTTGTACGCTTCATGCACACAGCAGACTTGTAACTATGAGTCTTGTTTCTTTGATCCATCATGCAAATTACTTGTGCTGCTGAGGCCAGTGATTGTCTGCAGTCATGTGTTGTAGTCCACTTGACAATAGGCACTGCAGTCCTGTAAACAAAGACTGGCGAGTTTCACCAAAATGGTGGTTCTAGAGCGGCATTCTATCTGCAACAGCCAGAGTAAAGTAACACAATGCATAGTGGTAAATTAATATAAAGAAGCATGTCTCTCACTGTAATACTGAACATGTCTTTCAATGTAATACTGACCATTGTGCTATTTTGAAGATTGCAAATATCACCACGATAGCCGTAATGGCGCCAACAGCAACATTAACATAAATAGCATATACACCTGCCGTAGAAAAGAAGCAAAGATTAGTAAAATCTAACCCAGGACCAGAAATTTATAATGAGTTATTACAATATTACGAGAAAGTTGTTCATTGACCCAAGACGCAACTTCATATGTTTTCAGTCTCCAATTTTATTTTTAGTAAAAGATGGTAACCTAATGCAAATGTTGACAAGTGACCATTAAAGGGGTTGTCCCACCAAAAATATTCCACAGTTTTCAAACCAGCACCTGGATCTAAATACTTTTGTAATTGCATGTAATTAAAAATGTAGCATAGCCTCTGAGTTATTCAATAAAATCTATCTGTCTATCGCCACCTGCTGTTTGTTCTTTTCTTATTTCTTTGACCTGCTCACTGAGATGGCTGCACATGCTCACTGCCTCCTGAGCTGTGATAGGTAGAGCTGAGACACGCCCCCTTAGCTGCAGCAGAAAAGACACTCCCCTTGAGCTGTCAGCTTGATATAAATCTAGCAGAGCAATGAATGGTGAGATCTCTGGATCCATGTGAAGGTACAGGGCTGGTTCTAGCTTTGTATATGAAATGTATTTGTCAATGCATATAAAGTCTGATTTTCCTTTTTTACATTAGTCATGGGATAACCCCTTTAAGCAATATGACTAATCACTTGAAAAAGGGGTGGGGATAGGAAGGAAGGGGTATGGCTTCACAGCAAGAGGCATGGCTTAAGCTGCACTTTTTGAGTCCAAATTGTGCCACAATTCTGGCATAAGATTCTGTCTCAAAGTAAGCCAACTAATAGATGGTATGGAGCTGGACAACACTGTCTCGCTCTGCAGCAGATTTATCATCCATCCCAGGGATTAGAAATCTGCCCCTATGGGTGTCCTTCATATTAGATACCACATTGTATCTGTGTTTTATTTCATTCACACACAACGAGTAACAACAGATTAATAACAGTACCTGGACATGGTGTGACTTCTGCTTCATGTGACCCATCACTTACAGAATGATTGTTATTCCTCTCGGTGCAGTTAATCACTATATTGCAAGGCCAAGGAGCTGACTTGAAAGTTTCTGTGAATACATACAAATCAATATACTGTATATACTGTTTGTATTGTTCTGCCAGTAAGAATCAGCATATCAGAAATGGCTTTCTTCTCACCTGCACTAAACACGTTACACATTTTGGAATATCTAAAATATCTTAAACTAACACCAGGGGGCGCAATTCCATGTACAGTTGTGTTCAAAATTATTCAACCCCCAAGGCTGTAAAGGGTTTTAGGGAATTTAGTGTACATTTGTAATTGTGTTCAGAATGAAATCTTACAAGGACTTTTAAAAAACCAAATAGAACTAAAATGACATCAATTGTTTTTGTAATACAGTATTAAATTTTTTTTAGTGATTTCTTCATTGACACAATTATTCAACCCCTTAAAGACTACCACTCTTAAGAACAGAGGTTCATTCAAGTGTTTTCGATCAGGTATTGAAAACACTTGTGGATGTCAAGGAGCAGCAATCAAGCATAATAAGCACCAATTAGGCAGATGTAAAATGACTGTGATACTCAGCTCCTTCTAGACATTTACTGGTGTGTTTACAAACATGGTGAAGTCAAGAGAATGGTCCAGGAAGACAAGAGAAGAGGTGATTTCTCTTCACAGGAAGGGCAATGGCTATAAGAAGATTGCAAAGATGTTAAACATACCAAGGAAGCATCATTCGCAAATTCAAGGCAAAGGCAATGTTGAAACGCTACCTGGTCGTGGCAGAAAGAAGATGCTGACTTCGACTGCTGTGCGCTTCCTGAAGCGCAAAGTGGAGAAAAGTCCCCGTGTGACTGCTGAGGAACTGAAAAAGATTTGTCAGATGCGGTTACTGAAGTTTCAGCTCAGACAATAAGGCGCACACTGCGTAATGAAGACCTCCATGCCAGAACTCCCAGGCGCACCCCTTGCTGTCTCCAAAGAATAAGAAGAGTCGACTGCGTGTGCCAAAGTCATGGACAAACCACAAAAGTTTTGGGATAGTGTTCTGTGGACTGATGAAACAAAATTAGAACTGTTTGGGCCCATGGATCAACGCTATGTTTGGAGGAGGCCTATGAAGAAAAGAACACCTTGCCTACTGTGAAGCATGGCGGGGGTCAATCATGCTTTGGGGCTGTTTTGCTTCTACAGGTACAGGGAAGCTTCAGCGTGTGCAAGGTACCATGAATTCTCTTCAGTACCAGGAGATATTGGATGAAAATGTGATGCAGTCCGTCATCAAACCTGAGGCTTGGGAGACCTTGGACCTTTCAACAGGACAATGATCCCAAGCATACCTCCAAGTCCACTAGAGCATGGTTGCAGATTAAAGGCTGGAACATTTTGAAGTGGCCATCGCAGTCACCAGACTTAAATCCGATTGAGAACCTCTGGTGGGACTTAAAGAAAGCAGTTGCAGCGCGCAAGCCTAAGAATGTGACTGAACTGGAGTCTTTTGCCCATGAAGAATGGGCGAAGATACTCGTAGATCGCTGCAAGACACTTGTGTCAAGCTATGCTTCACGTTTAAAAGCTGTTATAACTGGAAGAGGATGTTGTACTAAGTACTAAGATTGCATGTCACTTGGGGGTTGAATAAAACTGATAATGATGTGAGCACAGAAAAGACATTTGTGGTTATTTCATTATAAATGTTATGTTATATTTGTCTGACTTACAAGGGCCTCTTTGATTTAATTGTAAACAAGATGACTGAAATGATCAAAATCAATGTCAAACTGGCCAAAACACTCAATTTCAGTGGGGGTTGAATAATTTTGAACACAACTGTATGTACATCAGATATTGGACAATTTTTAAAAAAATTACTCCAGTTGAAAATGTGCCATCATGTGTACATCATGTGTGGTGTAATAAATTATCCTGAGACAAACCCATCTAATGATGATATATTTTTAGCTGCATACTTACTGTTGATACATCCATCAGATAATTTTATCCACGCACTGGCATCCTGACACTGTAGAACTCCATGGCTTGTGTTTTGGTCAAGACCATCACATCGAAAGATGTAATTAAATTCTTGGCCTACTGGAAATCTTGACGCAGTCAAGTCCAGTTTTGCATTCTTTACAGTTGGTGGTAGACCACAGTGATCTAGAAAACACAAATACCATACTTTTACTGGGCGTAATTTACAATTTAATCCTATACAATTAGAATTATTATTATGAACATGCAGATTCTAGTTGATTTTGTATACATTTGATAGTTTATAACTCCTCTGCCTGTATTGCTGTTTATAAAAATGGTAGTGCTATGATCAAGACAAGATAGTCGTACACATCAGATAAATGGGACTGTCTGACCCTCTAATGTGTATGGGGGTTTCCCCTTTCTGCCCTGACATCTGCCATTGGGTGTCCCTCATACACATCAGATTGATTTTAAACTGCTTAACCCTTTTCATTTCCAGGAAAATAAGCCACTTTAAGAGGTTTCCGCATAGATCTTCTCCTCATTCAGGACACATGCAGGCTCAGACAAGCCAAGCTTGTATATGTATGGAGGAGTTGGGAGGGACAGTGATCGGACGAGCGAGTATTCAGCTGACAGCTATCTGTGTATGGCTAGCCTTAGCGCCCTTTTAAATGCGCAAGTCGAATTTTGCTTGTTGGCTACATGTATATGTTGCAATTATTGAGGAGTGGGGTGTAGGTTTCTTACAAACAATCTAGAGGTGAGCAAATTTATTTTAAACTAATTGGATTCATTACCAACGTCATCCTCCAAACCAATCTGAAGTTTTAGCGATTGTTTTTTCGGACTAATCGTGGAAAAATGGCGCCCAGTGCCATTTGATTGTCTGTGCAGCCTCAAAAGAGATGCCAAACCGCTTTATTACTAGAATACATTGTTTACGTAACCTGTGTCGAACAGTCTGATTAGGATGTCCCTCTTCGCTCCCTGCTAAGTCACACACCTCCCATTGTCTCCACTACCACAAGCAGTTCAGTATCACAAACATGAAGGAGAAATTTTTCCATGTGCCGTGCCAGGCTGAGGCAAATCAGCAAACGGAGATGGTCGCATAACGTGCTCCCTGACCCCATTGACTTCCAGTCAGGCCGATTGAAACAGTGGCAGGAACTAGCTGAGACAGTTTTCTCTGTACTGTCTTGTCCAGCCTCCAGTGTCATCTCAGAGAGGGTTTTTTAGCATGGCGGGTAGCATCATGACATGCAAATGGACAACGTTTTCCTCCACCAGTGTACAAAACATCACTTTTGTCAAAATGAACAAAGCATGGATCCGTGAGGATTTTCACACACCTGTGGCTGAGGTCGATGAATAGATCAGCCCTTGCTGATGGTGCCCCGTCATATCACTGCCACCGCCTGCCTGCCTACCACCATGTTCCTTACCACATGGTTGCTGTTGTTGCCATCATGCCATTGCCGCTGTCTGCCTGCTTACCATCATTGTCTGTATTGTATGGTTGCTGCCACCATCATGCAGCTAATGCTGTATACCTGCCTACCATCATGTTCCATACTGTATGGCTGCTGCTGCCGCCATCATGCCACTGCCACTGTCTGCCTGCCTACCATCATATTCCTTACCATATAGCTGCTGCCAGACTGCTGCTACTGCCATCATGCCATTACCGCTGTCTTCCTGCCTACCATCATGTTCTGTATCATATGGCTTCTGTCGCCATCATGCCACTAATGTTGTCTGCCTGCCTACCATTATATTCTGTACTGTATGGCTGCTGCTGCCACTATAGCTGCTACTCCCTGCTGCTAATCTCCCTACTGCCACTTCCATTACTGCTATCCAGCCGCCACTATAACTACTACCCTTAAACAGCAGCACAGACATCTACTGCCTTGTCTGTTCCATGTTGGGCTGCTACTGCTGTCGCTACGGCTGCGACTTCATGCCACTATTACCCTACCATTTCCACATCCACACTGTACTGCTGCTGCTCCTAATTATTATTATGATCTGTTTGCATTTAAATTCTTCAGTAACAGAACTGTTTCCTGCACAACTCATAATTGCTGTGTCACTATTTTACTGAAAAGTGGTGGCATTATAACAGGGACCATGCCTTGCACCTCTAAACTTTCACCATCAAGGGCACCTCAACTGTCAGCAGGCAGAAGAACCGCAGAACTGGAGCGTGGTCAGAAGGGAAGGGTGCACCCCCTCAATGCATGGCGGCCCAGGAAGCTTCAGAACCAAGAGTACAACTACTACACCGATTCAGTCACCCACATTTATGCTTCTGCAACCTGGTTGCTGCATTTGTGATCCCCTCTCCCTTATAGTATAGTATTTAGTAATCCATGATTTTACCAAGCCTTAGCTCTACTAATAAATATCAAGATTATTATTACTACCTCCTGTTGGTATAGTTTCATTCATATTATGTGAGACTACACAGTCAGATGAATAATTTCCGATCTCTGTATTTGTGGTTGTGCTGTCAAACCCTGCAATACAATCAGTAGATACAGTCAATTACAATTCATTGTCATTTATTACTACAAAACATAAAAATAATACGGTACTTCACCTCTTTGTGCACCTTGAAGTACATGTACATCATAGGTATGAGGCCGATACAGTTGACATCTGCCTAATGCAGCTGGCATCAGAGGTGACCTTCCCTGCAATCCAAGTGCCAAGTGGCTGTCATGGCGGTCAGAGCCTTGTGAGAGCCCCAAGACCGGCCATGTTAGAACTCCCATTATAGCTGTGTTTGACATGGGGTGTAAGCAGCTGTGCTGTGTGATCCAGAACTGTGTTTGTTTGTTGTGTATAGCAGTGCTACACTATGTGTATATATGTCAGCTGTGCTTGTCAAGGGTTGTATGCAACTATGATGTGTGAATGTCAGCTGTGTAGCAGTGTTGTGTTTATTAGGTGTGTGTATAGCAGTGTTTGTATATATGTCAGATGTGTAGCAGAGTTGTGTTTGTCATGTAGTGGATGCACCTGTGTGTGTATGTCAGCTGTGTAGCAGTGTTGTGTTTGTCATGTAGTGGATGCACCTGTGTGTGTGGTGTGTGTATGTCAGCTGTGTAGCAGTGTTGTGTTTATTAGGTGTGTATAGCAGTGTTTGTATATATGTCAGATGTGTAGCACAGTTGTGTTTGTCATGTGCTGGATGCACCTGTGTGTGTATGTCAGATGTGTAGCACAGTTGTGTTTGTCATGTAGTGGATGCACCTGTGTGTGTATGTCAGCTGTGTAGCAGTGTTGTGTTTATTAGGTGTGTATAGCAGTGTTTGTATATATGTCAGATGTGTAGCAGAGTTGTGTTTGTCATGTAGTGGATGCACCTGTGTGTGTGTGTATGTCAGCTGTGTACCAAAACCCAGTTTGTCAGATGTGTATTCAGCAATGCTGTGTGTGTTACTGACCTTGACCCCTCCACTTCATTAAAGGGAATCTGTTACCAGTTTTACACTGTTCTCACTTTTAAATCCTAAAAGCTCCAGCACATGCCAATGAGTCTGCATATTCACGAGCTATCAGCTCATGAATATTGAGGACTCATTATTATGCATTGGAGCCAATGCAAGATTTTGGCTAAATGGCTGGGTCAATTAAAGAAAGTGACCCAGCATTGTGCTAAGGGGATCTGTCACTAGCATATGCCAGCCTTAGTTAAGACACCATAAAACTGGTGACAGATTCCCTTTAAACCTCCAGGGAAGAGTTAATAAGTAGAAAATATTTATTTCAAAATTTTTGTTGTCTAAACCTGGGGTGTGTCTTATAGTCAGGTGTGTCCTATGGTATGGAAGATACATTATATAAGGGTGGGTTCACACTAGCTTTATGGTTTCCGTTATGGCCTTCCGTTATAACGTGTTTATAACAGAACATAACGGAATCCATAAGACGGAAGGACGGATCCGTTCTTTTGCCCATAGACTTCTATTATGACGGAATGCAAATCGGAAGCCTTTAAAAGGCATTCCGTTTGCTTTCTGTCATAATACAAGTCTATGGGAAAGTATAACGGATCTGTCTGGTTCCCATTATGCAAGACGGAAAACTTAGTCCTGTGGACAGGACTTTGTTTTCCGTCATGCATAACAGGACCCAGACGGATCCGTTATGCTTTCCCATAGACTTGTATTATGACAGAAAGCAAACGGAATGCCTTTTAAAGGCTTCCATTTTGCATTCTGTCTGGGCATTCTGTTATTTTCCGTTATGACCATGTTATAACGGAACAATAACGGAATCCCTAATGCTAGTGTGAACCCACCCTAAGAGGGGCACTTGACACCTAATTGTTTATACTCAAGAGGACACTGTGGCTGCACTCACCAGCCGGAGGGTGGGGATTGAGGAAGAAGAATGTCGCGCCACTCACTCACCAGCGTAGCGGAGAACCGCTCCTGCTACATTCACAGTCAGCACCCAGATTGAAGCACTGTACAGGAATGTTCAGTGGGATGTGGGCGGTATCAAACAGGGCAGGGAAAGAAAGAAGACGTCTCACCAACACTCACTCCACTGAGCATTCAGCAGTGTAGCTGAGAACGGCTCTTGCTACACTCACCTGCGCGTTTGGCTCAACTGCTCCTGCTTCACCAACCTGTGGCCAGCCGCCTGCCTCTGCATTCAGCACCTACATCGAAGCGATGTACAGTAATGTACAGCATGATATGGGCGCTGCAAGCACAAGGGGGTCCATGCTTAGTGGCTCCTGTGCCAAGTGGTTCCTGCTGGCTAAGCAAACGGGAGAGGGGGATTTCACCAGTGTCTATGAAAGTGGATATTTAAAGGGACCTCCATGTTGGTTTGTCCTGGATATTTTGTGTATTCAAATAGCTGATGCCTAGATAGATTATAGTCAGTGTCCTGGAACAAGAACTATGCCCTTAAGGGGGTTGTCCGGGTTCAGAGCTGAACCCGGAGATACCCATAATTTCACCCAGGCAACCACCCTAATATGAGCATCGGAGCATTTCATGCTCCGATGCTCTCCTTTGCCCTGAGCAGGGAAAATACATTTTTAGGAGTTCCGGTGACGTACCAGGCTCTCCATATGGAGTGCTAGGCGGAGGCATTAATTAGTGGGCTTTAGCACTGCCCTAGCATGTAAAACGGCTAGAGCAGTGCTAAAGCCGGCCCATCAGAGCCTGTGACGTCACCAGGAACACTGCTGGGCGGAAGCCTCCATCTAGCAGTGTAAAAACATAAGCAAAAAAGCCCTTGCCCTGCACGATCCAGTGAAGGGCAAGGGAAATCATAGGAGCATCAGGGGCTGCCTAGGTGAAAATGTGGGTGTGTCCGGGTTCAGCTCTGAACCCGGACAACCCCTTTAAGTGGATGTAGTTTTCCATCAGTCACCAGTGCACTAGGCGGCTCTGTACACTACACAATGTGACTAATCCCTCCTGAAATAGAAAATTTTACTTACCTCTGGCGCTGCATGGGGATGGTCATGTGCTCCGCTTCAGCCAATGACTGGCTTCAGCAGTGATGTGCCACTTGTTGCTGAAGCCAGTTATTGGCTGCAAAGGAGCATGTGACCATGCATATTCAGTGCCAGAGGTAAAAACTTCAAAGACTGGAACATGGACACAACAGAGGTAGCGATTGGGACCAGAGCGGCGGAGAGCAGTTAAGTATGAACTTTCTGTTTCAGGAGGCAATTAAAGGAGTCGTTATTGTGGGAAAACTCCTGTAAACATTCTCTCTGGTCTGCCGCAGTACACATGTTTTATCATGCACTCACAAAGCAGCGGAAATTACTCATCCTAATCTGATAACTTACTGCTGCAGGAGCAAGACTCTGATATCCACCTATTATTTCCATTAGAATGATCACACCCGTAGGTTAGATAGTCCATAAGGCCAGCAAAGTAGCCTGGATCACAGTTGTATGTCAGTTTTGTACCAACCAGAAACCTTTCAGCAGTCAGGTTTGTGATGGCTGAGTCTGAGGGATAGTTACACATTTCTGTTGAAAAAGAAATACATAAAGACTTTTAATGTAGTCATGTATATTGTATATTTATTGTATTAATATATTTTAATAGGATAATTATCATACAGATAAGGTGCATTAAATAATTTTAAAGGCTATGTGCACCTTTGGGGCAATTTTTTTATTGATTGCATTATACTCATTTTGGGCTAAAAATACTTTTTTCAATTGGTCTTTATTAAAAATATTGAGCCGTTCAGTCACAGGGTTAACTGTTTTTGTAGCTGTCTGAATGTATTTTTAACTTTCACTTTCACTTTGTACCTGTCATCTAATAAACCTTATCTCTCAGCTACTTAGGCCTCTTTCACACTTGCGTTCTGAGGATCCGGCAGGCACTTCCGTCCCGCCAGGTCTGTCAGAATGCAAGTCGCCTGAAAGCATTAGAAGACTGATCAGGATCCTGATCAGTCTTTGAAATGCTTTCAGGTTACTATGGCAGCCAGGACCCTATTAAAGTCCTGGTTGCCATAGTAGTAGTCGGGAGCGGGGGAGCGGTATACTTACAGTCCGTGTGGCTCCCGGGGCGCTCCAGAATGACGTCAGAGCGCCCCATGCGCATGGATCACGTGATCCATGCGATCACGTGATACATGCGTGTAGGGCGCCCTGACGTCACTCTGGAGCGCCCCGGGAGCCGCACGGATGGTAAGTATACTGCTCCCCCGCTCCCCACTACACTTTAACATGGCAACCAGGACTTTAGCGTCCTGGCTGCCATGGTAACCATTGAGAAAAAGCTAAACGTCGGATCCGGCGATGCGCCGAAACGACATTTAGCTTAAGGCTGGATCCGGATTAATGCCTTTCCAATGGGCAATTATTCCGGATCCGTTGTTGCGGCAAGTGTTCCGGATTTTTGGACGGAGCAAAAAGCGCAGCATGCTGCGGTATTTGCTGCGTCCAAAAAACGTTCCGGTCCTGAACTGAAGACATCCTGATGCATCCTGAACGGATTTCTCTCCATTCAGAATGCATGGGGATGATCCTGATCAGGATTTTTCCGGCATAGAGACCCGACGATGGAACTCTGTGCCGGAAAACAAAAACGCCAGGGTGAAAGGACCCTAAGAGGTCATAAACACTTATTTAAGCCATGTTCTTATTAGTAAGATAAGGAATGAGTTTTTGTTTATAAGGTCAGAGATTAGGTCAGTTTAGCTGCCCCACAGAGCAGAGGGAAAATTCAGATCTTGGCACTAGAGAAACTCAGCCCTGAACAGAGAAAAGGGATCCAATTTTTTTTAATAAAGACCAATTGAAAAAATGATTTTTAGCTCAAAATGAGTTAGGGATCTAAATTTTTTTTTAATAAAGACCAATTTAAATAATGTTTTTTGGCTCAAAATGAGTACAGTGCAATAATGGGGAAAAAATTGCCTCCAAAGGTGTGCATAGCCTATAACACATACCGTACCTGTCATTCTCGGACAGTTATCAGAATAAAGCTGGATTTACACAGGACCACTGAGTGTTCCTTCCCGACAGTCGGCTGCTCATTCAGTGAAGGAGACTGCTGTTTAGACAGCACAATCTGGTGCCCAGAAGCCATGATTGGTGGTGCCTGCATGAACAACAGGATTACCTGATGAACAAGCATTTTTCTCATTCATCGGGTGATCGGTGGCACATTTACATGGCAAGATTGTCGGGAACGACCATTCGTAGGAACGGGTGTTCCCGATAATCTGGCTAATTCTCAGGCCGTGTAAATGCACCTTACGATGTTGGGGCAAATTTACTAATCCTGTCTAATATTTAGACAGCCTAGACTTTGACCAGTCAAATTTATCACATTGACTTACTTTATTTGATAGCATTGGTGCATCTTGCTTAGTCACTTAGTCAACTTTGCCACAGCGTTGGTGAACACCGATACATTTTAAGCCATACCCTTTCCTTATAAGCCATACCCCTTCTATAATGAGGCCCAAACATAGTCTAAAAACAGACAATATTTATGGTGCAATGTAAGTATACAAGTGTTCTGGTGCAAATAGAGACAAGAGTTTTATCTCATTAGTAAATCCCCCCTACTATGGGTACTTGAGTAATAAAAGTATTTCTGACCTACTGTATATGTTACATGCATGATGCATTTTGAGTTGAACTTTATTTGGCCATTAATCTGCTTGGAAGATCATTCAGGATAAGAGAGAGTAGGGACGGAGACAGGTTTCAGAAGGACTTCACTGTGAATGGGACAGAGCAACTTACAATGTATGTGATAGGAAAGGGGAGAAAAATCTTCAAGATTTATTGGAAAAATATTTTTTTACAACAAAATAAACACAGTGCAATAATAAGCTAACAAATTTGTAACTGTCCATATCCTTTAAGAACATTTAAAATAAGATTTTATGTTGAGAACATAATGGGGGAAATTTTCCAGAACTGGCGTTTTATACTCCGGTCTTAGTCTAAAGTGCACTGGAGTAAGATGCAACAAATTTATGAAATGGTCAGTGTACTTTAAAAAAAGATTGCATAAATCAACAGTATGGGGGGATATAAGAATGGTTATAATATATGTTATCAGAGAAAAATACCTTTTTCTACACGTCATAGCTCTTTTTCACTCCTCCTCCACCTCCCACCCTAACATTAACTGAATTCTCTGCTGAATCCATCTTATAAGATGGATTGTCATCTTACTGAAGGATCAGATTACAGCTTCCTGTAGAAGGCTATGGACGAAGGGGGAGAGACACAGATACAGAGGCTGTGGCAGCTTATATTGTTATATCTCAACCAAGGTGCTTTATTCACATCAATATTGCTAAGTACTTCTCTATAATGTCCTATATTCTGCTTTTGTGTGAGTGAGTGAGTGAGTGAGTGAGTGAGAAATAAAGAAACAAAAAAGTCCAGCTTCTTTCTTGAAAAATATGTAAGAACTTGTCCTTTATTGGTAGATAGCGGTTAAAATCCATACATGGAACAGAGCATGTCTACATGTTTCGGACATGTTTCGGACCAATTGAATACTCGGCAACCGCATGGTCTGAATAAGAGGCATGATCTAATACTGCAATACTAATAATGGCTTGAAAAATGATTTGCTACTAATGTTTATTGTACATTCCACAACAAATGTTTCTAGATTGGAAATAAAGGTTTTTAGTGAACGTTTATTGTACATTCCACAACAAATGTTTCTAGATTTGTACCTAAGGATTTTAGTGAATGTTTGTACTAGTGTGTAATCACTGTGCTCAGGTGTTTGGGTGTTGGCTATCTGGGTGGGAGGTGATTTGCACTGTGAGGGATTGTGGGAGCCTCTTTGTGGTTTCCTCCTCCTTTATAGTGCGATCCCATTCCTCCCAGAAATTTGTCATGAGTAAGGACCGATATTGCAAAGGTCCGAAACATGTCGACATGCTCTGTTCCATGTATGGATTTTAACCGCTATCTACCAATAAAGGACAAGTTCTTACATATTTTTCAAGAAAGAAGCTGGACTTTTTTGTTTCTTCATTCGTCGAGATTGGCGTTAATCTCCAGGATCTCTGTCCGTGCTTCTTCATTGTTGCTATGAGCACATTTACTGCAGGTGAGAGCTGTTAGCACATTTCCTGAGTGAGAAATAGGAACAGAATCTCCTGCTTTCTCCCTGCGTAGTCTTTGGGAGACATCATAGCAGTTAGGGCTCATTAACATGAACGTATGTGTTCTGTTCCGTGCATTGGGACTGCAATTTGCGGTCCCCAATGCATGGAGAACGTTCACGAGGCCTCCGTTACGCAAAAAGTATGTTCTATCTTTTTGCGGTACGGAAGTATGGAACGGAACCCCAAAGAAGCACTCTGTAGTGCTTTTGAGGGTTCCCTTCCGCACCGCTACGCATCTCCTGATTTGAAGTGAATGGGTCCGCATCTGTGATGCGGAATGCACAGTATGAAGAGAACCCATACGTTTGTGTGAATGAGCCCTTATTCTATACCAGGTAGTTTTGGGACAGGTGAGAATTAGTCAGAGAGCATGCAGAGGGAAAACTGCTAAAAGATTTTCCTTTGCATGGGGCAGTAAATCTATACTGGTTGAAATATGATTAATGATAATGCAAAATAAAACTGACTCTCTAGCCTTCTTTTTGTTGAAAAATTGTAAATTACATACAAATATATGCTATATTTGATTGTTATATAAGAATCCAGATAGTCTCCAAAGTACACTGTCCACTTGGAAATCAATAATCCACTTTCCGGAAGATTTCAACCACACCATGTGCTGTCCGCATCCGAATGTCCATTCCGCGGCCCTGCAAAAAACGAGGACATGTCCTATTCTTGTCCGTTTTACAGACAAGGAAAGGCCAGTTTTGTAGAGGGACAGACGTACTGTCAGCAAAATGCGGAACGCACACAGACAATAACCGTGTTTTGCAGATCTTCAAAAACAGCAACGGACTTGTGCATGAGCCTAAACGGTTGTGATGGGTGCTGTGGGGCACCCCATGGCAGGCTCCAAAACAGCTGCTACAGATATGTCCATATATGCAATGCATAATGTATTTGCTACTGGCTACCAAGAAATAGAAATTGTATATGTTCTTGGGACATCTTCCAATAAGCATGGGTATCTAATACTGGGAACCAATGAAGTGTGAGTAGAGGTGAAAAACCTGCAGTCTCTGGGCTGCATGCTGGGAACTGTTCCAGATCTTACTGAGTGAATACTTATAACTACAGTTTCCTTTACGCTATGCAGCAGCAGGGCCACAAACCTCAGAAGCTAACCCAAAAAGTGCTTAGCAAAATCATAATGACAACATTGAAGCTGTTCAATCTACTCTTATTATATTCCTTTAGTGGTCTCTGGTCATCACCAGAGCTATTGCCATCAACCCCTTCTCTGCCCTAGACCACCAGGGATACTGGCAAGAACTCTTTCACTTCCCTAGACCACCTGGGATGCTGATACTCTCCCCCTTCATTTTCATCAGTAGGGATACAGACATTGATTCTTCCACTGCCCTAGACTTTGATGCTGGAACTACTACTTATTTTTATTCTCATTGAGTATAAACCCCCTGACTAAATTCAGCATGTTATATAATCAATAAAAGGTCTTAGAGTGAATGTTTGCAGCATTTGTGAGATGGGGGGTTATAAAGCTGTGAGTTGTGAACAGTGCTGGCTGCTTGCAAACAACTAGAGCTACAAATAAGATACATTTTCAGCACTGTCATAATAATATAACTATATCAGGGATATAGTCACTTCCATCAGAAGGGGGTATTTTTAAACTACATTTTTAAATATTTTTAGAATTTTTGTCTGTTTACTTTTTCATTTCGGCAGTACAATCAAACAAAGAATTAAATACACAAAGTACTGAGAGATAAATGTCTGTATAAAGTAGATAGGGAACCCGCTGTCAGGTAACTGCTACTGTGAGGGTAAGATGTTATCTGCTATTGTAATAGTACACTAATAGAATTGGGATGGCAGGTATGATAGCTTTCTTGTTCTCTTGATAGGTCTAGAAAAAGATGGCCACAGAAGAGCATTGCACTCATCAGTGTAACGTGTGATGCTCTAATTGAGTCGCTCATCCCCCTTCCCTCTTGGTCACAGTGATGGTCTGACTGAGAAAGTTAAGCGAGGCTGTTTGCTGTACTAAAAGTATAAATAAAGGAGGAAGTTAAAGAGCCAGGACAGGAAGTAGAATGCATTGAGTGATCCACACATTTTGTTGTAAAACATTGCACAGGATATTTAAATACAGGCTGTCAGGACATGAGAAATGTTTTTTTTTTCTTTGTTGGTAGTGTCCTTTTAAGTGCTTCGCAACCATCATCAGCTTCAGTAGAGTAAACAGAAACCTGTGGCTTGAGAAGAAACTCAGAAGCAGCAAACCACAATCTAACCACTGCAAGATATAGACAATTTATTAATGGTTTGTGAGACAAAACAAGCATGAGAGAGATGAGAGAGTACCATCACTTTCTCTACAACACAGTCTAACCTTTTTTCCTCTTTAGCTAAGGCTACTTTCACACTAGTGGCAGCATTCTCCGGCAGAATACCAGTGGGTGAACAGCCTGCCGGATCTTTGCTGCCGCTAGAGCACGCATGCCGCAGGAGATACACTCCGGTCCGATTGACTATAACGGGGCGCCCCGAGAGGCGGCCGGAATAAAACTAGGACATCCCTCTCATCAGTGGCAGAATAAGTGCATGATGGGTCCGGGGCCGTCTACCCAACTCGGGCCCCTCCCTCCACTTTAGTTTAGTTTTTTTTCTATATGAAGAGGCTGCGGTGCTTTGTGAGCACTACAGTCTCTTCCTAGGCCATATGACATCACATTGATCGTTACATGGCCTAGGTGCAGCTCAGTTCGATCCGAGTGATTGGGGCTGAGCTGCAATACCAAGCACAGTTCTATCAAATGGACAGCGCTGTGCTTGGTAAGAAGCAAAGAGGCTGCGGCACTTACTGGAACATCGCGGTCTGCTCAAACAGCTTATTGGCTTGGGTTCCGGGAGTCGGACCCCCACCAATCTCATATTGATGACCTATCCTGAGGATAGGCCATCAATATATAAATCCCAGAGAGCCCTTTTACCTTAGTTTTTTAATTTTTAGTTGCCAAATTTAAAATACATACCGTATTGTTCACTTTATAAGACGCACCTGAATATAAGACGCACCTCAGGTTTAGAGGAGGAAAATAACAAAAAAAAATTTCAACCAAAAGGTGGGCTAAAACATGTGCAGTACATGGGTGCATACCTATGGATGAGGGGGTTATAATCACATAATATAAACACTTTCCAGTGTACCGTAATTCTCCTGTGTTATAACCCCCCTGCAGTACATGGGTGTGTTTCTATAGATGAGGGGGCTTATGGTCACATTTAATATACACAGGTCAATTATGGTACAATCCCTGGACAGTGTTTATATTAATTGTGACTATAACCCCCTCATCCATAGATGCACATGTGTGTATTCCTATGAATGAGGGGGGTTATAGTAACATTTAATGCAAACACTTAGGCTTTGTCCAGGTCGGCCCTTGAGCTCTCCTTCTTTATATCCAGGCTGTCACTCACCATGTCTCAGGTAGAGACAGCCCAGTAGTCCCAGGGGAAAACAGTGGTGACTCGGGGTGCCAGGGGTTCAGTAGTGGCGAGCGGTCGGGCAACTGACTAAACTGATTGGTGGAGGCGGCGGAGCAGCAGTTCCCGCCGTGCTTACCACCAATCAGCTCAACATACAGGGCAGCATTGCCGGAGCGCATCACAGTAGGGGAGGGGAGGGAGGCGTGGTTCGGAGGACAGAACAGCGTCAGTGCTGCTAAGCAACAGCAGACTGAGCACTCACACATCATATTAAACATGCGTGCTGGTGGCATTTAGCAACAATTATCGCCGCCCGCCCCACACTTCCTACTAGAGGGTGCAGCCTCACATTATTAACACTGAGGTGAGTCTCCAGATAACAGCATGCAATGTGATGGCCAAATTGATGGGCACGTTCGCTTTATAAGACGCATTGACTCCTCCCCCCCCAGTTTGGGGGGGAAAAGTGCGTCTTATAAAGCGAAAAATATGGTAAATTATAATAAAAAAAGACTTGGAGGAGAAGATGAGACACAGCTCACAGTAGTGAGCCAGCTCTACATATAATAGCATACAGCACCACATACCTCTTACTTCCAGTGACATCTCCTGTCATGATCTTCTCTTTCCTCTTCTCCTCCGTTTGCCCCAGAACGCCATTACTAATTATTTCAGCCACATCTCGTCTCCACAGAGTTTGTTACACAGACATGTTAGATTTCTCATAATTGGAGTCATTTATCAAACTGGTGTAAAGTACAACTGGTTTAGTTGCCTATAGCAACTAATGAGATTCTGGTTGCTATGGACAACTAAGCCAGTTCTACGTTACACCAGTTTGATAAATGACCTCCAAATGTCCCTATGGTGTCTACAGCAATTATAATGTCCCCTAGAGTGCCCCCAGTAATAATAACACCCTATATTGTGCTCCAGGTAATAATGCCTGTATAGTGTCCCTAAAAAATAATATCCCATAATATGTCCTTGTAATAGAAATGCCCCTATAGTTCCTACCCAATAGCAACATCCCCCACACTACCCACATGTAGTAATTTGCCCCCACACTGCCCCCACAGTAGTAGTTTGCCCCCACAGTAGTAGTTCGCCCCTACACTGCCCCCACAATGCCTCCACAGTGCCCGCAATCGTAGAATTTGTCCCCCACACTACCCCTACAGTAGAAATTGTCCTCCACACTGCCACCACAGTAGTAAGTGTCCCCACACTGCCCCCACAGTAGTAATTGTCCCCCACACTGCCCCCACAGTAGTAATTGTCCCCCACACTGCCCCCCCAGTATTAATTTCCCCTACACTAATAATTTGCCCCCACATAGTAGTTTGCTCCCCATGTAGAAGTTTGCCTCCCACTGTCCCTTCAGTAATAAATAAAAAGAAATAACATAAAAAATAACATAAAAGCTAATACTTACCTCTGTCCCAGACTCCTGGCACTCACTCGTAGATGGTAGGCAGGCGCGCTGTGCGCACACATTAGTGTGCTGTGTCCCTGCACAGTTGCGTGATTATGTCATCACGCCCGCCTGCGCCGGGATTTTACTATCGCATAGGCTTCAGGCCTTAGTCCTGAAGCCTATAGCGGTGATCGGATCGGAACTATGGGCCCCCGTGCCCCGCCGTAGTTTGTGGGCGTTTGGGTCGGCATTGGGCCCCCCAGCGATCCCGGGCCCGGGGCTACCAACCCAAATACCCCAATTATAATCAGCCACTGCCCCTCATTGTATATTTTGTTACAATTCTTTCATACATTTTGCAGAACAAATGTAAAAATGGCAACATTAAGAAAAGAGTAATATATCAATTTGTGCAAAGGCATTTTAAGGAATTTTGATTATTTATGCATGGAAAATAAGATTCCAAGACGTGTACGTACCACTTGTGGTTTGTACAACAAACTATGCAATAAAAGCCATGTTTTTTATATAGCAGTTCATTCTAGAGTTTCTTGTGCAATGACGCTAAAGAGAACCTGTAACCTCTCCTGACAGGTCTTTTACGCAACTACTTGCATTCTCCAGGTAATAACTATTTTGGAGCATCTGTTCTTATGGTTCTATGTTGTGCCTTTCTTTATTATTTCTTCTAGAAGTTTATTAATGAATTGCCAGCATTCTGCAATAAAGGTCCGGGTGTTACCAGCTGAGGGTGTGTCCCTGCAATGTCTGCCAGTGGTACTGATTGGACAGTATCAAAGTGTGCAGAGACAAACCTCCAACTGGTAACACCCATCTGGACCTTCTTCTCTGCTGTTAATTCACAGATTTATAAGACTAGATGCTCCAGAATTGTTATTACATGTGGAGTGCAAGTACTGTAGTTGCTAAAACAGGCAGGTCAGGAGCGGTGACAGGTCCACTTTAAACTCAGTGGCTGTATAATGAAGTTTATATAAAGGATTATTAGAAGCAAGTACAATAATAAATAGGAAGGAGATCTAGGAGAATTTAAATATGAACATACCAATACACATTTCGTTTAAAGGTAACCTGTCACCATAAAAATGAAGGGTAATCTGCAGGCAGCTTGTTATAGAGCGGATGGAACTGAGCAGATAGATATATATAGTTTTATTGGAAAAGATTCCGTATAACTAATTTATTAATTTTAATTCCTGCTGATTCTGGACTGTGAAATCCAGGAGGCGGTCCTATCAGTAATTGACAGCCTTCCCTCTATGACTGTGTATACAGAGCTAGCTGTCAATCACTGATAGGGCCGCCTCCCTGACTTCAAAGACCAGAATCAGCAGGAATTTAAAGGGCACCTGTCAGCAGATTTGTACCTATGACACTGGCTGACCTGTTACATGTGAGCTTGGCAGCTGAAGGCATCTGTGTTGGTCCCATCTTCATATGTGCCTGCATTGCTGAGAAAAATGATGTTTTAATAAGTGAAATTGCTCCTAGAGGGTCATTTGCATATATTAAAACAGAATCTTTCTCAGTAATGCAGGTACATATGAACATGGGACCAACACAGATGCCTTCAGCTGCCAAGCGTACATGTAACAGGTTAGCCAGTGTCATAGGTACAATTCTACTGACAGGTGCCCTTTAAATGTATAAATTACATGTTTTACTGAATCTTTTCCCACAAATCTATATATTAATCTGCTCAGCTCCTTCTGCTCTATAACATGCTGCTGGCAGATTATACTGCACGGTGACAGGTTCCCTTTAACCGTCAACAGTATATTTTTTTTAGTGTTTGCAAACACATTGTGACAGCTGCTTTTTTAATGGTAGCTCAGCATAATTGACATGGTAACTTTATTCTAGCCATTGGTTATGAATGATGCTCAAATATTTAAATTTTTTAAGTATGCAGTTTTATTGAATGTTAACTTTTTTAAATGTAATTTTTTTTTGTTTTTTCCTACTGTACTTCCAAGAGCAATAACTTAAAAAAAAATTTAGTTTACATATGAGGGTTTATTTTTTGTAGGACAATTTGGATTTTTTAATGGCAATATTTAATTTTCCAAAGCTTTTGCTGGAAAATAGGAAAAATTATTTGTGGGGTGAAACTGCAAAAAAATGCAATTCTGCCATAGTTTTTGGGGTTTTCTTTTCATAGCATTCGCTATGCGCAGTAAATGACCTAACAATCCTGTTCTGCAGGTCAATACAATTAAGACAAAACCAAATTTATATAGTTTATATTGTGTTTTACTACTTTAAATAATAAAAACCTTAAAAAACATATCCATATTCTGACAGCTGTAAGTTTTTTATTTTTCCATCTACAGAGCTAAGAGGGCTCATTTATTGCGGGCCACCCTGTGTCAGGAAGAGGGGTAGGCAAGGGTTGGCGCCAGCTCGCTACCCATGAAGGGGGATGTAAACAGGGCTGCATCTGTGACCATTTAGGTCTTAAGATTAAGGCCAATAGTCCTGAAACCTTTGAGGCAGTAGAGTGACGCACAAGGTCGTGAGGACATCACAGTGACCTCCTGCTCTTGCGCAATCACATTATCACGCAGGACCTGGTGCAGAATCGGTAATTTCATGGGGACCGCCTGTACCAGAATACAGCAGCTCAGGCCACAGATTGGAACAAGTAGCCTGTAGCACAGATGGTGTCGAGGAACGGGAGTGAGGCAATTTTTTTTTTATTTTTTTTATACTAATGGCACTATATGCCTATGGAAGAGGCCTTATATACTGGTACTAGGGTTGGCACTAGTGGGAGCATTAAATACTGGCACCATGTAGGGGATGGAAGAACATTATATACTAGCACTACAGGGGGCATTATATACTGGTACCAGAGTGTAAAGCACTGTGGAATATGGTGGAGCTATGTAAATAAATATTATTATTATTACAGGGGGGCATTATATTCTGTCTGTACAGGGGAGAACATTATACACTGGCACTACAGAGGGGGGCATTATATACTGGCTGTGCAGGGGTGACATTTATATACTGCCACTACAGGGAGGATGGAGGAACATTATATAATGGCTCTTCAGGGAACATAATACATATATACTGGCACTACGGGGGGCGGAATGGCATTATAAACTGGCATTATGGGGGGCATTTTATATATATATATATATATATATATGCACTATGGAGAGGTGGAGGAGCATTGTATACTGGTGCTATAGGGGGTATTATATACTGGCACTATAAGGGGGTATGGAGGAGCATTATATACTTGTACTACAGGGGTATTATATATATAATATACAGGCACTACAGAGGGGGGCATTATATTTTCTACCAAATGGGGGAGGCTTTATACACAGTATATACTTAGACTATGGGGGTATATATATATATATATATATATATATATATATATATAATGCCATTGCTCGTACCCATACTGAATAACTGTTTGCTGGCAGCAGATTGTGATTACACAGCACAATCTGCCGCCGGCAAACAAAAATTTTTAAACCTGCTCAAAGATTCCAATTAACCAATGAACAAGTGTTTCCAATCACCTCTTTAGTGTACAACTATCAGTGATGGACAGCTATCTCTGTATACACCCTTACACAGAGAATTCTATCAATCACTGATAACACCTTAACACCTCCCCTATGTACAACTATCAGTGACTGACAGCTATATCTGTATACACACTTACACAGAGAATGCTATCAATCACTGATAACACCTCCACTGTGTACAACTATCAGTGACTGACAGCTATATCTGTATACACACTTACACAGAGAATGCTATCAATCACTGATAACACCTACCCAGGGTACAACTATCAGTGGCTGACAATCACTGATAACACCTCCCTATGTATAATTATCAGTGACTGACAGCTATCTCTGTATACACATTTACACAGTGAATGCTATCAATCACTAATAACACCTCCCCTGTGTACAGTTATCAGTGACTGACAGCTATGTATGTGTACGAACTTACACAGAGAATGCTAGCAATCACTGACATCTCCCCATGTACAACTATTAGTGACTGACAGCTATCTCTATGTATACACACTTACACAGAAAATTATATCAATCACTGATAACACCTAACCTGTGTACAGCTATTGGTACATGACAGCTATCTCTGTACACACTTACATAGAGAATGCTATCAATCACTGATAACACCTCCCCTGTGTACAGCTATCAGTGACTGACAGCTATCTCTGTATACACACTTACACAGAGAATACTATCAATCTCTGATAACACCTCCCCTGTGTACAACTATCAGTGACTGACAGCTATCTATATATACACACTTACACAGAGAATACTATCAATCACTGATAACACCTCCCCTGTGTACAGCTATCAGTGACTGACAGCTATCTCTGTATACACACTTACACAGAGAATTCCATCAATCACTGATAACACCTCCCCTGTGTACAGTTATCAGTGACTGACAGCTATCTATGTATACACACTTATACAGAGAATTCTATCAATCACTAATAACACTTCCCCCGTATAAAACTTTCAATGACTGACAGCTATCTCTGTATATACACTAACACATATAACACTATCGATCACTGATAACACCTCCCCTGTGTACAGCTATCAGTGACTGACAGCTATCTATGTATACACACTTACACAGAGAATACTATCAATCACTGATAACACCTCCCCTGTGTACAGCTATCAGTGACTGACAGCTATCTTTGTATACACAATTAGGCCTCTAAAAGTTTTTTCCCCGTTTACGTTCTGTTTTTTTGCGTTCCATATACGGACCGTATACGGAATTATTCATTTCCATGGATCCGCAATAAAAACGGAAAGTACTCCGTATGCCTTCCGTTTCCATATTTCCGTTTTTCCGTTCTATTCAAAGATAGAACATGTCCAATTATTGTCCGCATAACGGTTCTATCAGGGGCCAGCTGTTCCGTTCTACAAAAAATGGAATGCACACAGACGTCATCCATATTTTTTGCAGATCTATTTTTTGTGGACCGCAAAATACTGAAAAAGCCATACAGTCGTGCGCATGAGGCCTTACACAGAGAATACTATTAATCACTGATAACACCTAACCTGTGTACAACTATCAGTACATGACAGTTATCTCTGTATACAAACGTACACAGAAAATACTATCAATCACTGATAACCCGAATAGTTTTAAATGAGACAATACATGCTACTAAGGAGGGTGACAGGCTCCACGCAACACATCTAACTATACCGTATAATTTCTTTATATAACACTGGCCATCCACTGATTATTATTGCTTGTTTATAAGCATCAGTACAGCAAACTATTATAGCAGGCAAAACATCATTGCTCATATGACATATTGTTCAATCTGTAACCACAAGATCCAGAATGCCTGTGATGTTGGACACATAAACACAAACAGTAGCTACAGACATTCCAGAAGCCAATGCAGTTGTACAGTCATCTAGTGGATCCCTACCAGCACGTTAACAGCACGGAGCAGTGCTACAGCAGGTGGTGCTATACATATAGAGTTCATTGAATAACTCAGAAGCTATAACTTTTTAATTACATGCCATTACAAAAGTGTTCAGATCCAGGTGCTGGTTTGAAAACGGTGGAATAGTTTTCATGTGACAACCCCTTTAAACAAGTTACGTGTTCCAATGATCTGACAAGTCAAGGTATATTTTTATCTGCGTCATCTATACAGAATGTAAGTTTCATACCAAAGCACCATCCTTTAAGTTACGGTACTTTCACACTAGCGGCATAGCTATCCGGCAGGCTGTTCCGGTGGGTGAACAGCCTACCGGATCCGCCATGCCGCAAGTACCTGTGCACTGCCGTGCTGCCACTCGATCCCCATTGACTATAATGCGGCGGGGGGCGGAGCTATGGCAGAGTTCGCCGGACTAAAAAGTCGGACCTGCAGTACTTTTAGTCCGGCGATCTCCGGCCGTGCACTGCCATGCTGCGCCATAGCTCCGCCCCCAACCCCATTATAGTCAATGGGGACGGAGCGGCAGCACGGCAGTGCACGGGTACTTGTGGCATGGCGGATCCGGTAGGCTGTTCACCCGCCGGAACAGCCTGCCGGATAGTTATGCCACTAGTGTGAAAGTACCCTTATATGGTGTTTCCACGACCAAATAAGTATACTGTATAACAATCTGGCACTTTAGTGCATTTACATATTTGGACACAGCTGTATTTAATGTGATTTAGAACTCTAGACTATTGCTGCAAATATTTTCTAATATTCAAAAACCATATGGATATTTAACTAGTCGAGGGGATAATTTACAGTATATTGGCCAATATACAGTATATAAGGTGTTATATTTGATTCCATTACATAATTCTATCGGATTATATTGTCCATTATTTTTAGTCTATTATTTCATTTTGTATTATTTTTAAAAAAATATCTATTTTATATTTATATCTGCTGACACATTACTAAATTATTGCTTAATATATATAGTTTATGCCTTGAGGGCTGAAAATTTTAAATGAACTTATATTTGGCATATGCCTGAGAGAAGAAGGCTGTACATATGAGGCAACTAACTAGGTCCTTTTACTCCCGATATGTTCTGTAATGCCATCTATAGATTGAAGGATTGTGGCAAAGCAGGAAACATAAGGCGACCTGAGCAGACAAATTAAGGCTATGTCTGACAGCAACCCATGTTTTTATGTATATAGAAATAAAGGTATCGGGAAGACTATTATTAAGAAGATGAAGTAGACGGATGAGAGTTATGAGATGCATAGAGCTTTTTTTTATTAAAGGAATCTGTCAGCTCCAAAACACGCTTCAAACTGCAATAAGTGGTGGATAGTGTAAATGATGCAGAGTCCGGATATGTCATTTTTATCTTCATGTTCACTTGCAGTATCACTCAGTATGCCATTTTTAAAGGAAAGTTCTGAACCAGTTGAGTTGAGTCTGTAAGAAGCAAAGCCTCTGATTTGTTAACATCGATTAAGAAATCTATAGTAGCCCCTTTGGTATTTATGAAACAAAAAACGGCCAAGTTCAGTTCCTCTGTGCAATTTAAGATATCATGGAACCTCTGCCACCTATGCAGGTGCCTCAACAAAGGCTTCAAAGTGATGTTGGCACTGATCTCCAAAATATTGAAAGTATATAGAGCTGCCGAATATGTTGGTGCTATATCAATAAAGATTATTATTATTTATTATAAAGCATAAGGAAATATTTAAGAATTTCCAAGAGTCCAAAGCCAAGTCCAAAGGCTGAGTAAAGGGAGGGTAGGAACGTTAGATTGCCATGCCTGTACTGTTGCCACTATAACCATTCATACTGCTTTAGTGGAGTGTCTGCCCATAACAAAGCCCAGTTTGGAGGGTGTTAACCAGTTGAGGAGAAATCAAGAGGTATATTGGAGAATATTTTCCATCATCCAGCAGGTTTTATTTGGCCTTGGCAGGTGTATTGTCTGTGCTTCATGGAAGCCTTCCACAAAGGATCCCCACTAATAGATAGAATTCAGTGAAGAGGTTAGTAAGGTGGTGATCTGGGGTTGAATAAATTGTAATATTCTACTGACTGTCCATGCAGAATGGGCCCTTTAGATTCACTGTTCAGAGATGGGACCTAACAAAAAGTTCTCAGAGGTTAATTTGTGTAACAGACTTTGAGGGTGGACCTACTGTGCCAACTAAAGGCATTAAGATCTGGCCTTCATTGCAGAGGATCCACCAGGCCGCTACCTCCTGGAATAGTTCTAGTGTAGTTGGTAGCTGACCTGTGGAGGTCAGGGCAGGCAGAGTTTGTGCGTATCCATGAAACAAGTCTGAGGTCAGAGCAGGCAGCCAAGGGTCAATATGATTAGCAGGTAGTAGTCACGATGGGCAGTGGAGAATCAGAGCTGCTAAACGGCAGGGTTCCGTATATGGGCAGACAACAGAATAAGCACACCTTTACTAGAACTAGTAAGACTAGAATGCCTAAAGCTAAATAAGGAGGATGTTTTAAATACCCAGAAATGACCTGTGATAAGATGGGAAAGACTAAGAGTGCACACACTGGCCTTTTAGGAACCAGGGAGTGTGTAGGCTCTAAGGCTGAAGGGCTGTAAGAAGATCTGTATGTAAGATATTTTTGTATATTTGGCTTTCTGTTCAACCTGCCTGTGTATGAAATGATATGGCTATGCATGACTACTCTTTAAGTGTGCCACATGAGAGGGTGATCATCCAAGGAAGACAGCTTCTCATCTATGAAATTGCCACTGGATTGTAAGTTACAGTGGTGCTTGAAAGTTTGTGAACCCTTCAGAATTTTGTATTTTATAAGTTTCACCTAAAACTAAATCAGATCTTCATCTGGCAGGGAACCTACCAATATAACAGAGCTGAAGCTTTTTTGTATAGAGGATTCGGCTAAAATTCCTCCAAGCCAATGTGGAGGACTAATGAACAATTGTTGAAAATGTTTACTTGCAATGAATGCTGCACAATGGTGTCACACCAGATACTGGAAGAAAAGGTTCACATACTTTTGCCACTCATAGACATGTGATATTGGATCATGTTTCTCAATAATTTTGTTATCTTTATCTACTTTTAGGACTTGCAGCACCACTGTACATTCAAGCACCACGGTATTTCCAAAATCCTCATAGGTAGGCTACATGCACACGACCGTTGTTTGTTTCCGCGTCCGTTCCGTTTTTTTTCACGGATAGGATGCTTCCCCATTCATTTCAATGGGTCCGTCAAAAAATGCGGATGGTCAACCGTTTTTGTTCCGCATCCGTGATCCGTGTTTTCATTCCGTCAAAAAAATAGTGCATGTCCTATTTTTTTCACGTTTGCGGACAAGGATAGGCATTTTTACAATGGATCTGCCATAAAAATCGGATCCGTCAAAAAAAACGGTCCGTCATCCGTTTTTTTTGACGGACGCAAAATTTCAAGGAGGAGCGGACGCGGAGGCAGGCAACGGTCGTGTGCATGTAGCCGTAAAGAGATCTCTTGTCTCTACTGACCATTCCAGGAGGTCCTAGGGTTGTGGTAATTGTCATGGAGGCATGGTCAGAAGTGGTTATATGTTTGTGGACATAGGAATAATAGATATTACCCAGGGTCACATAGGTTCCATCCTAATAGAAGTCTATGGCCTGCATAACGGATCTGTCTCGTTTCCGTTATGCAGGACAGATCCAAAAACGTTTGACCCAAGTCATACAGTTTAAAGGCAATGGTGCCAAATATTAATGAAATGTATCTAAACTTTTGACTTTGCAGAAAGTAATAAAAATGCCTTAAAACATTCTCTATCGCTCATTATTCTGGCATTTGACCAAAAACAGGAAAGGTTTATTCTGATTTCATGTCGGATATTGAGAAAAACATGCATATGTGTCTTTTTATATATTGTACGTAAACTTCTGGTTTCAACTGTATCTGCAGCAGCCCCAATTCTGGTGATCTGTGGGGGCCCCAGCAGTTGGACCCCTGACAATCAAACACATCCTCAGGGGCGTAACTAGAGTTCTATGGGCTCCAAGGCAAACTTTGAAACTTTAAATTAGGTGCCCTCCCCCATTGCGGTCGCACCCTCTGCCACTGCGATCGTTACTCCCCTGCTCCCATCACTACAGAAATACAGGGTAATACAGCGCTCCTTACCTCTTACATCCCATGATGTCTTTGATGTAGATGTTCTCTTTCCTCATCTTTCAGACCTTCAGAACAGACCAACATTTTTCAGCCGTTTTTCATCTCTGCTGTTTGACAAAAAAAATCTTAGTTTACTACTTTTCCATCATCCTCCCATCTTCTGGACAAATCGTCCTACTACCCCCAATACTGTGCCACTGTGCTCCCCAATACTATACTGCAGAAACAGATAAACCCTCTGATAATACTAGTACCACACAGAGCCCCCCATATAAAATACCCCTTCTTTGTGGCCTCAGTAGATGCCCTCATAGTGCCCCCCCCATAATATGCCAGTAAAAAGTGCCCTCATAATGCCCCCCAATAATGTGCCAGTAAGTGCCCTCATATTGCCACCCAATAATGTACCAGTAAAAAGTGCCCCATAGATGCCCCCAATCATGTGCCAGTAACAAGTGCCTTTCCCCCAAGTCATGTGCCAGTAACAAGTGCCTCTCCCCCCAATCATGTGCCAGTAACAAGTGCCTTTCCCCCAAGTCATGTGCCAGTAACAAGTGCCTCTCCCCCCAATCATGTGCCAGTAACAAGTGCCTCTCCCCCCCAAATCATGTGCCAGTAACAAGTGACTCTCCCCACAAAATCATGTGCCAGTAACAAGTGCCTCCCCCCAAAACCATGTGCCAGTAACAAGTGCCTCCCCCCAAAACCATGTGCCAGTAACAAGTGCCTCTCCCCCCAATCATGTGCCAGTAACAAGTGCCCCCCCCCAATCAAGTGCCAGTAACAAGTATTGTCCCATATAAAAATCACTTATACTTACCTCCATGGCAGCGATGCGACCTGTGTCCCGCACTGTACAGCTCAGGTTAGCGTACATACAATTAAGATACATGTCAGAGGAACGGAGGAGGGAGACGCCTCTTTCTCCCCTGCCCCACAGCACAGCCATCTGTATCGCTGTCCTGAGGACAGTGATACAGATGACTATGGAGATTAACGCTTCCACAGTGAAAGCTCTCATCTCCCTGTGCCCTGCTGCCACCGCCACTGCTGCCCATTATTAAATTATTGCGGCGGGGCTGCGGGCCCCCTTCCCCTGCTGGTCGCATTATGCTGGGGTTCCCCTTTTAACTCCACTGTCTTTTAATATCATTTTCTGCTACATAACATTTATAGGTAGAAAATTTTTGAAGAAAGAATCTTTTTCCATAGCTCATGAATTCAGAAACTGAAGAAGAAGTGAAACCACGTACTAGCTGACCATAAGCCTGTCCTTGTTCACGTAAAGGATGAATCATATCACTCATCTTAACCAAACACTTTGACATTTAATTTCTAAGAGCATTGAGGTTAAAGAGGTCTTTGATCTCATACCTCAGCCAAGTCATTTGAGTGAACAGACATAGGAGCCCTTTACGCACTGAAACATTATTTTAACGCTTTACATTTGCTAAGGAAATATTTTGAGTTAAATAAAAAAAAGCAATGCTTTTATACACTTGTATTATGACTAATTGGGGGAAAACATTGAAATACTCTTCAGGCTTCTTTGCCTGTTTTTCTTCACCTTTGTGGCTGGATGATTAAGCAGACTTCGTATAAATCAGCAGCCAGTATTGAAGGGAGAGCTTCTCACACGCTTATCTACCAGATTAAATTGGTGACATTTACAGAAATCACCTACAGATTCTTTCCATGGTTAAAAAAAATAAGAAACAGAATGTCAGCATAATCTTAGATCAACCATAATATAGTATTTGCATTGTAGCTTAAATCTTTTAATTATCATTGTCCATGAAAATGTCACGGCAGGAAACCAGTGTGCACAGTGGCTTCAATGTTATGAAGACCAGGCCACTGACCCACCAATTTATGCAGGTCTGACAAAGGGTTAACAAACCCCATGCTTACTGAAGTTTAGAGGAAGACAGAATTACATATAAACCTGCAGACTAAACATTAATTTTGAAAGACAAAATGCTTGTTCGTTGGGTGATTTTCATATGGCACATAAAATCCTAGTTCAGTGTTAGCACATCGCCCTATGCAAAATGGATGGATGCTGACAAACAAGTAAACTGTATGGGAACCAATGATCATAGTAACGATCATTCAGCCCCATACAGTCTAGATCATTGCTGTCATGTAAAGGTAGCTAGTGAGCAGGCAATTTGTTATCGATCATTGTCAACGCTCTCGTCCTTGACAGTAAGAATGAATGTCTGCCATGTAAAGAATGCAAAATACAGTTAGTATATAAAATGAGGATGCTCGGACTGGGAGAAAAATGTCTGTATGTGGGTAAGTAAATGGCTGAGTGACAGAAAACAGAGGGTGGTTATTAATGGTACAAACTCAGATTGGGTCACTGTAACTAGTGGGGTACCTCAGGGTTCAGTACTGGGCCCTATTCTCTTCAATATATTTATTAATGATCTTGTAGAAGGCTTGCACAGTAAAATATCAATTTTTGCAGATGACACTAAACTGTGTAAAGTAATTAACACTGAAGAGGACAATATACTGCTACAGAGGGATCTGGATAGATTGGAGGCTTGGGCAGATAAGTGTCAGATGAGGTTTAACACTGACAAATGTAAAGTTATGCACATGGGAAGAAATAATGCAAGTCACCCGTACATACTAAATGGTAAAACACTCGGTTACACTGACATGGAAAAGGATCTAGGAATTTAAAAAAAAACAGCAAACTAAGCTGCAAAACCAGTGTCAGACAGCTAGCGCCAAGGCCAATAAGATAATGGGTTGCATCAAAAGGGGCATAGATGCCCGTGATGAGAACATAGTCCTACCACTTTACAAATCGCTAGTCAGACCACACATGAAGTACTGTGTACAGTTCTGGGCTCCTGTGAACAAGGCAGACATAGCAGAGCTGGAGAGGGTTCAGAGGAGGGCAACTAAAGTAATAACTGGAATGGGGCAACTACAGTACCCTGAAAGGTTATCAAAATTAGGGTTATTCACTTTAGAAAAAGACGACTGAGGGGAGATCTAATAACTATGTATAAATATATCAGGGAGTCAGAGATCTCTCCCATCATCTATTTATCCCCAGGACTGTGACTGTGACGAGGGGACATCCTCTGCGTCTGGAGGAAAGAAGGTTTGTACACAAACATAGAAAAGGATTCTTCACTGTAAGAGCAGTGAGACTATGGAACTCTCTGCCTGAGGAGGTGGTGATGGTGAGTACAATAAAGGAATTCAAGAGGGGACTGGATGTATTTCTGGAGTGTAATAATATTACAGGCTACAGCTACTAGAGATCTAGGGTCGTTGATCCAGGGAGTCATTCTGATTGCCTGATTGGAGTCGGGAAGGAATTTTTTATTCCCTTTAAGTGGGGAAAATTGGCTTCTACCTCACAGGGTTTTTTTGCCTTCCTCTGGATGAACTTGTAGGAAACAGGCCGAACTGGATGGACAGATGTCTTTTTTCAGCCTTATGTACTATGTTACTATGTTAAAGTAAACTAGCCAAAAGTTGCACTCACCATCTGGCATTAAAACTTTGTTATTCAGCAGTTCGGCTGACAAAAGACAAATGTATCTAACTATACACCAAATATATTATTCAGCTTGAGCCACCTTGATAAATTTGGCATATATCTAGACTGCCTGTCTAAATGTCTGCCATCCACAGGATTAGTAAACCTGCCCCAATGTTTCTGGGGAACATGCAGACCATTTTTTTTCTAAAACCTTGACAACCCCTTTAAGGTAACCTAGGCAACTGTTTAAATTAAACCAATGTTGAAAAATGCTGGATAAATGGGATTCCCTACATGGTTTAAATTAGGCTGTTAAACAAAAGAAAAAAAAAGGCATAACAATGTTTGAAATAACATTATAAAACATGTTTGTTTGTCTTTTATTTTGCATCATCTCTAATCTCTGAATGTAGCTAGGATATGCAATTAAAACAGATCTTCTTATTATTGTTGCAATGGCTGTGTTCAAACTCTTCCATGACAACCAGAATACATAAAACACCCAAATAATGAAATACAAAAAAAAAAAAAAATTGTATATATTTTCTGCTCTTTTACCCACACTGTCCCAGATTAGGACCCCACTCTCAGCAGAGCCATTTGCCCATGACAGAATGGGCACATTCCCTCCACAGGGATCTTGGTCCTGGTAGATTGGTAGATTGGTAGATTGGAATCCCTCCCCAAGACCTTGACCCCTGGTAGATTGTGCCTCTTCCTCCCATAGAAACTGTGGCTCATTTTGTATTTCGCCCCCATCTATATGTACTCTTTGTCCCTTGGTCATATCACTCCATGCCTACTAAAAAGGCACAAATGATGATGTATGACTGTGCGGAGCCCCACTGATCCCAAGAAGAGGGTCTAGGTGAAATGTGGCTGAGCATGCACCGTCCCTTTCCAGGTGGAAGCAGCCCCGTATGAGCACTCTCACTTTTATAATTTAACCCCTTAGCGACCAGCCTGTTTTGGGCCTTACTGACCAAGCGAAGCGTTTTTTTTCCCTTTTTACATCGTTGCGTTCCAAGAGCTATAACTTTTTTATTTTTCCGTCTATATAGCTTTATGAGGGCTTGTTTTTTGCAGGACAAGTTGTAGTTTTTAATGGCGCCATTTTGGGGTACACATAGCTTTCTGATTAACTTTTATTAACTCTTTCTAGGAGGGAGATGGGAAAAACAGCAATACTGCCACTGCGTTTTTACATTATAAATTTTACAGCGTTCATTTTTCAGTATAAATAACATAATATCTTTATTCTCTGGGTCAGTATGATTACAGTGATACCAAATACATATAGTTTTTTTTTATTGTACTACGTTATTCAATAAAACCCCCTTTAAAAGAAAAAAATGTTTTTGCATTGCAGCTTCCCAAGACCCATAACTTTTTTATTTTTCTTTCTATGGAGTTGTGTGAGGGCTTGATTTTTGCGGGATGATTTGTATTTTTCATTGGTATCATTTTCGAGTAAATGGCGCTTTTTGTTCTCTTGTTATTAAGTTTTTTCGGTGGCAACTAAGAATAAATTAGCAATTCTGTCTTTTTTTGTTTTTTCTTTTACATCGTTCACCATAGGGGATACTTTACATGATATTTATGTAGTCTGGGTCTTACGGACGCAGCAATAACAAACATATTGTAAAGATTTTTTTTTTTGCAATTTTTTTCATTGAAAAGCGTATTTTCAATGGGAAAAAAAGCGCAATTTTTTAATGGGAATTTTTTTGTTGAGTTAATGAGTTTTATTCTTTAGTTTTTTTAACACTTAATAGTCCCACAAGGGGACTATAACAGACAGATTTTTGATTGCTTTTAAAATGCAATGCACTATCCCTATAGTGCATTGCATTTTAATGGCAATGCTATTCTAACATTGACCAGCAGGCTGCGCCATTGCCCGCGGCATGTAAAGTGTTAAAAAGCCCGGATCGGCACTCCTGCCGGTCCGGGCTTTTAAAGCAGGGCCGCGGCTCTCTCATTAGAGAGCCGGGTCCCCGCTCTCCACTGCACGCCCGCAGCGCTTAGACTGGGCCGCCGTGAAAAAAGCGGCATCCCAGCCTAAGGCCCCTTAGTGACCACCATATAAACACGTATGGGTGGCCACTAAGGGGTTAACATGCTGATACAGGCTATAAAACAGTAATTTGTCAATACCTATTTTATATATTTCACATATTTTAAATGTTTTTTTTGCCATATTGAAATGTATGGTATAAGTTTGACAAAACATTTTCATGTACAGTATAAATGTGCTAGGAATACATGAACAAATAAAAATGAAGAACGGCCATTGTTATGAGGAAAAAGTATCATGGGGTAAGAGTAGGAAAATCAGCAGAAAGAGTGTCATTGGCTGACACTTTGGCTGCATGGTGTCCAGATATTCCTGGCAGCAGCTTTGCATTATAGCAGTGATGGTGAACCTTTTAGAGACCGAGTGCCCAAACTGAAACTCAAAACCCACTTATTTATCGCAAAGTGCCAGCATGGCAATCTAACCTGAATCCTACAGTCCAATATAGTATATATTCCATGTACTTTATCATGTAGCTATAAAAGCCTGTTTGCATTCAGTGCGCTGCCTGTGCTGTTCATAGCGTGCCCTGCGCTGATGAATGGCAGGAAAAATCTAGGTCATATTGGTAAGCCATAGACTTTCTCCAGGATGCAGGAGCCCACAGAGAGGGCTCTGAGTGCCACTTCTGGCACACGTGATATAGGTTCGCCATCATTGCATAAGAGGGAGTCTGTTACAAATGTTTGCATAAATGCATTGCTGTGGTCCACCTGATTTTTCTTTTGTTGATCTGAGGCTCCATTTCCTGAGTTATGATACCTTTAGGCCTTTGGTGCAATGAGGGAGTCACCATTGTTCTTGTTGCACCCAAGGTATGCACCTTTCTGTGGGCAGCCCCTCTTTCGCTGCTTTGATTGACAGGGCCAGGCAATGGCAAATCTGTCGACAGACTTCTTTTAACCCTTTCACGTCTGATAACATACATGTATGTCATCGGGCGTGTGTTTAAAGATGGCGCCCACTACACCCGCAGCTAATGTCTGCAACTGGAAGTAATGCCGATCGCGGACATTTAACCCCTCAGATGCCGTGGTCAATCCTGACTACGGCATCTGAGCACGCTGAAAACCGAAAGCTTTTGCTTTCGGTTGTGCCTCGGCTCCCACGTGTGACGATTGGAGAAGCCGGAGCTTGTGTGCAGCAGCCCCTGTCTTTGTGAATGACAGGAGGCTGCTGCATAGTATTTCCTATGGAGCCCTTGCCTGTAATAGGGCTCCATAGGAAAGTAGTGAAATCATTATAGATTCCAATTCAAGTGCATTGGAGTCTAAGAGAATAGCAATCAGATGATTGATTGTTATAGTTCCCTATGGGAACTATAAAAAAGTGTAAAAAAAAAGTTAAAAAAAAAAATGAAATATTCAAATGACCCCCCTTTTCCCTAAAAAATAAAAGAACTAAAAAAATTAAAAAATACACATCATGGGTGTCACAATGTGCAAAAACGACCACAGTAAAAAAATATAAAAATATATTCCCCATAAGGCAAACAGCAAAAAGGAAAAAAGCGCCAAATGGCCGATCGGCCGTTTTTTGTTGGCTTCATTTTCTACAAAAAATTTTACAAAAAGTGATCAAAAAGTCATACACACCCCAGAATGGTATCAATGAAACGTTCGCCCCACAAAAAATGAGCCCCCATACAGCTCCGTACACATAATTTTTTTTTCCCACTTCAAAACGCAAGGAAAACTATACATATAAGGTATCGCCGGATTCGTACTGACCTGTAGAATAAAAGTAACTAGTCAGTTTTATCCCACATTGAACGTCGTAAATAAAATAAAAAAACATAAACTGTGGTGGAATAGCTTTTTTTTGCAATTTCTCCCTATTTGGAATTTTTTCCCGCTTCCCACTACATCATATACAATATTAAATGGTGGCGTTGGAAAGTACAACTTGTCCCGCAAAAAACAAGCCCTCATATGGCTATGTGAGCAAACGAATAAAAAAAGTTAGGGCTCTGGGAAGACAGGGAGCACAAAACAAAAACGCAAAAAAAAAAAAAAACTCCGGGCTTGAAAGGGTTAAACAGAATTTGTCCAAAGGAACAACATGATTGTACCAGCAGCTCCATTTGGTACACAAGTGCCATATTACATGATGTCTCTTGGCCAATCAACCCAAGAGGTGCTGTAATTAGTATACGGCACATACTTTTAAATTACACCCCAGAATACACCCCAGTAAAGCACAGTGCCATGAGTGTTCTATAGATAGCCTTGATAAAACAGTAAGAGATTGCTTTAAAATTTGGTGTAAAAGGTAAGGTTCAGTTGCTAGGATTCTATAACATATTTACTAGGAAATACTAAACTACTTGCTAAGGGCTAGTAGTCATCAGACTTTTTTAAGTAACCTTTGCCATTGTAAACTGTGTTTTCTTGGAAAATAAGCATTTAGATCTATGAAAATATGCAAGTATTATCCAAGTATTGTACAATAACTTCTTGCGGTAACTTCCATTATATATACAGTATACTATGATAATGTAAATGATGCTGTATAACATTGGTCCAGCTTTTACTATATGATGACCTACCTATATGCCAGAAGTTTGGGTGCTAATGCCAGTAGTTGGCGCCAGAACTACACAGTTCCATCAATGGAGGCAGCTTTGTAGTAACAAGATCCCTCCAATACACAGTTGACAGAGCTGTGTAGTTCCAGTTCTGACTTCTGGTGATAGAGCTACAGCCAAACTGCTGATCAGTGGGTGTCAGACCCTGCCGATCAGCCAGTCTTGAGGATAGGTCATTACTTAGTAAAAACTGGACACCCTCTTTAATACACCATGTCATTATTACAAAGAATCTAACAATACCTATAGCTTCAATTCCTTCTTAACGATATCTTACAGAAGCACTTATGTCCTTACCTCTCCCCGACACAAATCTCATCATTGATGGCAATGTCAGTCCAAGAATGGCTATGTATAAATCCATTACAGAATGTAGAATAGGGGCAAATAAATGAACAGCCAAGTTAAAAATGGCTTAGGATGATCTAACCCACAATCTTCAAGCCAGGAAATTGTAGAGGAAGTGGTTATTCACTGTGTGTATATTCCAGCAAGACAATACTTTCATCAAAATGACTAAGGGACTTTCTCAGTATGTGCTTTAATTCTTTGAAATATATTGAGATGGCTGAATGTACAAAATATGAGCAGTTGCCATTGTCTGCGGAGTTTTTACGTGACTACTTCTACAACATATTGATACAAAGATGTACTACGATAAAATTATAAAATGATCTAAAAGTAATACATCATAATTTTTCATTGTATTTTTATATCTATATTATAGATTTAATGGGGCTTTTTCTCCGCCATTTACAATAATGGAGAATGATCAGGAAACGGTACTATGTGATGACAGCTAACAACTATACAGTCCCTATTAAGTGGGTTTAGCGGGTGTTTAAAATCATCTAAATGGTTCTGGTTGCACTACAAATGCACTTATTAAAGGTAACCTGTCGCCACAAAAATGCTATATAATCTGCTAGCAGAATGTCATATACAGTGCCTTGCAAAAGTATTCACCCCCCTTGACTTCTTTCGTGTTTTGTTACATTACAGCCTTAGGTTCAATGTTTTGTTAATCTGAATTTTATGTGATGGATCAGAACACAATAGTCTAAGTTGGTGAAGTGAAATGAGAAAAATATAGAAATAAATAAATATAATGTTTAGAAATAATGTGATTGTTGCAGAAGGTGGCTCTACAAAGTATTGACTTTAGGGGGTGAATAGTTATGCACATTGACGTTTTCTGTTATTTTGTCCTATTTGTTGTTTGCTTCACAATAAAAAAAAAAACATCTTCAAAGTTGTGGGCATGTTCTGTAAATTAAATGATGCAAATCCTCAAACAATCCATGTTAATTCCAGGTTGTGAGGCACCAAAATATGAAAAAAGTCAAGGGCGGTGAATACTTTTGCAAGGCACTGTATAATCATCTCACTTCCTGTCCTGCAGTGAGGAGAGAGAAAGAGAGCATTAGGTGGGTTCTTATCTCCCCGCCTTCTAGAGATTGGTGAGAGTCCCCCACCGATCTAAACTTTTCATATGTCCCTATTACATATCAAAAGTTTACTGAATGTACCATGACCCTTTAACATGCTGACTGTAGACTACACTGTATTTCATGATGACAGATTCCAGGGGCGTAGCTAGAAATGACTGGGCCCCATAGCAAAAAAAAATTATGGGCCCCTCTTTCGGATCTCCCACCCCCATATACCTCTCGGACCTCCCACCCCTTCCAGAGCTTCCACCCAAACACCCCTCCAGGACCTCCCACCCCAAAATCCTCCCACCCCTCCTAGACCTCCCACCCCCACCCCCATCCTAAATCTCCCACCGCCATGAGCATAAAAAAGTCAGAGGAAAAACCAAATAAGTATATGAACATTTTTAGTCAAAATTGAAAACCATTCAGTAACCGATAAAGTGTCAAATCTGATAAACATGAAGAATTAAAAAAAACTAATAATTAGTAATTGTATTTTAAAGTAAAGTGTGTGTGTGGCTGGGGGCTGTGGGAAATTAGACTTACTTGTAAGACCTGTACGTTCACTAGTTGTGAAGTGTCCTCTTCGCAGACTTGCTTTTTATTTTTAACTTCCTGACGTGTCATCATTAAACGTTACCTTTACCCTCAGTTCACACTTGCGAGTTTTACAGCGCATTCGAACGCGCTGTAAAACGCATAACCGATGCAAACCAATGCCTTCCTATGGGACTGGTTCACATTTTCGCGTTTTACAGCGCGTTCAAACGCGCTGAAAAATGCCGACGCATAAACAAGTACTTGAGCTTTTTTGGGGGCGTTTTTCATGCGTTTTGGCCCATAGACTTCAATGAGAACGTGCAACGCTTGTACTTTGGGCGTTTTCAACACTGAAAACGCGCGTTCGAACACGCGTTTATGAATTTGCGACATGCTGGAAAGGCCAAACTTCATATAGCAGGGATATTTGGTCATTGGACAACACTGCAGTCAATCACACAAACGCGCGTAAAACGCGCGTGTACTATTGCCAAAAACGCGCGGAAAACGCGCGTCTCAGAAACGCTCAGGTCTGAACCCAGCGTTAAAGGAGAGGGGAAGCTTTAAGATTTAATCTAAACACACAATACTACCCATCTGTTCTTTTATACTTGAAACTGTACTTGTTATTTGCTCTTTCTTTTTATAAACCTCATAAACAACAAAACACTTAAAACGTTGAACACCAAATCAACAAATATGTAATCTAAATTTAGAAAAAAAAACAACATTACTACATTCCTTGTACACA
The DNA here is from genome assembly GCA_033119425.1 of Bufotes viridis. Taxonomy (NCBI): domain Eukaryota; kingdom Metazoa; phylum Chordata; class Amphibia; order Anura; family Bufonidae; genus Bufotes; species Bufotes viridis. The sequence goes on from CM065590.1 coordinate 175,514,035, forward strand.
TGTTCACTTATTTTGCCATCTCTGTGTACAGCTGCCATATAAAGAGAAGTTCCATTTAGTGCATATCTAAACTCTTTTGGGTCTCCTATCCCCCAGCCAAGAGCTGGACACTGCCAGTGATTAAGACAGTTAATTTGTAAGCCTGTAAGCGCAAGTGGATTATTCAATTATAATATTGTCGAATTAATAAGACTTATTAATTATGGTCATAAAAATTATTAACCATGAATTTTTCATAACTTCTTGAAATCATGACCTGGTAAATTGTAGATAACCTAATCGATATAATTCACATCTGAGTCCGACTATTTCCTCAGATAATGAGTTCTTTTCATGTGAGATGACATTAGTGCTAAAGATATAGTTTTGCATTATATAATAATACGCAGGTATTATAGAAATATGCTGATTTATTGGTTACAAGGTTATAAACACAAATAAATAAACGCAATGATATATGCAAATATATATATACGGAGGTGATGTAAAGCATAACAAGCTTAACAATACATGTGAGTAGGAACAATTTGTCACATTATAACAAAGCTAATATTTGGTTAGGATATTAAAATAAGAAGTTAAAGGGGTTCTCCGGGCTTAACCTTCTCTTTTATTTTTCAAGCTAACCTGTGGAGGAAAGATTATTGCTCACATACTTACCTTCCAGAGTACAGATGTTCTTGAGATCTGCCTCCCGGTCACGTGGTCCCTCCAGATGGCTTTTCTGTGCTTCCGGCCAAAGTCCGTCTTCTTCTCTTCCTGTCTTTTCTTCCTTTCTCCAGCAGGAGACGGATCGTCATGAGTGACGTCACCGCCTCCTGCTGGAGAAAGAGCTGGACGGCAGTCTTCACAGCGCACTAGGCTGAATGCTAGTGCGCATGTGCCGGACGTCAGCCTCTGTATCGTACAGGCTTCTGTGTGAAGCCTGTACTGACTCCTGCAAAGCGCAATGTAAGAGCTGTGCTGGAGTAGCAGCATAGCGATCAGTCACAGAGGCTGATCACCATGCTGTGCATGTCACAGGGGGCACTTCGGATGGCACAAGGAGGGCACCGGATGGCACAAGGAGGGCACTGGATGGCACAAGGGGGCACTGGATGGCACAAGTGTGTACTTTATGGCAAACAGGGGGCACTGGATGGCACAATGGAATACTGGATGGTAAACAGGGGGCACTAGATGGCCCAAGGGGTAATGGATGGCACAATGGGGGCAGTGGATGGCACAAGGGGGGCAATGGATGGCACAAGGGGGCAATGCACAGCAAACAGGGGCACTGGATGGCAAACAAGGGGGCACTTAATGGCACAACGGGGCACGGAATGGCACCAGGGGGCACTGGATGGCAAACAGGGACACTGAGTGGCAAACAAGGAGGTACTGGATGGCACAAGGGGGCAATGGATGGCCCAACGTGGGAACTAGATAGCACAAGGGGGGCAATTGATGACAAACAGGGGCACTGGATGTCAAAAAAGGGGGCACTGCATAGCATAGTAGGGGCACTAGATGGCACAAGGGAGCACTGGCTGACAAATAGGGGGCATTGGATGGCACTAGTGGCACTGGATGGCACTGTCATGGACGCACTGTGAATGTCACTGTTATGGACGCACTGTGGATGTCACTGTTATGCGGGCATTGTGGATGTCAATCTCAAAAATGAAGGTATGAACGGGGCGGCACTCACCGATGGAGTCAAGAATACACTTTATTGAACGATAAAGCGTGCAGGCAATGTCGGGCAGGACGCCATCTATTTCATCCGATGAAAAGAGCGACGGCCGTTTCGCGCTGAGACGCGCTTCGTCAGGCTGTTACGTCATAGGCGCGCATGCGCCCGTCTTCTTAAGCCGTGCGCTCCCTCACCAGGTGAAAAATCAGTGACGGTGCCACGGCATTCACAGAAGGTAAAAATTACAGCAAAGTACATAAATAGCGAACAATACTGCAAAACATTCCACATAGTCAAATATACACCGGACAACATAACAGATAGTGTTGCGACACAAATCAAAATCCTGGCAAAAAATGCCACTTCATGGAGAGCAAAAGCGCACACCTATTGGCTGCGGATCACACTAAGCGGATCTACCGCAACCCCAGGTATCCGGAGTGAGGGACAGGGGAAAGAAAGATAATAAGGCAAGACCAATTTATCAGAAGGGAATAACGGACTGGGGTGCGGCGCACACAATGGGACTATCACGCCTCCTAGGGCACCTATATGAACATGCCCAGATCGGTGCGATCATTTAACCCCAGCCCCTCAGCCGCCCTGGTGCGCAGTATCCATCTCGCTCTCGTTGTAGGAGAACGCGGTGCCTGTCACCCCTTGAGCAGGGGAGGCACCATCTCCAACCCCGAGAAGGAGAGGGAACTGATATCGCCACCATGCGCCGAATTTACATGCTCTATAACTCTGGGGCAGCCTTTTCCTGAGGTAATGGAGTTAAAATGCTCGCGGACTCGTTCATACAGGCACCTGATGGTTTTGCCTATATAAAAACGTCCGCACGTGCAATTTAACATATAAACTACATACGTGCTCCTACAGTTGATAAAGCTACCCACTCTGTGATGTATGCCTGCAACCACCAAAGTTTTCTTGCAAGAGTTGTACTTACATAAAGGGCAATTACCGCACTTAAAATTACCTATGGGGCGATTCATATTCAGCCAATGAGTCAGCCGCAGAGGCGGTAGTCTGCTCCTAACTAATTTATCGCGCAGTGTATGGCTGCGTCTAAATGCGATAATAGGTCTTTGTTCCGTCAAGTCCAACAGGGTGCCATCCCGTTTGAGTATGTCCCAGTTTTTGTGGATGGCAGTGCGTATAGTGTCTGCCATCGGGCTAAACTTAAAAGAGAACACAAATCTACCTGAATTGGAGCTCCTGGCGGGAGTCTTCGAACTACTGCGATCCCTATTCTTATATAGGAGGTCGGCTTGGGAAAACCTCTTCTCCACCTCTTCCATGTCTCTATCGAGGGCCTGTGGGGAATAACCCCTTTCAACAAGTCGATGCTTGAGTTCCAGTGCCTGCCGTCGGTAACCTTCCACCTCACTGTTAATTCTACGTAATCTGATGAACTGCCCATATGGTAACGACCTTTTGACCGTTTCAGGATGAAAGCTGTCGCGGCGGAGCAAGGAGTTGGTCGCCGTGGGCTTGCGAAAGCCCTCCGTGACCAACCCGTCGCTACCTGCCACAACCGCCACATCCAGAAACTCTAGTCGTGAACCCCCAAAATTCAGGGTAAATTTCATCCCCATGACGTTGCTATTGAGGTAACGTACGAACTCCTCGCATTGGTCTCTATCGCCTGACCATACAATGAAAACATCATCGACATAGCGACGAAAACATTTAAGGAACTGGGAGAAAGGATTGGATACTGAGAAGATCAGCTTATCCTCCAATCTAGCGAGATACATATTGGCAAATGTACATGAAACGGGGGTCCCCATCGCGGTACCCAGTTTTTGTCTGTACCAATCGTTGCCAAACCTGAATGCATTGTTCGCAAGTATGAGGTGCAGTGCTTCACATACAAAATTACAAAACAGTGCGCTCTTCCCTGTATTCGCTAGGATGTCGCAGTATAGCCTCCACACCCCCAACATGTGGGATGCGGGTGTAGAGGCTCTCGACATCCAGCGAGACAAGATGGAACCCATCCTGCCAGTGCACTTGTTTCAAGGACGACAGGAAGTCATTCGTGTCTTTAAGATAGGCAGGGGCACTGGAGAGTAGCGGTCTCAGTAGCCAGTCTAGATACTTAGATAGAGGCTCTGTCACCGACCCCACCCCTGAGACGATAGGTCGACCCGGGGTGAGTCAGGGACTTATGTATCTTGGGGAGGAAATACCAGCAAGGTATAGACGGGGAAGGAGGAATCAATTTGGCCAGCATATTCTCGGTTAAAAAGCCCTTACTTACATAGTCGCGAACAAAGCATCCAAGCTGACTTTTGATATCCGCAGTAGGGTCCCCCCGTATCACTTCATAAGTATCGGTGTCCCTCAACTGTCTAAGAGCCTCGCCGACATAGTATGACCTGGACATGAGGACCACATTGCCCCCTTGTCCGCCGGTTTTACTACAATGTCCTCCTGGGCACGTAGCCAATTGAGCGCCTGGCGCTCTTCGATACCTATATTGTCAGGAGCCTTAGGATACATAATTGCTCGCACATCTCTCATCACTTGGTGGTGAAAGATGTCAATGCTCGTACCGGCGGGCATAGGGGGCAAAGGGTAGATTTAACACCACCCGTAAATAAAGCTTCACCCCTAGGCGTCACTTCTTGGTCAGTCAGGGTCCCTCCCGACAGGAACTCCAAACACTGTAACTCATTAGTGCTGAACTTAGTAGATATGAAAAAAGCCAGAGGATCGGGACTGAGCGGGCGCTGCCCTTCTGGTTTAGGGGTGGCAACTTGAGGGACATTGCTAAACATTTTGTGCAGACACAATTTCCTAATGGCCTTGAACAGGTCAATTTCAAAAGTGACTGGATCGAATTGCTCAGTCAGGCTGAACCCGAGCCCTCGGCTGAGGGCTCGGGTGCAGCCCGACGGCAAGTCGCGGCCAGTCAAATTGACCACCAAGGTGGCGTCCAAGGGCTCAATCTCAGGTGTCACGGGGGTGGTTACTTCCTCCAAGACACCTGCTTCCTTGTGCGCCCAGACTTTCTGACTTCTTTCTGTTTTTCTCCGGCCCCTTCTAATGCGCCTTCTAAAGGGCCACTCTCAGATCTATTAGAATCATTACGGGGCTGGGTAGGTTCGTCTGATAGACTCGAATCGGACTCGCTGGTCCAAAAGTCACTCTTTTGGCGTCGTATGGGTCTTCTCTTCTGGAATCTTCTCTTGTTACTGTTCCTAGCAACGTTCCAATCAAAGATATGTCCGGACTCATAGTCTTGTTTGTCTCTGATGAATTTGTCCTTTTTCCTTTCTTTAATCTCAGCTTGTGTAACCACCAATTTCTTATTCAACCTTTTATCAAAAGTCGTCAATTGGGTATCCGTAAACCGGGTGGAGAGTTCATCCCTAGATTTTGCTAGGTCTTCCTTTATTTTCTCGTACTCCATAATATTTCTTTTGAGTACCAGCTCCAAAACTTGGAGTGAAAACGCAGCATGCAGCAGTTGCCACTCTTTGACAAATGTGGTATCCTGTTCAAACTGTGCAGGGTCTCTATACACACGTAAACCGCGCGGTACTCTGCCACTTTCTCTGTATGATCGAAGCGACTCCACTGTCCAGAAAAGTCGTACTTCTTTGTCCGCCAACTGTGTTACTTTGGTCTCCAAAGACCGGGTACTGATGTTCTGTAAAATGTCTTTGCTGTTACATTGAATGAAAAAGGCGTCCGCCCCTTCTCGGCCATCATAAAGGGAACTGCTCGCTTCTTCAGCTGCCATCACTCAGTGTCAAACTGACACCAAATAATTCTGCTGCTTTTCACCTGAGACGGGTGCTCTGCTCCTAGGTAAAGAGTGGATGTCAATGTTATGGGGCACTGTGGATGTCACTGTTATGGGGGCACTGTGGATGTCACTGTTATGGGGGCACTGTGGAGGTCACTGTTATGGGGGCACTGTGGATGTCACTATTATGGAGGGCACTGTGAATGTCACTGTTATGTGGGATCTGTGGATATCACTATTATGGAGGGCACTGTGAATGTCACTGTTATGGGTGCACTGTGGATGTCACTGTTATGGGGTAACTGTGGAGGTCCCTGTTATAGAGGCACTGAGGATGTCACTGTTATGGGGGCACTGTGGATGTCGCTGTTATGGGGGCGCTGTAGATGTCTCTGTTATGGGGGTGCTCTAGATGTCAATGTTATGGGGGCACTGTGGATGACACTATGATGGCGGCTTAGTATCAGTGATAGGGATCATAGGGGTGATATTGTGATCGGCCCAGGAATCCATGGCTCAGTCCATGTGTCAGTCACAATTTGCAGGCCAACCTTGGCTCCCCTGACCAGATAAGAGACTGGCTGTATCATACATTACTGTCATATCATCAGTTCGGTCAGGAGAGTGCAGTCGGCCTGGGAGATGCGGCGACACATGGACCGTGTTTCCCAGGCTGATCATGGTCTTATCTCGTGTATCATACATGATGGCCGAAGATAAACCCTTCAGCAGTCAGGACCAAAAAAGATAGGATTAGGCCTCATGCACAGGGCCGTATCCATTCTACTTTCTCCAAGTAGCAGATCTGCTAAATAAGGATAATGCCTGTGTGAGATGTGCATTTTTTTCCAGAGCCATTGAGGTCTATGGGTTTTAGATCTACATTATGAGGACCAGATTAAGACCTGTTCTATCCTTTGCTGTACTGATATCCATGCGAAGTCCATGCGTTTTCCACATCAGTATGTAAGTTCTGCAAAAAAAAGAACATGTCCTATTCTGGTCCTCATAATGCAGACCTGAAATCCATAGAAATCAATGGTACTGCAAAAAAAATGTGGGTCGCACATGGACAGTATCCTTATTTAGCGGATCTGTGTCTCGCAGACTGCAAAATGGATACGGTCGTGTGCATAAGGGTTTAGATACACAGCTTAGCAGGTTGTATGATACAAAATGGAATTAGATACACAGCTCATCTGGCTGTATCATAGAAGATGAGATGAGATACACACTTCAGCAGGCAGTATCGCACACAACAGGCTCTGTATCAGGCACACATACATGTTAGGATTAGATACAGATGTGTTTGGACATGCTTGCCGATTTCAGCTGTTTATCACACTCTGGAGATGGTGAGGGAAGAGCCCGTGGACGGTCATTTATGAGTTTAGTTACACAGCTCAGCAGGCTGTATCACACAGGATAAGATTAGATACAGATGTGTTTGGGTGTGCTTATTACACTCTGGAGATGGTGAGGGCAGAGCCTGTGGACTGTCAGTATTGGGATTTAGACACTGAGTGAGAAGAAGATTCATATCTGTGTGCAGACAGATGGACACAGGAGTTATAGAGGGAGTAGCTGCTGCAGACAGAGCAGTGTAGGGGGCGTGGCCAGCCTGTGACTCATCGCTGTGCAGTGCAGCCAGGCTTGTATAGCAATAAAGTTATGTATTCAACAAAACAAGAAGGGAAGAAAGTAAACAGACCTACCATTATAATCTTATGTCTTCCAGGGAGAAAGGAAAGCTCGGACATGAAAAACAGGTAGTGGGGGCATATGTATGCAGGGTGAGGGGTGTTAGGAGCACATAAAAAGAATTTTGATTTTGGAAACGGACAAACTCTTTAAGTTATATACATCACTTCTGTTCAGAGGAAACCTCATGATATCATGATGGGCATGTCTAATCCTAGACACCAATATGGAATGGTGAATACATTCCGCCCCCCTCTAACCAACTACACCTCACATGACTTCAGGAATGGGCAAATCCATCCAAGGATATAAGTTAGAAGATAACTGTATCCTTCCGCCCCATCCTGGACTATTTTCACATGTATGATTTTGGTAAGACTATTAAGACAAACAACAGAAATGGGAAGAACTTGAAACAAGTCTTTCCAGTGGGAATTTATCACCTAGCTTGGCGAAGAATATTACTATCAATATATTTATATATATGCAATTATTTAATACTCTGATAGATTGAGTCTTGATTCTTCTGCAGCTAGAATGAAGCCTCACAATATCCTAAGACTATATCTCAATATGGAGATGATCAATTCATTAATGTGTTTATGTATTCGCCAATCTAGATGATATGATTTCACCCACATTATCCAATTAATCTTAATAAAATGAAATATCATTCTTTATGTCTCTTACCAAGTCCTAGTAGGAATCACATTTATGCTCCTAGGAAAGCTGGGTGGTCCATCATCGCATGTCTCACCATGACTTTCATATTGATAGACCCCTCTCTTGGGTGTTGGATCTTGGATGTTGTGAGTCCTCTTGTGAGTCCTCTTCTTGTTCTGGCTATGATGATGATCATGATGATGAACCCCTATCCTGCTGTGTCCCTATAATTATTTCCCCCCTTATCTCATGTTACATCCTCCTGGATTAAAATCTTCCAATCAACTGAGGTAGGTGTAATGTATGTTAAGGACTCTATGAGATCATATTTACCCACAATGCAATTGTGGAGAATGGTGTCATAATATCCATCTGTCTCCAGATGGCACCGTTGTGCAAGCTATTAGAGCTATACCATAAAAAGTTAACTATGGTACTCTTGTATTATATACATGTGACCTTCATAGCCTTAAATCAGAGATAAGGGATTAGTTTAGACACTTTGAAACATCTAAAGACAGACCTCTAGGCGTCTCTCTGAATGTTTCTCACACTATTGATCTATGGACCGTAATGATATGAATGAGCCTTATTTTCTCACAGAGATATCAGTACCACCTCTGTCATACCAGCATATAATGAATTGTTACAAAAACACACATCTTTCCAGACACTCTTAAAGGCAATGAATATCCATCTTGACTAGAATAATTGGATATCAATGTATATACCTATGAAAAGGCACAACAATATGTAGGTATAAAAAGCTTTATAAATTGTGAAAATGAGTGCAATGCAGCTGTAAACAGTGAGACAAGAAGAATTATCTTTAACGGGTCAACAATGAACTCCAAGGGTACCTAAAGTGAGATGGATATGGAGCCTGTCTTATTAAACAAAACCAGTTGCCTGGCTGTCCTGCTGATCTCTCTGGCATCAGTAGTGTCTGCATCACACACCTGAAACAAGCATACAGATAATCCAGCCATAATTCAGTCAGAGCACCTGATCTGCATGCTTGTTCAGGCTCTATGGCTAAAACTATAAGAGGTAATCTGCATGGTTTAAGGGCAGCCTCCATGTCCCTCACTTCTGGTTCCCTTTGATGCTGAACTGAAACGGATACAGCAGAACTACAGTCAAACAGACTTATATGTGTGAAATATCTCATTTGTCTTGTGATTTACACTCCCCTGCAACATTTTAAGGCCAGATAAGTGACACCATTAGCTGTGGCTGCTTTGTCACCTGAGCAGCTTTATAAACACACAGACAGCATATTCCTGAGCAATTCCATTCACTTCTCTCCCTTTGAAATACTTTTACTGTTTCTATCTTATAGCTAAATGCAATTTTTCTTATAAAATTTCTGCAAACTTATAAGCCTTCTAGGCTTCCTTTTTTTTTTAAATCTGCTGTGCAGGGGGAGGTGTGAAAAGGAGACAACTGCCAGATTTGTTTTTATATTGAAAGTATTTAAATTCGTAAATTAATACCAGAATAAAGTATGGCTAGGCTGAAACATTTGGCTGAAATTTTGCTTCTTTTCACCACAACAGTTGGTGAACAAGCATGAACTGACTTTCTTGAACGGAAGAAAGAAAAAACGAAAATTTTCAAACCGTTTAAGGAGACTACATTAGAAAACACGTTTACGTGTTTTTACTTCTGCAAAAGTGTCCACAATGCTGTCAAGATGCAAGGCTTTAGCTTTTACATTTTCAATGCTGAGGATAGCAAGCCCAGAAATCCTTTGGTCTGACATAGCACTTTGCAAATAGCTCTTGATTAGTTTTAATTTTGAGAAGGACCGCTCTGCAGAGGCCACTGTCACAGGGAGTGATAGAAACAATAGAAAGGCTATGCACACATCTGGTATATTTGGTGCAAGTGCATTGTTCTCAACTAGGAGAAAGTGTGCAAGATCTTCTACAGTATGTGCCTTCTGGATTTTATCTCTTAGTGCTGCTCTAAAGCTGAGAAGCTGCCCTGGGAAAGATGGGGGTAGGTCATTATCATATGTTTCCTGCAGCTTTCATGCAGGTCTAAACAAATTATCATCTGAGACAGATGATAAAACTGCAGGCTGAAGTATATTAAAACGTTCAACAACGTTATTCAGTCCTGGAATCTGTTGGCGAGCTGGTTTACAATGACGTCCAGACACTGGTAAAAAAAAATGCGACTTTGAACCGTTCCTCAGGGTTTTGAAGTCTCTCATCGACACATAGTTCGTCATAATGTTTTTTAACTGTGCGAATTTGCTTATTTCTGAATTTTGGAGGTACGTTCCACTGTTCTGCAAAAGTAATGGCATCTGTTTTGGAATTATTAAAATTATTACGGTATGCTAAAAGGCCTTCCATGGCAGTTTTTATGAGTTTACACTGCCTAATATCTTCGATAGTAGAACAATTAAAAAAATGAACTGAAATTACTCTATTCTTTAATTCAATGCCATAGCCTCCTTTCTTTAACTTTTTTTAGATGACAGAACAATTTTTGACAAAGCCCTCAAAATATCTGGGTAGTAGAAACGCAGGGCCAACAGTGAGTCATAGCGAGAAGACCACCGCGTGGGGAACAGTTTTTTTCAGTGTGACAGAGGATTCACTAGTAAATGGTGACAGAATGCCCCATCGCTTTCCACTGTTCCAAAAAACGAATAAAGGCTTTGTAATGTGGTCATAAAACTGGATATTTCAGTGATGTCTGAAACAGCATCCCGAAGAACCAGATTTAGGTTATGGGCTGCACAGTGCACATACATTTTTTTTTTTCCTGTTTCTTTAAAATTTGGGCCTGCACACCAGAATATACGTCGCTCATGGTGGCAGCTCCGTTGTAACCCTGACCTCGACATTTGTATAAAGCAAGTCCCTTCTTTTCAAGGCTTGCCAATACTTGGTTTTCTATCCCAGTGGAACTTTGTTCTGTAATGGGATGAAAACCAAGAAAAGACTCGTGTATATTAATTCCTGTTACCCTCATATTTGAATCTCTGTCCACACTAATATATTGGACTACCAGGCTTATTTAATCATTTCATGAAATATCCTGTGTTATGATCAATGAGTAAAAATTAGCTTCTTGGACTTCTAACAGGATATCATTAAGCACATGATTGGACAAAATATCAATAAGCTCATTTTGAATTGTAGGGCTTAAATATTTTACTTTCCCGTGAAGTTGCTGCAACAGCTGCTTAAGTACAGGATTCTGCTAAGAGCTCATTTATCGCCAGGAAGTTACCGATATTTATTTTGCCGACTTTTTCCCTGTGACCTTGAAAAGCCTTGTTGGTCATTGCCATTGTCAATATAACATTGACTATTCATTTTAAAACTTCACTCCAGAAGTTTTTTCCATTTCTTATTTGTTTTTCTTCTTCCTCATCTATAGTGCCCTGCCTCTTCCACTGGTCATAAACCACACAGGCATTTAAGTGAGCCTGTGCGTTTTCGTGGGACTGAATTTTAGTTCATAGGCCTTTCCATTTTTGGATGCCTTTTGCCCAAGCAGGTTCAAAGCCTAGTTTTTTCCGATCCCCAAAAAGCCAAAAAGGTTCATAATAGACCAAATTCAATTTAGGGGAGTACCACAGCCAGGTCACTGGGAGTTTAAATCCTGTTTTTGTGATTTTCTCATAGTATTTTTCAGAAAAGTATCTATTATCTGCATCATTGTCTCTGGGAAAAGGCCCTGAAGACCTGCAAGGACCATGAGAAATAATAAATTGTTTCACTTGTGTATCTAAAATGGTTATGGCAAAGTGTGCCCTGTCTGTGACATTTTTTTCGGATGCAATGCTGTGCAGATCAACAGTGTCACCTCCAGCTTGTTCAGCATCATATGCTTGACTTGGTTTAACTTGAGTAGGCAATTCAGCACTTGTTTCACCTGATGAGTCCTGAAATGTATGCGATAATAAATTACTAATAGGAGTTTACTATAAACCACCTAATATACCAGAGTCCACAGAAAATCTATTACTAAATGAGATAGACGAGGCAGCAAATCATAATGAAGTCGTTATTATGGGGGACTTCAACTACCCAGATATAGACTGGGAAACTGAAAGCTGTACATCCCATAAAGGAAACAGGTTCTTGGCAATAACCAAAGACAATTATCCTCAAAAACAAAAATACAGCCACAAAATGGGAGATCTTTAAAAGCATCCTAAATTCTCATTGTGAGAGGTACATACCATATGGGAATAAAAGGTTAAGGAACAAAAAGAAACCAATGTGGATAAATATAAATGTAAAGAAAGCAATAAATGACAAAAAGAAAGCATATAAATCACTAAAACAGGAGGGTAGCGAGGAAGCACTGAAAAACTATAAGGAAAAAAATAGAACATTTAAAAAACAAATAAAAGCGGCCAAACTAGAGACCGAGAGATTAATTGCCAAAGAGAGTAAAACTAACCCTAAAATTTTCTTCAATTATATAAATGTTAAAAAGTATAAATCTGAAGGTGTCGGCCCTTTAAAGAGTAATGAAGGGGGAGTTGCAGAGAGCGATGAGGAGAAAGCAAAGCTGTTAAATATTTTTTTCTCCAATGTATTCACTGAGGAAAATAAACTGTCAGATGAAATGCTGAATGTAAAAATAAATCCCCCATTAAAAGTGTCCTGTCTGACCCAAGAAGAAGTACAACAGTGACTTAAAAAGATTAAAATAGACAAATCGCCAGGACCGGATGGCATACACTCCCGTATCCTAAGGGAATTAAGTAATGTCATAGCCAGACCCTTATTTCTGATATTTTCGGACTCTATACTGACAGGGAATGTCCCACAGGATTAGCGCATAGCAAATGTGGTGCCAATATTCAAAAAGGGTCCAAAAACAGAGCCCGGAAACTATAGGCCGGTAAGTTTAACATCTGTTGTGGGAAAACTGTTTGAAGGTTTTCTGAGAGATGCTATCTTAGAGGATGGAAAAGGATCTAGGAATTTTAAAAAAACAGCAAACTAAGCTGCAAAAACCAGTGTCAGGCAGCTGCCGCCAAGGCCAATAAGATAATGGGTTGCATCAAAAGGGGCATAGACGCCCGTGATGAGAACATAGTCCTACCACTTTACAAATCGCTAGTCAGACCACACATGGAGTACTGTGTACAGTTATGGGCTCCTGTGAACAAGGCGGACATAGCAGAGCTGAAGAGGGTTCAGAGCAGGGCAACTAAAGTAATAACTGGAATGGGGCAACTACAGTACCCTGTAAGGTTATCAAAATTAGGGTTATTTACTTTAGAAAAAATACGACTGAGGGGAGATCTAATAACTATGTATAAATATATCAGGGGTCAGTACAGAGATCTCTCCCATCATCTATTTATCCCCAGGACTGTCACTGTGACGAGGGGACATCCTCTGCGTTTGGAGGAAAGAAGGTTTGTACACAAACATAGAAGAGGATTCTTTACGGTAAGAGCAGTGAGACTATGGAACTCTCTGCCTGAGGAGGTGGTGATGGTAAGTACAATAAAGGAATTCAAGAGGGGCCTGGATGTATTTCTGGAGTATAATAATATTACAGGTTATAGCTACTAGAGAGGGGTCGTTGATCCAGGGAGTACTTCTTTCCTCTGGATCAACTAGCAGGATGATAGGCCGAACTGGATGGACAGATGTCTTTTTTCGGCCTTATGTACTATGTTACTATGATATCGGTTCCTGCACTGCCATCTGACTTCCTACGCTAGAAAGGCTTTCTGAGCTAGCTCCCTCAGCTTCTTTAGAGCTTTCACCAGCATTGAGAGAAGCAAAAAAGCTGGTAATTTTGGGAAGTTTTTGTGTTTTCTGGCTTTCTTCCCTCTTCCTTCTGCGTTTTTGAGCACCACTTTGATGGGTATAGGAAGACATGTTACTCTCTAGAAAAACAGCTCTAGAAAAAGACCCTTAATTCTCAAACAGTATGAAAAGCCATATTAAACGCTGGTTTATTTCTGAAAAGTTCCTAAAGTATGCATCAACTTAATAAGGCTACTTTCACACTGGCATTTTGGTTTCCATTTGTAAGATCTGTTCAGGGCTCTCAGAAGCGCTCCAAAACGGATCGGTTTTGCCCGAATGCATTCTGAATGGGAAAGGATCCGCTCAGAATGCATCAGTTTGCCTCCGATAAGTCTCTATTCCGCTCTGGAAGTGGACGCAGCGTCCGCTTGACGAAACTGAGCCAAAAAAAATTCATCCTGACACACAATGTAAGTCAATGGGGACGGATCTGTTCTCTCTGACACAATCTGGCACAATAGAAAACGGATCCATCTCCTATTGACTTTCAATAGAGTTCAAGACGGATTCGTCTTGGCAATGTTAAAGATAACACAACCGGATCCGTTCTGAATGAATGGAGACGGTTGTATTATCTGAACGGATCCGTCCATGACAGATCCGCACCAAAAGTGAGTGTGAAAGTAGCTTTATAGAGTATTCGCAAAGAAAATAATATTTGCCAAATCTGATGTACAATTTTCTTTTTCTTTCTGAGCGGTAATTTACCTGGATTGTGATATCTGCAGCCAATTCTTTGTGCGGTTTTCACCCTTTTCAATGTACCGCTGAGATCTGCAAAAATCTGCACCAAAAAACGGCAAGTAACACGTGGATTTAGTGCAGAAAACACAGAAATCCGGACGGAAATTCATGTGGGTTTTATGTTTGTTAAGGCCTCCTTCACACAATTGTATTTTCGGTCCGCACCCAATCTGCGGAACCATTCATATCAACCACCATGTGCCGCAAAAAAAGATTAAACGTGTCGTATTTTTGTTCGTTTGGCAGACAAGAATAGAACATGTTCTATTTTTTTCGGGAACGCAATTGCGGACCCGGAAGTGCAGATCCGCAATTGCGGATGCGGGCAGGACATAGTGTGTCCCCATAGAAATGAATGGGTCTGCAATTCCGTTCTGCAAAATTCGGAACAGAATTGCGTAACATCCGCAGTGGATGTGTGAATGGACCCTTACCCCTACACCATGCAGTATAGAATGCATTATAAAATCCATACTCCATGCCATACAATATACAGTATAGTTCATACACCATGCTGTACACAGTATACAGTATAATTCATACACCATGCTGTACAATATACACAATAACCCCATAGTGTAGGTGTTATACTGTATATTGTACCGCATACTGTATACCGTAGTCATCTATAGTGCCATTAGTTTTAGAACAGTAATGTACATATAGCGCCATCATGCTGTTGTTCCTGGAAAGATTAAACGACATGGTAGATAGGGATGCTATAGGTGATGGCACTGTTGATGAAGGTGCTATAGGTGATGGCACTGTAGATGAACGTTCTACAGGTGACGGCACTGTAGATGAAGGTCCTTTAGTTGAGGGTATCATAGCGGAGGGCAGAACCAGGGACCAAAAGGACGTAGTCGGAGCTGCCTGCCGGATCCGCCGATCAGTGTGACAACTGACAACATTTGTAGACGGATCCGGGTGGCGGATATGTCTACAAATGCATTGCAAGAACGGATCCGTCTCTCTGCTTGTCATGTGCAGACTGGTAGGACGAATCCATCCTTCAGTTGTTTCACAATGCAAGTCAATGGCAATTAATGCCAGATCTTGCATTCTGGCCAGGGGCGTAGTTAACGGCTCATGGGCCCTGGTGCAAGAGTTCAGCTTGGGCCCCCCTTCCCTCAGTGCTTTGTGTGTCTTCTTATGCAGCACAAGGGTCTTTGGGCCCCCTCAGGCTCCTGGGCCCGGTAGCGACTGCTACCTCTGCACCCCCTATAGCTACGCCCATGATTCTGGCGTCTGATCAGGCATTTTGTACGGATATAATACCGCAGCATGTTGAAACTGAACGGAAAGCATACTGATGCAAACTGAACGGATTTCTATCCATTCAGAATGCATTGGGATATGCCTGATCAGTTCTTTTCCGGCATAGAGCCCTTTTGACGGAACTCTATGCCGGATAACGCAAGTGTGAAAGGGCCCTAACTCAGCCACAAATGTGGACATGCTCGAGTGTATCAACTAAACCAACAAGAGCCCGCAAGAAGAAAAGCTAAGGAGTGTGAGGGGTTAATGTCTGGCAAACCCTGGTGTGATTTGGGGTATCCCAGGGTATTATATTGCTGCAGCCTGTGGGGTCCCAGACTCCCAGGGGGCCCCTGGACCCCGAGCCTCAGATAGATACATTCCTGCGCAGTCTATTATGCCCTTGTGAAAACCCATGATGTCTTTGCTAAGCTTTTACCAATGGCGCTTATCCTGAGGGAGGACTTCTCTCCCCATATACATCCACGTTTGTCCTCGGCCGGCTTCTGTAGTCTCCAGATCCCTCCTCCCTGACTGCAGCCTGAGGAGAGGAATCAATCAGCGCTCAGGCAGCGGCTGGACAGGCACCGAGCAGGAGGTGAGTGTGTGCAGGCACGGGGAGCCGGGACGTGTGTGGTAACGAGGCAGCCTGGTGTGAAGTGTGTGTGAATAGTGGCTCTTGTGTAAGCTGCGTTATCACCGTGCACTGGAATGGATTGTTCACCTTCTAACTGTGTGCACATGTGTGCGTTTAATGTGGAGGGTGACAGCAGACTTTTTCCTCAGGCAGCGGTTACATAGGTGGCATGTGCGTGACCGTTACCGTTTACTTTTTGGTTAATAATAACCTATGACGGGGTCATGACCTAGATTTTCTGTGGCCCTGCCTGGTGACTGTAGGAGTCTTGAAGACCACGGCACGTCCAGTCTGTGTGACATGTATAACCTATGGGTGTCACATCTGCGGGGGTCCAGCCACTGAGACCACCCTGTGCCGTTTCCATAGTGTAATAGTAGGCTTTGAATGGATCGAGTTCTCCCTGCCACAGTAGATGTTGGGGAGCAGGTGATCAGTGCCAAGATGTCCCCAAGACACGGGCATATCAGAGGTCAGAGGCTCTGCTCTGCCCTGCCTGTTAAATTGTTAATGACAACATATTAACTTAATATGTTAAGAGTGAGTTTGTCTCACAAAGACATATAGAAGAAGCTGATTGTCACAGGTCTGGCTTCTGTACTCCAGGCAATTCATGGTTACCCCAAGGGAAGCCTCATCCAAGCAGGAATAGCTGCCCGTCCATGTAATACATGGACGCATCAGGTCCACCAGAGTGGTTCTCCATTCTGATACATAGCTAGGGGACCCACTCTTTGACTGCCCTCACCCTTCCTAAATTCTTAGATAATCCAATAGACATTAGAATTAGAGACAGACAGTAAAACCATAACGCTGCCACCCACCGCCATTACCTCGCTTGAGTCCCTCCTCTCCTCTTCCAAATCCAATAAGAAAAAGGAGGAGGCGAAACTGCAGCGTAGCGGGGCAATATGTGCAGGCGTGCAGGCGGCGCAGCCGCTATACTGAGCCGCACAGGTCATATGAAAAACCGGGCCAGGCAGACGTCATCTGACAAGTTGAGTCGACTCGAGTGTGGACATTTTGCGGAGACACAGGCATGGTGAGCTGGTGAGCGGCCGGGCCGGGGCACAAAAAATGCTGCGCGGCCCCGCAGCTTAGAGGGAAGGGATTAGGGAACACTGTACACGGCCCGTCGCGAGTCGCCACATGAATTTGAAAAAATATATATTTATAATACTCAGCCGGCGGCCCAGGCCCCCACTGCCTTAGAGCCCCATAACCATTTCTATGGCTGCTATGGCTATCCCTACGCCACTGACAGGTTCCCTTTAAGGTGCTTGGATACAGTGATCTGACTATAGTAGCAATCTATTTACCATCGCTCATCTATATATGGCAATTAAAAATAGTAAATAGTGGATGGATCACTAAATGACTGAATGGAAGGTGCTCAGATCAAAACTGTCTCACCCAGACATGCAGCAATAAAATAGTATAAAATAGATGATCGGCACTGATAGCTCCTTCCAATCTGAGGCGGCCATGAGACGGTCACACAATGAGGCATCAGACCTCCACCGGCAAATCCTCCCCTTCAGTGAATAGCTCCTCCTCCATCTGGGAGATAATAACAATCCAGAACTCAATCTTAGACAGTTAAGATCTGAAGTCTTTATTTCATAGTACATGTATTTATAGGACATTGGGGGTGGGAGTACCAACTTGAGTTCAGCAGATGACAGGTTTATTTAGGGAAGTCGGTAAACAATACTGGTATCTGCCATATACAATACATGAAAGGGTATTTTACATATTACAATGGTAGTCTAGATGCTAACAAGTTAAACTCGTTACAGATTGCTCTCATGTACATGAGGATCCTGCTATCCATTGTATTTCCAAGTGATAACTGTGTGTCATCTCCTGTAGTGTCAATAGGTTAAACTCGTTACAGATTGCTGTCATGTACATGAGGATCCTGCTATCCATTGTATTTCCAAGTGATAACTGTGTGTCATGTATTGTAGTGTCAATGTCTGCTGGGGTGGGCTCGCATACAGGAATTAAGAGCCCTCTGGGGGATGTGTTCTTCTGAGGAAATTACCTGTCTTGTAACAAGTGGCAGTGCCTGATAGAAATATATATCTAATATCAAGGTTAAAAATCCCTTTCAGGCACTCAATATCCCGGACTCACATGTAAATCAATATGTAAATTTAATATACACAATGCATCAAATAAAATAAGATAAAACAATGATTATCTAAAAAACATATATAATAAGAAATAGCTATACATCCGATCCTGCTGAGTAGTTCCCAAATATTGTCTGTTAGTCTATACACAATTGCGTGTATTATGATGATTGGTTGATACTTTTAAGGCCCAAAATCTGCGGAAATTGTGTTTCAAAAGATCCTACACAGTTTAAGCATTTCTCCAAGATAGAGTTCAATTGTATCCCAAGCATTTCTCCAAGATAGAGTTCAATTGTATCCCAAGCATTTCTCCAAGATAGAGTTCAATTGTATCCCAAGCATTTCTCCAAGATAGAGTTCAATTGTATCCCAATCTTTTCTACCACTGAGGAAGGGGACAGCTAGAGCCCTGAAACGCGTTTGGTTTGGAGGACCCCTAAAGCCACACTGGACCACTCATACCAAGTTGGACACGGAGCGCTCCAGCATTCATCGTTCCAAAGAACAGTATCAGCTGCAGCGGAGTGGAAAAACGCCAGAACGGTGTGTACAACAGTGCGTGAGACAGAGGAAACTACTAAGGTGAGACCCCTCCGTGCATCGGCCTGACACGTGGGACGCCGCGGTCGGGACCGAAGGAGGAACACTAAGCTGAACGCCTGAAATAAGGTAATAGCATTTATCTACATTCTGAGCGCACGGTAGAGACAGCTGCAGGTCTCCGATCAAAATTAAGCTGGCATAGCCAGTGGGATACAATTGAACTCTATCTTGGAGAAATGCTTAAACTGTGTAGGATCTTTTGAAACACAATTTCCGCAGATTTTGGGCCTTAAAAGTATCAACCAATCATCATAATACACGCAATTGTGTATAGACTAACAGACAATATTTGGGAACTACTCAGCAGGATCGGATGTATAGCTATTTCTTATTATATATGGTTTTTAAGATAATCATTGTTTTATCTTATTTTATTTGATGCATTGTGTATATTAAATTTACATATTGATTTACATGTGAGTCCGGGATATTGAGTGCCGATCATTTATTTTATACTATATATGGCAATTGTATGAACATTCACAGGAATATTCTGTATATGTAATTACACTAATTCATTTGATGACATTTTCTAGCAACATATTTATTACATGAACTTTAGGAACATATGAATGTCAAACTGTTTTGCAGTGGATTTTGGGATATGGGAATAAATAGGGACACATAATTGCTAAGTGAATAATAATAATATGTTGTATATACTGGTCGGCACTGCTTATGCAAAGGTCACGGTGCACGTGTCTTGTGGAATGGCGTTCCCAGTAAGAGCGTTGTAGTGAAGACCGGCACTCACTGTGGATTCATTTTCAACTTGCTTTATTGGTCACATATGGTATCAGTGACACGTTTCGGCACTAATGCGCCTTCATCAGACTGTCACCATACAAGAATATAGTGTGTTTAAATAGACAAAGTACAAGGAAATTACATCACATAATAGATCTTACCCCAAACAAACAAATAATCAATTAGAGACAGCTGGGAAACTAAAGCTCACGTATCCAAATCAAAGTGGATTCACATCTAAAGTCCCATAAAACGATATTCTTATTCAAGTCTGCTGCAAAAAATGAGAAATAAAGTAATAAACATAAAAGAAGAAAAGTACAAAATACATCAAAGGAAGCTCTGTATGCTTTAATCTCGATTGAGACCACGGGGTTCCATCGTCTGCAAATGATGGATCCAGTATGCCTCTCTCTTTAGTAACAATTTATTTGTCACCTCCTCCTGGGGCAACGGGACACTCTCATTTGGTAGCACAATTGCGTTACCCGCTGGTCTTCACTACAACGCTAATAATATGTGATTTTACAGAAAAATATGACCAATGGTGAACAGCATAATGTCAAAAAACACTCACCAGGATCATGGTAGGGTCTTGTTGTACGTGCCAAGATGGTGGCTAACAGACTTAAGAGCTTACTCTCTATGACACACACCGGGCAATTATATTGTCCATCAACAACACTACAAAAATTTTCAGCGTAGCCCAGGCCTTACTTAGCTACTACTCTCTGGAATGAGGCCAAATCTAAGTTTTAATAAATGTGAGGAGCAAAAATTAACCCTTATATACCAGTAACTATATGTATTTTTTGTAACAGTATATAAACAATGTTTTAGTCATTTGAAAATTGGCTAAATTTGTATAGATCCTTGTTTATATAACCTTAGATCTCATCTAAAAATTGCATGACATTTATTAATCCCTATGTGGAAGTAAAGTGGCATCAAAACGTTGCAGATTTGGATAACTGGGAACATGGACACCCTCAGTATTTATCATATTGACCAACAGCCACCAAACAGCTGTTCTGCGGTAGCTCTTACACCGTAGGTTAGCACAGAAACTACTACTTGGTGTAGTGAGTGGAGTTGTCTTGTTCTGGTACTAGAGCTACTATCAAACAGCTGATCGGCGAGGTGTGGGGTGTTGGACCCCCTGATCAGATGCTGATGGCCTATCCTAAAGGTTAGGCTATCAATATAAACCCAAGAAGGACCAGTAAACCCTTTTAACTGTATCCCCTCCAGATAATGGGGATACAGATGCAATTATTATTTATTACACTAGACCATGAAGATATCATAACCACTGAACCACTAGGGACTGTGATATACATAAAAGAAGGTTTATTGCTCTCATTAAGAGAAACAAAATAAGACTCTTGCAAGTATGATACCTTTTAATGGTTAACAACAATAGAAGCAATGATGTTACATAGTAACCATTCCCAACAACTCAGGTCTCTTTGTAAGGCAAAATATAATGAATTGAAATAAATGGACATCAGAAAACCAACAAATCATCAAAAAGAGCTTGAGAATGAGTCCTTAATTATCTTACCTCTTAACGCTGTGAAAGTTGTATGATCTCTACATTGATGTTATCTCAGAGACCTGGCGAGATCTCGTAATGTATATGTAATAAATAAGGGCTGTATTACACCAACAGATTATCTGACCAATATCTGTCCAAGCAGACCAATAGTCGGTGTGTATAACAAAAAATCTGTGTGTAATTGGCCATCTGACCAATAGCTATACGATTTTCGATCCCTTGCTGTATGTATACGTTGGCTGCAGGATCCAGCTGGGGATAGGCCAGAAATCCCTCTATCAAAGTCACAATGCAAAATATTAACGGATCTGTGCCAATTCTCTCAGCAGCGGTCTCTAAAAGGTAAGTATATTGCCTTCTCCATGAATCTAGCTCCTTATCCTGATCTTTAGTCCCTCACATTAAGTGATAGGAAGGTTTGCCCCTGAAGAAGCTGGAGCGAAACCCAGGTCGGGCATATTTGAACTTTTGGTGATGATCGATTTTATACCAAAAGTTTTTCCTGTTAGTGAATAAATTGTCCTTGTTATATCTTATGTTGCGGAATGTCACTATATATTTTTCTGATTGTGGATTTTGCACAAAGATACTTTTCTGCTGTTGATGGTGCTCCTTTGAAAGAGTGACAGAACAAACTTGGAAGCAGGATAAGACCAGGAAAAAAGATCAGGAGAAGGAGCTGGGTTCATGGAGAAAGGATTATACTTACCTTTTAGAGACCTGTGCAGAGAGAATCGACGCAGATCCCGTAATATTTAGCATTGTGTCATCTGACCAATGATTGGCAAATATGCCGGTATTCAGCTAGAAAAATAGTGCTGCGGAGGTACTCAGGACCACTGCACAAAAATGACATCAAGTCCTACATAAGGATGACCATCTTAAAACAATTTACCAGATCCTCCCTTACTGTTTTACCGACACTTGCCAAATCTAAGAAATGTTCTGATCAGGATTTCATTGTCCTGTACCACACAAAAAGGAACTTGTCCCTGCAATGTAAGGAGATGCAAAACCTGTCCCCATGTAATGACGACAGACAAGATCCAGATCCCCAACACACAGCGGGACTATAAGATCCCTGGGACATTCACGTGTTCTACATCCTATGTTGTATACCTCATTCTGTGCACAAACTGTTCTGTTGGGGGCCTCTATGTTGGAGAAACAGGACAGAAACTCAATGCAAGGATAAGGTCAATTTGCCATACAATTTAAGAGAAAAAGATACATTTTCCTGTGGCTAAGCATTTTTGTAGCCCAGGACAAAAGAAAGTAGTCATATTCAATTCAAATGCAATTTTAAATCTCCAAGAGCCAGAATTTGGCACTACAAATGTATGACATTGAAAAATGGGCTGAATTTGTCCCAAGGATTTATGGCACACTACAAGACCTAAAGAGTCTGCTCTAGAGATAGTGGGGGCACCACCAGGTCTCTGAGATAACATCAATTTAGACACCATAAAACGTTCACACTGTTTATATGTAATATATTTAAATAACCTATCATGTTGGGCATGGTATCTGAGTTGAATATATCTGAGTTGAATACAGCATGTTATAGAGTTGGAGGAGCTGAGCAGATTGATATATAGTTTTGTGGGAGAGGATTCAGTATAACTTATATTTTATTCATTTAAATTGCTCCTCATCCTGGACTGTGAAGTCCAGGAGACGGTCCTATCGGTGACTGACAGCCTTTCCTCTATGACTCTGTAAACAGAGATAGCTGTCCATCACTGATAGGACGCCTCCTTGACTTCAAGGCCCAGAATGAGCAGGAATTTAAATGTATGAAATACAAGTTTTACTAAATCTTTTCTGACAAAACTACATACCAATCTGCCTAGCTCCTACTGCTCTATAACATGTTGTCTTTAGCTCAAACACTATTTTTAATGGGACAGGTTCCTTTAGGGATTCTGAAGTTCTTGATATTCTTTTGTTTCTCCGATGTCCATTAATTTCACAAGGTCTCTACTTTTTTGTATATATATTACTGTTTCTTCAGACACTTCATTATATTATGCCTGACGAAGAGACCTGAGTTGCCTGGAAAGTTTTCTATGTAACATCATTGCTTCTATTGTTGTTAGCCATTAAAAGGCATCATACCTGAAAGAGTCTTATTTTGTTTTTCTTAATGAGAGCAATAAACCAGTTTTCTACTGGCTAATCGGAAACACACTTTTTTCTTTTTAAACATAAAAGCAGAAACAGGGTAAGAAACCAAGAGCTAGTGCAAAGCAATTTTACTAGGTTTGCTCTACGGGAAAAAATGTAATGGGTCTAAATTCCAAAACCCATAACCCACCAAGTTCCCAGTAAAAAAAATGAAGAAAGGAGATTTTGTTAGGAAAAAAAACTACTGTGGGCAGCATGGTGGCTCAGTGGTTAGCAATGGTGCCTTGCAACTCAGGGGTCCTGGGTACGAATCTGACCAAGGACAACATCTGCATGGAGTTTGTATTTCCCCATGTTTGGGTGGTTTCCTCTGAGTATTGGTTCAAGAGCAAACATAATTTTAACTGGAAACATACATTTGTGCATATGTCATCTTAAATATATAAGAAAATAATAATTTAAAAAATCCATTTATATAAAAAAAATCTCATAGAGAGCAACAAATGATATGCTCAAGATGTTATCACCAGATCTGCTGTCAAAGGAAGTCAAAGATGAATATATAAGGAAAGAAATGCCATATTAACCTCTTAAGGACGCAGGGCGTACATGTACGCCCTAGCGTCCTGGTACTTAAGGACTCAGGGCGTACATGTACGCCCTAGAGAAGATCCCGATCACCGCTGCGCACGTGGCGGTGATCGAACAGGATGCCTGCTGAAATCATTCAGCAGGCATCCCAGACAATGCCAGTGGGGTCCTATGACCCCCGTAGCCGGCGATCGGCAACAAACCGCAGGTCAATCTCAGACCCGCGGCTTGTTGCGCAGTGTGGTCTTTCTGATCCCGCGGTCTCATGACCGCGGGGATCAGAGACTAAAATCTGCCCCTCATTGTAAATTTTAACCTCCCTGCACCCCGCCATCTTAGTGTCCCCCTGGCGGTGCAGGGGGATTTGGCGGCGGTGCTGCTTTCAATGCATTTCCCTGGTGTCTCAGTGGGTATAGCAGGGGGTCAGCACATTGCTGACCCCTGCTATAAACTGATGACATCTGTGCTGCAGATGTCAGTAGTTTAACTCTTCTATACCGCGGTCCGCACGACCGCGGTATAGAAGGTGTTAACATGGAGGGAGCTCCTCTCTTCCCATCGGGGCTGCCGCACTTTGCAGCCCCCGATGGGATAGGATGGTAGAGGGAGAGAGCTCACCTTCTTCTCATCACCCGCTGCTCTGTAATGGCAGCGGGTGATGGTTGCCATGGGCAGCAGGACGCTTTCAGAAGCGCCCTGCTTGCCATGGTAGTAAGAATTCTGGTCAGACTTCTGCTAAAGGCAGAAGTCTGACCAGACTGTGAAAGTAAAAATACAGTGCAGTACACTATATAGTGTACTGTTCTGTATTATATAGACACCAGATCCACTGGATCTACAAGAACCAAGTGGGTCTGGGTCAAAAATGTCAAAAAGTGAAAGAAAAGTAAAAATCAGAAAAATACATATCACTGAATAAAAATTAAAGAAAAACAAATAAACTACACATATTAGGTATTGCCGCGTCCGTAAAAATCTCCTCTATAAAAATATCACGTGACCTAACCCCTCACGCAAATACCGTAAAAAATCACAAAAAATGGTGTAAAGCCATTTTTTGTCACCTTGCATCACAAAAAGTGTAATACCAAGTGATCAAAAAGGCGTATGCCTCCCAAAATAGTACCAATAAAACCGCCATCTCATCCCGCAAAAAATGAGTCCTTATATAGGACAATCGCCCAAAAAATAAAAAAATATGGCTCTCAGACTATGGAGACACTAAAACATAATTTTTTTTTCTAAAATGCTATTATTGTGTTAAAGTAAAATAAATAAATAAAAGTATACATATTATGTATCGCCGTCCGTAAAAACCTGCTCTATAAAAATATCACATTATCTAACCCCTCAGGTAAATACTGTTAAAAAATAAAATAAAAACAATGTAAAAAAACATTTGTCACCTCACATCTCAAAAACTGTAATAGCAAGCGATCAAAAAGTTATATGCACCCAAAAATAGTGCCAATCAAACCGTCATCTCATCCCGCAAAAATGATACCCCACATAGGACAATCACCCCCCAAAAAAAAAAAAATAGGGCTCTCAGACTATGGAGACACTAAAACATGATTTGTTTTGTTTTAAAAATGATAATATTGTGTAAAACTTAAATAAATAAATAAAAAGTATACATATTTGGTATCGGCGCGTCCGTCGCAACCTGCTCTATAAAAATAACACATCACCGAACCCCTCAGGTGAACACAAAAAAAAAAAAATACGGTGTCAAGAGCCATTTTTGTCACCTTACATCACAAAAAGTGTAATAGCAGGCGACCAAAAT
This sequence comes from Bufotes viridis, assembly GCA_033119425.1. Taxonomy (NCBI): domain Eukaryota; kingdom Metazoa; phylum Chordata; class Amphibia; order Anura; family Bufonidae; genus Bufotes; species Bufotes viridis. The sequence continues at coordinate 175,539,838 of CM065590.1, forward strand.
GTCATATGCACCCCAAGATAGTTCCAATCAAACCGCCATCTCATCCCGCAAAAATGAGCCCCTACATAAGACAGTCGCCCAAAAAAAAAAAAAATATATGGCTTTCAGAATGTGAAGACACTAAAAATCATTTTTTTCAAAAATGCTTTATTATGTAAAACTGAAACAAAACCCCCAAAAGTAGCCATATTTGGTATTGCCGCGTCCGTAGCAACCTGCTCTATAGAAATAGCACACAATCTAACCTGTCAGTTCAACGATGTAAATAACAAAAAATAAAAACGGTCCGAAAATAGCTATTTTTTGCAAATTTTCCATTTTAATCAATTTTTCCAGTAAAAAGCAAGGGTTAACAGCCAAACAAAACTCAATATATATTGCCCCGATTCTCTAGTTTGCAGAAACACCCCATATGTGGTCGTAAACTGCTGTATGGCCAAACGGCAGGGCGTAGAAGGAAGGGAACGCCATATGGTTTTTGGAAGGCAGATTTTGCTGGACTGGTTATTTGACACCATGTCCCATTTGAAGCCCCCTGATGCACCCCTACAGTAGAAACTCCAAAAAAGTGACCCCATTTTGGAAAGTACGGGATAAGTTGGCAGTTTTGTTTGTATTATTTTAGGGTAAATATGATTTTTGGTTGCTTTATATTACACTTTTTTTGAGGCAAGGTAACAGAAAATAGAAATTCTGAAATTTCATCTCCATTTGCCAATAACTCTTGTGGAACACCTAAAGGGTTAACAAAGTTTGTAAAATCAGTTTTGAATACCTTGAGGGGTGTAGTTTCTTAGATGGAGTCACTTTTTGGAGATTCTACTCTAGTGGTGCATCTGGGGGCTTCAAATGGGACATGGTGTCAAAAATCCAGTCCAGCAAAATCCGCCTTCCAAAAACCATATGGCGTTCCCTTCCTTCTGTGCCCTGCCGTTTGGCCATACAGCAGTTTACGACCACATATGGGGTGTTTCTGAAAACTACAGAATCGGGGCAATAAAAATTGAGTTTTGTTTGGCTGTTAACCCTTGCTTTGTTACTGGAAAAAATGGATTCAAACGGAAAATTTTCCAAAAAATCTAAATTCTGAAATTTTATCTCCATTTGCCATTAACTCTTGTGGAAAACCTAAAGGGTTAATGACGTTTGTAAAATCAGTTTTGAATACCTTGAGGGGTGTAGTTTCTAGAATGGGGTAATTTTTGGATGGTTTCTATTATGTAAGCCTCACAAAGTGACTTCAGACCTGAACTGGTCCCTAAAAAGTGGGTTTTTGAAAATTTCTGAAAAATTTCAAGATTTGCTTCTAAACTTCTAAGCCTTGTAACGTCCCCAAAAAATAAAATGGCATTCCCAAAATGATTGATACATGAAGTAGACATATGGGGAATGTAAATCAATAACTTTTTTGGGCGGTATTACTATGTATTATAGAAGTAGAGAAATTGAAACTTGGAAAATTGCTAATTTTTCCAAATTTTTGGTAAATTTGATATTTTTTTATAAATAAAAATAAAATTTTTCGACTAAATTCTACCAGTGTCATGAAGTACAATATGTGACGAAAAAACAATCTCAAAATGGCCTGGATAAGTAAAAGCGTTTTAAAGTTATCACCACATAAAGTGACACTGGTCAGATTTGCAAAAAATGGCCGAGTCCTTTAGGTGAAATAGGGCTGAGTCCTTAAGGGGTTAAACAGAAATGATGCTAGATAAGCAACACAAAGCTGTAAGCTCAAGTTAAACATATGTAAAAGCAATTACCGTAAATGTAGCAGGATATCTTGTACTTTCCTATGAAGAAGTTTGTGGTCATGTAGAAGTCTAAGATTATTAAACCCTTAATACTTGCCTTACTTTATAGCTCAATTACCAAACTTTTTAACATTTTCTCCACATGTTGGTTAGTTGTTGGTTCATACATATTTTATTGATTTGAATTGATTTGTGATTTTTTTCATTAGTTTTTTTTTTTCACAACAGAGTACTATTTTTTTAAATTTAACACTTATAGGAAGAAATTTATAATTGAATTTTTTGCACAATTCTGACTGTGAAAAGTCAATTTCCATTATGTTTCTCCTCATTGCCATATTGATATTTTCTATTGTGACTGAGATATTCTTCTTTCTCAGTTTTCATTTAAGGAAGAACATTACCACCCACTTCATATCACTAATAACATGTTTACACCTAATTTACTTGTACTCCTAAAGGCAATGCAGCTACAAAAATGAAGAATTTATTTTAAATAAGCTAAATATTGCATGTTGCATTAGTAGTAAACAAGTAATATTTAGCATATATTAGAGATAAGCCATGTTCTACTTTGAGTTGCAGATCCAAAATAAGAGATGATGGAGACAGCACGTCCTAATCTTGGTTATGTTATTCCAGATGCAACGTTGCGTCTGGAATAAAATAACCAAGATTAGGAAGTGCTGTCTCCATCATCTCTTATTTTGGATCATCCACGGATTACGGGAAAGCTTACCACTTTCTCTGGAGACGAGCAGCCACCGCTGACTACTACGAGAAATTGCAAAAACATTAGTGTAAAATCTGCTACTAGTATTATACCATCCAAAGGCCTCATGCACACGGCCGTTGTTGGGGTCCGCGTCCGAGCCGCATATTTTGCGGCTTGGGTGCGGACCCATTCACTTCAATGGGGCCGCAAAAGATGCGGACAGCACTACGTGTGCTGTCCGCATCTGTTCCTCCGTTCCGTGCCCCCGCAAAAAAAATAGAGCATGTCCTATTCCTGTCCGTTTTGCGGACAAGATAGGCATTTCTATAATGGGCCGCGTTCCGTGTTTTGTGGATCTGCGGTTTGCGGACTGCAAAACACCAACGGTCGTGTGCATGTAGCCAAACTGGCATTGTTAGGATCTATCTCCAGTTCTGTCAGTGTGGATGTCATATCTCAGGGCTCCTATGGGGATCCATACAGCTGTGGGGCATGAGCCAAGCGACTGGCTCTGGCCAAATGTAGTACAGCATGTCAACTAGAGATGTCCCGAACTATTCGCCTGCGAACAGTTCCTGGCGAACATCGCTTGTTGGCGTTCGCCGCGGTGGGCGAACATATGCAATGTTCGGTCCGCCCCCTATACATCATCATTGAGCAAACTTTGACCCTGTACTTCACAGTCAGCAGACACATTCCAGCCAATCAGCATACCCTCCCTCCCTGACCCTCCCACCTCCTATCAAAAAGGAAGGACAGCAAGATTCATTCTGAGGATGCAGTGTTAGTTAGAGCAGGGAGAGTGCTGCTGCTGACTTAATATAGGGATTCTAGGGAAAGCGTTAGCTACTAGTGTTCTGTATCCACTCCAGTCCTCAAAGACTCATCTGCTGTAAGGACAGCGTCCTGACAGCACCCCAAAAAGCCCTTTTTAGGGCTGGTACATCAGTCTGCTTTTTTAAATTTATTTCTATATATATTATATTGTAGTTGCCTGCCCGTGTGAGAGGCCGCAGGCCCACAGACTGTACTGTGTGCACACCACTCATATAGGGTGGCACAGTACCTTGCAGAAAAAAAAGTCATAAAATTTTTACCCTTTAATATAATTGCATTTGCCTGTCAGTGAGTGTCAGGCCCACAGACTGTACTGTGTGCACATCACTCATATAGGGTGGCACAGTACCTGGCAGATAAAAAAGTCATTTAATTTTTACCCTTTAATATAATTGCATTTGCCTGCCAGTGAGTGTCAGGCCCACAGACTGTACTGTGCCCAATGCCAGTGCCCGCCACTCATATCGGGTGGCACAGTACCTTGCAGATAAAAAAGTCATTTAATTTTTACCCTTTAATATAACTGCATTTGCCTGCCAGTGAGTGTCAGGCCCACAGACTGTACTGTGTGCACACCACTCATATAGGGTGACACAGTACCTTGCAAATAAAAAAGTCATTTAATTTTTACCCTTTAATATAATTTCATTTGCCTGCCAGTGAGTGTCAGGCCCACTGACTGTACTGTGCACACTGCCAGTGCACACCACTCATATAGGGTGACACAGTACCTTGCAGAAAAAAAAGTCATTTAGTTTTTACCTTTTAATATAATTGCATTTGCCTGCCAATGAGTGTCAGGCCCACAGACTGTACTGTGCCCACTGTCAGTGCCCACCACTCATACAGTAAGAGGACCGACCAATCATCTTTTTCCATCTCCCGGTTCCTAAAATGTATTCACGTCCCCTGATAGGGTACGTAACAGGGATTAAACTGATAGGAATAGTACTACTTAACACACCATTCATATAGGGTGTCACAGTAAATTCCGCGGTGCACGCGCAGTGCATGCGCAGTGCCCCAAATTGGAAGTAAGATTACCGACCAATCATCTTTTTCCATCTCCCGGTTCCTAAAATCTATTCACGTCCCCTGATAGGGGGTGTAACAGGGATTAAACTGATAGGAATAGTACTACTTAACACACCACTCATATAGGGTGTCACAGTACATTGCACGGCGCACGCGCAGTGCCCCAAATTGGAGGGAAGAGGACCGACCAACCATCTTTTTCCTTCTCCCGGTTCCTAAAATCTATTACATACACCGGCCCCTGATAGGGGACAAAAAAGAGATTAAACTGGTAAGAACAGATTTTTTAATTTAAAAAAAGAGGACAGCCTCTGCGGAGCTGGGTATTTTTGGCGCGTTACTGAACACTCATGCACAATGGCTGTAGGCTCATGCGTCGTTTTGCGGAGGTGACAAACCTGGAGGAGGAAGGTGGCTTTGAGAAGGTGGAAGACCAACCACAGCTGGCGTCCCAGGGGGCTTGTTGTCACCTTTCGGGGGACCCTTGGTGTTGTACGTGGCTGGGTGGAGGAAGAGACCTTCAATGACGTCAGTTAGGACAAGGAACGGGACATGGCTAGCTTGGTATCCAACCTTGTGCAAATGGGGAGTTTGCGGTTGTGCAAATGGACTGTTTGCGGTTGTTTGCAGTGCGTTAAACGGGGAGTTTGGTCTGTCAGAGTTTGGTCTGTCACTGTGAAGCGGGCGTCACCATTACACTACCTGATCGATACAACATCATACCTGATCGTATACACACACTGGATGTTTTAAAGCATGTTATTCCAAATAATTTAGGAATGTTAGGTGATTTATGCCCTTTATAGATTAAAACCCGACACAGTCCAGGTGTCAGTCCCCTTAAAATTTGCCTGCCACTTGAAGTCTATGGCGGTTCACCCGGTTCGCGAACATTTGCGGAAGTTCGCGTTCGCCATTCGCGAACGGAAAATTTTATGTTCGCGACATCTTTAATGTCAACATATCAAAACATTACAAGCAGCAGATCCTATGACAGATTTCCAAGTGACTTATGAATATTTGAAAGTCTGTAGATATGCATAGCTCCCAAAGGAAAAAATATGGCAAAAGCAGAATTAGGAGTGTTATAGAGAGTTTCTCTTAGGGTACTTTCACACTTGCGTTGTTGGATTCCGGCACTGTCTTCCAGACCCACCAATCAGTATGCAAATGGATACCAAATGCATTGCAATACCGGATCCGTCTCTCCAGTTGTCATCTTGAAAAATGGATCCAGTATTTTTCTTTTTCACATTTTTAAAGGTCTGGGCATGCGCAGACCGGAAGACTGGTTCTGTCAATGCTGTAATTTTAATGCCGGATCTGGCACTAATACATTTCAATGGAAATGAATTCCGGATTCACCATTCCGGCAAGTGTTCCGGAACTCAATACAGGAAAAGAATAACGCTAGTGTGAAAGTACCCTTAATGGGAGCAGCAATGAGATTTTTTTTAAAGGCTTGAAGCATGGGATGCAGAGAACAGTACCAGTTGTTGGGAAATGTATGCTGATGTACATTAAATTATGCACTTGTGTCAGAAAACATATAAAAATGTAAGTTAAAAGGATTGTGCAGTGTCAGATATTGAAGACCAATCCATAGGATAGGTTATTATTATCAGACAGTTGGGGGCTCCCTCCATCGACCAGCTGTGTGAAAAGGTTTTGGTACGCATGCGAGTGCTGCTCTTCATTACGTGCATGCCGCCAGCTTAAGAACAGCTTCTTCTTCTACTCACTTGAATGTAATGCATGAGCCATTGACTTAATGTAAAAAATGGAACCTATACCCAATACAGGGAGACCAGAAAAGTCTTATCCAAAAAAAGACCATGGGAAAGGCATTCTTCAACTCTCAGGGCAGAAAATGAATCCTGACTGTGGTACATGCATGGACTGTCATGATTTTGGAGAAAAGAAAATAGCTCAGTTGTAGCAGTCTGTAGTTTTGCAGTGAATTGTCAATAGATGTGATTTCAAAGTATATACTGTAGGTATTAAACTACTGAGAAAGCAATATTTATCAAATGTCTAAAAGACGAAGATCTCCTGTTAAAACTTCCTTGCATGAAAAATGCCTGAACTGCTGCAAACTCAAAGTGCATTCCTTTTGCAAGGCACGGTCATGATTGCTGAGATGCTAACTTGCAGCTTCAGGGCCCATGCCCAAGACCATTTTATGAATTCATGTTGTACAAATCTGTAATTTGGCAAGATGGACCAGTAGGGATTCTCTTTGCCACCATGCAGGGTCTATACACAAGGCTTTTCTGTGATGACAGATCCGGCGGTCGGGACTTGCGCCCACTCGCAAATGAAGCAGGCACTTGGGACTAATGTATGCAATCGAAGATAACATCGATCGCACATATTTAACCCCTCAGATGCCATGGTCAAATGTGACCACAGAATCTGTGAAGATGAAAACCAGGAGTACGCACTACTGGCCATGCATCGGCTCCCCCTAGAGAGGATCAGGGGAGCCAGATGTAGTGTGCAGCAGCCTCAGTCCTCACTGACCAAAACACTGATGTGTGAATGCGGCTTTAAAAAAATGTTTTTAAAAATATAAAAAAATAAGAATTTAAATTACCCCCTTATTAAAATAAAAACACATAAACAATATAAAAAATAAACATTACGGACATCGCTGCGTACAAAAACGTCTGTATAAAAATATTTATCTCATATGCTAACGGTGAGACAGAAAAAAGTCAAAATGGCTGATTTGCAGTTTTTTTGCAGATATTTTGTCTCCCACAAAAAAATGCAACAAAAAGTGATCGAAAAGTCTTAGGCCCCTTTCACACGGGCGAGTTTTCCGCGCGGGTGCAATGCGTGAGGAGGACGCATTGCACCCGCACTGAATCCGGACCCATTCATTTCTATGGGGCTGTGCACATGAGCGGTGATTTTCACGCATCACTTCTGTGTTGCGTGAAAATCGCAGCATATTCTATATTCTGTGTTTTTCACGCAGCGCAGGCCCCATAGAAGTGAATGGGGATGCGGGAAAATCGCAAGCATCCGCAACCAAGTGCGGATGCGTTGCGATTTCCCGCATTGTTGCTTAGCAGGGACCCAATCTCTATTATTTCCCTTATAACATGGTTATAAGGGAAATAATAGCATTCTTAATAAAGAATGCATTGTTAAATGATGAGGAAGGGGTTAAAAATAATAAAGTTAACTTACCTTAGCCACTTGATCGCGTAGTCGCGATCTGTCCTCTCTTTCCTGCATCAGCTAAGAACTAAAGGACCTGTGATGACGTCACATCACATGGCCCAATCACATGCTCCATCACTATGGTGATGGAGCATGTGATTGGTCCATGTGACCATGTGACATCATCCAAGGTCATAAACACTATCCTCAGGCTGTGGATAGTGGTTAGGGACCTTGGATGATGTCACATGGTCACATGGACCAATCACATGCTCCATCACCATAGTGATGGAGCATGTGATTGAGCCATGTGATGCTGTGTCATCATCACAGGTCCTTTACATCTTTCAAGCTAACGGAGAGGAGGCCGGGCTTCGCGATCAAATGGAACAGGTAAGTAATTATTAGTTTATTATTTTAACTCATTCTGCACCAGTTTAAACATTAGGGAGATGGCCAAGGGTATTATTTTACATTATAACTATGTTATAATGTGAAATAATACCAGCGGGACAATTTCTGACCCAAACATGCACTTCTGTGAAGAAGTGCAGGTTCGGGTCTGGGTACCAAAAGTGCCGATTTTTCTCCAGCACGTGCAAAACGCATGACAGCGCTTTGCACTCGCAGGGAAAAATCGCGGCGATTCCCGCATGCACCCGCATCTTATCATGTTTGACGCCCGTGTGCAAGAGGCCTTACTCTAAAATGGTATTAATGAAAAGTACAGATCACCCTGCAAAATGAGCCCTCTGCACAAATAAAAATAAAAAAGTTATGCGGGGTAAGAATATAGTGATGCAAAGAAAAAAAAATTCTTTCCAAAGTTTTTATTTTTTTCAGTTTTAAAGCACAACAAAAACTATACAAATGTAGTATTGTTGTAATAGTACAGATCCATAGAATTAAAGTAAGCGGTCAGTTTTACTGCTGTAAAACGCTGAAATACTGTGACAACAAAACCCATAAAACTGTGGCAGAATTTTTTTTCTATAATTCCACCCCATTTGGAATTTTTTCCCCACTTCCTACTACATTGTATGCAACCGTAAATAGTGCCATTAGAAAGCACAACTTGTCCCGCAAAAAACAAGGCCTCGTACGGCTATGTGAATGGAAAAAGTTATGGCTTTGGGAATTCTAGGAGTAAAAAAACAAAAATTTAAATTGCCTATCATTAAGGGGTTAAAGAGGACCTTTCATGGCATTTTTTTATTAAGAACCTTTACTTGGGGTGCCCTCACATGACCCGCTGTGCCCACCCCGCCTCAGTGGGTGTCTCCTTCTCCCTGTCTGTCACGCGGTCCAATCAAAGTGGAACACGTCACAGCCCAGGAAAAGGAGAACTGCTTTTTTCTATTGGATGTGACGCTCTCTGCTGTGATAGGAACGCAGCACAGCCAGGGAGAAGGAGACACCCACTGAGAAACTCTGGCGTCCCCTCCTCCCTGTACTGATGCTGGGCGCAAGAACTGCAGGGGGCCCAGCAGGGCATGAGAGGGTATTTGAAAAAAACAACAAGGATGGCAGCATCAGCAGAGGGTAACCCGAAAGTAAAGGTACTTAATAAAATAAAAAAATCCACAAAAGTCCCTCTTTAAAGTGGCAACAAAAATCACTAGAACCTGGAATCAGGACTAGCAATCAATCAGTAAGGCCTCTTTCACACGGGCGTCATGTTTGACGCCCGGATAAGAGGCGGGTGCGTTGCAGGAATATGCGCGATTTTTCTGTGCGGGTGCAAACGTTTGTAATGCGTTTTGCACGCGCGTGAGAAAAATCGCCATGTTTGGTACCCAGACACGAAGCCGGACTTCATCACTGAAGTCTGGTTTCGGGTTGAGTATTCTGGAGAATTTATTATTTTCCCTTATAACATGGTTATTTCACCATGGTAAGATGGACCATGTGATTGGACCATGTGATGTAACGTCATCACAGGTCCTTTAGCTGATGCTGGGAAAGAGAGGACAGATCGCAACTACGCGATCAAGTGGCTAAGGTAAGTTAACTTTTATTATTTTTAACCCCTTCCACTTCATTTTACTAAGCATTCTTTATTAAGAATGCTATTATTTCCCCTTATAACCATGTTATAAGGGAAAATATTAAAGATCTGGTCCCGTTGCTAAGCAACCATGCAGGAAAATCGCAACGCATCCGCACTTGCTTGCGGATGCTTGCGATTTTCCCGCAGCCCCATTCACTTCTATGGGGCCTGCGTTGCGTGATAAACGCACAATATAGAGCATGCTGCGATTTTCACGCAACGCAGAAGTGATGCGTGAAAATCACCGCTCATGTGCACAGCCCCATAGAAATGAATGGGTCTGGATTCAGTGCGGGTGCAATCCTCACGCATTGCACCCGCGCGGAAAACTCGCCCGTGTGAAAGGGGCCTTAGTCCCATGTCACATAGTATTTGATTTATTCTGTATATGCTTATCCAAACCTAAGACTATATTTCCTGTTTTGCATTGCAAGTGGTTGTACAGACTTATCAAGTGAAAAATCTAGAACAGTATTAAATAAATACTACACACACACACAAAGGCAGTGATGTAAAAATGTTTGCCTACTTCCAGTTGACCCCTATTTTGCCTACTTCCTACACTAAATTGATTTCAACTTTATATGAAACATAACAGTGGATACCTCTGAAAAAAAGCAAGGAACTTAGGGGTTATCCAGCTGAAGACCTATTGTCTAGTTTTGCCTGGTTGATTAGGATGGAGTGCTGATTGTTGATGCTAATTAGATCCAAGCTTTACTTCATTATGGTTGTCAAGTAGAGTGTTTTCATTATGCATTAGTTACCAGATTCAGTAAGTCTGATTTTGTTCTAGTTTAGTGTGCCTTCTGTGTATTCTGGGATCTGTAGTATGAGTCTAGTGTGTTTTCATATACTGTATACTGGATCTGTTGTTAACCTTTTTTGAGATCAGTCTGTTGCTATGCTGATGTCCTGGCTGAATGGCTGGGTTGAATTCAGATCAGGGTCGGTTCAGAATTGCTCCATTTCTGTTAACTGCCATTCATCTACCAGTATCTGTGATCCACTCCATTGCCGTGTCATCTCTTTTTTCAGTGACCCTCAGTATTCAGCTCTTGTCATCCACTGGTGATTGTATGTATGTTGCCTTCTGCCAGTATGTTGTTTCATTTGTGTGATTTTTGAGACCACCTGGTTGTTGGGCAGTTCAGCTCTACTGTAAGTGCTGGGAGTATCTGAGTACCATGATCCACAGTGAGGAAACGCCAACCGCAATAGGTGAAGTCCAGTTCTGCAGTCTTCTTCACCAATGGAGTTGTTACAGTTTTTACAGGTTTTACACTTTATAAAATGTTTTCATGTCTTCAAGGTTATTAAGTTCAGTTTTAAATGTCTTTGAGATTCACCAGAATTAAAATTCTAGAATTTTTTTAACATACAAATTTCCCATTCTAAAACTGAAGAACAAAATAAAATTTGCCATATGGAATACATTTATTGGCAATGATGCCAACAGAACCTACAAAAATAAACCAGAGGCACTGCACAATTACAAAACATTCTTTATTATGCCAACAGTAAACATGTAAAAACAATTACAGGGGTTGTGCAGCAATTTATAATGATGACCTATCCTCAGAACAGGTCATCAATATCAGATCAGCAGTTTTCAGACTACCAGCACCCCCACCGATCAGCTGTTTGAAGAGAAAGCAATGCTTGTACGAGCACTGACTTTTCTTCACGTTTTTAACCAAAATCCAAAAGGGCAGATAGCTGCATAACAGTGTATCAGAGAATACTCCCAATCCTCACAATTCCACCCCATATACAAGACACACCATATACAAGGAACATCAAGTGCATTTTCAAATAAAGTGCATTATCACAGTTTTACAGCACATATTCATATGCATTATCCATAGCATCTGATTATAGTCCAAGATAATCCATCAGTGCTTATCCATTCAAGGAGCCAGTTCAGTTTAGGTGGAGAGGCATGCCCTTTATTGGTCCTGTAGGTTTAGATAGTCAGAACCACCAATCACAAAAATACACAATAAAACCAATTATTATAGTCTCATGTATAGTTTTCTCCTTCATGTTTTTTCCTGAGTAATCGTTCTGTGTTGTTAGGAATGGTGATCCTTTACATAGAACGGTTACTCAGGAAAAAACTATGTAGGAAAAAGCTATGCATGAGACTAATGTAGCAGGACATTTCTCAGAAATGAAACATGGTGTTTCTGAATTAAAATGGAGAGTATTGGAGGAAGTGGAAGGAGTGGATGAATAGAAAATTAAAGCTAAGTTACTTCAGACTGAAGTGTTTTGGATACCTTCTTTGGACAGTCTAACCCAAAAGGACTAAATGAAACTTGTGACTGGAAGGTTTTTTTTAAAGTATTGGCATTTGTTTATTTGTAAAAAAAATAATTGGTTTTATTGTGCATTTTTCTGATAGACCCAGGGTATTAGACACAACCAATGGCTCTCCCAATTGCCTTGTGGGGGAGTCTTTCCAGCCCCAGGAGCAGAGCGCTTCCGGGTTTACAGCGTTGAAATGCTATTGTCACAATTGAGCATGGCACCTGAGGGGTTAAATGTCTGTGACCAGTGTTATTGCCTATCGCAGACAGTAGCCTCAGTTCTACTTTGTGATATAGCAGGCCCACGGCAGCTATGGCGTGTGCTCTTCTGTGGAGCAAGCGCCTTCTTTAAAGACCCAATCAGCACTGTACATGTACACTACTGGTCTTCTAAGGGTTAATGTAACATGCAATGGCCCAGCCCAGGTCACATGGCATCTGTGGCCCTCTGTCTGTTAGTTTGACAAAACTAAAACTCCCAGCATGCCATTATAGTTGTAGCCCTTCAGGGAATGCTGGGAGTAGTATTTTTACTAAGATCTTATAAGCTCTTTAATTAAAGCATTCCTTCAGGCATAGTCTCCCACCCAAATGGACATCGGGCGTAAGCAAAATGGTTGCACACTGTGTGGTACAGTTACTGAGGCAACCATACCAATGGTGTAACTGTAGCCATAGCACGTGCAACAGCTCTAACAATATTGCGGCTTTTTGCTACAATAGGATTATATGGTGCTATTATACATAAGACCACCTCCTGCGTAGTCTCCCCCACATACAAGAGACCCCACGGACACTGAAGCACGTATATCACATACGACGAACTACAAGTATAGTACCCCCGGATGTGATACCGTACCCCAGTGTAAGGGTGCACAAAAGAGTTACCCTTTACCATACTATTACAATGGCAGCAATTTAGACAAAGAAAGCATCTTGTCTTCATTCCTATCTTCAATTGTGGAGCTTTCTGATCTGCATGAACTAACTTGTCCCTGAGGTTCGTAGTTCTCTTATAAGAAAGAAGAGGGGGACATTGAAACTCAGAAGTATTCTGAAAAGCTTGAGACAAAATACCATAGTTTTTCTTAACAATAGATGCAATGCTATTACTATATGGAGTATAACATGTGACAAGAGGAATCCTGTTTTTCCTGTTATTCTGTTAAATGTGGTAAGAATCACCTATGTAATAGGTTGTATGTAATAGGTATTTGGAAATGGATGATTTTTAACGTTGATACTTTTGTATACACGCCCTCCGATGTAGGGGAGGCACCAATCATGTTGCACTTTGGGCTATAAAAGCTTGTCACTTTTGTATATGGCATTGCTTGATAAAGACTGTTGTAGTCGAAACGTCGCTTCTGTATGCTGCCTAAATAAAGTTATTGGATTATTTTGACTACTTGAAGAGTGCTGCAGATTTCTTCACCTACTGTAACAAGGGAACCCAAGCCTGGATCTCTATGTGCGAGCACCAGCTCTGGACCGCTACTAGGTACCTGTGTTAATGGTCAAGTTTTCCTAGGATGGGATTTGTAGTGCCACTTAGTATATTTTATTTTTTATTAAAGCAGCATGAGGAGACCACAGAGTGGCAAGGTGACATAGTGTGGAGGTGGGTGGCAATACCAGTACCCGCTGAAGATGGTGGATGAAAGAAGGAGCACTTGGCATCAGATATGTGGCATCAGGCGGGTGGCAGCATCAGAATAGTAGCTGAAGCTGGTAGCCAGAAGAAACTGGTCTCTTTTGTCAAAGTGTTGGTGTGGCACCATGGATGATCCAGTCTGATGCATCAGGCATTGGTGGGTGAAAATCCTGGCTGATCAACGCCTGATTCATCTTGACAAAGGTCAGTCTCTCGACATTTTGGGTGGACAGAGTTCTTCTTGGAGTAACTATGGCCCCGCCGCACTAAACACCTGCTCTGATGCCACACTACTGGCCGGGCAGGACAGCTTTTCCAGGGAAAACTCTGCCAGTTGCGGCCACAAATCCAGCTTGGCTGCCCAATAGTCCAGCGGATCTTCAATGTGGGGTGGCATGGTACTGTCCAAGTATGCCAACACCTGCTGGTTCAAGTCCTGCTCCAGGTCTAGCTGCTGCTGCTGGTGAGTAGTTTCTTCACTAGGCGGGTGAAGAAAGCTGCTAATCAGCGACTCTAGACTCAGGCTGCTGCCGATGGAGCTGGTACTGCTTCTGTCACATCACCCCTCCCCAGCCGCCATGGCAGTGGAACGTGAGCGCAGAGGGCCCCCCTGGTCAGACCTGCAAAAGGATGGACGATGGCGCAGATAGGAAGCGGCCAACTGACTACATAGGATGTCTCTGTAGTAGTTCAATTTGTCCACCCTCTCGTGGGTGTAAAAAAGGCCCCCATTCTGGACCGGTAGCGAGGGTACAACAAGGTGGAGAGCCAGAAGTTATCCCTCTGCCGAATAGTGACAATTCGGCTGTCAACACACAAACAAGTGAGCATCGGGCCATTTGTGCAAGTGACTCAGAGGAACTCCCTGTCTCCATCTCCACTGCATACTGCCACGGTGTGTCTGTGTCCTCTGCCTCCTCTTTCTCATCGCCATGTAGCTCCTCTGTCTGCTCCTTCTCTCCTGTGACCTTTGTAGATAAACCACCCATTTTGCTACACATTGTTTGTGCTCCGATGTCCTCCTCCTCCACCTTCTCCAGTTCAGCCTCCACAGGGCTCAAGTGGCCGTGAGATCTAGGCGCCATATCTCCAGTCCCCTGACCAGACAGATTTACCAGCATCTGTTCCAGGACATGAAGCACTGGAATGACATTGTTCATCCGGTAGTCCTGGCGACTGGCAAACATGGTCCCCTCAAAGGGCCCGAGCAAATGGCAGGTGTCACGCATGAGCTGCAACTGGCTGACATCGAGGTTACACAGGGGAGTGCTCCTGTCCACTTGGATCATCAAGAAATCGTTTATGGCCTTTCTCTGTTCGTATAGTCGGTCCAACATATGGAGGGTGGAATTCCAACTGGTGGAAACGTCGCATATCAGTCTATGTTGGGGGATACTGTTATGCAGCTCAAGGAGGGTGTGCTTTGCGGTGTACGAGTGGCTGAAGTGCATGCAAAGTTTCCTGGCCACTTTTACGATGTCTTGCAGATGGGTTGAAGACCTTAGCAACCGCTTGACAACCAGATTGAACATGTGTGCCATGCAGGACGCTTCAGACAACTTTACGCAGCGCCGACTCCATGTTCTTCCCGTTGTCGTTCACCATGGTTCCGATTTTCAGTTGTCACGGAGTAAGCCAGGATTCGATTTCTTCATGAAGGACACAGAGCAGTTCCTCCCCTGGGTGACTCCGTTCGCCCGGGCAAACGAGGTTCAGAACAGCGTGACACTGCCGTGCTCTGCACATATGGTATGCTGGAGGGGCACTGTGAATTGTCCCTGCAGTGGAGGCTGAGGACACGGTGGAGGATGAGGAGGCAGAGGCGGACATTGTCGCAGGACCAACGGCGTGAGAACGTGGAGGCAGAAATGGCGTCGTCTGGCCAAGTTGCTGGTGTGGCTGTGCAGGAACCACATTCACCCAGTGAAAGGACATGTATTGTTCCTGACCGTAGTTACAGCTCCACACGTCGGCGCTGCCGTGCTTTTTGGCAGACACCGACAGGCTCAAGGACTGGCCCACCTTCTGTTCTACATGCATGTGCAGGGCTGGTACTGCCTTTTTGGCAAATAAATAACGGCTTGGGACTCTCCACCTTGGCTTGGCACAAGCCATCAGTTCTCTGAAAGGTGCAGAGTCCACCACTTGGAAAGGAAGGGACTGCAGCACCAGCAACTTGGACAGGAGCATGTCCAGCTTCTGCGCCGTTGGATGAGTGCACGCATACTGTTGTCTCTTGGCAATCGCTTCGGTGATTGCTGACGGAATAACTGACGAGGAGTAGGAGGGCGAGGAGCAGGAGCATCAGGACCAGCAGATGATGGGAAGGACAGACAGCTCCCTTCGGCTGAGGTGGTGGAGCCTGGACTGCCTGAAATTGGCACCCTGGTCACGCTTCACCTTCTGCCCACATGTTCTACATATTGCCATGTTAACCTCCACTGGCGGCTTAACAAAAAACTGCCACACCGCCGAGTAGGTGATTTTACCCCCAACACTATACACCGACTGGATGCAACACCGCTGCCCTTCGTGAACCCGTGCACCGCTACTTTCGGACAGATAGGCTCCTGCGAAGCTGGTGGTCTACCCCGGGAACGTTTTGCTCCCGACTTCCCACTGCTGCCACCCTGCTGACGCCCGGCCATGCTAGCGACTTGCTGGCTCATGGGATAAGCTGCCATCCTCTTCACCCGGCTCCCAAGTGCGACCAGCTATATCATCATTGAGCACTGTCTGCACGTCACTGATGTCCTCCTCAACTGTCTCTGGGTCAGGAGCCTGACCATGTGCAACACCAGATCCCACGCCACTCTCCTCATCACTACTTGCCCGTCTAGTGGAGGAAGCAGAGGATGTCTCCTCCAGATCTTGGCTGGGCAGTAGCTGTTTACTGTCCTCGTAGCTCGCCCTTGCTGAAAAGTGGAGCTGAGCCTACATATAATACTTCTCGCGCTGAGGGAACTAACAATGGCAGAGGAAGGTTCAGGACAGGTGGGGGCACAGGGCCTGCTCCCGGGCCATGCCAACTAAGTGTCATGTCAGAGGAACCCACGACTCTTGGCTGGGGGTGTCTTATTTCACTTGGGACAAAGTGGATGACCGAGTCAACCATTCAAGAACCGCTGGGTTGCTGGTCAAGACACGACCGCTAGATGACACCGGGAGCTCAGGCGTCTCGTTGCGACCCCTGCTGCCAAGCCCCCTAACTCTGTGCGACCTGTACCTGTAGAAACATTTAGGCCTCTGCCACTCCCCTGTGCAGGGCTTGGCACTTCTCTGTCTGGCATACTGTTAGATCAAATATTTTTTCTTTCGCCACTAATACACGGCAAACTGGGCTTTAGAATATATCACTGCACCGCAAAACGGCAATTAGGCCCTAATTTTTTTCTTCTTTTACACAACATAAAAGGCTTTATAACAGATAAGTGCAATGCAGAACGGCGAATATATTTTTATTTCACCCCTTATACACGGCAAACTGGGCTTCAGAATATATCACTGCACCGCAGAATGGCAATTAGGCCCATATTTTTTTCTACTTTTACACAATACAAAAGGCTTTTCAACAGATATGTGCAACGCAGAACGGCAAATATATTTTTATTTTGCCACTAATACACGGCAAACTGGGCTTTAGAATATATCACTGCACCGCACAAGGGCAAATATATATTTCTTTCGGCACTAATACACGGCAAAAAGGGCTTTACAACATATAACTGCACGGCACAAGGGCAAATAAGACATAGAAATATTTCCTTGTAATAAACCCTGTTAATGGCTGTATCAAACAGCACTTGCACCCCAATAACAAGAATGGTTTGCTGGAATTACAGAGCTGTATAATGGCAATTTGGATCCCCAGTGAGTGCACCAAGGTGTAATAGGATTGTTCCTATTACCCAGTCTGTAACCTCCCCTACTGAACCCTGTTCTACATAAATGCTGTTGAACGATTCCTCCCTATTTTTTCCCTGCACTTATAAATAGTTTTTTCCCAACAATCAAGTCTTTCCTATCACTGTCCCTAGCACCTGCAGAAACATCTCTCCCTGCACTAAGCACACTGGTAAATGGCAGAATCTAAGATGGCTGCTGCTATTTATAGGGCTGTGACATCACAGGGCTGGCTGGCTGCTTTTTGGCTGTATGCATGTCAGTATGGGTGATCCTGCCAGAGTTCCCAGAGTCCCTTTCGCCATGTCCTCACACGTGCAGCAGCCATTTTAGGAAAAAATGCGATTCTTTATCACGAAGCGCAAGGAAATTCGGCTTCAGTGCGAATCGAATTTTTCCTGAAACTTTTTTCCTGAAACTCCTGAAATTACACTTTGTCAACTTCGATTCGCTCCTCTCTAGAACTATTAATTAGAATATGACCCTGGCCTAGCTGGCTGCAGCAACTGAACCGCCCAGCATACAGCCGCATCTTTCAACATCCAATGTCAGATTAGACAGTAGACTGTGCCTGGAGAGCACTTTAAATCCACATACGGCATATCAGCATGAAATTTGCCTAAGAGGAATAAAGGGGTTGTCCAGTATATTTACCATTAATATCAGATCAGCAGTGGTCTGGCCCCCTGCAACCTGGCCAATTAGCTGTTCTGGAAGTAGTTGTTTGAACTACACATCTCTGTCCATTGTGTAGCTGATGGAGCTGGTCACTGCAGTGCTGCAGTGAATGGGAATAGTGCCGCAGTAACCATCATTGTCCACTACACAATGGATGGAGTTGTGTAGTTCTGGTGCCTACGTCTAGACCTACTTCAGAACGGCTGATTGGCAAAGTTTAGGGTGTAGGACCCCCTGTGATCTGACATTGTGGCCTATCCTGAAGATAGGACATCAAAATACTGAACAATCCCTTTAACATGCAACAGTCAAGGTTAAGCAATGCTTCCCTTTTCACTCCTGCATTGCAGACTCATTCACTTGAATGTGGCTGTGCTGAAGGCCACTGCACAGTGAGTGTCCAGGAACACCACGATGCAGGGAAGAACTTTGAATAAAACACTCATTCTTAACATTGCTGAATGGGAGATGAACTGCAGTACATCAGCACAGGCACTACACAGTGTATGGAGTCTGCTGCTTCCAGCTCCATTTCTGGAGCCTGCAGAAAACAATGGATCAGTGGTGTTTCGGATGTCGGACTTTGACCTATCTGATATTGATGGATTGATTAATCTGGAGGATAGGTTATCAATATCTAAAAGATGGAATATCCCTTTAAGGTATATTTGCTGAGGTTATATTTACTTTGTTAAACCAGTTCCATACATGTAGTGTAACACCTTGCTTCTTTTTGAAAATGAACAGCTTTCAGAAAGGTGTTTCACAAAACATGATGGATGAACAATCCTGTGAATTGCTGAAGAAAAAGACAAAAAGGCTGCTGCAATTTAAAGATTCCTAGATGAAAGAGGAAAACACAGCAAATAGTTTTGTATGATTTCTGTGAATTTTATGCAGCTCATAGTTCAGTGAGCCATAGTGAGTATAATGATATAGCCAGGCATATTAGTAGAGGGAAAAAAGTAGGATCAGCCGCGCCTTCTTTGGCAAATTCCTTTAAAAAACGGACAAGCCCTATTACACGCCATCATACAAATTCAAGAGGATTCCTTGGGCTTCAGATGTGACATAAGACCAGCTCTCTTTTCATAACCTACATCGTTCAACGCCAAGTCTGAAAATATGTTGAACAAAGCTGCATTTTCCTAACATTGAACTTACAGAGGTTAAGAACATCACTGCTCCTGCCTGTCCTCGCTCCTCTCCACTAAAGCCTGGCAAAGCAGTGCGCTGCAGTAAAAAGTACTGTAGACAAGCACAAACTTTGGGGGCAGGACTGTTTTGGCAGAAAAATAATAAAATGAATAAACAAACTTATTATTATTATTATGGTTATGTGTAGCAATTTAAAAAAAATGAATTGAAGGTATAGGTACACTTCAAGGGTCCATTCACACCTCCGTAAGTGTTTTGCGATCTGCAAATTGCGGATCCGCAAAACACCGACACTGGCCATGTGCGTTCCGCATTTTTTGGATCGCACATGGCCGGCACTTTAAATAAAAATGCCTTTTCTTGTCGTGTCTGCGGACAAGAATAGGATATGTTGTATTTTTTTGCGGAGTGGAAGTGCAGATGCGGACAGCACACTGTGTGCTGTTCACATCTTTTCCAGTGCCTTTGAAAATGAATAGGTCCGGATCCAGACCCATTTTGCGGAGATATTGCCTAGAATTATGACTATAGGAGACTATCTCTTAAAGGTGCTGGTCACTTTCTGGCTACTGTTGATCAATGTGTTTGTGAGATGTTTATATGGCACTGAGTAATACGGCACCATTTTCTATATTTCAGGCGGTATGATCCATTGTTTACGAAGTCTTTTGTGCTGTCCCCGCAGAGGTCCTGTCCATAAGATGGCTGCTGATGGAGGATCAGGTGACCCCCTCTCCCTACAGCTTTATATTCCCTACAAGAAAGGGACAAGAGTGCTCTCACCTCACTGCCTGGGTGTAGTAATCCAACCAGCCAACATTTCTGACTCCTGTGATCCAACTAGCCAACATTCCTGACTCCTGTGATCCAACCAGCCAACATTCCTGACTCCTGTGATCCAACCAGCCAACATTCCTGACTCCTGTTGCGACACCACATTCTGGCGACCAGATGCAGAGGAAGGTCCAGATGTCCCTGCATCTTTAGAATACCTCTCAGGAGGTGTCCCCCTGTAGCAGCCCTAGAACTTGTGACTGAAGCCACTTTAAACCACGATTTTTGAGAACTTCATTCATCTCTATAAGATGACCAATTTATATATGAAAGTAGAAAATATTATGTATTCCATACCATAGATTATAAATTATCTTGTCATGAGTAAGGATCGCTATTGTCTCTGATCCGAAACGCGTAGACTGGACTGTAACTGGCTCTTAAATCGCACTAAAAAATTAAGGTAACATTTTTTAACCTAGCTGGACCTTTTTCCTCTGTTTATTCCCAGTAACGCTGTGGTTCTCGGCGTGGTCCGTGCTGGGTGTGGCGGGGTAGAGCACACCTACCATATTATTCTGCTTACCATAGATTATAAATGACCATAAGGCTCTTTTACACATATTGATGACTGGGACAGTTACAGTCCATTCAGACGTCCGTATAACCATTCCGCATCCGTTACGTGTATTTGCGGAGCGGTTATGCGGACCCATTCACTTCAATGGCCTCCGCAAAAATGTGGACAGCACTCTTTGTGCTCTCCGCATCCGTCGTTCCGTTCTGTTCCGCGGGTTCCGTTCATGCAGATCCACATAATAAATACACCTGTCCTACTATTTGTCCGCATTTCCGTTCCGTCGTCCCATTGTAGTCAATGGATCCGCAAATATGCGGAAGACATGCGGAATGTGTTCCGCATGTCATCCATATTTGTGGATCCATTAACAGGAAATAGAAAAAAAAAGACCTGCCCATTTTGACATATGCTTTCAGTACCAGGGAAAGTAGTGTCCTGAAACAGTCTGCATACCCTGGATAGCGATTTTTTTCATTAGAAAAAGCATAAAAATTACGTTTGAAGTAGAAATGCTCATAGTCTTGATCCAGGAGCGCCTTTCCTTGTGGGACACAAGAAAGGATGAATACCAGAACCGGGTTGTGAAGGACCGAGGCTGGGAAGAAATCCCCCAAGAACTTCTTCCAGCATCTTGGGAATCGGCAAATATCGCCAAACGTGAAAAAATTTGTGAGTATCTAATTTATAACATGTAGTGTGTAATTTTTGAGTATAGGTTCTGAACTTAACGTCAGTATTTTTGTGTGCCATCTGTCCTGGAACAGCATCGATGGTGGACATTTGAGTGATTTTTGGGCGCTCATTTGAACATATTCAATGCTTCTTCAGGACATGGACACTCACAGCGATTTTTAGATCAGGGATGCTCGACCTGCAGACCTCTAGTTGTTGTAAAACTACTACTTCCACCATGCCCTTCTGTAGGATGATAAGTATCAAGGCCGATTTATTGGCCTGTATTTGTGAGAGGGGCTCTGCCCCGCTATTTTAGGGCCACACTCCCCTTCCCACATTCAACGTCGTTCCAGCGCACCCACCCTCCCCACCCTCTATTCCATTGTCACACCAGGGGATGGCCTACTTCAGTCATCCCTACAACGTTGCGGTTGCGGCACAAATCTAACCGCCTATCCAGAAATTAGTTAGTTAGGATTCTGTTCATGTTGTAGCCCTGACCATAACTGTAGGTTGTTTGGGAATGATGGGAGTTGTAGTTTAGCAACAACCAGTGGAACGCAGGTGCAACATCCAGGAATCAGACAAGGCCTAGTATTTCCTGCTTTGCATACATAGATTATCCCCTGTTTGCAATGCATGAAATCTATATGTTGCTTAGCAACCAGAGTGTAATGTGTTCTAAACTTTATTAACTCCATTTAGCATTTAGATTTTAAATTTATATTTTATATAGGCCGCTTTCACAATTTTTATAGTTAGATAGAATAAATAGTCTTGGTTGGGGCAGGTCAACATGCAGCTACCTAGTTGTAGTAAAACTACTACTCCCACCATGCAATTCTGTTGGATGATATCTGTAGGCCACTCTCCAGCTGTTGCAAAACTACAACTCCTACCATGCCCTGCTGGTAGGCTGATAGCTGTAGGCAGTCTTTGCATGCTGGGAGTTGTAGTTCTGCAGCAGCTGGTGAGCCGCAGGTTAACCATATGTGGTATAGGTGCAGATAGGCTCCTAGGCGAATTAACTCTAATGACTCATGGATGCATAAAAGTAGAATGGTTTTAGATTTTGGCCGTCTCATATATATTAAATAATATTATATAAAAATTAAATTTATAACCATTTAATTTTCTATTTATTCCAGTTAAAGATCTCAAGAAACGTTGGTACTCATGCAGAGACCAATTCGAAGGGAATTCAACCAGAAACAGAGAAGTGGCGACAGGTTTCTAAAGAAGAAACCGTATTTGTACACACGCCAACTTTAATTCTTAAAACAGGTGCTGGAATTAAGAAGGTAAGATATAATGATTTATTTTTATTAAATTATCTAATGTAATAACATCTGTGTGTGATAGCGGTGTGTCCGTGTGTGTTTACCCAGTTTTGCACAGGCCATGTGCTGCGGGCAACCTATATGGACATAACGCTTCAGACAGGCCTTGTTCACACATCAAATTGATCAGTTTTTTATCTGTTTTTGTGAGCCAAAATCTGGAGTGGAGACTACTCAGATTATAGTATCTTAACACCTGTGGCGTGGCTATCCAGCAGGCTGTTCCGGCGGGTGAAGAGTCCGCCGGATCCGCCATACCGCAAGTACTCGTGTAGCATCCTCCGTCCCCATTGAGTATAATGGGGGTGGGGCGGAGCTACGGCATAGCACGGCAGTGCACAGCCAGAGATGGCCGGACTAAAAGTCCTGCATGTCCGACTTAGTCCGGCGATCTCTGCTGTGCACTGCCGTGATGCGCCGTAGCCCACCCCGCCCCATTATAGTCAATGGTGACGGAACGGCAGCATGGCAGTGCATGGGCTCTTCACCCGCCAGAACAGCCTGCCGGCTAGCCGAGCCTCAGGTGTGAAAGTACCCTTAGGAATAATGAAAAAACTGAACCTGTTCTGTGTTTTTGACTCACACCAGGTTTTGGTCTCGATATAGAAATGATATGTAGAAATGATTTGTGAACAGGGCCAAATAAGTTCCATAGCAGGGTGTCAGCTGGCAGACTACCCATATAGAACACAAAGCCCCTATAGCAACATGCAGCCCTCCAACTGCAGACAAACTACAACTGCAAGCATGCCCTAATAGCAGTAAGCTATCCAGGAAAGGTTGGAGTACTAGTTTTTCACCAGAAACTGGGCCGCAGGTTGGACACGACTGCCCTATAGGAAGTCCACTGTTGCAGAGAGGCAGAAAATGATGAAGAATAGCGATTCACTATAATTTATTTATTTCTAAAATTACAAATTCTAGTTTGCCATATTTTATTTCTGGTTTTGTAACCCTACCACTGAGGAAGGGGCGTATACCCCGAAACGCGTATGGAGTGACTGGCAGTTTTGGAGGAGCCATAAAGACATAAAGAAACAGCACAAGTCCGCGGCTTGAGTATACAGTTCTAAGCGCAGTAAAGGAGATCTGAGAGCTTGTTTCCAGGCATCGGCCGTCCTGTCGAGTGATTTACTCCTTCGGTTACAGGACCTGCGAAGCAAAGACATTGGGCACACCCACTCCAGATACGTCATACACACGTGAATACCGCTGACCACGTGACACGCCGACTTACATCACGACCCAGCACGGGACGCCGCGCTCGGTCTACTTAGGACGGCAACATAGGAGCGGTAAAGTATGATTTAAGTACCGATTAGAATGCCGATCTATATTGCCAGCTATTTATTTGTTAAGGATACTACAATACCATCACTAATCAGTGCGGAAGTCCTGGGACAAAAAGGAACACTTTGGACAATCATTTTAGAGTGGATTTCGCTCTAACATCCACCAAGCTAAACACTAACGATGCATTTTAGCAGCTCTTAGTATACCCTATGAGGAACTACTATTATTTTACCAGTGTTTCGTATGTATTGTATGGTTTTTACATCTGTGCATATTAAATTTTCTACATTGACAATAAGATCCAGTTGTCCCATGTAATTTGAGTGCCCCCACTTTTTCACATTGTCTCTCTCTTTAATTAATATAATTGTATTGTGAATGCGCTATGCAATGTCCACTCAAGAATCAGTACTACTATTGTTCAATTTTTATTTGAACTGATTTATGTATATTTATATATAATTATAACCAAATGTTCCTTCTCTTTATAGCACTGTGGATAATCTATCATCAGAATCTACTCAGATGCCCGAAGCAAGTGGGAGTGTTTCCCAAGAAGCCTCTCAGCGGCGCCTGAAGAGACCAGAGAAGAAATTCGGATAATACCCAAGAAACAATTGCAAGGGCATCTCCGGAAATTTCAGCTAACATTATTAAGCACACCAGTTCCGGAAGAACCTGTTGGCCCTTCTGCAGGCAGACGAAGACGCAGACCGGCCAATTCTGATTTAGAAGTTAGGAACCTGGTTGATGCTAGGGTCCTACAATTTCTAAATCAGAATCGGTCGGACAGTATTGAAGAACGTACCATTAGAAGCCTAGCAGCTAGTCTCGCTCGTGTGCCTGGAGAATGGCAAACGTTATCTGTCATCACTGTGTTTGCTAATAGATCTGTATGCCCAAAACACGTAACCGGTTGACATTGTCCATCGAATAGAATTGTTAAGAGACCAAAATCTTAACATAGAAACACCATTATATAGAATCAATAGGCAAGAATCCCCTGTTTTACAGACACCAGACCCTTTTACCAGGGAATTATTCGATCTCTAAATTGTTCTGTTTAAAAAAATATATATTTTAAAAGATATTTTAAATAACTTAATTTTATTTTATTTAAAAATCTACGTTGAATAAAAAAAAAATGATTCCGATATTTTTTTTAAAGAATTAAGTTTACTATCAAAATGGCGGGAGTAGGATCCGTCTTCATGCAGGGGATCAGCCTTCTGGATCCATTAAGGTAGATCATTGTGGTGTTTGGTTTCTGCACTGCCCCCATTCACATAGCACAATTCGATTACAGTGAATGGGGGTGGAGCAGAAATCTAGCAGCACAGTTGTACATTTTTGGGAATTAATTAGCAATTTAATTAACAACAGGGGATCTAACTGAACTAAGAAATTACATTTTTGGTTAAAATTTGAACCAGATTCCAGCTGAAATCAACGACTTCCGCGGATACTCCAGCCGTTCCAGAGCATTCAGGCCGACTGAGGTCTAAACTGACAGGAGATGTCATATTTAGGCCCAATTCTGCTTCTGTGGAGGCATCGTGGATCCTTGTGAAGTTGTGTAGCAGTACACAAGCCTGTATCACCAGGGTGGCATTTTCCGGATTCGTCTATATGGATGACATGAATACTCTTCACTTTGTGGACAGTATTCCGAAAGCGCACTCCACATACCGACGGGCGCGAGTCAATCGATAGTTGAAGATGCGCATCCGGTCATCCAGATCGTGTCTAGGAAGGGCCGCATCAGGTGGGGTGACAATGCAAATCCTTCATCTGCCACGATCACAAATGGAGCTGGCGGAACTGCAGATCCGGGAATTCTACTGGGCTCTGGCAGGGCAAGCTGGTTTGTCTGAAGCCGTTCAACCATTCTGGAAGCACTAAAGATGCGAGAGTCTGAAGTGCTCCCATAGGCACCGATATCCACAATTACAAACCTGTAGTTACTGTCAGCCAAGGCCATCAGCACCACAGAAAAATATTGCTTGTAATTGAAGTACTGGGACCCTGAGTGAGGTGGCTTCTTCACACGGATATGCTTACCGTCCAGTGTCCCAATGAAGTTCGAAACTGCGCAGATTGGTAAAATCCCTCGGCGATACATAGCCAATCTTCCGCCTTGGGGGTGGGCATCACCGCTTCTCTGAGACGCTGCCATATAACTTGGCAGGTATGGCAGACAATCTCAGAGATTGTAGAGATTCCAAGGAGAAGCTCATTATGCAAGGAAGCGAATGAGTTCCCAGTAGCAAGGAATCTGAAAATACAAAAAGAATGTTTTCTACAATCATTTTCTTATATTATTAATCTATATATAGTATATATAGTATATAACATTGGAAATATTCACTTACCTCAAGGTGACTATCAACCTTTGCTCAGGAGAGATGCAGCGCCGCATGCTAGTGTCCCGGAAACTGAGGTGAGGATGAAGAGAGACCAGGAGATGGTCGAATGTTTCCAAGGACATATGGCAATAATTTTTGAATTTATTGGGGTCCTGTCGCAGATCATTGAACAGTGTGTGGAATTGTCCTTTCTGAAGGCACTGAGCAACTATCGGATGGACCCACTGCCGTCTTCTCTTCCTCTCGGTTCTTCGTCCAGCATTGCTGATTGCCGTCTGAATCGCTGAGAAATAAGCCAGTGAAGTAGTACACTATCCGTTTTCTGCCATGATGATCGCTGAGAAAAGTGTAGGAAACTATGCCAGCCAGGCGTGTTTTCTTTCACAGCTCCAAACGACACCACAAGCACAATAAAATGGCACCTGTTCTATAAGTAAGATGTCCTCTGTTTTAACATCTTTTTTTTTTTTTTAGCAACAACTATTCTTCCTTTTTTTTTTTAAACGGAAACACGGAAAAAACTGAACGGAAACGGAAGCATTTTGGCACAAACGGCAGGTTTTTGCGGAAACACGGATCCGCAAAAAACAGCACGAATATCTGGATTGGAAAAATACTGATGTGTGAATGGACTCTTATCAGGAGCAAACTTTTGTTTGAATTCACGTTCGCAATAACTGCCACATGTAAATTTTACAACATTCAGCCGACAAATAAACTAATGCTCGTCTGTCGGCAGAGTGGATCACTAGCATTAAACATCTCCGACAGGCTGTTATGGCAAGGAGCAGCCTGCCGGAGATGTCTAATGCTAGTGTGAAACCAGCCTAAATGATCCACTCTGCCGACGGACGACAGTCTGGCATTGCCAGACATTACTCGATATCCACCGGCCCCAATAACTATAATGGGTGCAGTGTCCTGAAATACAGTGCACAGCACTGAAAGTGTCAATGTCACTGTATTTCATGTATTATATGCATGCACTACAAATCCCATAAGGTTGTATAGGGAGTTGGCGGTCCGAAGTGGCTAGACAGGGCTCCCTCCTCCTTTCCTCTATAGAAGGAATATACTGGAATGTATGGCTGTCTTCTGAAGAGAGAACACCTCAGAACAGCAAGTAGCAGATCCTGTAGGGAGATTCCACTCTCCTACAGACTACGAGCAGTTTATATACCAGACCTCAGAAAGGAAAAGATCTACAGAAAGTTTAGCCGACAGAAAGGAATTGTGGACTACTTTTGGAAAAGAAGGTAATCGCCACCAATCTGGCTATAGCCTCCTCTGCATGTGGTGGGAACTCTATAAGCTACAAGCTGCCCACCATAACGAAAAGAACAGGAAGATGCCCCTGTTCAGAGACTGGAGCGACCCAACATTGCAAATGCAAATAGGGGAGCCAAGATGACATAGCCCTTAAATTTGCATAATTTAATACATAACAGTAATAATCTTACCTGCAAACAGATGGACATGGTATGATTCAAAGAATCTTCTGGTATGTCAGGAGACAACAGAGAAGCTCTTGATTGGAGGAAGATCCAAAGGTATCAATTCAAGAAACCTATAAAAGAGAAGAAAATAACATTAGTGGCGCATTCACGTAAGTACCTGAAAAGAAACCGGACCTACACGCTGATTTGACCATGGAAAATCTTCTAAAACAACTTATCCACAAAGCGGAGTCAAGAGGAAGTGAATAATGACTAAAAAAGTGCCAAAGATGAAGCTCCAGGATCGTTTACACAAGACTGCAACGCAAGCAGGAAAACGAGCATCGAACCACAGGACCGTATCTATGTCACCAGCTCACGCATGCGTGGCGACAAACCAGGAAGTTCCCCTCCACAGAAGAGTAGAAAGAAAGAAGAGCCTATATGCCACCAGCAGAGATAGGAAAGCAGTAAAGGGGCAAGAGACATCAATCAAAAAAACTATTGGGGTCATTTATATAACTGGTGTAAAGTAGAACTGACTTAGTTGCCCATAGCAGCCAATCAGATTCCACCTTTCATTTTTGACATCTTTGGAAAATGAAAGGTGATATCTGATTGATTGCTATGGGCAACTAAGCTCAGGTCTACTAACACCAGTTTGATAATTTAGGATAGAAAAAGAGTTCAACAAAAATCCTTTTTGAATTAGATCCAAGCTTTCAGTATATATTCTGGTGCAAAAAAAAACACCCACAACTGTGCAGTGGTCTTTTTCACCACTGGGACTTTATACTGGAAGCATACAGAAATGTTGGTGGCACAGCATGGTGTCATGGAGTCCTTCTGTTAAAAACTTTTATCCAAACCTGAATTGGGGATCAAAAGATGTAGGTTTCTGGATTAATTTAATGTTACTCCAATGCAGGGGCATATTGTCATAGAGCTTACAGGGAAATTTTCCGTTGGGCTAATGCCCAGGGGACAACCTGAGCCTTCCTCACAGCCGGCCAGTAGAAGTTTTTGGGGATGTATTTTGTGCTGCTGGCAGTATTGTGTGATGGACTGTGGTATTTCTGTTGGGGTGGTATAATATGCCACAATATGGTATTGCTGGCCCTGCTTTCCATCAATTTGGACCCAACTACAAAGCAGAGCCACTTTGAGTATTTTTTACAGGGTAATTTTAAGTTCCCAGTCCGCCCCTGCCCCAGAGAATTAATCTTTTTTGTCAACACCCTAACTTCCCTTACTTCAGAAAAGGAAATGCTTTCCATTCAATGAACGCACATGCCGCTGGCAAACTAATTGAAAATACAAACATGGATGCTCATTTTGTAATGGAAATCACTCAGCATCCAAATACACTTGACACAAGGAAATAAAAAACCCCAAGGGAAGTGACCCCACTAAACACAATAAGATTAATTCAGTGGTTAAAACAATATCAAAACAAGGCGATGGATCATCTATTAACTAGTGGTTTCACAGTAGGTTTTTTCATAACTGAATATATTCATTAAAAACTTGAAATCTGTTAATAAAAATATAGAAATTGTTAAATAAAAAATCATTAAAAAAATATTAGAAAATAGAGTAGCAGGCCCTTTTGATTCCTCCCTTGTTTAATGATTTTAGATTGTCCCCTTTAGGATTAGTACCCAAAAAAGAAGTTAATTCATATAGACTTATACACTCTATATCTCTCTTATCCAAGACACAATTCATTGAATGACAAAATAGATAAAAATTAAGCAACTGTTAAATATGCTTCTTTTGATCAAGCATTAATTCTTCTCAGTTGAGCGGGACATAATGCTCTCTTAGCAAAGACAGATATAAAATCAGCGTTTAGACTCCTGTCAATTAACCCCATAGGTTACAGTTCATTAGGTTTCCAATTTGAAGGTACATTCTTTTATGATAAGGCTCTTCTAATGGGTTTCACATTGTCATGTCAATATTTTTAAGCCTTGTCTACCTTCCTTCAGTGGATAGTGAAAGCACATTCACCTGGAGGTCATGTGATCCATTATCTAGATAAGTTTTTATTTATAGGTAGGGATGGCACAGATGAATGCATGCTTCTTCTATCAAAATTTAAGGAAAAACATTTTAACATTCCCGTAGCAGAAATTATAGACACATTCAACATGGAATTCAGAATTCCTGAGGAAGAAATACTATGCGCAAAGTCTGTATTAGCTATTTTGTTAACCACAATTTGGGAATAATTAACAAACTAGTTCTAGGTTCTTTAGCCCCATCAAGATGAGCTGCATATGAACCTGAATGGCAAAATCGGAGAGAAATTTGCTCTGCCAATAACATGCATTATTTAGAAGAAAAACAAAACAATTATTTTCATAATAACATTAGTTAAAAGCAGACTCTATATTAAAAACGGTTTCTGGAGTTTCATTTTTCTTGAAAATCAATGGTATACTCTGCCATTGTGCCACTCTGTGGTCTCCTCATGCTGCTTTCACCTGACCACTATGTCATAGGTCCACTCTGTAGACTTCTCATGCTGTTCCCACCCTCCCCACTTAATGATTGGGCCACTATTTTGGCTTTCGGCCTGGCTGACATCATCATTTATTTGACACTTCTTCTGAACTGTCGGAAGGAAGGAAAAACGAGATGCACAACAGATCCTGTCTCTGTAGCAGCTTTAAGGCTGTATGGTCCCATCAGAATTGGCTTATGATTTGGTAGCCAAAAGCAGTGTGTGGGTAGAAAACACAGAAGACATGCAAATATTCCATTCACGTGTCATCTCTGTTTTAGATCCACTCCATTATTTTTTTGCCTTTAGCAATACTGATAGATTATTGAGCAAATGCTGACCGAGTGAATGCGTATGCTCCACAGACAGGATCAGTTTTTTTGGGTAATTGTTCTGACAGATTAGTGAAAGGGGAAAATTAATCAGTGACGTCAACACAAATTTACTTATGAACACCCTCTCCACTCTGTCGGGAGGGGTCTCTACTTGTATAAGCGTTTAATAGAACAGGTTCTGTAGACATCTATGTGGAATCAGCTGGTATGAGGGTGTAAAAGAGTGCGCTTCTTCTTGACGCTAAAATCTACCTGCAAGGCTGAGTTGATACTTAAGCCATTTGGTCGGTTTTGACCGAGTGACCGCCCAAATAAGTGAAGTATGTAGTGATTCAAAGAGTGACGCCTGTCATCTGCATGTCATACGGACTCACAGTATTATTTCGCTACCAAAGCAGACTCCCTATGCGTATTACTGCAAGGCACAGTGTTCTACACCACTATAAAGGCTCTCAGCAGCCAGAAAATTGCAATTTTTAACGTAATTCACCGCGAATATATTCGGATCTAATCAAATTTTTCCAGAATTTTTCCCGTTCTAAAGACAAGTCACCGTTAACCAAATATCAGTTTAGCTACATTATTAAAACATGTAAACAATGGCTAGGATACGCAGACATGAAAATATCCTCCCATTTGTTTAGAATAAGGGCAGCGACACTGGCATCACAAATAAGTCTAAATCAAAACGCGATTAAAAAAATAGACAGATGGAACTCTAAATGATATAAAATCTATATCTGACCAGAATTAATACTTTAAGGAAAAAAAGTGGGGGTTCAGTCAGCACAACCCTATATATGCATGTGCACATTGCTATGGCGAAATACACATACAAACGCAAAAACAAAAATGCAATGGCACTCTGCAACCAGCACTTTGCCCTGCCTCCATGCTGGATGTTGAATGAGGCATTAGTGTACATTTTGGACAAAGTGTAATAAGCCACTCACCACGTCAAGGTCGCCTCTATGAGTGGTCCCTAACACTAGTTCCTACCTGTTATGGGCCATGACAGCCACACAAAATACAGAGGGCGCAGGTGCAGCATGCATGCCAGGTACACTCTGCTTTGTAACCCCGTCTGGTGCCATAACAGCTTCAATCAGATCCAGGGATGCAAGTACCAACATGCATGCTGAGCCCACTATATACTTCTCCTGGAGCCACACTGTATCTAGATTTGCACCTGTAGCCAGTATTCTCTGTTAAATCCCTATACGAGCAATCATTTTCAATAATACCCAAAAAAACACAATGCATACAAAAGACGCATGGAAAAAGCATGGGAAGTTCTCTATGCGCTATTTAGAATTCTCTATGCATTTTTAAAAAAATACTTACCTTGCAGATAATTAAAACTATAGATACTATTTGAAATACCCACAATATATGGACAGCCTGGCAAGAAAAGAACCCTATATAGAGAAATTAAAGGGTACCACATATATATACATTTTAAATATATTTTAAACATACAGTTTGGAAAACAATACATGAGGAACACATTTAAGAATGATTATTAAGATTGCAGGACATTGGAACAACCTATGCCTTTGAAAAGGGAATCTCTTAGATATAGAAGGTATTAACATCAGACAAATTCTATGTTACTTGGAAAAGGGAAAAAAAGAAAAATAACGCATAAAAACCCATATAAAAAGACGCATAAAAAATCTTTTGGAATATAAATATCTAATAAATAAGATATAGACTTTGATACCTAATTGTGTGGCTGCATACCCGATTTACAAACTCACTACTTGTATAATGATACGTGTGTACATACATATAGATATGCTTTATCTTCTATATCTCTATACATCTCATTTATTGATGCTCTCTAATTTCCTACATCATATAGTCACCGGTTGCAATAGCAGATATCCACAAAATAGATATTATGACGATCACATACCCTGCAAGCTTCCAATCACTTAACTTCAAACCTGATGTCATCAATTAACCATCAATGAAGAAGACATAAAAGCTGAGACGACCCAGACGGCAGGTTATCCACTGAGGAAGAGATAAGTCATCTCGAAACGCGTCTGGGCAGATAACCTGTACTCTGAGGAGTCTCGCACGATACATGGCCATGTACTAAAAACTTATTGCAAAGAAGTAAAGTATCTTTGATCCACGAAGGTAACACACGGACAAAGTCTCACGAGAACTGGGCCGAGATCCCGGGAGACGCTGCAAACCGAAACTAAAAATCGCCAGAGTGCGGCAAGGTCGAGGTCTGGAGTTGTAGGATGCCACAGAATCTCCGCATACCAACCAGTTTGGAACAGCGTCATTCACCGTGAGTACGAAGTGTAAATAATATATGCTCTATATATCAGCGAATGACTTTACCTTGAAAAATTGAGACTCGAAAAATTGGGACTATAGAAAAGCGATGTCCTTTATATAAAAACTATAAGCTTTACGTCCATAGACTGACGTCAGTACATCTATTATTGGGATCCTATCTACACGGTGTATGATCACCTATATGGTGAATCAAAGACCACCAACCTTATTTAAGGTGCAAATTCCCTTTTGCACAGTGAAGAAAAATCCATGAGTTGATTTACCTGTGAACTGAACCTACACATTGTATGGGATAAGGCCATTCTTTTATCACCAGCCCAACCACCAGCCCATCATCCATCTTAGATTGGGATACGTGCTGGTTGTTTGGCCCTATTATATACATTGCATAGAATCCTTTTAGATAACAGCAAATTGGATACTGCTACCAGATACGGTGCACTACGTGTGCAATTATATATGACTGCCAATCTAAAGTCCTAGGCAGACCACATGCTATCTTTTAACCATTTTTACAATTTTTTTTTCATTTATAGTTTGTGTTTTATATGATTGATTTGTACTAGTAATAAATTTACATTTTTTTGCATAATCTCCAACTGCCTTGAGTGCCGGTTCAATTCTTCTATAATTTATATACTCAAGAACCAGGGGTGTTTCTCTGAACCTGAGCACCAACCGTGGTCATCCAGAGTGAGCCATCTGTTTATTCCAAACATATTACAGCTGTTGTCCTGCAATTGATGAATGAGGTGATCATGTAGTTTTTACCGGTTATAGTACTGGAAAAATGATTGCCAATTTGAATGGATCCACATGCAATACACCCACTACATCTGAATGTGCCACAGGGTTTTGGGGGTAGCCACATCTGTGGTTCTGGAGGGGTGGGAGGAGAAAACTATGGACGAGACGATCTCTGATGTTCCTACCCCTGCGATACGTAGTGGATGGGGTTTCTCCCACCAATGATGCCAGCTCAGGGTCTGTTCTTAGGATACACCAGTAACGTCCAATAATTTTTCTAACCTCCTCGTGCCCTGAATAAAAAGTACCAATTATTCGCGTGAAGTCCACCTCCAACCTTTTTTCCTTTGGGACTAATAAACTGTTACGTTCAGAGCAACGCGCATGATGGTAGGCTTTCTTAAGGACTGAGTCTGGGTACCCCGGGTCTTAAACCTGTGTCGTAAGCTGTCGGCGGCCTAAAGTCTCCAGACTCAGAAAAGTTTCTCCTTGCTCTGAGATACTGTCCCTTAGGAATACCTCTAAGCAGCGGTAGTGGGTGACAGCTGTACCATCGCAACAGATGGTTGGTTGCGGTCGACTTACGATAGATGTTGGTCATGAGATGTCCGTTGGTCTGTTTCGTGATCAATAAATCTAGAAATGTGATGACCCCACGGATCCACAGTTGATGTAAATGACACTGTCTGTGGATCATGGATGACTGATCTTTGTAAAGTGGTTGAATTCACACTTTATATTATTATATCTAAAGATTCTCTTTAAATAATAGATGCAACATTTTGTACAGAAAGCACAAAATATTGGCCTTCGTTATTCACTTTTAAATAGAGAAAGGAAGATGTGAAGCTCTAACAGGAAGGGTGGAGCCTAAAGAGGAAAGGATGGGGTTTACAGAGGAAGGGGTTTGGCCTTGACAGGAAGGGGTGGGTCAAATTTATATTAGGAGGGTGGCCGAGTTTAGTCTCACCTAGGGCAGCACAAAAGCAAGATACACCACTGTGCACATCTAAATATATTGAAGTTTGTCCACGATGACTATATTGCCCCTTTATCGGATGGTTTTACTACTATGGAATCATCCTTCTCCAGGGACAATAAACCCTCTAACTCTTGAGCTGAC
This sequence comes from Bufotes viridis, assembly GCA_033119425.1. Taxonomy (NCBI): domain Eukaryota; kingdom Metazoa; phylum Chordata; class Amphibia; order Anura; family Bufonidae; genus Bufotes; species Bufotes viridis. The sequence continues at coordinate 175,574,605 of CM065590.1, forward strand.
ATATTATGATTAAGGGGTACATTCTCTTCCAGGCACCTAAGTTCCTTAGTCACTACTTCAAGAAAAATATCCTCTGCTGATGTATCATTAATTGGGGGTACTTAGTGGAGGGAGTCTCAAATTCGTGAATGGGCCTTCCCTGGGTTTCTTTGTCCCTTACTCCACAGATCCGCCAGAATGCGGACATCTGACAGATCTTCGGGGATATGCCCAATTCGGCACATTGTCGTTTATCATGAGTCTGGTAAAAGTAACCAGTCAATAAAAGTAACCAGTCAAAATGTAGAAAAAAGTAACCAGTCAGTTTTATCGTACATCGTAATTAAAAACCTGTAAAACTGTGGTGGAATTGCTTTTTTTGCAATTTCACCCCATTTGGAATTTTTTTCCCGCTTCCCACTACATCATATGCAATATTAAATGGTCGGGTTGGAAAGTACAACTTGTCCTGCAAAAAACAAGCCCTCATATGGCAATGTGAACAGACAAATAAAAAGTTATGGCTCTGGAAGGCGGGAGCGCAAAACAAAAACGCCAAAAAAAAAACCAACTCTGGTCCTGAAAGGGTAAGCATAACTATACAATTAATATATAAACATCAATTTATAAGTGCAAATTTGTAAATACATTTGGTGTAGAACAACAATTAAAGGGCAGACAGCATGTTATAGAGCAGGAGGAGCTGAGCAGACTGATATATAGTTTTGTGGGGAAAAACTGAGTAAAACTTGCATTTTATTTATTAAAATTTCTACTCTTTCTGAACTCAGTAGCCATAAGGTGGTCTTATCAGTGATTGACAGCTACCTCTGTATACACATTTCTACAGGGAAAGCTGTCTATCACTGATGAAATCGCCCACTTGGCTATTGAGCTTAGAAAGAGCAGAGATTTTAACTCCTAGTGTCCCGAGGATTTATTTATTTTTGCATTTTATGGACCTTGCTTTAAGTTGATTATTACAATACCATGGCTCGAATTCAGTGAGCTCTTTAGAATCACCCATTCTATCACAAATGTTCGTACAGGCAAAAAAATCTAAATTGCCTTTTCAACAATTTTTTATCTTTTCACTTACGAAAAAATTTAATAAGTTGTGATTAGAAAATCACACATACACCGCCAAAATGGTATCAATAAAAACTACAGATTGTTTCACAAAAGATTGGTCCCCACACAGCTTAATAGACATAGCTATAAAAAGTTTTTTTGTTCAGTATTAAAACACAAGAATACCTATATAATTGCGGTAGCGTTCTAATCGTACTGACCCAGAGAATAAAGGGCACAGGTCAGTTTTACTGCATAAGGAACGCTGTAGAGATGGAACCACTAGATTGTATGCAATATTAAATGGTGCTATTAGAAAGTACAACTTGTCCCACAAAAGAGCCCTCATACGGCTATGTGAATGAAAAAATAAAAAAAAGTTTTGGCTCCGGAAAGGTAGGGAGTAAAATATGAAAACGCAAAAATGGAAAATCACTTGGTACTGAAGTCGTTTAAGTGAGTCTCCTATGATTAATGTAAATCACTGAAAATCAAACAACATATAGTACATGACAGTCTCTAATAAAGATAGAACCAGCCCTGTATCTCACATGGATCCAGAGTTCCCCATGGTTAGATTTATTTCAAGATAGCAGCTCAGGGGGCATGTCTTTGCTCAGGAGGTGAGTCCTTACTGCCGCAGCTTTCTCCCTGTAACCGAACTTATTAACCACCTCAGCCCCCTAGCTTAAACACCCTTAATGACCAGACCACTTTTTACAATTCTGCACTACACTACTTTTACCGTTTATTGCTCGGCCATACAACTTACCACCCAAATGAATTTTACCTCCTTTTCTTCTCACTAATAGAGCTTTTATTTGGTGGTATTTCATTGTTGCTGACATTTTTACTTTTTTTGATATTAATAAAAATTTGCTTTTTGTTGTAATTTTTTTTTAAAACTACATTTCTATATAAATTTTTCTCTAAATTTATTGTTCTACATGTCTTTGATAAAAATAAAATGCAATAAGTGTATATTTATTGGTTTGGGTAAAAGTTATAGCGTTTACAAACTATGGTGCAAAAAAGTGAATTTCCGCATTGTTTCTTCAGGTGCTAGAATGCCAGAATAGTATAAATACCTCCCAAATGACACCATTTTAGAAAGAAGACACCCCAAAGTATTTGCGGAGGGGTATGGTTAGTTCATGTATGATTTCATTTTTTTTCTCAAGTTAGCGGAAAATGACACTTTCTGAGGAAAAAATAATAATAATAAAGTTTCCATTTCTGCTAACTTCTGGCAAAAAAAAATAAAAAATCTCCTGCGGACTCACTATGCCCCTCAGTGAATACCTTGGGGTGTCTACTTTCCGAAAATGGGGTCAGTTATGGGGTGTGTTTACTGTTCTGGCATTTTGGGCGAGGCTAAATTGTGAGCAACCCTGTAAAACCTAAAGGTACTTGTTGGACTTTACGCCCCTTTACGCACCTAGACTGCAAAAAAGTGGCACACATGTGGTATCGCCGTACTCAGAAGAAGTAGGGCAATGTGTTTTGGGGTGTATTTTTACATATACCCATGCTGGGTGAGAGAAATATCTCAGTAAATTGTCAACTTTGTATAAAATTTTTTAAAAAGTTGTCATTTAGGGCTCTTTCACACTAGCATTTTTGTTTTCCAGCATAGAGATCCGTCGTCGGGTCTCTATGCCGGAAAAATCCTGATCAGGATTATCCCAATGCATTCTGAATGGAGAGAAATCCGTTCAGGATGCATCAGGATGTCTTCAGTTCAGGACCGTTTTTTGGCTACAGAAAATACCGCAGCATGCTGCGCTTTTTGCTCCGGCCAAAAATCCTGAACACTTGCCGCAAGGCCGGATCCGGAATTAATGCCCATTGAAAGGCATTAATCAGTTTAGTTTTTTCTCAATGGTTACCATGGCAGCCAGGAGGCTAAAGTCCCGGCTGCCATGGTAAAGTGTAGTGGGGAGCGGGGAGCAGTATACTTACAGTCCGTGCGGCTCCCTGGGCGCTCCAGAGTGACGTCAGGGTGCCCCACGCACATGGATCACGTGATCATGGGGCGCTCTGACGTCATTCTGGAGCGCCCGGGAGCCGCACGGACTGTAAGTATACCGCTCCCCGCTCCCCACTACTACTATGGCAACCAGGACTTTAATAGCGTCCTGGCTGCCATAGTAACCTCAAAGCATTTCAAAGACTAATCAGGATCCAGATCAGTCTTCTAAAGCTTTCAGGCGACTTGCTTTCTGACGGATCCGGCGGGACGGAAGTGCCTGCCGGATCCTCATAACGCAAGAGAGGCCTAACAAAGATATTTCTCTCACCCAGCATGGGTATATGTAAAAATACACCCCAATACACATTGCCCTACTTCTTCTGAGTACGGCGATACCACATGTGTGACACTTTTTTGCCGCCAAGATGCGCAAAGGGGCCCAAATTCCAATGAGTACCCTTTAGGAGGGCATTTTTACACATTTGGATTCCAGACTTCTTCTCGTCCTTTAGGACCCCTAAAATGCCAGGGCAGTATAAATACCCCACATGTGACCCCATTTTGTAAAGAAGACACCCCAAGGTATTCCGTAAGGGGCATGGTGAGTTCATAGAAGATTTTTTTTCGGCACAAGTTAGCGGAAATTGACTTTATTTTTTTTTTTTCTTACAAAGTCTCACATTCCACTAACTTGTGACAAAAAATAAAATTTTACATGAACTCCACAAACCCCTCACGGAATACCTTGGGGTGTCTTCTTTCTAAAATGGGGTCACATGTGGGGTATTTACACTGCCCTGGCATTTTAGGGGTCCTAAAGCGTGAGAAGTAGTTTGGAATCCAAATGCGTAAAAATGCCCTTCTTCTCACGCTTTAGGGCCCCTAAATTGCCAGGGCAGTATAAATACCCCACATGTGACCCCATTTTGGAAAGAAGACACCCCAAGGTATTCCGTGAGGGGCATGGCGAGTTCATAGAAGATTTTTTTGGCACAAGTTAGTGGAAATTGACTTTTTAATTTTTTTCTTACAAAGTCTCATATTCCACTAACTTGTGACAAAAATAAAATTTTACATGAACTCACCATACCCTACATGGAATACCTCGGGTGTCTTCTTTCGAAAATGAGGGTCACATGTGGTGTTTGTACTGCCCTGGCATTTGAGAGTCTCCGCAATCATTACATGTATGGCCAGCATTAGGAGTTTCTGCTATTCTCCTTATATTGAGCATACGGGTAATGAGATTTTTTCCGTTCAGCCGCTGGGCTGAAAAAAAAAATGAACGGCACAGATTTCTTCATTCGCATCAATCAATGTGGATGAAAAAATCTCTGCCACAAAATGTGCAAAAAAAAAAAAGAGGGAAAGGAGTGCTTGCAAAGTAGGGCCCCATTCACACGTCCACAAAAATATCCGCATCTATTCCGCAATTCTGCGGGATAGATGCGGACCCATTCAGTGTGAATGGGGCCGGCGGTGATGCGGAGAGCAAACTATGTGCTCTCCGCATCAGCATTTGCAGAGCTGAGGCCGCAAACTTCCGTGTTTCGGCCCGAAACATCAGGCCGCAGCTCCGCAAAAGATAGAGCATGTCCTATTCTTGTCCGCAATTGCGGACAAGAAAAGGCATTTTCTATAGTTCTGGCAATGTGCGGATCCGCAAAATGCGGAAAGCACATTGCCGGTGTCCGTGTTTTGCGGATCGCAAAACACATACTGGACGTCTGAATGAGCCTTACAGGGGGGTGATTAGTGACAGGGGGGTGACATGGGGTGATCAGGGGTTAATCAGTGACCGGGGGTTAACAAAACAACATCTGATATGCGATTTTTTCTGACATCTACAGCCTGCCAACACATGATCAGAGCTGGCAGTCTGTAATAATACTTCCTCCTGACGCGATCCTTTGAACGCACGCGCGCGTTCAAAGGAAATCTCGCCTCTCGCGAGATGATGCACCGACGCGTCAAGGAGGAATAACCCGGCTGCCCGCAGGACGCATCCCTGCGTTAGGCGGTCGGGTAGTGGTTAAAGAAGATCTAGCTAGTGGCGACTGAAGGATGAAACGGAGCATACCTGTATGTGATGATACTCAGGCGGACAGAGAAATAAGGAAAAGAACAAACGGCAGGTGGGCTATACAGATAAATTTTATTGAATAATTCATTAGCTATTGTAAGGGATCGTCTTTTATTTAGGGGTCATTCTCACAGAATTATCTTTATAACAACTGGATTTCAGGTCCAAACGTGAGATTTATTTGACAGTCTTCATACACAGCATGAAACAACAGGTACAAAACAATAAACACTGGCCCGCCTAGGCTCTAACTACCCACCTAGTGGGTACAGTTCACACCCTGTGAACTTATGCAGCTTTCTCCAGCCCGATGTCCCACAGCCTCCTGGCTGTTCAGAGCACCATTCACACACGGTCTCAGTTCAATGACCGCTGGGGAATTCAGGTTCACCAGTCCGCCAGACTGTGGCCCTGCGACCCTTCCAGGCTATCGCTTAGCCTCGTGGCCCCTCAGTCCTCCTGACTGAGACCACGCTCCCAGAGCCTCCCAGGACTCTGCTACACAAAAACACTCAGCAGCAGGATTAAATAGCATCCCTGGACATGAGCAGAATCCAAAATCCCGGACTGAAACATGGGAACAGGCACCCACCCAGCACATTGCCTGTTCCCAGTAAAAGCCCGCCCGGACTAGCTGGAGCCAGCTATGCTAACTATTATGGTGTTCACCAACTAACTTAGTGGACAGCTAATCTAGGGGCCTTTACTTCACCAAGACCGGGCCCCTTGGTGACATGCTCCTGGTGCAAACAACACCCCTTTATTATGCTTTCCCAGGACTTTACTGCACACATCACTGTTCACATTGCCACACTATGCAAAATTTTTAATTACATGCAATTATAAAAGTATCAGATTTAGGTGCTGGTTTGAAAAATGTAGAAAATTTTTGGTAGGACAACCTCTGTAAGGCAAGAGTGCAATTATTTAGCGATGGTGCATGCATAGTTTGTTACATCACCGCAGATGTTTTGTACGTCTTATAGAATAGGAAATATATAAAAGGAACAGAGTTGATAATATGGCTTTATTACAATCGCAAGGACTAAACAGGAAACACACAAGTAGGTCAATTTAACTATTTAAAAGTTAATGATGGTTTTTGTTTTGTACGCTATGATTAAAAAGGAAACAGTTCACTGTGCAGTTTTGTGTTTTTCATCCAAACAGTGATTTCTGAATATAATTATTCTTATTAATAACGGCACGTCCCGCTGCAGTTTAAAAAACAAGCAGTGGCAGAAGGACCAGAACACGTCCCCACTGAAGGGCGCTGAAGAAAGGAGGGGGCATAAGATTATTTCTTATTTAAGCTATTACAAGGCTTGTCTGAGATTTTTAATTACGGTACCTCAAACAACCCCTTTAAAGGGATAATACCACCAAAACAAGTTTTAGCACATATTACCAGCCTATATGTGAATATTCAATGTCAGTTTTTTTTACAAAAACGGATGGTTTTCTGGAAATAATATTTTAAAGTCATTCCTTGTGTGTCCTAGGTCTTTAACTTCCTCCTTTGCTTTGACCTTTAGCATGACAAACAGTCTCGCTTCACTTTCCCACTTTGTATAGCTGTAGTGACTGAATTAGATCATCCCACATTACACTGAAAAATGCAAGGCTCCTTTGTGGGCAAATTTATCTAGGCCTATCAAGTGATCAATCTACTATTTTAACAGATAAAATCTTTCCCTCACAGCAGTAATAAACTGACAATGGGTTACCTATCTCTATATCAAACTCCTACCTATCTACAGTATATATTGTAGGAGTTTTATCTCTCTGTGCTGTGTGCTACAGAAGGCAATATTCTGCATTTAATTGTACAGTACTGCCAAAATGAAAAAGAAAAAGTAAAAAATTCTAAAAAAAATTATATTTTATAAATGTTGAAAAAAACCTCAACCTTTTCTGACAGAAATATTGGTTGCAGATAATTGTCTGCAATATTTTCAAGAGCACAAACCCTGTCTGCCCAGACTTTGGCCTGTTTTTGACTATGGCACTACTTGATCCCTTGGTTCTCCACACCTTTGTCTCTTAACCTCTGTGGTTCCAGAGATAATATGGTGGTGTCTTTTGACCTCTGTGGGTCAGCAGTCACTTGAACAGAAACTACTCTATGAGGTAGCAGCCTGGTAGTTCCCGGCAGTAGAGTCCAGATTGCTGTACAGGGGTTAAAGGGTGAAGACCTGGGGGCTACTTTATGTGCTTTGAGTAGCCGCAAGTCAAATCTATTTAAGTGACACAGCGGATCCCTAAAATAATTTTTTTCATTTCCACCATCCTATAAAAAAGTAAAAGTCAAACATATTTTGACTTAGCATAACCAGTAGCATAAACCAAACCCAGTCAGGTATGAAGGTAAGTAACTGACTCTTAACTCTAGCATGTGTCCTTGTCTTATTTGGCTGTGATAAAAAAATAATAATATGGATATAAAAAGTAGGTACGTTGCTACTTCTCATAACAGAAGTGAGTCATATAACATGTGGTCTACAAATGTGGTGAGCAGAATAATGTTTTATTCACAGGATGCTATCACCAATAGGGTGAGGCTACAATACTCACACATGTCATATAAAGATAAAACAGTTATTTAAAGAGGAGAAAGGTATCTGATAATATCTGTCTTTGACCACAAGTAACCTTTATACCATACAGTACATTTAGGCTACTTTCACACTTGTGTTTTTGCCTTATTCGTCTATATCTGTTATGAACGGATCCGGTTGTATTATCTTTCATATAGCAATGATGGATCCGTCATGAACACCATTGAAAGTCAATGGGGGACGGATCCATTTTCTATTGTGTCGAGAAACGGATCCGTCCCCGTTGACTTGCATTGTGGGTCTTGCCGTTTTGCTCTACATCTAATGACGGAAAGAAAACCGCAGCTTGCTGTGGTTTACTCTCCGTTATGGGAACACAACCAAATGGAGCGGAATGCATTTTGGAGCATTCCATTCTGTTCAGTTCAGTATTGTCCCTTTTGACAATGAATGGGGACAAAACGGAGCGTTTTCTCCAGTTTTAAGATCCTCTGCCGGATCTGAATTCCCGGAAAATGTAAGCGCTAGTGTGAAAGTAGCCTTACTTGGAAAATGGCATGTTCTTTGAAATTGCAGCACGATGCTCTTTAGATTCCCTTAAGGCAGTGTTTCTCAACTCCAGTCCTCAGGGCCCACCTACAGGTCATGATTTGAGAATATCCCACAGAATGAGTACCTGAGGTGAGTCCTGATGCACTGACACTAATTAAATCACCTGCTAAATACTAAGGAAATCCTGAAAACATGACCCGCAGGTGGGCCCTGAGGACTGGACTTGAGGAACACTGCCTTAAGGACAAAGCTTATTGTTGGCCTTAAAGGGGTATTCCCATCTCAGACATTGGGGAATATCGCTAGGATATGCCCCCAATGTCTGATACGCACTGAGTCTCACCTGTGGGACCTGTACGTATACTTAGAATGGAGACCGCAAAGTCCAAGAGGGTGCACCGTGCATGTGCGATGGCCTGGTCGATATATTTTTTATTATTAAAAATTCCAAATTAAAAAACAAGCTAATTTAGAATTTTTCAAATTAAAATTTCTCTGCTTTTAAGAAAGACTGCTCAAAAATACCTAATTATTAATATTTACATAGGTTCATTTGGCATCATTGTTCAATCCTACTTTTATTGTTTTTGAGATGCTAAAGTTCAGTTTTACAAAGAAAATTTCCAAATCCTATTTTTGTTAGGGACAAATTCAGTTCTGAAGTTGCTTTGAGAGGCCACCCCCTCATATTCAAAATGGCGTTTAGGATGTTTGTTAACTCTTTAGGTGTTTCACAAGAATTAACCATTTCATGACCGGGCCCAAAAAGGCCTGAACGTCCAGGCAACTTTTTGTGATTTGCACAGGTGGTGGTTTAGTGACCATAGCTTTTTTATTTGTTTGGCTACCCAAAAAATGTTTGTTTGATTTTTTTTTTACTTGACACTTAGGACTTTTTATTAGAATGTTTTTTAGAGTTTTCTTTTTTGGGTTTAATTTGGAAGAAAAAGCAAATTATTATTAAAAAGTATTTTTTTTAAATTGTAGCTTTTTATTTCTTAAATATTAAAACTGACACAAAAATTAATTATTGCAATGGGTTCTCTATTTTGTGCCGATCGTCTTCATATATAACATGTATAGGTTTGAGAGATACGTTTTAATGGGAAATGTCATCTTGTGCCCACAATCATGAACATTTCTTTTCACCAAGACATACTGACATGTTTTACTTGGATTTATACCACATTTAATCAAAACACTATATTGGAGCCAATAATTAGTCTATTTACAAGGAGCAGAAGTACAATATGAGGGGGACAGTGCATTTCCCAATGGTCTAGAGCAGGCATCCTCAAACTGCGGCCCTCCAGCTGTTGTAAAACTACAACTCCCACAATGCCCTGCTGTAGGCTGATACCTTTAGGCTGTTCAGGCATGCTGGGAGTTGTAGTTTTGCAACAGCTGGAGGGCCACAGTTTGAGGATGCCTGGTCTAGAACGTCTTGGTACTATTCTACACCCTTTTTGAAGAACCTAGGACAAAATAAGCGTCCTCATGTAACATGGGTAAATACTTTAATATTGCATTCTTAATTTGGGAAAATAGTTTGCTATATGTTAATACTAGTGTAGGTAAAATGGTGCCTAATTCCTTTTTATTTATATATTTATTCTACAATTTCCACTTCTGTTTTTATGTTTTGTATTAGCTTCTTTTGGGCTATCCCCACAGTCTCTAACAGTCCCTTGTGGGTTCTCATGAATAATAGACCTCCTGCCAAACAAGAGGTCCTCTCTTGACCTATTTTGTGCTATGATCCACTCTCTGCAGCATCCAATGTGAATACCCCTCTAGTGCAGTGTTTCCCAACCAGTGTGCCTCCAGCTGTTGCAAAACTACAGCTCCCAGCATGCCTGCACAGCCAAAGGCTGTCCGGGCATGCTGGGAGTTGTAGTTTGCAACAGCTGGAGGCACGCTGGTTGGGAAACACTGCTCTAGTGCAACCGTGCCTCTATTGCTTTTCACTTCCTATGAAATGATTCTTCGCTACTGCATTTCCCCTACCGGAATGCCCTTAATGGTATGTCGTGGATGATGGCTGCTGGCACACAGAAAAGTATTTCCGCTGTCATCTTTGCAGTACATTTCAGTTTATATGGGGTTATCAGGTAGCCCTGTTAATTTTAAATCCAAAAAGTTGAAGGTGCACGAGTCAGAAAGATATGTAAATTTAAGATCATATGAATTATTATTAAGATAGGAGATGAATGCTAGTATGGTAGACACATCTCCCTCCCATATAATGAGCAGGTCGTCAATGTATCTGCCATATCAGCTCACCATCTAAAAAAAAAAAAAAAAAAAAGGATTTTCACTAAAATACACATAATTTTCTTTCCAAAAAAACATGACTACGTTTGCTAAAGAGGGTGAAAATTTAGCACCCTTGGAAATGCTGCGCTTTTGCAGATAAAACTTGTTATTAAACAAAAGATAATTATGCTGCAAGAGAAACGCGGATACATCCAGGATATATTCAATCAATGACGCAGGGTAGCTGCTATATTTGTGGAGATGGAGAGCAATATTGTGGGGAATTAATGTATAGAGGGAGACAAGGTCACTAGTCAGCCATATATAATTATTTTTCCATATTTTATTATCAGGGGCGGACTGGGAACTTAAAGTGGCCCTGGAAAAAAACTAAAAGTGGCCCAATGTTGTAGACGGGTCAAAAATGACAGAGGGCCATAGTGCAGTACAAAATATCTCCCCAGTAGAACCAAATACCACAGTGCAGCACAAAATACTGCAGCCGGCGCCACGGTGCGGAACTGTATCATCATCCTGAGGACGTCAATAGAGTTGAATTTAGGAGGGCACCTATGGATGCTGGCCAGGTGCATGCGCGCCGGGTGCTCCTACACTAATTAATGCTGAGAACATCAGATCTTTATGTATCTGGCTGGCACCCATGAGGAGGACTTGGGCAGCCCCATGGGCAAGGGCCCACTGGGAAATTTGCCTGTAAGGTCTGTTAGGAAAATTCATTTCTTCCCCTCTTATTGGTAGTTGGTACCCCTGGTACTAGACTTCGGTATTCAGCTTGATTTGATTCTTATCTAGCGCTAGGAGAGCAGCATTGACACACGATACGATTCTGGTATACAATGCCACTCTGTCATTTATTACGTACATGTGACATATATAGTCGTAGTCCAATGACATGATCTTTGAGCAAACCAATCACAGAGCTACACATTTCAGTTACCTTATCTATATGCTATATGTAAGCAAAACAGTTCCTCGAGAACTCTCACCTCCATGTTCCTGATATATTAATGTATATAGACCTTGGACTGCAATATAAACACATTACAGCTACACTACAGTCCAAAGTCCACTCCACACAAGCTACAACCTTCTGTCTATATATTTGAAATTTAAAGCTTTATAAGAAATAGACCCTCCACTGTAATATAGCTGTGATAGACCCTTTCAATCCCCTCTTAAAAACCATCTACATATTTCATTTTTGGTTTTTCATTTTGTTCCTTTCAAAATATTTCTGTAAGTATTGTTAGTAATCCTCTGGAGACCCAGGGTTTTCTTGAGGTACCTGAATGTATGCAACTTGTGGTGTATCTGAGACTCGCCTACATCTCATAAATGTATTAACTAATGAGGGTATACATTGGATACAGTAACAACACATGTTTGTGTAAGGTCTCGTGGACTCTGTAAATCTTTAATCTAGGGCATTTAGGGCCTTCACTATCCTGATTATACTATTCTGTTCAGAATAAGAGGGTCCAGGAACAACTGGATCTTGCTCCCGTGCTCCTTTAGAGACTGTGTGATTATTTGGTGCACCACATAATAAACTCATCTCCTCTGGATGATAAATACAAGTGGTAATGAGTCCGATTGGCAAGAAAACACAAAGATTAATAATCAGCAGCAGACAAACAAATCTCCCAGAATATTGTGGGGTCTTCATCTTCAGCCTGTGGCAAGGCTTCTTCTGAGCTCCGCTCTTTGTCTTCGTTGGACACCGGAGAAGAAACCTCAGGGATCCTTTTCACTCTGCTAGCATGAATCCAGATCGGAGCCTCCTCTGTGAGAATCGCCGTTCTAGTGATTGCTACCACCGTGGTAGGGGTCCGAATGCCAGCTCCTTTGGATCTTTTCCTTTACGTAGTACCCTGACCACCACCGTGTCTCCAGCTCGGAACGAGTGCGTCGGTTCCTGTGGAAGAGAGGGAAACTTACAAGCAACTTTTTCTTCAGTTTTGTGACATATTCTTCCCTATTCTGGTCTATGTCGCCTTCCTGTACCACTAGGGGGTGATTTGCCCAAGGAGTTGGAAAGGGCCTACCTATGAGGATTTCAACGGGTGACAGTCCTAACCTCTTATTAGGAGTCATTCTTATTTCTGCCAATATAATAGGTAGGGTTTGTTTCCATTTCTCAAAAGTACTTTCCTAAGTTTGTCTTTAACTGTTCGATTCATGCATTCTACAAGAAATTTTTGATGCTGTTGTGCTCTACTCCGTAAAAATGTGCTATGAAAAGTGCAGCGCTGTGCTGGGGTATACATGGTTTCCCCTCTTTGCAGACCAATCCAGTGTGTGGATTTTTCTGCAAAACAGGATAAACCCAGTCTGTTCCTCGAGTATGTGCTTTGCAATGTATCACAGCTATTTGTGAGGGAAGCTGGAGGACGGCCAACAGACCATCTATAAGCTGGGAATGAGATATTTTCTTACCGTCAGCTGTGGTGAAACCCCTGCGTTGCCAGATTACCCCATGGTCCCACACTACCCCGTGTGCATATCTGCTGTCTGTGTATATTGTGACAGGTTTGTTTTTGTGTATTCGACATGCCCTTGTAAGTGCTATAAATTCTGCAGCTTGGGCTGATTGCACATGAACGGGTCGTGACTCAAGGATAATATCTGGCAGCATCACTACTGCATATGCTGCACAGTAGACGGTGTCCAGTGGACGTGAACATGAACCGTCTACTGACACTTCTGGTGCGTCCGGTATGGGGGTGGCTGACAAGTCTAGTCTGGGGGAGGTTTCGTATTCGAGTACCTTGAGACAGTCATGTTTGTCTGGTAAAAAGTCTTCTGTCCCTTTTAGTCCTAGTAATGCATTCAGTATAGGTGCTGGTCCTGCCGTATGTGAGGCATATTTAATCTGTAATGATGGATCACTGAGTAAAAGGACTTTATATCCTGACAATCTTTGTGCTGACATGTGCTGCGTATGAATACCTCTGAGTAGTCCCACTACGTAATGAATAGTATGCAAGACAGTGTAGTGTCCCAGTGTAAAAGGTGTGGCCAATTCCACCATCATCGCACAGGCCGCAAGAGCACGTAGACATGCCGGCATCCCTTGTACAGGGACAGGCATTACCTTTGAGAAAAAGGCACAAGGACGCAACTTTCCCCGTGTTCTTGAGTGCGTACCCCGCCATGGTTTTACAGTTTTGTTGTGCAGACATGTGGAATGGTAGGTTATAATCAGGGAGGCCCAATCCTGGGCTACGCATCAATGAACATTTCAGAGTATCGAAAGCATTCAACATTCCTTTTGACCATCTTATTAGCTCTGGGGATTCTTCCAGAGTGGCTTGCCTCAAAATATTGTCATATTAAGAACAGTCGGGGATCCATTGTCTACAGTAGTTTATCATACCAAGAAAGGACAGCATTTCCTTTTTGGTGTGGGGTGACCAGACCCACAATAGACTGGATTCTCCCGGGACTGATTCTTCTTTCCCCCTGTGTGAGGACAAAGCCCAAGTATTCAACCTGCTTTTTGCACCACTGCAGTTTCTTTAACGACACTTTATGACCACATTCTGACAACTATTTCAACAATCATTTACACTTGCCTCCACTGACATGCTGCACAACAGTAGATTATCAACATACTGCATCAGGGTGGAACCTTGGGGGAGTGCCAGGGTTTCAAAGTGGCTTGGAGGACAATGCTGTACACAACTGGTGAATCAGCATACCCCTGTGGCATTCTACCCCAGGTCAGTTGACGTCCCTCAAAGGAAAAATCAAAATAGTACTCTTATTAAACAAACGGCTTGCGCGGGGATGGAGGAAAGGATAGTTGTGACATCAGGAACCACTGAGGCTATGGGCACAATGAGATTGTTGATTGCCCTCAAATCCTGGACAAAGCGGGTAGTACCATCTGCCTTTGTCACAGGATTGATAGGGGTGGAGTAAGGTGAAATCACCTCCTCGAGGATTTCTCCTCAGAAATTCTTCTATCATTGGCCGTAGACCCTCAATCTTTTCCTTGGACAGTGGGTATTGCTTTTGATACACCGGTGTGGCACCGGGTTTAAGATTGGCTTGATAAGGTGTGCAATCAATCTAGCCCGTGTCATAGTCGCCCTGTGACCATAGTGAAGGGTTTATGTCTCCTAGCTCAGGATGGTCCTGTAAACTAACAAAAGTACATATCGCCGGGGTCACCATGGGCATGGTGGCTGAGTGAATACTTAGTCCGTCATTTTCTACTGTCACTTCCAAGTCCAACTTCACAAACAAGTCCCTTCCTAATAAACTTACAGGGCAGTCTGATATGATGCTGAAAGTATGGTCCGTAATGTATTCACTGTCCACTGTCTCTATTGGGAGGACACTCGTTTTATATGTTTTAGTTAATACCCCGTTGATTCCCATAGAGGGGTCAGACTTTCTTAAAGGTCCCTTGTACATGTCTTTGTTAAACACACTGGAGGTGGCGCCGCTGTCTACCATGAATCCTACCTTCCTTCCCGCAACTATAAGCAAAATAATCGGTGTATCTTTCCAGTGGGTGGTGACCTGTGTGAAAGCTGGGGTGACTCCCTCCGGGCCCCGTCAGTAGGGTTGTTGATGATTTCAATCAATGGGGAACCTGGGCTGAGTCTGCGTACCCTGTCTATCTGTATTCTGTCCCCTTTGTGTCATGGGCTGTTGTTGGCTGTGTGCTCCTGATTCTGCGTGTCTCTCCTGGGTGTTGTGCACTGTCTAGCCCAATGTCCCTCCTGTCCACAGTTATAACAGCAGTTATTCATGGTTTGGAAGTCTTGGCTTCTATCATTTGATCTATGAAAGTTTCCTGCTGTCTTTCGCATATTTCTCCCTTTACAGGCTTTCTTTAAATAAGCCACTGTGCCAGACAGAGCCACAGTAGGCTTGGGGCAGTGTTTAATAATTTTATTAAGGTCATCTATGTCCAAAGCCTTTTTCATCAGTTGATTACCAACCGTCAAAAAAGGCATGGATGTCTCAGATCCCCTTATCTCACTATCCTTTTCCACTTAACCCTTGTTCCTTAAATTATATCTTGATACAATTGAGGGTGTGGGTTGTTTATTAACTGCGTGTCCTGCTATTATGTGACTGGCTGCTATTAAATCCTGAGCGCTAAACAGTTAATTTTATGTACATAGGAAGGTGGGGGATACATCTGATGTTTTTTATCATTTTCCTTCTTAGTCTGTATCTCATGTAGTTTTCTATCGTCTTTTGATCTTTTTAAACCTTTTGTCTTGCACATGTTGGGGTCCTACCAGTGGGGAGCTATCTCTAGCCATTGTTCTCCTCCTGTCTCCATATAATCCATATCCCATGAAGGGTCAGGTTCAAAAATATGGCCAGGCGGCAGTGTCGCCTAAGCATAGACCCTTGACCATGTCCATGTGATATATGCTATTGTCTCCTTCCCTGGGAAAGGGGTCTACCACTTCCATTGCCTCTGTCCATCCTGCCAAATTATCTACCCATGGGTTAACAAGGTAATAATTTGTAGGACTGACTCAGGCAACATATTATTTACATGTTTCTCCTGGTTCTGGTTTAGGGTATTCTGTCTTAGATTTTTGACTACTCATTATCAAAACTTATTTTCTTACAAACAGAATTCAAAACAGCAATAGCAAAACAGAATGTTAGTCTTGGGATGACAGCTGTACACTTACCACCCAGCCTGTCACTTCCCTATATATAAGTATGTTAGACAAAACAACTTATCATGCAAAACTTCTACAATTATCAAACAACTTATCATTCAAAACTTCTACAATTATCAATACAACTTATCATGCAAAACTTACAATTATCTTATTAAGAATCAAATCAAGCTGTGAAACCTTCTGTGAAGTCAAGCCCTCTGAAGTACGCTTTCCTTGTTACTGGACTTCCCTAAATTCCTAACTTGACAGTTCCCTGAACTGTATACAACTCCCTGAGTTGTATCGTATGTGTCCCTGACACAATACTGGGTACTCCCTGAGTACCTATCTGACAGTTCCCTGAACTGTATACAACTCCCTGAGTTGTATCGTATGTGTCCCTGACACAATACTGGGTACTCCCTGAGTACCTATCTGACAGTTCCCTGAACTGTATACAACTCCCTGAGTTGTATCGTATGTGTCCCTGACACAATACTGGGTACTCCCTGAGTACCTAATCTGACAGTTCCCTGAACTGTTTACAACTCCCTGAGTTGTATCGTATGTGTCCCTGACACAATACTGGGTACTCCCTGAGTACCTATCTGACAGTTCCCTGAACTGTATACAACTCCCTGAGTTGTATCGTATGTGTCCCTGACACAATACTGGGTACTCCCTGAGTACCTATGACAGTTCCCTGAACTGTATACAACTCCCTGAGTTGTATCGTATGTGTCCCTGACACAATACTGGGTACTCCCTGAGTACCTAATCTGACAGTTCCCTGAACTGTTTACAACTCCCTGAGTTGTATCGTATGTGTCCCTGACACAATACTGGGTACTCCCTGAGTACCTATGACAGTTCCCTGAACTGTATACAACTCCCTGAGTTGTATCGTATGTGTCCCTGACACAATACTGGGTACTCCCTGAGTACCTATCTATGTATCCCGGATACAAAAAAACAACAAAAACTCTGTACTTACTCCGAGACGTGGCCAGTGCCCTCGGATCGGCCAGAGGACAAAATTGGTGTCTCTTCTCACCAGACCCGAGGATGACCTTCTCGATCCCGGACGAGCCCCCAGATTGTTAGGAAAATTCATTTCTTCCCCTCTTATTGGTAGTTGGTAC
This sequence comes from Bufotes viridis, assembly GCA_033119425.1. Lineage (NCBI taxonomy): Eukaryota > Metazoa > Chordata > Amphibia > Anura > Bufonidae > Bufotes > Bufotes viridis. The sequence goes on from CM065590.1 coordinate 175,591,881, forward strand.
CCCTGGTACTAGACTTCGGTATTCAGCTTGATTTGATTCTTATCTAGCGCTAGGAGAGCAGCATTGACACACGATACGATTCTGGTATACAATGCCACTCTGTCATTTATTACGTACATGTGACATATATAGTCGTAGTCCAATGACATGATCTTTGAGCAAACCAATCACAGAGCTACACATTTCAGTTACCTTATCTATATGCTATATGTAAGCAAAACAGTTCCTCGAGAACTCTCACCTCCATGTTCCTGATATATTAATGTATATAGACCTTGGACTGCAATATAAACACATTACAGCTACACTACAGTCCAAAGTCCACTCCACACAAGCTACAACCTTCTGTCTATATATTTGAAATTTAAAGCTTTATAAGAAATAGACCCTCCACTGTAATATAGCTGTGATAGACCCTTTCAAGGTCTATGGCCAGTCTTCCTATGTTTATTATAAAGAACATTGAAGGACATCTGTTGTATCTTTGATATATCCTGGTGTTCTCTTAACTAACGCTGTAGAAAGGATTCTAACCACTTTAACTTTTTTGTATTTTTACATCAATGTAACTGTGTGAAGGCTTGTGTTTTTTGCCGGAGGGCTGCATTTTTTATCGGTATCCTTTTGGAGTACATATGACATTTTGATTGCTTTTTATACCATTTGTTTTAAAGTGAGGTGACTAAAACAGCAGTTTAATCATTGTTTCTTAAAGGGGTTATCCGATATCACAAACAGCCCCCACCCTTGTGCCGAGCCCCGCAGAGGGAATATACTTACCTCGCTCCCTGCTGCTTCTCCTGTACACGGATGAAAACATCCGGTGTCAGGGGAGAGCAGCCAATGGCAGTAGGGACGAGCCTCCCTAGCATCACGGGTGACAATGTTTCCATATGTGTACAGGGAGAAGCAGCAACGGCGATGTGGAGACCAGGAGACGCGCAGGGAGTGGGGCAAGTATATTCCTCTGCGGGGCCCGGCACATGGGGGCTGTTTGCGATTTTGGATAACCCCTATAAGTTTTTGTTTTTTTACACCATTCACCACATGGGATAAGTAACTTGATCCTTTTATAGATCAGGTCGTTATGGAGGCGGTGATACCAATTATATGTAGTTTATTTATTTTTTAACCTCTTATAAATTACTCTATATGAGAAAAGGCATTATTTTACTTGTAATTTTTATTTTACTTTTTTTTAAATTTCCACTTGGGGACTTGAAGATACAGAGCTCTGATCATTGGTAGTTATCTATTCCAGCCAGTTTTACACAGACACTGCGACTATACAAGATCGCTATTACACTCAGTTTGTCTTTGAAGCCTAGTGCAAGGTTTCACGGAATCTTTTCCAATTGTTCAAGAGACAACTCTAGGCTCCCCAACCATGTAACGCTAACAATCCCTACACACGGACAGCATTTTTCTAGCGAGTCTAGCGACTAGTGGATACTTCCGATCCCTTGAGACGCTTCACGCACCGTACGTAAGATGCGTCAACGTTGCGTTCCAAGCCTCGTTTGTGAACGTTCGTCACTGTACGGTCGCATGTGATGCACGCACACAAGTCCCGCCCCTTCTGACCGGCAGCGGGTGTTTATGGAGGTTTCTTACGGGTAGTAGGTGAGTATTGCTCGGTGAGGGTGAAACGTTTGGCCCCCTAATGTCTGAAGCGTGCGGCCTGCGGTGCTCGGTGGTGAGGAGCCTGCTGCCGATATGGTTGAGTCAGATATTAAAGGTTAGAACAATACGGATGCCCTGAGCGGTGTTTGGCAGCCATTCCTCAATACAGGGTGAAGAAACAATCCCCAAACCTGTCATTATGGAGAAAGCACGTGTAGCCTTACAGCAGAGGAAGCTGCCGATTGTGGCAGCCTGTACTCTGTAGGTTGTAGAGGTGGCTGCCTGTACTCTGTAGGTTGCAGAGGTGGCAGTCTGTACTCTGTAGGTTGCAGAGGTGGCAGCCTGTACTCTGTAGGTTGCAGAGGTGGCAGCCTGTACTCTGTAGGTTGTAGAGGTGGCAGCCTGTACTCTGTAGGCTCTCATCTCATTGGAAGTCTGTCTAAAGGGGGCAGCAGCTTCATGACACGGGCGAAGGGGGAATACAAGTTTCCTAATGCAGTTTGTGCCGTTTTTCTCTCCGTATGCCAGTCTGAGTTGACTTTTCCATCTATTTTCCGTGATTTTGTTATTCGCTCATGTGACTTATGCAGCCATGGAGCAATCATTTTTCCAGAGGTTGTCTGAGATTTTGCTATTAATGGGCTGTCCTCAGGCTAGGTCATCAGTACCACATAGCGGTGGTGGGGTTTCCGACTCCAGGCACCCACGCCGATCAGCTATTTGAAGAGGCCTAGGCCAGTGATGTCAGGTTCATCGATCACATGGCCTAGGTGCATCGCAGTCCCATGTAAGTGAATGACGGCAGTGTGCTGCGAGAAGGTGGCAACACTCTGCCGGGAACCACACGCACACCGTTCAGATACTAATGGCCTATCCTGAGGACAGGTCAAGAGTCTAAAACACTTGCAAAACCCCTTTAACGCTAGCGTAAACCATTGGTCAAAGGTTTCTCTAAAACACCGCACCGCGTTATGGCAGCAGTATATACATGAGAAAAGGAAGTGAATACAGCTGTATGCCTGTTGTTCTGGAAAGCAGAGCCGTGTGTGTGTGTGTGTGTATATATTTTAATTATACTCAGGTGTATAGGCTGATAGATGGGTAGGGGCTGGACAGCTGGAGTTTACCATATTGATCTAAAGGCCTGTAGAAATGGCAGGCTCCAGCACAATCCAAGACCTGACGTATGTGGGAAATACACAGACTACAAAACATTTCTGTATGTTCTATTAGGCCATGTTGTCAGTTATGAGACTGTTAATACACATGTACCCATAAGTCTTAGGGCTTGTTCACACGACCGTGCCGTGTTGTGCGGTCCACAAATTGCTGCCCTTGTGCCTTCCGCAATTAACGGAACGGACGGCCCTTTATAGAAATGCCTATTCTTGTCCGCAAACGGACAAGAATAGGACATGCTGCAGCTAGAGCTCCGTCCTGCCACTATGCTGGATGTTAGATGAGGCATTAGTTTATATTTTGGCCAAATTATGTAAGCCACCCACCACTTCACGGTTGCCTCTCGAGTGGTCCCTAACATTAATTCTTACCTTTTATGGGCCATATCAGCCACACAAAACCCAGGGAGTGCAGGTGCAGCATGCATGCCAGATACACTCTGCTTGTAACCCCGTCTGGTGCCATACAGCGTTCATCAGATCAAGGGATGCAAATACCAACATGCATGCTGAGCCCACTAGTACTTCTCCTGGAACCAAATGGCTTCTGGTAAGTTCTATAAAGCAGACTCAGTTTTATACTGACTTTAAAACCAGCCTACAGGGCGGATTCACTAGTCAGGTGTGCATGACTGCATGGAGGTCACCACGCCTCCCATATATGCTACAAAGGAATAAAATGGGGATTGCAGTCCGCACAACCCAATACGCAGGTGCACGTTGCTATGGTGAAATACACACAAACGTAAAAACAAAGGTGCAATGGCACACTGCAGCTAGAGCTCCGTCCTGCCACTATGCTGGATGTTAGATGAGGCATTAGTTTATATTTTGGCCAAATTATGTAAGCCATATATTTTGGCCCATAAAAGGTAAGAATTAATGTTAGGGACCACTCGAGAGGCAACCGTGAATGGGTGGGTGGCTTACATAATTTGGCCAAAATATAAACTAATGCCTCATCTAACATCCAGCATAGTGGCAGGACGGAGCTCTAGCTGCAGTGTGCCATTGCACCTTTGTTTTCACGCTTGTATGTGTATTTCACCATAGCAACGGCACCTGCGTATTGGGCAGCGGACTGCAATCCCCATTTTTTTTCCTTTGAAGAATAGAACATGACTCATAATTTTTGCCGGGCCACGGAACGGAGCAACGGATGCGGACAGCACACAGAGTGCTGTCCGCATCTTTTGTGGCCCCATTGACGTGAATGGGTCTGCATCCGAGCTGCAGAAAATGCGGCTCGGATGCGGAACTAAAACACGGTCGTGTGAATGAGCCTTTATGAGCAGAGGCTGGGGAAATGTAGAGTTTTTTTTTTATTTTGTGCCCATTCAAATGTAATACATGGTCACACTAAAAGGCCTACTGGACTGCACGATAATCGGGACGATTATCGGGGACAAGCGATCAGTCGGCCGATGAACGAGCAAAGGCTTATTCCTCAGCATGAAAGATGCCCAATCTCCGTGAAAAGAACGGAATGAGGGAAGAATGTATTGTGTCTCCTGCATTTGTTTAGTATATGTATAAGTTCTCACATATGAGATGTCTGAGACATGGTTCACATGTAGATTCACATGGCTAAAACACACATTTTACTGCAAAGTAATGTAGCCATTAAAGGGGTTGTCTCACTTCAGAAAGTTGCATTCATGTACAGAAAGTTACTACATTAATGGTTCCAAAAGTGTTATAATTGTCTATATTGCTTCCTTTACTGGCTGGATTCATTTTCCCATCACATTATACACTGCTCGTTTCCATGGTTACAGACCACCCTGCAATCCAGCAGTGGTGGCCATTAGAGTTGAGCGAACTTGTGTTTTAAGTTCGGCGTCCAAAGTTCGGGTTGGGGTTATCCAAGCATCCCGTTATGGATTCTGCTACCACGGACCTTAACGGCATTTGGAATCCGGGGTGAAGGGCCTGGGGTGACGTCACCGTCATGTGATCAGTGCAGGGGGCGTGGCTCAGTACTGGATTGGATAAGAGGTTGTAGGCTACCACCTCTTAACTAATCCAGTACTGAGCCACGCCCTGCACTGATCACATGACAGTGACGTCACCCCAGGTCCTCCGTGTTGTCCAAGGTCCGGGTTCATTGAAGAATCCCTTATGGATTCCAAATTCCGTTATGGTCCGTGGTAGCGGAATCCATAACGGGATGCTTCGATAACACGAACCCGAACTTAAAACACATGTTCGCTCAACTCTAGTGGCCGTGCCTGCACACTATAGGATAAAACATCAGCCTCTCTGGTGGCCGGGACCATGGCAGTGCACATAGGCTGGTGCTTTTTCCTATATTGTGTAAGTGCGGCCACCACTGATGGATTACAGGGTGGTCTGTAACCATGGAAACGAGCCGTGTATAATGTGATGGGAAAATGAATCCAGCCAGCAAAAGAAGTCATGAGTAAGGATCGCTATTGTCTCTGATCCGAAACGCGTAGACTGGACTGTAACTGGCTCTTAAATCGCACTAAAAAATTAAGGTAACATTTTTTAACCTAGCTGGACCTTTTTCCTCTGTTTATTCCCAGTAACGCTGTGGTTCTCGGCGTGGTCCGTGCTGGGTGTGGCGGGGTAGAGCACACCTACCATATTATTCTGCTTACCATAGATTATAAATGACCATAAGGCTCTTTTACACATATTGATGACTGGGACAGTTACAGTCCATTCACACGTCCGTATAACCATTCCGCATCCGTTACGTGTATTTGCGGAGCGGTTATGCGGACCCATTCACTTCAATGGCCTCCGCAAAAATGTGGACAGCACTCTTTGTGCTCTCCGCATCCGTCGTTCCGTTCTGTTCCGCGGGTTCCGTTCATGCAGATCCACATAATAAATACACCTGTCCTACTATTTGTCCGCATTTCCGTTCCGTCGTCCCATTGTAGTCAATGGATCCGCAAATATGCGGAAGACATGCGGAATGTGTTCCGCATGTCATCCATATTTGTGGATCCATTAACAGGAAATAGAAAAAAAAAGACCTGCCCATTTTGACATATGCTTTCAGTACCAGGGAAAGTAGTGTCCTGAAACAGTCTGCATACCCTGGATAGCGATTTTTCATTAGAAAAAGCATAAAATTACGTTTGAAGTAGAAATGCTCATAGTCTTGATCCAGGAGCGCCTTTCCTTGTGGGACACAAGAAAGGATGAATACCAGAACCGGGTTGTGAAGGACCGAGGCTGGGAAGAAATCCCCCAAGAACTTCTTCCAGCATCTTGGGAATCGGCAAATATCGCCAAACGTGAAAAAATTTGTGAGTATCTAATTTATAACATGTAGTGTGTAATTTTGAGTATAGGTTCTGAACTTAACGTCAGTATTTTTGTGTGCCATCTGTCCTGGAACAGCATCGATGGTGGACATTTGAGTGATTTTTGGGCGCTCATTTGAACATATTCAATGCTTCTTCAGGACATGGACACTCACAGCGATTTTTAGATCAGGGATGCTCGACCTGCAGACCTCTATTTGTTGTAAAACTACTACTTCCACCATGCCCTTCTGTAGGATGATAAGTATCAAGGCCGATTTATTGGCCTGTATTTGTGAGAGGGGCTCTGCCCCGCTATTTTAGGGCCACACTCCCTTCCCACATTCAACGTCGTTCCAGCGCACCCACCCTCCCCACCCTCTATTCCATTGTCACACCAGGGGATGGCCTACTTCAGTCATCCCTACAACGTTGTGGTTGCGGCACAAATCTAACCGCCTATCCAGAAATTAGTTAGTTAGGATTCTGTTCATGTTGTAGCCCTGACCATAACTGTAGGTTGTTTGGGAATGATGGGAGTTGTAGTTTAGCAACAACCAGTGGAACGCAGGTGCAACATCCAGGAATCAGACAAGGCCTAGTATTTCCTGCTTTGCATACATAGATTATCCCCTGTTTGCAATGCATGAAATCTATATGTTGCTTAGCAACCAGAGTGTAATGTGTTCTAAACTTTATTAACTCCATTTAGCATTTAGATTTTAAATTTATATTTTATATAGGCCGCTTTCACAATTTTTATAGTTAGATAGAATAAATAGTCTTGGTTGGGGCAGGTCAACATGCAGCTACCTAGTTGTAGTAAAACTACTACTCCCACCATGCAATTCTGTTGGATGATATCTGTAGGCCACTCTCCAGCTGTTGCAAAACTACAACTCCTACCATGCCCTGCTGGTAGGCTGATAGCTGTAGGCAGTCTTTGCATGCTGGGAGTTGTAGTTCTGCAGCAGCTGGTGAGCCGCAGGTTAACCATATGTGGTATAGGTGCAGATAGGCTCCTAGGCGAATTAACTCTAATGACTCATGGATGCATAAAAGTAGAATGGTTTTAGATTTTGGCCGTCTCATATATATTAAATAATATTATATAAAAATTAAATTTATAACCATTTAATTTTCTATTTATTCCAGTTAAAGATCTCAAGAAACGTTGGTACTCATGCAGAGACCAATTCGAAGGGAATTCAACCAGAAACAGAGAAGTGGCGACAGGTTTCTAAAGAAGAAACCGTATTTGTACACACGCCAACTTTAATTCTTAAAACAGGTGCTGGAATTAAGAAGGTAAGATATAATGATTTATTTTTATTAAATTATCTAATGTAATAACATCTGTGTGTGATAGCGGTGTGTCCGTGTGTGTTTACCCAGTTTTGCACAGGCCATGTGCTGCGGGCAACCTATATGGACATAACGCTTCAGACAGGCCTTGTTCACACATCAAATTGATCAGTTTTTATCTGTTTTTGTGAGCCAAAATCTGGAGTGGAGACTACTCAGATTATAGTATCTTAACACCTGTGGCGTGGCTATCCAGCAGGCTGTTCCGGCGGGTGAAGAGTCCGCCGGATCCGCCATACCGCAAGTACCCGTGTGCTACCCCTCCGTCCCCATTGAGTATAATGGGGGTGGGGGGCGGAGCTACGGCATAGCACGGCAGTGCACAGCCAGAGATGGCCGGACTAAAAGTCCTGCATGTCCGACTTAGTCCGGCGATCTCTGCTGTGCACTGCCGTGATGCGCCGTAGCTCCACCCCCGCCCCCATTATAGTCAATGGTGACGGAACGGCAGCATGGCAGTGCATGGGCTCTTCACCCGCCAGAACAGCCTGCCGGCTAGCCGAGCCTCAGGTGTGAAAGTACCCTTAGGAATAATGAAAAAAACTGAACCTGTTCTGTGTTTTTGACTCACACCAGGTTTTGGTTCGATATAGAAATGATATGTAGAAATGATTTGTGAACAGGGCCAAATAAGTTCCATAGCAGGGTGTCAGCTGGCAGACTACCCATATAGAACACAAAGCCCCTATAGCAACATGCAGCCCTCCAACTGCAGACAAACTACAACTGCAAGCATGCCCTAATAGCAGTAAGCTATCCAGGAAAGGTTGGAGTACTAGTTTTTCACCAGAAACTGGGCCGCAGGTTGGACACGACTGCCCTATAGGAAGTCCACTGTTGCAGAGAGGCAGAAAATGATGAAGAATAGCGATTCACTATAATTTATTTATTTCTAAAATTACAAATTCTAGTTTGCCATATTTTATTTCTGGTTTTGTAACCCTACCACTGAGGAAGGGGCGTATACCCGAAACGCGTATGGAGTGACTGGCAGTTTTGGAGGAGCCATAAAGACATAAAGAACAGCACAAGTCCGCGGCTTGAGTATACAGTTCTAAGCGCAGTAAAGGAGATCTGAGAGCTTGTTTCCAGGCATCGGCCGTCCTGTCGAGTGATTTACTCCTTCGGTTACAGGACCTGCGAAGCAAAGACATTGGGCACACCCACTCCAGATACGTCATACACACGTGAATACCGCTGACCACGTGACACGCCGACTTACATCACGACCCAGCACGGGACGCCGCGCTCGGTCTACTTAGGACGGCAACATAGGAGCGGTAAAGTATGATTTAAGTGCCGATTAGAATGCCGATCTATATTGCCAGCTATTTATTTGTTAAGGATACTACAATACCATCACTAATCAGTGCGGAAGTCCTGGGACAAAAGGAACACTTTGGACAATCATTTTAGAGTGGATTTCGCTCTAACATCCACCAAGCTAAACACTAACGATGCATTTTAGCAGCTCTTAGTATACCCTATGAGGAACTACTATTATTTTACCAGTGTTTCGTATGTATTGTATGGTTTTTACATCTGTGCATATTAAATTTTCTACATTGACAATAAGATCCAGTTGTCCCATGTAATTTGAGTGCCCCCACTTTTTCACATTGTCTCTCTCTTTAATTAATATAATTGTATTGTGAATGCGCTATGCAATGTCCACTCAAGAATCAGTACTACTATTGTTCAATTTTTATTTGAACTGATTTATGTATATTTATATATAATTATAACCAAATGTTCCTTCTCTTTATAGCACTGTGGATAATCTATCATCAGAATCTACTCAGATGCCCGAAGCAAGTGGGAGTGTTTCCCAAGAAGCCTCTCAGCGGCGCCTGAAGAGACCAGAGAAGAAATTCGGATAATACCCAAGAAACAATTGCAAGGGCATCTCCGGAAATTTCGCTAACATTATTAAGCACACCAGTTCCGGAAGAACCTGTTGGCCCTTCTGCAGGCAGACGAAGACGCAGACCGGCCAATTCTGATTTAGAAGTTAGGAACCTGGTTGATGCTAGGGTCCTACAATTTCTAAATCAGAATCGGTCGGACAGTATTGAAGAACGTACCATTAGAAGCCTAGCAGCTAGTCTCGCTCGTGTGCCTGGAGAATGGCAAACGTTATCTGTCATCACTGTGTTTGCTAATAGATCTGTATGCCCAAAACACGTAACCGGTTGACATTGTCCATCGAATAGAATTGTTAAGAGACCAAAATCTTAACATAGAAACACCATTATATAGAATCAATAGGCAAGAATCCCCTGTTTTACAGACACCAGACCCTTTTACCAGGGAATTATTCGATCTCTAAATTGTTCTGTTTAAAAAATATATATTTTAAAAGATATTTTAAATAACTTAATTTTATTTTATTTAAAAATCTACGTTGAATAAAAAAAATGATTCCGATATTTTTTTTAAAGAATTAAGTTTACTATCAAAATGGCGGGAGTAGGATCCGTCTTCATGCAGGGGATCAGCCTTCTGGATCCATTAAGGTAGATCATTGTGGTGTTTGGTTTCTGCACTGCCCCCATTCACATAGCACAATTCGATTACAGTGAATGGGGGTGGAGCAGAAATCTAGCAGCACAGTTGTACATTTTTGGGAATTAATTAGCAATTTAATTAACAACAGGGGATCTAACTGAACTAAGAAATTACATTTTTGGTTAAAATTTGAACCAGATTCCAGCTGAAATCAACGACTTCCGCGGATGTCATCCAACTGCCCGGCAATGCCCCCTCAGGGCTGCAGAAGTTGTCGGCATAGAGTTCCCGAACAGCTACTCCAGCCGTTCCAGAGCATTCAGGCCGACTGAGGTCTAAACTGACAGGAGATGTCATATTTAGGCCCAATTCTGCTTCTGTGGAGGCATCGTGGATCCTTGTGAAGTTGTGTAGCAGTACACAAGCCTGTATCACCAGGGTGGCATTTTCCGGATTCGTCTATATGGATGACATGAATACTCTTCACTTTGTGGACAGTATTCCGAAAGCGCACTCCACATACCGACGGGCGCGAGTCAATCGATAGTTGAAGATGCGCATCCGGTCATCCAGATCGTGTCTAGGGAAGGGCCGCATCAGGTGGGGTGACAATGCAAATCCTTCATCTGCCACGATCACAAATGGAGCTGGCGGAACTGCAGATCCGGGAATTCTACTGGGCTCTGGCAGGGCAAGCTGGTTTGTCTGAAGCCGTTCAACCATTCTGGAAGCACTAAAGATGCGAGAGTCTGAAGTGCTCCCATAGGCACCGATATCCACAATTACAAACCTGTAGTTACTGTCAGCCAAGGCCATCAGCACCACAGAAAAATATTGCTTGTAATTGAAGTACTGGGACCCTGAGTGAGGTGGCTTCTTCACACGGATATGCTTACCGTCCAGTGTCCCAATGAAGTTCGGAAACTGCGCAGATTGGTAAAATCCCTCGGCGATACATAGCCAATCTTCCGCCTTGGGGGTGGGCATCACCGCTTCTCTGAGACGCTGCCATATAACTTGGCAGGTATGGCAGACAATCTCAGAGATTGTAGAGATTCCAAGGAGAAGCTCATTATGCAAGGAAGCGAATGAGTTCCCAGTAGCAAGGAATCTGAAAAATACAAAAAAGAATGTTTTCTACAATCATTTTCTTATATTATTAATCTATATATAGTATATATAGTATATAACATTGGAAATATTCACTTACCTCAAGGTGACTATCAACCTTTGCTCAGGAGAGATGCAGCGCCGCATGCTAGTGTCCCGGAAACTGAGGTGAGGATGAAGAGAGACCAGGAGATGGTCGAATGTTTCCAAGGACATATGGCAATAATTTTTGAATTTATTGGGGTCCTGTCGCAGATCATTGAACAGTGTGTGGAATTGTCCTTTCTGAAGGCACTGAGCAACTATCGGATGGACCCACTGCCGTCTTCTCTTCCTCTCGGTTCTTCGTCCAGCATTGCTGATTGCCGTCTGAATCGCTGAGAAATAAGCCAGTGAAGTAGTACACTATCCGTTTTCTGCCATGATGATCGCTGAGAAAAGTGTAGGAAACTATGCCAGCCAGGCGTGTTTTCTTTCACAGCTCCAAACGACACCACAAGCACAATAAAATGGCACCTGTTCTATAAGTAAGATGTCCTCTGTTTTAACATCTTTTTTTTTTTTTTAGCAACAACTATTCTTCCTTTTTTTTTTTTAAACGGAAACACGGAAAAAACTGAACGGAAACGGAAGCATTTTGGCACAAACGGCAGGTTTTTGCGGAAACACGGATCCGCAAAAAAACAGCACGAATATCTGGATTGGAAAAAATACTGATGTGTGAATGGACTCTTATCAGGAGCAAACTTTTGTTTGAATTCACGTTCGCAATAACTGCCACATGTAAATTTTACAACATTCAGCCGACAAATAAACTAATGCTCGTCTGTCGGCAGAGTGGATCACTAGCATTAAACATCTCCGACAGGCTGTTATGGCAAGGAGCAGCCTGCCGGAGATGTCTAATGCTAGTGTGAAACCAGCCTAAATGATCCACTCTGCCGACGGATCGACAGTCTGGCATTGCCAGACATTACTCGATATCCACCGGCCCCAATAACTATAATGGGTGCAGTGTCCTGAAATACAGTGCACAGCACTGAAAGTGTCAATGTCACTGTATTTCATGTATTATATGCATGCACTACAAATCCCATAAGGTTGTATAGGGAGTTGGCGGTCCGAAGTGGCTAGACAGGGCTCCCTCCTCCTTTCCTCTATAGAAGGAATATACTGGAATGTATGGCTGTCTTCTGAAGAGAGAACACCTCAGAACAGCAAGTAGCAGATCCTGTAGGGAGATTCCACTCTCCTACAGACTACGAGCAGTTTATATACCAGACCTCAGAAAGGAAAAGATCTACAGAAAGTTTAGCCGACAGAAAGGAATTGTGGACTACTTTTGGAAAAGAAGGTAATCGCCACCAATCTGGCTATAGCCTCCTCTGCATGTGGTGGGAACTCTATAAGCTACAAGCTGCCCACCATAACGAAAAGAACAGGAAGATGCCCCTGTTCAGAGACTGGAGCGACCCAACATTGCAAATGCAAATAGGGGAGCCAAGATGACATAGCCCTTAAATTTGCATAATTTAATACATAACAGTAATAATCTTACCTGCAAACAGATGGACATGGTATGATTCAAAGAATCTTCTGGTATGTCAGGAGACAACAGAGAAGCTCTTGATTGGAGGAAGATCCAAAGGTATCAATTCAAGAAACCTATAAAAGAGAAGAAAATAACATTAGTGGCGCATTCACGTAAGTACCTGAAAAGAAACCGGACCTACACGCTGATTTGACCATGGAAAATCTTCTAAAACAACTTATCCACAAAGCGGAGTCAAGAGGAAGTGAATAATGACTAAAAAGTGCCAAAGATGAAGCTCCAGGATCGTTTACACAAGACTGCAACGCAAGCAGGAAAACGAGCATCGAACCACAGGACCGTATCTATGTCACCAGCTCACGCATGCGTGGCGACAAACCAGGAAGTTCCCCTCCACAGAAGAGTAGAAAGAAAGAAGAGCCTATATGCCACCAGCAGAGATAGGAAAGCAGTAAAGGGGCAAGAGACATCAATCAAAAAAACTATTGGGGTCATTTATATAACTGGTGTAAAGTAGAACTGACTTAGTTGCCCATAGCAGCCAATCAGATTCCACCTTTCATTTTTGACATCTTTGGAAAATGAAAGGTGATATCTGATTGATTGCTATGGGCAACTAAGCCAGGTCTACTTAACACCAGTTTGATAATTTAGGATAGAAAAAGAGTTCAACAAAAATCCTTTTTGAATTAGATCCAAGCTTTCAGTATATATTCTGGTGCAAAAAAAAACACCCACAACTGTGCAGTGGTCTTTTTCACCACTGGGACTTTATACTGGAAGCATACAGAAATGTTGGTGGCACAGCATGGTGTCATGGAGTCCTTCTGTTAAAAACTTTTATCCAAACCTGAATTGGGGATCAAAAGATGTAGGTTTCTGGATTAATTTAATGTTACTCCAATGCAGGGGCATATTGTCATAGAGCTTACAGGGAAATTTTCCGTTGGGCTAATGCCCAGGGGACAACCTGAGCCTTCCTCACAGCCGGCCAGTAGAAGTTTTTGGGGATGTATTTTGTGCTGCTGGCAGTATTGTGTGATGGACTGTGGTATTTCTGTTGGGGTGGTATAATATGCCACAATATGGTATTGCTGGCCCTGCTTTCCATCAATTTGGACCCAACTACAAAGCAGAGCCACTTTGAGTATTTTTTACAGGGTAATTTTAAGTTCCCAGTCCGCCCCTGCCCCAGAGAATTAATCTTTTTGTCAACACCCTAACTTCCCTTACTTCAGAAAAGGAAATGCTTTCCATTCAATGAACGCACATGCCGCTGGCAAACTAATTGAAAATACAAACATGGATGCTCATTTTGTAATGGAAATCACTCAGCATCCAAATACACTTGACACAAGGAAATAAAAACCCCAAGGGAAGTGACCCCACTAAACACAATAAGATTAATTCAGTGGTTAAAACAATATCAAAACAAGGCGATGGATCATCTATTAACTAGTGGTTTCACAGTAGGTTTTTCATAACTGAATATATTCATTAAAAACTTGAAATCTGTTAATAAAAATATAGAAATTGTTAAATAAAAATCATTAAAAAATATTAGAAAATAGAGTAGCAGGCCCTTTTGATTCCTCCCTTGTTTAATGATTTTAGATTGTCCCCTTTAGGATTAGTACCCAAAAAGAAGTTAATTCATATAGACTTATACACTCTATATCTCTCTTATCCAAGACACAATTCATTGAATGACAAAATAGATAAAAATTAAGCAACTGTTAAATATGCTTCTTTTGATCAAGCATTAATTCTTCTCAGTTGAGCGGGACATAATGCTCTCTTAGCAAAGACAGATATAAAATCAGCGTTTAGACTCCTGTCAATTAACCCCATAGGTTACAGTTCATTAGGTTTCCAATTTGAAGGTACATTCTTTTATGATAAGGCTCTTCTAATGGGTTTCACATTGTCATGTCAATATTTTTAAGCCTTGTCTACCTTCCTTCAGTGGATAGTGAAAGCACATTCACCTGGAGGTCATGTGATCCATTATCTAGATAAGTTTTTATTTATAGGTAGGGATGGCACAGATGAATGCATGCTTCTTCTATCAAAATTTAAGGAAAAACATTTTAACATTCCCGTAGCAGAAATTATAGACACATTCAACATGGAATTCAGAATTCCTGAGGAAGAAATACTATGCGCAAAGTCTGTATTAGCTATTTTGTTAACCACAATTTGGGAATAATTAACAAACTAGTTCTAGGTTCTTTAGCCCCATCAAGATGAGCTGCATATGAACCTGAATGGCAAAATCGGAGAGAAATTTGCTCTGCCAATAACATGCATTATTTAGAAGAAAAACAAAACAATTATTTTCATAATAACATTAGTTAAAAGCAGACTCTATATTAAAAACGGTTTCTGGAGTTTCATTTTTCTTGAAAATCAATGGTATACTCTGCCATTGTGCCACTCTGTGGTCTCCTCATGCTGCTTTCACCTGACCACTATGTCATAGGTCCACTCTGTAGACTTCTCATGCTGTTCCCACCCTCCCCACTTAATGATTGGGCCACTATTTTGGCTTTCGGCCTGGCTGACATCATCATTTATTTGACACTTCTTCTGAACTGTCGGAAGGAAGGAAAAACGAGATGCACAACAGATCCTGTCTCTGTAGCAGCTTTAAGGCTGTATGGTCCCATCAGAATTGGCTTATGATTTGGTAGCCAAAAGCAGTGTGTGGGTAGAAAACACAGAAGACATGCAAATATTCCATTCACGTGTCATCTCTGTTTTAGATCCACTCCATTATTTTTTTGCCTTTAGCAATACTGATAGATTATTGAGCAAATGCTGACCGAGTGAATGCGTATGCTCCACAGACAGGATCAGTTTTTTTGGGTAATTGTTCTGACAGATTAGTGAAAGGGGAAAATTAATCAGTGACGTCAACACAAATTTACTTATGAACACCCTCTCCACTCTGTCGGGAGGGGTCTCTACTTGTATAAGCGTTTAATAGAACAGGTTCTGTAGACATCTATGTGGAATCAGCTGGTATGAGGGTGTAAAAGAGTGCGCTTCTTCTTGACGCTAAAATCTACCTGCAAGGCTGAGTTGATACTTAAGCCATTTGGTCGGTTTTGACCGAGTGACCGCCCAAATAAGTGAAGTATGTAGTGATTCAAAGAGTGACGCCTGTCATCTGCATGTCATACGGACTCACAGTATTATTTCGCTACCAAAGCAGACTCCCTATGCGTATTACTGCAAGGCACAGTGTTCTACACCACTATAAAGGCTCTCAGCAGCCAGAAAATTGCAATTTTTAACGTAATTCACCGCGAATATATTCGGATCTAATCAAATTTTTCCAGAATTTTTCCCGTTCTAAAGACAAGTCACCGTTAACCAAATATCAGTTTAGCTACATTATTAAAACATGTAAACAATGGCTAGGATACGCAGACATGAAAATATCCTCCCATTTGTTTAGAATAAGGGCAGCGACACTGGCATCACAAATAAGTCTAAATCAAAACGCGATTAAAAAAATAGACAGATGGAACTCTAAATGATATAAAATCTATATCTGACCAGAATTAATACTTTAAGGAAAAAAAGTGGGGTTCAGTCAGCACAACCCTATATATGCATGTGCACATTGCTATGGCGAAATACACATACAAACGCAAAAACAAAAATGCAATGGCACTCTGCAACCAGCACTTTGCCCTGCCTCCATGCTGGATGTTGAATGAGGCATTAGTGTACATTTTGGACAAAGTGTAATAAGCCACTCACCACGTCAAGGTCGCCTCTATGAGTGGTCCCTAACACTAGTTCCTACCTGTTATGGGCCATGACAGCCACACAAAATACAGAGGGCGCAGGTGCAGCATGCATGCCAGGTACACTCTGCTTTGTAACCCCGTCTGGTGCCATAACAGCTTCAATCAGATCCAGGGATGCAAGTACCAACATGCATGCTGAGCCCACTATATACTTCTCCTGGAGCCACACTGTATCTAGATTTGCACCTGTAGCCAGTATTCTCTGTTAAATCCCTATACGAGCAATCATTTTCAATAATACCCAAAAAACACAATGCATACAAAAGACGCATGGAAAAAGCATGGGAAGTTCTCTATGCGCTATTTAGAATTCTCTATGCATTTTTAAAAAATACTTACCTTGCAGATAATTAAAACTATAGATACTATTTGAAATACCCACAATATATGGACAGCCTGGCAAGAAAAGAACCCTATATAGAGAAATTAAAGGGTACCACATATATATACATTTTAAATATATTTTAAACATACAGTTTGGAAAACAATACATGAGGAACACATTTAAGAATGATTATTAAGATTGCAGGACATTGGAACAACCTATGCCTTTGAAAAGGGAATCTCTTAGATATAGAAGGTATTAACATCAGACAAATTCTATGTTACTTGGAAAAGGGAAAAAAGAAAATAACGCATAAAAACCCATATAAAAAGACGTATAAAAATCTTTTGGAATATAAATATCTAATAAATAAGATATAGACTTTGATACCTAATTGTGTGGCTGCATACCCGATTTACAAACTCACTACTTGTATAATGATACGTGTGTACATACATATAGATATGCTTTATCTTCTATATCTCTATACATCTCATTTATTGATGCTCTCTAATTTCCTACATCATATAGTCACCGGTTGCAATAGCAGATATCCACAAAATAGATATTATGACGATCACATACCCTGCAAGCTTCCAATCACTTAACTTCAAACCTGATGTCATCAATTAACCATCAATGAAGAAGACATAAAAGCTGAGACGACCCAGACGGCAGGTTATCCACTGAGGAAGAGATAAGTCATCTCGAAATGCGTCTGAGCAGATAACCTGTACTCTGAGGAGTCTCGCACGATACATGGCCATGTACTAAAAACTTATTGCAAAGAAGTAAAGTATCTTTGATCCACGAAGGTAACACACGGACAAAGTCTCACGAGAACTGGGCCGAGATCCCGGGAGACGCTGCAAACCGAAACTAAAAATCGCCAGAGTGCGGCAAGGTCGAGGTCTGGAGTTGTAGGATGCCACAGAATCTCCGCATACCAACCAGTTTGGAACAGCGTGATTCACCGTGAGTACGAAGTGTAAATAATATATGCTCTATATATCAGCGAATGACTTTACCTTGAAAAATTGAGACTCGAAAAATTGGGACTATAGAAAAGCGATGTCCTTTATATAAAAACTATAAGCTTTACGTCCATAGACTGACGTCAGTACATCTATTATTGGGATCCTATCTACACGGTGTATGATCACCTATATGGTGAATCAAAGACCACCAACCTTATTTAAGGTGCAAATTCCCTTTTGCACAGTGAAGAAAAATCCATGAGTTGATTTACCTGTGAACTGAACCTACACATTGTATGGGATAAGGCCATTCTTTTATCACCAGCCCAACCACCAGCCCATCATCCATCTTAGATTGGGATACGTGCTGGTTGTTTGGCCCTATTATATACATTGCATAGAATCCTTTTAGATAACAGCAAATTGGATACTGCTACCAGATACGGTGCACTACGTGTGCAATTATATATGACTGCCAATCTAAAGTCCTAGGCAGACCACATGCTATCTTTTAACCATTTTTACAATTTTTTTTTCATTTATAGTTTGTGTTTTATATGATTGATTTGTACTAGTAATAAATTTACATTTTTTTGCATAATCTCCAACTGCCTTGAGTGCCGGTTCAATTCTTCTATAATTTATATACTCAAGAACCAGGGGTGTTTCTCTGAACCTGAGCACCAACCGTGGTCATCCAGAGTGAGCCATCTGTTTATTCCAAACATATTACAGCTGTTGTCCTGCAATTGATGAATGAGGTGATCATGTAGTTTTTACCGGTTATAGTACTGGAAAAATGATTGCCAATTTGAATGGATCCACATGCAATACACCCACTACATCTGAATGTGCCACAGGGTTTTGGGGGTAGCCACATCTGTGGTTCTGGAGGGGTGGGAGGAGAAAACTATGGACGAGACGATCTCTGATGTTCCTACCCCTGCGATACGTAGTGGATGGGGTTTCTCCCACCAATGATGCCAGCTCAGGGTCTGTTCTTAGGATACACCAGTAACGTCCAATAATTTTTCTAACCTCCTCGTGCCCTGAATAAAAAGTACCAATTATTCGCGTGAAGTCCACCTCCAACCTTTTTTCCTTTGGGACTAATAAACTGTTACGTTCAGAGCAACGCGCATGATGGTAGGCTTTCTTAAGGACTGAGTCTGGGTACCCCGGGTCTTAAACCTGTGTCGTAAGCTGTCGGCGGCCTAAAGTCTCCAGACTCAGAAAAGTTTCTCCTTGCTCTGAGATACTGTCCCTTAGGAATACCTCTAAGCAGCGGTAGTGGGTGACAGCTGTACCATCGCAACAGATGGTTGGTTGCGGTCGACTTACGATAGATGTTGGTCATGAGATGTCCGTTGGTCTGTTTCGTGATCAATAAATCTAGAAATGTGATGACCCCACGGATCCACAGTTGATGTAAATGACACTGTCTGTGGATCATGGATGACTGATCTTTGTAAAGTGGTTGAATTCACACTTTATATTATTATATCTAAAGATTCTCTTTAAATAATAGATGCAACATTTTGTACAGAAAGCACAAAATATTGGCCTTCGTTATTCACTTTTAAATAGAGAAAGGAAGATGTGAAGCTCTAACAGGAAGGGGTGGAGCCTAAAGAGGAAAGGATGGGGTTTACAGAGGAAGGGGTTTGGCCTTGACAGGAAGGGGTGGGTCAAATTTATATTAGGAGGGTGGCCGAGTTTAGTCTCACCTAGGGCAGCACAAAAGCAAGATACACCACTGTGCACATCTAAATATATTGAAGTTTGTCCACGATGACTATATTGCCCCCTTTATCGGATGGTTTTACTACTATGGAATCATCCTTCTCCAGGGACAATAAACCCTCTAACTCTTGAGCTGACATATTATGATTAAGGGGTACATTCTCTTCCAGGCACCTAAGTTCCTTAGTCACTACTTCAAGAAAAATATCCTCTGCTGATGTATCATTAATTGGGGGGTACTTAGTGGAGGGGAGTCTCAAATTCGTGAATGGGCCTTGCCCTGGGTTTCTTTGTCCCTTACTCCACAGATCCGCCAGAATGCGGACATCTGACAGATCTTCCGGGGATATGCCCAATTCGGCACATTGTCGTTTATCATGAGTCTGGTAAAAGTAACCAGTCAATAAAAGTAACCAGTCAAAATGTAGAAAAAAAGTAACCAGTCAGTTTTATCGTACATCGTAATTAAAAAACCTGTAAAACTGTGGTGGAATTGCTTTTTTTTTTGCAATTTCACCCCATTTGGAATTTTTTTTCCCGCTTCCCACTACATCATATGCAATATTAAATGGTCGGGTTGGAAAGTACAACTTGTCCTGCAAAAAACAAGCCCTCATATGGCAATGTGAACAGACAAATAAAAAAGTTATGGCTCTGGAAGGCGGGGAGCGCAAAACAAAAACGCCAAAAAAAAAAACCAACTCTGGTCCTGAAAGGGTAAGCATAACTATACAATTAATATATAAACATCAATTTATAAGTGCAAATTTGTAAATACATTTGGTGTAGAACAACAATTAAAGGGCAGACAGCATGTTATAGAGCAGGAGGAGCTGAGCAGACTGATATATAGTTTTGTGGGGAAAAACTGAGTAAAACTTGCATTTTATTTATTAAAATTTCTACTCTTTCTGAACTCAGTAGCCATAAGGTGGTCTTATCAGTGATTGACAGCTACCTCTGTACACACATTTCTACAGGGAAAGCTGTCTATCACTGATGAAATCGCCCACTTGGCTATTGAGCTTAGAAAGAGCAGAGATTTTAACTCCTAGTGTCCCGAGGATTTATTTATTTTTGCATTTTATGGACCTTGCTTTAAGTTGATTATTACAATACCATGGCTCGAATTCAGTGAGCTCTTTAGAATCACCCATTCTATCACAAATGTTCGTACAGGCAAAAAAAATCTAAATTGCCTTTTCAACAATTTTTTTATCTTTTCACTTACGAAAAAATTTAATAAGTTGTGATTAGAAAATCACACATACACCGCCAAAATGGTATCAATAAAAACTACAGATTGTTTCACAAAAGATTGGTCCCCACACAGCTTAATAGACATAGCTATAAAAAAGTTTTTTTGTTCAGTATTAAAACACAAGAATACCTATATAATTGCGGTAGCGTTCTAATCGTACTGACCCAGAGAATAAAGGGCACAGGTCAGTTTTACTGCATAAGGAACGCTGTAGAGATGGAACCACTAGATTGTATGCAATATTAAATGGTGCTATTAGAAAGTACAACTTGTCCCACAAAAGAGCCCTCATACGGCTATGTGAATGAAAAAATAAAAAAAAGTTTTGGCTCCGGAAAGGTAGGGAGTAAAATATGAAAACGCAAAAATGGAAAATCACTTGGTCCTGAAGTCGTTAAAGTGAGTCTCCTATGATTAATGTAAATCACTGAAAATCAAACAACATATAGTACATGACAGTCTCTAATAAAGATAGAACCAGCCCTGTATCTCACATGGATCCAGAGTTCCCCATGGTTAGATTTATTTCAAGATAGCAGCTCAGGGGGCATGTCTTTGCTCAGGAGGTGAGTCCTTACTGCCGCAGCTTTCTCCCTGTAACCGAACTTATTAACCCCCTCAGCCCCCCTAGCTTAAACACCCTTAATGACCAGACCACTTTTTACAATTCTGCACTACACTACTTTTACCGTTTATTGCTCGGCCATACAACTTACCACCCAAATGAATTTTACCTCCTTTTCTTCTCACTAATAGAGCTTTGATTTGGTGGTATTTCATTGTTGCTGACATTTTTACTTTTTTTGATATTAAAAAAAATTAGCTTTTTGTTGTAATTTTTTTTTTAAAACTACATTTCTATATAAATTTTTCTCTAAATTTATTGTTCTACATGTCTTTGATAAAAATAAAATGCAATAAGTGTATATTTATTGGTTTGGGTAAAAGTTATAGCGTTTACAAACTATGGTGCAAAAAAGTGAATTTCCGCATTGTTTCTTCAGGTGCTAGAATGCCAGAATAGTATAAATACCTCCCAAATGACACCATTTTAGAAAGAAGACACCCCAAAGTATTTGCGGAGGGGTATGGTTAGTTCATGTATGATTTCATTTTTTTTCTCAAGTTAGCGGAAAATGACACTTTCTGAGGAAAAAATAATAATAATAAAGTTTCCATTTCTGCTAACTTCTGGCAAAAAAAATAAAAAATCTCCTGCGGACTCACTATGCCCCTCAGTGAATACCTTGGGGTGTCTACTTTCCGAAAATGGGGTCAGTTATGGGGTGTGTTTACTGTTCTGGCATTTTGGGCGAGGCTAAATTGTGAGCAACCCTGTAAAACCTAAAGGTACTTGTTGGACTTTACGCCCCTTTACGCACCTAGACTGCAAAAAAGTGGCACACATGTGGTATCGCCGTACTCAGAAGAAGTAGGGCAATGTGTTTTGGGGTGTATTTTCACATATACCCATGCTGGGTGAGAGAAATATCTCTGTAAATTGTCAACTTTGTATAAAATTTTTTAAAAAGTTGTCATTTAGAGCTCTTTCACACTAGCATTTTGTTTTCCAGCATAGAGATCCGTCGTCGGGTCTCTATGCCGGAAAAATCCTGATCAGGATTATCCCAATGCATTCTGAATGGAGAGAAATCCGTTCAGGATGCATCAGGATGTCTTCAGTTCAGGACCGTTTTTGGCTACAGAAAATACCGCAGCATGCTGCGCTTTTGCTCCGGCCAAAAATCCTGAACACTTGCCGCAAGGCCGGATCCGAATTAATGCCCATTGAAAGGCATTAATCAGTTTAGTTTTTCTCAATGGTTACCATGGCAGCCAGGAGGCTAAAGTCCCGGCTGCCATGGTAAAGTGTAGTGGGGAGCGGGGAGCAGTATACTTACAGTCCGTGCGGCTCCCTGGGCGCTCCAGAGTGACGTCAGGGTGCCCCACGCACATGGATCACGTGATCATGGGGCGCTCTGACGTCATTCTGGAGCGCCCGGGAGCCGCACGGACTGTAAGTATACCGCTCCCCGCTCCCCACTACTACTATGGCAACCAGGACTTTAATAGCGTCCTGGCTGCCATAGTAACCTCAAAGCATTTCAAAGACTAATCAGGATCCAGATCAGTCTTCTAAAGCTTTCAGGCGACTTGCTTTCTGACGGATCCGGCGGGACGGAAGTGCCTGCCGGATCCTCATAACGCAAGAGAGGCCTAACAAAGATATTTCTCTCACCCAGCATGGGTATATGTAAAATACACCCCAATACACATTGCCCTACTTCTTCTGAGTACGGCGATACCACATGTGTGACACTTTTTTGCCGCCAAGATGCGCAAAGGGCCCAAATTCCAATGAGTACCCTTTAGGAGGGCATTTTTACACATTTGGATTCCAGACTTCTTCTCGTCCTTTAGGACCCCTAAAATGCCAGGGCAGTATAAATACCCCACATGTGACCCCATTTTGTAAAGAAGACACCCCAAGGTATTCCGTGAGGGGCATGGTGAGTTCATAGAAGATTTTTTCGGCACAAGTTAGCGGAAATTGACTTTATTTTTTTTTCTTACAAAGTCTCACATTCCACTAACTTGTGACAAAAATAAAATTTTACATGAACTCCACAAACCCTCACGGAATACCTTGGGTGTCTTCTTCTAAAATGGGGTCACATGTGGGTATTACACTGCCCTGGCATTTTAGGGGTCCTAAAGCGTGAGAAGTAGTTTGGAATCCAAATGCGTAAAATGCCCTTCTTCTCACGCTTTAGGGCCCCTAAATTGCCAGGGCAGTATAAATACCCCACATGTGACCCCATTTTGGAAAGAAGACACCCCAAGGTATTCCGTGAGGGGCATGGCGAGTTCATAGAAGATTTTTTGGCACAAGTTAGTGGAAATTGACTTTTTAATTTTTTTCTTACAAAGTCTCATATTCCACTAACTTGTGACAAAATAAAATTTTACATGAACTCACCATACCCTACATGGAATACCTCGGGTGTCTTCTTTCGAAAATGAGGGTCACATGTGGTGTTTGTACTGCCCTGGCATTTGAGAGTCTCCGCAATCATTACATGTATGGCCAGCATTAGGAGTTTCTGCTATTCTCCTTATATTGAGCATACGGGTAATGAGATTTTTTCCGTTCAGCCGCTGGGCTGAAAAAAAAAATGAACGGCACAGATTTCTTCATTCGCATCAATCAATGTGGATGAAAAAATCTCTGCCACAAAATGTGCAAAAAAAAAAAAGAGGGAAAGGAGTGCTTGCAAAGTAGGGCCCCATTCACACGTCCACAAAAATATCCGCATCTATTCCGCAATTCTGCGGGATAGATGCGGACCCATTCAGTGTGAATGGGGCCGGCGGTGATGCGGAGAGCAAACTATGTGCTCTCCGCATCAGCATTTGCAGAGCTGAGGCCGCAAACTTCCGTGTTTCGGCCCGAAACATCAGGCCGCAGCTCCGCAAAAGATAGAGCATGTCCTATTCTTGTCCGCAATTGCGGACAAGAAAAGGCATTTTCATATAGTTCTGGCAATGTGCGGATCCGCAAAATGCGGAAAGCACATTGCCGGTGTCCGTGTTTTTGCGGATCGCAAAACACATACTGAGCGTCTGAATGAGCCTTACAGGGGGTGATTAGTGACAGGGGGTGACATGGGGTGATCAGGGGTTAATCAGTGACCGGGGGTTAACAAAACAACATCTGATATGCGATTTTTTCTGACATCTACAGCCTGCCAACACATGATCAGAGCTGGCAGTCTGTAATAATACTTCCTCCTGACGCGATCCTTTGAGCGCGCGCGTTCAAAGGAAATCTCGCCTCTCGCGAGATGATGCACCGGCAGCGTCAGGAGGAATAACCCGGCTGCCCGCAGGACGCATCCCTGCGTTAGGCGGTCGGGTAGTGGTTAAAGAAGATCTAGCTAGTGGCGACTGAAGGATGAAACGGAGCATACCTGTATGTGATGATACTCAGGCGGACAGAGAAATAAGGAAAAGAACAAACGGCAGGTGGGCTATACAGATAAATTTTATTGAATAATTCATTAGCTATTGTAAGGGATCGTCTTTTATTTAGGGGTCATTCTCACAGAATTATCTTTATAACAACTGGATTTCAGGTCCAAGCGTGAGATTTATTTGACAGTCTTCATACACAGCATGAAACAACAGGTACAAAACAATAAACACTGGCCCGCCTAGGCTCTAACTACCCACCTAGTGGGTACAGTTCACACCCTGTGAACTTATGCAGCTTTCTCCAGCCCGATGTCCCACAGCCTCCTGGCTGTTCAGAGCACCATTCACACACGGTCTCAGTTCAATGACCGCTGGGGAATTCAGGTTCACCAGTCCGCCAGACTGTGGCCCTGCGACCCTTCCAGGCTATCGCTTAGCCTCGTGGCCCCTCAGTCCTCCTGACTGAGACCACGCTCCCAGAGCCTCCCAGGACTCTGCTACACAAAAACACTCAGCAGCAGGATTAAATAGCATCCCTGGACATGAGCAGAATCCAAAATCCCGGACTGAAACATGGGAACAGGCACCCACCCAGCACATTGCCTGTTCCCAGTAAAAGCCCGCCCGGACTAGCTGGAGCCAGCTATGCTAACTATTATGGTGTTCACCAACTAACTTAGTGGACAGCTAATCTAGGGGCCTTTACTTCACCAAGACCGGGCCCCTTGGTGACATGCTCCTGGTGCAAACAACACCCCTTTTATTATGCTTTCCCAGGACTTTACTGCACACATCACTGTTCACATTGCCACACTATGCAAAATTTTTAATTACATGCAATTATAAAAGTATCAGATTTAGGTGCTGGTTTGAAAAATGTAGAAAATTTTTGGTAGGACAACCTCTGTAAGGCAAGAGTGCAATTATTTAGCGATGGTGCATGCATAGTTTGTTACATCACCGCAGATGTTTTGTACGTCTTATAGAATAGGAAATATATAAAAGGAACAGAGTTGATAATATGGCTTTATTACAATCGCAAGGACTAAACAGGAAACACACAAGTAGGTCAATTTAACTATTTAAAAGTTAATGATGGTTTTTGTTTTGTACGCTATGATTAAAAAGGAAACAGTTCACTGTGCAGTTTTGTGTTTTTCATCCAAACAGTGATTTCTGAATATAATTATTCTTATTAATAACGGCACGTCCCGCTGCAGTTTAAAAAACAAGCAGTGGCAGAAGGACCAGAACACGTCCCCACTGAAGGGCGCTGAAGAAAGGAGGGGGCATAAGATTATTTCTTATTTAAGCTATTACAAGGCTTGTCTGAGATTTTTAATTACGGTACCTCAAACAACCCCTTTAAAGGGATAATACCACCAAAACAAGTTTTAGCACATATTACCAGCCTATATGTGAATATTCAATGTCAGTTTTTTTTACAAAAACGGATGGTTTTCTGGAAATAATATTTTAAAGTCATTCCTTGTGTGTCCTAGGTCTTTAACTTCCTCCTTTGCTTTGACCTTTAGCATGACAAACAGTCTCGCTTCACTTTCCCACTTTGTATAGCTGTAGTGACTGAATTAGATCATCCCACATTACACTGAAAAATGCAAGGCTCCTTTGTGGGCAAATTTATCTAGGCCTATCAAGTGATCAATCTACTATTTTAACAGATAAAATCTTTCCCTCACAGCAGTAATAAACTGACAATGGGTTACCTATCTCTATATCAAACTCCTACCTATCTACAGTATATATTGTAGGAGTTTTATCTCTCTGTGCTGTGTGCTACAGAAGGCAATATTCTGCATTTAATTGTACAGTACTGCCAAAATGAAAAAGAAAAAGTAAAAAATTCTAAAAAAAATTATATTTTATAAATGTTGAAAAAAACCTCAACCTTTTCTGACAGAAATATTGGTTGCAGATAATTGTCTGCAATATTTTCAAGAGCACAAACCCTGTCTGCCCAGACTTTGGCCTGTTTTTGACTATGGCACTACTTGATCCCTTGGTTCTCCACACCTTTGTCTCTTAACCTCTGTGGTTCCAGAGATAATATGGTGGTGTCTTTTGACCTCTGTGGGTCAGCAGTCACTTGAACAGAAACTACTCTATGAGGTAGCAGCCTGGTAGTTCCCGGCAGTAGAGTCCAGATTGCTGTACAGGGGTTAAAGGGTGAAGACCTGGGGGCTACTTTATGTGCTTTGAGTAGCCGCAAGTCAAATCTATTTAAGTGACACAGCGGATCCCTAAAATAATTTTTTTCATTTCCACCATCCTATAAAAAAGTAAAAGTCAAACATATTTTGACTTAGCATAACCAGTAGCATAAACCAAACCCAGTCAGGTATGAAGGTAAGTAACTGACTCTTAACTCTAGCATGTGTCCTTGTCTTATTTGGCTGTGATAAAAAAATAATAATATGGATATAAAAAGTAGGTACGTTGCTACTTCTCATAACAGAAGTGAGTCATATAACATGTGGTCTACAAATGTGGTGAGCAGAATAATGTTTTATTCACAGGATGCTATCACCAATAGGGTGAGGCTACAATACTCACACATGTCATATAAAGATAAAACAGTTATTTAAAGAGGAGAAAGGTATCTGATAATATCTGTCTTTGACCACAAGTAACCTTTATACCATACAGTACATTTAGGCTACTTTCACACTTGTGTTTTTGCCTTATTCGTCTATATCTGTTATGAACGGATCCGGTTGTATTATCTTTCATATAGCAATGATGGATCCGTCATG
Source organism: Bufotes viridis (assembly GCA_033119425.1). Lineage (NCBI taxonomy): Eukaryota > Metazoa > Chordata > Amphibia > Anura > Bufonidae > Bufotes > Bufotes viridis. Next base: position 175,619,374 of record CM065590.1, read on the forward strand.
AACACCATTGAAAGTCAATGGGGGACGGATCCATTTTCTATTGTGTCGAGAAACGGATCCGTCCCCGTTGACTTGCATTGTGGGTCTTGCCGTTTTGCTCTACATCTAATGACGGAAAGAAAACCGCAGCTTGCTGTGGTTTACTCTCCGTTATGGGAACACAACCAAATGGAGCGGAATGCATTTTGGAGCATTCCATTCTGTTCAGTTCAGTATTGTCCCTTTTGACAATGAATGGGGACAAAACGGAGCGTTTTCTCCAGTTTTAAGATCCTCTGCCGGATCTGAATTCCCGGAAAATGTAAGCGCTAGTGTGAAAGTAGCCTTACTTGGAAAATGGCATGTTCTTTGAAATTGCAGCACGATGCTCTTTAGATTCCCTTAAGGCAGTGTTTCTCAACTCCAGTCCTCAGGGCCCACCTACAGGTCATGATTTGAGAATATCCCACAGAATGAGTACCTGAGGTGAGTCCTGATGCACTGACACTAATTAAATCACCTGCTAAATACTAAGGAAATCCTGAAAACATGACCCGCAGGTGGGCCCTGAGGACTGGACTTGAGGAACACTGCCTTAAGGACAAAGCTTATTGTTGGCCTTAAAGGGGTATTCCCATCTCAGACATTGGGGGAATATCGCTAGGATATGCCCCCAATGTCTGATACGTACGGGTCTCACCTGTGGGACCTGTACGTATACTTAGAATGGAGACCGCAAAGTCCAAGAGGGTGCACAGTGCATGCGCGATGGCCTGGTCGATATATTTTTTTTATTATTAAAAATTCCAAATTAAAAAACAAGCTAATTTAGAATTTTTCAAATTTAAATTTCTCTGCTTTTAAGAAAGACTGCTCAAAAATACCTAATTATTAATATTTACATAGGTTCATTTGGCATCATTGTTCAATCCTACTTTTATTGTTTTTGAGATGCTAAAGTTCAGTTTTACAAAGAAAATTTCCAAATCCTATTTTTGTTAGGGACAAATTCAGTTCTGAAGTTGCTTTGAGAGGCCACCCCCCTCATATTCAAAATGGCGTTTAGGATGTTTGTTAACTCTTTAGGTGTTTCACAAGAATTAACCATTTCATGACCGGGCCCAAAAAAGGCCTGAACGTCCAGGCAACTTTTTGTGATTTGCACAGGTGGTGGTTTAGTGACCATAGCTTTTTTTATTTGTTTGGCTACCCAAAAAATGTTTGTTTGATTTTTTTTTTTTTACTTGACACTTAGGACTTTTTATTAGAATGTTTTTTTTTAGAGTTTTCTTTTTTTGGGTTTAATTTGGAAGAAAAAGCAAATTATTATTAAAAAGTATTTTTTTTTAAATTGTAGCTTTTTATTTCTTAAATATTAAAACTGACACAAAAATTAATTATTGCAATGGGTTCTCTATTTTGTGCCGATCGTCTTCATATATAACATGTATAGGTTTGAGAGATACGTTTTAATGGGAAATGTCATCTTGTGCCCACAATCATGAACATTTCTTTTCACCAAGACATACTGACATGTTTTACTTGGATTTATACCACATTTAATCAAAACACTATATTGGAGCCAATAATTAGTCTATTTACAAGGAGCAGAAGTACAATATGAGGGGGACAGTGCATTTCCCAATGGTCTAGAGCAGGCATCCTCAAACTGCGGCCCTCCAGCTGTTGTAAAACTACAACTCCCACAATGCCCTGCTGTAGGCTGATACCTTTAGGCTGTTCAGGCATGCTGGGAGTTGTAGTTTTGCAACAGCTGGAGGGCCACAGTTTGAGGATGCCTGGTCTAGAACGTCTTGGTACTATTCTACACCCTTTTTGAAGAACCTAGGACAAAATAAGCGTCCTCATGTAACATGGGTAAATACTTTAATATTGCATTCTTAATTTGGGAAAATAGTTTGCTATATGTTAATACTAGTGTAGGTAAAATGGTGCCTAATTCCTTTTTATTTATATATTTATTCTACAATTTCCACTTCTGTTTTTATGTTTTGTATTAGCTTCTTTTGGGCTATCCCCACAGTCTCTAACAGTCCCTTGTGGGTTCTCATGAATAATAGACCTCCTGCCAAACAAGAGGTCCTCTCTTGACCTATTTTGTGCTATGATCCACTCTCTGCAGCATCCAATGTGAATACCCCTCTAGTGCAGTGTTTCCCAACCAGTGTGCCTCCAGCTGTTGCAAAACTACAGCTCCCAGCATGCCTGCACAGCCAAAGGCTGTCCGGGCATGCTGGGAGTTGTAGTTTGCAACAGCTGGAGGCACGCTGGTTGGGAAACACTGCTCTAGTGCAACCGTGCCTCTATTGCTTTTCACTTCCTATGAAATGATTCTTCGCTACTGCATTTCCCCTACCGGAATGCCCTTAATGGTATGTCGTGGATGATGGCTGCTGGCACACAGAAAAGTATTTCCGCTGTCATCTTTGCAGTACATTTCAGTTTATATGGGGTTATCAGGTAGCCCTGTTAATTTTAAATCCAAAAAGTTGAAGGTGCACGAGTCAGAAAGATATGTAAATTTAAGATCATATGAATTATTATTAAGATAGGAGATGAATGCTAGTATGGTAGACACATCTCCCTCCCATATAATGAGCAGGTCGTCAATGTATCTGCCATATCAGCTCACCATCTAAAAAAAAAAAAAAAAAAAAGGATTTTCACTAAAATACACATAATTTTCTTTCCAAAAAAACATGACTACGTTTGCTAAAGAGGGTGAAAATTTAGCACCCTTGGAAATGCTGCGCTTTTGCAGATAAAACTTGTTATTAAACAAAAGATAATTATGCTGCAAGAGAAACGCGGATACATCCAGGATATATTCAATCAATGACGCAGGGTAGCTGCTATATTTGTGGAGATGGAGAGCAATATTGTGGGGAATTAATGTATAGAGGGAGACAAGGTCACTAGTCAGCCATATATAATTATTTTTCCATATTTTATTATCAGGGGCGGACTGGGAACTTAAAGTGGCCCTGGAAAAAAACTAAAAGTGGCCCAATGTTGTAGACGGGTCAAAAATGACAGAGGGCCATAGTGCAGTACAAAATATCTCCCCAGTAGAACCAAATACCACAGTGCAGCACAAAATACTGCAGCCGGCGCCACGGTGCGGAACTGTATCATCATCCTGAGGACGTCAATAGAGTTGAATTTAGGAGGGCACCTATGGATGCTGGCCAGGTGCATGCGCGCCGGGTGCTCCTACACTAATTAATGCTGAGAACATCAGATCTTTATGTATCTGGCTGGCACCCATGAGGAGGACTTGGGCAGCCCCATGGGCAAGGGCCCACTGGGAAATTTGCCTGTAAGGTCTGTTAGGAAAATTCATTTCTTCCCCTCTTATTGGTAGTTGGTACCCCTGGTACTAGACTTCGGTATTCAGCTTGATTTGATTCTTATCTAGCGCTAGGAGAGCAGCATTGACACACGATACGATTCTGGTATACAATGCCACTCTGTCATTTATTACGTACATGTGACATATATAGTCGTAGTCCAATGACATGATCTTTGAGCAAACCAATCACAGAGCTACACATTTCAGTTACCTTATCTATATGCTATATGTAAGCAAAACAGTTCCTCGAGAACTCTCACCTCCATGTTCCTGATATATTAATGTATATAGACCTTGGACTGCAATATAAACACATTACAGCTACACTACAGTCCAAAGTCCACTCCACACAAGCTACAACCTTCTGTCTATATATTTGAAATTTAAAGCTTTATAAGAAATAGACCCTCCACTGTAATATAGCTGTGATAGACCCTTTCAATCCCCTCTTAAAAACCATCTACATATTTCATTTTTGGTTTTTTCATTTTGTTCCTTTCAAAATATTTCTGTAAGTATTGTTAGTAATCCTCTGGAGACCCAGGGTTTTCTTGAGGTACCTGAATGTATGCAACTTGTGGTGTATCTGAGACTCGCCTACATCTCATAAATGTATTAACTAATGAGGGTATACATTGGATACAGTAACAACACATGTTTGTGTAAGGTCTCGTGGACTCTGTAAATCTTTAATCTAGGGCATTTAGGGCCTTCACTATCCTGATTATACTATTCTGTTCAGAATAAGAGGGTCCAGGAACAACTGGATCTTGCTCCCGTGCTCCTTTAGAGACTGTGTGATTATTTGGTGCACCACATAATAAACTCATCTCCTCTGGATGATAAATACAAGTGGTAATGAGTCCGATTGGCAAGAAAACACAAAGATTAATAATCAGCAGCAGACAAACAAATCTCCCGAATATTGTGGGGTCTTCATCTTCAGCCTGTGGCAAGGCTTCTTCTGAGCTCCGCTCTTTGTCTTCGTTGGACACCGGAGAAGAAACCTCAGGGATCCTTTTCACTCTGCTAGCATGAATCCAGATCGGAGCCTCCTCTGTGAGAATCGCCGTTCTAGTGATTGCTACCACCGTGGTAGGGGTCCGAATGCCAGCTCCTTTGGATCTTTTCCTTTACGTAGTACCCTGACCACCACCGTGTCTCCAGCTCGGAACGAGTGCGTCGGTTCCTGTGGAAGAGAGGGAAACTTACAAGCAACTTTTTCTTCAGTTTTGTGACATATTCTTCCCTATTCTGGTCTATGTCGCCTTCCTGTACCACTAGGGGGTGATTTGCCCAAGGAGTTGGAAAGGGCCTACCTATGAGGATTTCAACGGGTGACAGTCCTAACCTCTTATTAGGAGTCATTCTTATTTCTGCCAATATAATAGGTAGGGTTTGTTTCCATTTCTCAAAAGTACTTTCCTAAGTTTGTCTTTAACTGTTCGATTCATGCATTCTACAAGAAATTTTTGATGCTGTTGTGCTCTACTCCGTAAAAATGTGCTATGAAAAGTGCAGCGCTGTGCTGGGGTATACATGGTTTCCCCTCTTTGCAGACCAATCCAGTGTGTGGATTTTTCTGCAAAACAGGATAAACCCAGTCTTTTCCTCGAGTATGTGCTTTGCAATGTATAACAGCTATTTGTGAGGGAAGCTGGAGGACGGCCAACAGATCATCTATAAGCTGGGAATGAGATATTTTCTTACCGTCAGCTGTGGTGAAACCCCTGCGTTGCCAGATTACCCCATGGTCCCACACTACCCCGTGTGCATATCTGCTGTCTGTGTATATTGTGACAGGTTTGTTTTTGTGTATTCGACATGCCCTTGTAAGTGCTATTAATTCTGCAGCTTGGGCTGATTGCACATGAACGGGTCGTGACTCAAGGATAATATCTGGCAGCATCACTACTGCATATGCTGCACAGTAGACGGTGTCAGTGGACGTGAACATGAACCGTCTACTGACACTTCTGGTGCGTCCGGTATGGGGGTGGCTGACAAGTCTAGTCTGGGGAGGTTTCGTATTCGAGTACCTTGAGACAGTCATGTTTGTCTGGTAAAAAGTCTTCTGTCCCTTTTAGTCCTAGTAATGCATTCAGTATAGGTGCTGGTCCTGCCGTATGTGAGGCATATTTAATCTGTAATGATGGATCACTGAGTAAAAGGACTTTATATCCTGACAATCTTTGTGCTGACATGTGCTGCGTATGAATACCTCTGAGTAGTCCCACTACGTCATGAATAGTATGCAAGACAGTGTAGTGTCCCAGTGTAAAAGGTGTGGCCAATTCCACCATCATCGCACAGGCCGCAAGAGCACGTAGACATGCCAGCATCCCTTGTACAGGGACAGGCATTACCTTTGAGAAAAAGGCACAAGGACGCAACTTTCCCCCGTGTTCTTGAGTGCGTACCCCCGCCATGGTTTTACAGTTTTGTTGTGCAGACATGTGGAATGGTAGGTTATAATCAGGGAGGCCCAATCCTGGGCTACGCATCAATGAACATTTCAGAGTATCGAAAGCATTCAACATTCCTTTTGACCATCTTATTAGCTCTGGGGATTCTTCCAGAGTGGCTTGCCTCAAAATATTGTCATATTAAGAACAGTCGGGGATCCATTGTCTACAGTAGTTTATCATACCAAGAAAGGACAGCATTTCCTTTTTGGTGTGGGGTGACCAGACCCACAATAGACTGGATTCTCCCGGGACTGATTCTTCTTTCCCCCTGTGTGAGGACAAAGCCCAAGTATTCAACCTGCTTTTTGCACCACTGCAGTTTCTTTAACGACACTTTATGACCACATTCTGACAACTATTTCAACAATCATTTACACTTGCCTCCACTGACATGCTGCACAACAGTAGATTATCAACATACTGCATCAGGGTGGAACCTTGGGGGAGTGCCAGGGTTTCAAAGTGGCTTGGAGGACAATGCTGTACACAACTGGTGAATCAGCATACCCCTGTGGCATTCTACCCCAGGTCAGTTGACGTCCCTCAAAGGAAAAATCAAAATAGTACTCTTATTAAACAAACGGCTTCGCGGGGATGGAGGAAAGGATAGTTGTGACATCAGGAACCACTGAGGCTATGGGCACAATGAGATTGTTGATTGCCCTCAAATCCTGGACAAAGCGGGTAGTACCATCTGCCTTTGTCACAGGATTGATAGGGGTGGAGTAAGGTGAAATCACCTCCTCGAGGATTTCTCCTCAGAAATTCTTCTATCATTGGCCGTAGACCCTCAATCTTTTCCTTGGACAGTGGGTATTGCTTTTGATACACCGGTGTGGCACCGGGTTTAAGATTGGCTTGATAAGGTGTGCAATCAATCTAGCCCGTGTCATAGTCGCCCTGTGACCATAGTGAAGGGTTTATGTCTCCTAGCTCAGGATGGTCCTGTAAACTAACAAAAGTACATATCGCCGGGGTCACCATGGGCATGGTGGCTGAGTGAATACTTAGTCCGTCATTTTCTACTGTCACTTCCAAGTCCAACTTCACAAACAAGTCCCTTCCTAATAAACTTACAGGGCAGTCTGATATGATGCTGAAAGTATGGTCCGTAATGTATTCACTGTCCACTGTCTCTATTGGGAGGACACTCGTTTTATATGTTTTAGTTAATACCCCGTTGATTCCCATAGAGGGTCAGACTTTCTTAAAGGTCCCTTGTACATGTCTTTGTTAAACACACTGGAGGTGGCGCCGCTGTCTACCATGAATCCTACCTTCCTTCCCGCAACTATAAGCAAAATAATCGGTGTATCTTTCCAGTGGGTGGTGACCTGTGTGAAAGCTGGGGTGACTCCCTCCGGGCCCCGTCAGTAGGGTTGTTGATGATTTCAATCAATGGGGAACCTGGGCTGAGTCTGCGTACCCTGTCTATCTGTATTCTGTCCCCTTTGTGTCATGGGCTGTTGTTGGCTGTGTGCTCCCTGATTCTGCGTGTCTCTCCTGGGTGTTGTGCACTGTCTAGCCCAATGTCCCTCCTGTCCACAGTTATAACAGCAGTTATTCATGGTTTGGAAGTCTTGGCTTCTATCATTTGATCTATGAAAGTTTCCTGCTGTCTTTCGCATATTTCTCCCTTTACAGGCTTTCTTTAAATAAGCCACTGTGCCAGACGGAGCCACAGTAGGCTTGGGGCAGTGTTTAATAATTTTATTAAGGTCATCTATGTCCAAAGCCTTTTTCATCAGTTGATTACCAACCGTCAAAAAGGCATGGATGTCTCAGGTCCCCTTATCTCACTATCCTTTTCCACTTAACCCTTGTTCCTTAAATTATATCTTGATACAATTGAGGGTGTGGGTTGTTTATTAACTGCGTGTCCTGCTATTATGTGACTGGCTGCTATTAAATCCTGAGCGCTAAACAGTTAATTTTATGTACATAGGAAGGTGGGGGATACATCTGATGTTTTTTATCATTTTCCTTCTTAGTCTGTATCTCATGTAGTTTTCTATCGTCTTTTGATCTTTTTAAACCTTTTGTCTTGCACATGTTGGGGTCCTACCAGTGGGGAGCTATCTCTAGCCATTGTTCTCCTCCTGTCTCCATATAATCCATATCCCATGAAGGGTCAGGTTCAAAAATATGGCCAGGCGGCAGTGTCGCCTAAGCATAGACCCTTGACCATGTCCATGTGATATATGCTATTGTCTCCTTCCCTGGGAAAGGGGTCTACCACTTCCATTGCCTCTGTCCATCCTGCCAAATTATCTACCCATGGGTTAACAAGGTAATAATTTGTAGGACTGACTCAGGCAACATATTATTTACATGTTTCTCCTGGTTCTGGTTTAGGGTATTCTGTCTTAGATTTTTGACTACTCATTATCAAAACTTATTTTCTTACAAACAGAATTCAAAACAGCAATAGCAAAACAGAATGTTAGTCTTGGGATGACAGCTGTACACTTACCACCCAGCCTGTCACTTCCCTATATATAAGTATGTTAGACAAAACAACTTATCATGCAAAACTTCTACAATTATCAAACAACTTATCATTCAAAACTTCTACAATTATCAATACAACTTATCATGCAAAACTTACAATTATCTTATTAAGAATCAAATCAAGCTGTGAAACCTTCTGTGAAGTCAAGCCCTCTGAAGTACGCTTTCCTTGTTACTGGACTTCCCTAAATTCCTAACTTGACAGTTCCCTGAACTGTATACAACTCCCTGAGTTGTATCGTATGTGTCCCTGACACAATACTGGGTACTCCCTGAGTACCTATCTGACAGTTCCCTGAACTGTATACAACTCCCTGAGTTGTATCGTATGTGTCCCTGACACAATACTGGGTACTCCCTGAGTACCTATCTGACAGTTCCCTGAACTGTATACAACTCCCTGAGTTGTATCGTATGTGTCCCTGACACAATACTGGGTACTCCCTGAGTACCTAATCTGACAGTTCCCTGAACTGTTTACAACTCCCTGAGTTGTATCGTATGTGTCCCTGACACAATACTGGGTACTCCCTGAGTACCTATCTGACAGTTCCCTGAACTGTATACAACTCCCTGAGTTGTATCGTATGTGTCCCTGACACAATACTGGGTACTCCCTGAGTACCTATGACAGTTCCCTGAACTGTATACAACTCCCTGAGTTGTATCGTATGTGTCCCTGACACAATACTGGGTACTCCTGAGTACCTAATCTGACAGTTCCCTGAACTGTTTACAACTCCCTGAGTTGTATCGTATGTGTCCCTGACACAATACTGGGTACTCCCTGAGTACCTATGACAGTTCCCTGAACTGTATACAACTCCCTGAGTTGTATCGTATGTGTCCCTGACACAATACTGGGTACTCCCTGAGTACCTATCTATGTATCCCGGATACAAAAAAACAACAAAAACTCTGTACTTACTCCGAGACGTGGCCAGTGCCCTCGGATCGGCCAGAGGACAAAATTGGTGTCTCTTCTCACCAGACCCGAGGATGACCTTCTCGATCCCGGACGAGCCCCCAGATTGTTAGGAAAATTCATTTCTTCCCCTCTTATTGGTAGTTGGTACCCCTGGTACTAGACTTCGGTATTCAGCTTGATTTGATTCTTATCTAGCGCTAGGAGAGCAGCATTGACACACGATACGATTCTGGTATACAATGCCACTCTGTCATTTATTACGTACATGTGACATATATAGTCGTAGTCCAATGACATGATCTTTGAGCAAACCAATCACAGAGCTACACATTTCAGTTACCTTATCTATATGCTATATGTAAGCAAAACAGTTCCTCGAGAACTCTCACCTCCATGTTCCTGATATATTAATGTATATAGACCTTGGACTGCAATATAAACACATTACAGCTACACTACAGTCCAAAGTCCACTCCACACAAGCTACAACCTTCTGTCTATATATTTGAAATTTAAAGCTTTATAAGAAATAGACCCTCCACTGTAATATAGCTGTGATAGACCCTTTCAATCCCCTCTTAAAAACCATCTACATATTTCATTTTTGGTTTTTCATTTTGTTCCTTTCAAAATATTTCTGTAAATATTGTTAGTAATCCTCTGGAGACCCAGGGTTTCTTGAGGTACCTGAATGTATGCAACTTGTGGTGTATCTGAGACTCGCCTACATCTCATAAATGTATTAACTAATGAGGGTATACATTGGATACAGTAACAACACATGTTTGTGTAAGGTCTCGTGGACTCTGTAAATCTTTAATCTAGGGCATTTAGGGCCTTCACTATCCTGATTATACTATTCTGTTCAGAATAAGAGGGGCCAGGAACAACTGGATCTTGCTCCTGTGCTCCTTTAGAGACTGTGTGATTATTTGGTGCACCACATAATAAACTCATCTCCTCTGGATGATAAATACAAGTGGTAATGAGTCCGATTGGCAAGAAAACACAAAGATTAATAATCAGCAGCAGACACAAATCTCCCAGAATATTGTGGGGTCTTCATCTTCAGCCTGTGGCAAGGCTTCTTCTGAGCTCCGCTCTTTGTCTTTGTTGGACACCGGAGAAGAAACCTCAGGGATCCTTTTCACTCTGCTAGCATGAATCCAGATCGGAGCCTCTTCTGTGAGAATCGCCGTTCTAGTGACTGCTACCACCGTGGTAGGGGTCCGAATGCCAGCTCCTTTGGATCTTTTCCTTTACGTAGTACCCTGACCACCACCGTGTCTCCAGCTCGGAACGAGTGCGTCGGTTCCTGTGGAAGAGAGGAAACTTACAAGCAACTTTTTCTTCAGTTTTGTGACATATTCTTCCCTATTCTGGTCTATGTCGCCTTCCTGTACCACTAGGGGGTGATTTGCCCAAGGAGTTGGAAAGGGCCTACCTATGAGGATTTCAACGGGTGACAGTCCTAACCTCTTATTAGGAGTCATTCTTATTTCTGCCAATATAATAGGTAGGGTTTGTTTCCATTTCTCAAAAGTACTTTCCTAAGTTTGTCTTTAACTGTTCGATTCATGCATTCTACAAGAAATTTTTGATGCTGTTGTGCTCTACTCCGTAAAAATGTGCTATGAAAAGTGCAGCGCTGTGCTGGGGTATACATGGTTTCCCCTCTTTGCAGACCAATCCAGTGTGTGGATTTTCTGCAAAACAGGATAAACCAGTCTTTTCCTCAGTATGTGCTTTGCAATGTATAACAGCTATTTGTGAGGAAGCTGGAGGACGGCCAACAGATCATCTATAAGCTGGGAATGAGATATTTTCTTACCGTCAGCTGTGGTGAAACCCCTGCGTTGCCAGATTACCCCATGGTCCCACACTACCCCGTGTGCATATCTGCTGTCTGTGTATATTGTGACAGGTTTGTTTTGTGTATTTGACATGCCCTTGTAAGTGCTATTAATTCTGCAGCTTGGGCTGATTGCACATGAACGGGTCGTGACTCAAGGATAATATCTGGCAGCATCACTACTGCATATGCTGCACAGTAGACGGTGTCGAGTGGACGTGAACATGAACCGTCTACTGACACTTCTGGTGCGTCCGGTATGGGGGTGGCTGACAAGTCTAGTCTGGGGAGGTTTCGTATTCGAGTACCTTGAGACAGTCATGTTTGTCTGGTAAAAAGTCTTCTGTCCCTTTTAGTCCTAGTAATGCATTCAGTATAGGTGCTGGTCCTGCCGTATGTGAGGCATATTTAATCTGTAATGATGGATCACTGAGTAAAAGGACTTTATATCCTGACAATCTTTGTGCTGACATGTGCTGCGTATGAATACCTCTGAGTAGTCCCACTACGTCATGGATAGTATGCAAGACAGTGTAGTGTCCCAGTGTAAAGGGTGTGGCCAATTCCACCATCATCGCACAGGCCGCAAGAGCACGTAGACATGCCGGCATCCCTTGTACAGGGACAGGCATTACCTTTGAGAAAAAGGCACAAGGGCGCAACTTTCCCCCGTGTTCTTGAGTGAGTACCCCCGCCATGGTTTTACAGTTTTGTTGTGCAGACATGTGGAATGGTAGGTTATAATCAGGGAGGCCCAATCCTGGGCTACACATCAATGAACATTTCAGAGTATCGAAAGCATTCAACATTCCTTTTGACCATCTTATTAGCTCTGGGGATTCTTCCAGAGTGGCTTGCCTCAAAATATTGTCATATTAAGAACAGTCGGGGATCCATTGTCTACAGTAGTTTATCATACCAAGAAAGGACAGCATTTCCTTTTTGGTGTGGGGTGACCAGACCCACAATAGACTGGATTCTCCCGGGACTGATTCTTCTTTCCCCCTGTGTGAGGACAAAGCCCAAGTATTCAACCTGCTTTTTGCACCACTGCAGTTTCTTTAACGACACTTTATGACCACATTCTGACAACTATTTCAACAATCATTTACACTTGCCTCCACTGACATGCTGCACAACAGTAGATTATCAACATACTGCATCAGGGTGGAACCTTGGGGGAGTGCCAGGGTTTCAAAGTGGCTTGGAGGACAATGCTGTACACAACTGGTGAATCAGCATACCCCTGTGGCATTCTACCCCAGGTCAGTTGACGTCCCTCAAAGGAAAAATCAAAATAGTACTCTTATTAAACAAACGGCTTCCGCGGGGATGGAGGAAAGGATAGTTGTGACATCAGGAACCACTGAGGCTATGGGCACAATGAGATTGTTGATTGCCCTCAAATCCTGGACAAAGCGGGTAGTACCATCTGCCTTTGTCACAGGATTGATAGGGAGTGGAGTAAGGTGAAATCACCTCCTCGAGGATTTCTCCTCAGAAATTCTTCTATCATTGGCCGTAGACCCTCAATCTTTTCCTTGGACAGTGGGTATTGCTTTTGATACACTGGTGTGGCACCGGGTTTAAGATTGGCTTGATAAGGTGTGCAATCAATCTAGCCCGTGTCATAGTCGCCCTGTGACCATAGTGAAGGGTTTATGTCTCCTAGCTCAGGATGGTCCTGTAAACTAACAAAAGTACATATAGCCGGGGTCACTATGGGCATGGTGGCTGAGTGAATACTTAGTCCGTCATTTTCTACTGTCACTGCCAAGTCCAACTTCACAAACAAGTCCCTTCCTAATAAACTTACAGGGCAGTCTGGTATGATGCTGAAAGTATGGTCCGTGATGTATTCACTGTCCACTGTCTCTATTGGGAGGACACTCGTTTTATATGTTTTAGTTAATACCCCGTTGATTCCCATAGAGGGGTCAGACTTTCTTAAAGGTCCCTTGTACATGTCTTTGTTAAACACACTGGAGGTGGCGCCGCTGTCTACCATGAATCCTACCTTCCTTCCCGCAACTTTAAGCAAAATAATCGGTGTATCTTTCCAGTGGGTGGTGACCTGTGTGAAAGCTGGGGTGACTCCCTCCGGGCCCCGTCAGTAGGGTTGTTGATGATTTCAATCAATGGGGAACCTGGGCTGAGTCTGCGTACCCTGTCTATCTGTATTCTGTCCCCTTTGTGTCATGGGCTGTTGTTGGCTGTGTGCTCCCTGATTCTGCGTGTCTCTCCTGGGTGTTGTGCACTGTCTAGCCCAATGTCCCTCCTGTCCACAGTTATAACAGCAGTTATTCATGGTTTGGAAGTCTTGGCTTCTATCATTTGATCTATGAAAGTTTCCTGCTGTCTTTCGCATATTTCTCCCTTTACAGGCTTTCTTTAAATAAGCCACTGTGCCAGACGGAGCCACAGTAGGCTTGGGGCAGTGTTTAATAATTTTATTAAGGTCATCTATGTCCAAAGCCTTTTTCATCAGTTGATTACCAACCGTCAAAAAGGCATGGATGTCTCAGGTCCCCTTATCTCACTATCCTTTTCCACTTAACCCTTGTTCCTTAAATTATATCTTGATACAATTGAGGGTGTGGGTTGTTTATTAACTGCGTGTCCTGCTATTATGTGACTGGCTGCTATTAAATCCTGAGCGCTAAACAGTTAATTTTATGTACATAGGAAGGTGGGGGATACATCTGATGTTTTTTATCATTTTCCTTCTTAGTCTGTATCTCATGTAGTTTTCTATCGTCTTTTGATCTTTTTAAACCTTTTGTCTTGCACATGTTGGGGTCCTACCAGTGAGGAGCTATCTCTAGCCATTGTTCTCCTCCTTTCTCCATATAATCCATATCCCATGAAGGGTCAGGTTCAAAAATATGGCCAGGCGGCAGTGTCGCCTAAGCATAGACCCTGACCATGTCCATGTGATATATGCTATTGTCTCCTTCCCTGGGAAAGGGGTCTACCACTTCCATTGCCTCTGTCCATCCTGCCAAATTATCTACCCATGGGTTAACAAGGTAATAATTTGTAGGACTGACTCAGGCAACATATTATTTACATGTTTCTCCTGGTTCTGGTTTAGGGTATTCTGTCTTAGATTTTTGACTACTCATTATCAAAACTTATTTTCTTACAAACAGAATTCAAAACAGCAATAGCAAAACAGAATGTTAGTCTTGGGATGACAGCTGTACACTTACCACCCAGCCTGTCACTTCCCTATATATAAGTATGTTAGACAAAACAACTTATCATGCAAAACTTCTACAATTATCAAACAACTTATCATTCAAAACTTCTACAATTATCAATACAACTTATCATGCAAAACTTACAATTATCTTATTAAGAATCAAATCAAGCTGTGAAACCTTCTGTGAAGTCAAGCCCTCTGAAGTACGCTTTCCTTGTTACTGGACTTCCCTAAATTCCTAACTTGACAGTTCCCTGAACTGTATACAACTCCCTGAGTTGTATCGTATGTGTCCCTGACACAATACTGGGTACTCCCTGAGTACCTATCTGACAGTTCCCTGAACTGTATACAACTCCCTGAGTTGTATCGTATGTGTCCCTGACACAATACTGGGTACTCCTGAGTACCTATCTGACAGTTCCCTGAACTGTATACAACTCCCTGAGTTGTATCGTATGTGTCCCTGACACAATACTGGGTACTCCCTGAGTACCTAATCTGACAGTTCCCTGAACTGTTTACAACTCCCTGAGTTGTATCGTATGTGTCCCTGACACAATACTGGGTACTCCCTGAGTACCTATCTGACAGTTCCCTGAACTGTATACAACTCCCTGAGTTGTATCGTATGTGTCCCTGACACAATACTGGGTACTCCCTGAGTACCTATGACAGTTCCCTGAACTGTATACAACTCCCTGAGTTGTATCGTATGTGTCCCTGACACAATACTGGGTACTCCTGAGTACCTAATCTGACAGTTCCCTGAACTGTTTACAACTCCCTGAGTTGTATCGTATGTGTCCCTGACACAATACTGGGTACTCCCTGAGTACCTATGACAGTTCCCTGAACTGTATACAACTCCCTGAGTTGTATCGTATGTGTCCCTGACACAATACTGGGTACTCCCTGAGTACCTATCTATGTATCCCGGATACAAAAAAACAACAAAAACTCTGTACTTACTCCGAGACGTGGCCAGTGCCCTCGGATCGGCCAGAGGACAAAATTGGTGTCTCTTCTCACCAGACCCGAGGATGACCTTCTCGATCCCGGACGAGCCCCCAGATTGTTAGGAAAATTCATTTCTTCCCCTCTTATTGGTAGTTGGTACCCCTGGTACTAGACTTCGGTATTCAGCTTGATTTGATTCTTATCTAGCGCTAGGAGAGCAGCATTGACACACGATACGATTCTGGTATACAATGCCACTCTGTCATTTATTACGTACATGTGACATATATAGTCGTAGTCCAATGACATGATCTTTGAGCAAACCAATCACAGAGCTACACATTTCAGTTACCTTATCTATATGCTATATGTAAGCAAAACAGTTCCTCGAGAACTCTCACCTCCATGTTCCTGATATATTAATGTATATAGACCTTGGACTGCAATATAAACACATTACAGCTACACTACAGTCCAAAGTCCACTCCACACAAGCTACAACCTTCTGTCTATATATTTGAAATTTAAAGCTTTATAAGAAATAGACCCTCCACTGTAATATAGCTGTGATAGACCCTTTCAAGGTCTATGGCCAGTCTTCCTATGTTTATTATAAAGAACATTGAAGGACATCTGTTGTATCTTTGATATATCCTGGTGTTCTCTTAACTAACGCTGTAGAAAGGATTCTAACCACTTTAACTTTTTTGTATTTTTACATCAATGTAACTGTGTGAAGGCTTGTGTTTTTTGCCGGAGGGCTGCATTTTTTATCGGTATCCTTTTGGAGTACATATGACATTTTGATTGCTTTTTATACCATTTGTTTTAAAGTGAGGTGACTAAAACAGCAGTTTAATCATTGTTTCTTAAAGGGGTTATCCGATATCACAAACAGCCCCCCACCCTTGTGCCGAGCCCCGCAGAGGGAATATACTTACCCCGCTCCCTGCTGCTTCTCCCTGTACACGGATGAAAACATCCGGTGTCAGGGGAGAGCAGCCAATGGCAGGTAGGGACGAGCCTCCCTAGCATCACGGGTGACAATGTTTCCATATGTGTACAGGGAGAAGCAGCAACGGCGATGTGGAGACCAGGAGACGCGCAGGGAGTGGGGCAAGTATATTCCCTCTGCGGGGCCCGGCACATGGGGGGGCTGTTTGCGATTTTGGATAACCCCTATAAGTTTTTGTTTTTTTTACACCATTCACCACATGGGATAAGTAACTTGATCCTTTTATAGATCAGGTCGTTATGGAGGCGGTGATACCAATTATATGTAGTTTATTTATTTTTTAACCTCTTATAAATTACTCTATATGAGAAAAGGCATTATTTTACTTGTAATTTTTATTTTACTTTTTTTTTTAAATTTCCACTTGGGGACTTGAAGATACAGAGCTCTGATCATTGGTAGTTATCTATTCCAGCCAGTTTTACACAGACACTGCGACTATACAAGATCGCTATTACACTCAGTTTGTCTTTGAAGCCTAGTGCAAGGTTTCACGGAATCTTTTCCAATTGTTCAAGAGACCACTCTAGGCTCCCCAACCATGTAACGCTAACAATCCCTACACACGGACAGCATTTTTCTAGCGAGTCTAGCGACTAGTGGATACTTCCGATCCCTTGAGACGCTTCACGCACCGTACGTAAGATGCGTCAACGTTGCGTTCCAAGCCTCGTTTGTGAACGTTCGTCACTGTACGGTCGCATGTGATGCACGCACACAAGTCCCGCCCCTTCTGACCGGCAGCGGGTGTTTATGGAGGTTTCTTACGGGTAGTAGGTGAGTATTGCTCGGTGAGGGTGAAACGTTTGGCCCCCTAATGTCTGAAGCGTGCGGCCTGCGGTGCTCGGTGGTGAGGAGCCTGCTGCCGATATGGTTGAGTCAGATATTAAAGGTTAGAACAATACGGATGCCCTGAGCAGTGTTTGGCAGCCATTCCTCAATACAGGGTGAAGAAACAATCCCCAAACCTGTCATTATGGAGAAAGCACGTGTAGCCTTACAGCAGAGGAAGCTGCCGATTGTGGCAGCCTGTACTCTGTAGGTTGCAGAGGTGGCAGTCTGTACTCTGTAGGTTGCAGAGGTGGCAGCCTGTACTCTGTAGGTTGCAGAGGTGGCAGCCTGTACTCTGTAGGTCAGGCATGTCAAACTACGGCCCTCCAGCTGTTGCAAAACTACATCTCCCAGCATGCCCTAATAGCTGTAGGCTCTACAGGCATGCTGGGAGTTGTAGTTTTGCAACAGCTGGAGGGCCGCAGTTTGGACATGCCTGCTGTAGGTTGTAGAGGTGGCAGCCTGTACTCTGTAGGCTCTCATCTCATTGGAAGTCTGTCTAAAGGGGGCAGCAGCTTCATGACACGGGCGAAGGGGGAATACAAGTTTCCTAATGCAGTTTGTGCCGTTTTTCTCTCCGTATGCCAGTCTAAGTTGACTTTTCCATCTATTTTCCGTGATTTTGTTATTCGCTCATGTGACTTATGCAGCCATGGAGCAATCATTTTTCCAGAGGTTGTCTGAGATTTTGCTATTAATGGGCTGTCATCAGGCTAGGTCATCAGTACCACATAGCGGTGGTGGGGTTTCCGACTCCAGGCACCCACGCCGATCAGCTATTTGTAGAGGCCTAGGCCAGTGATGTCAGGTTCATCGATCACATGGCCTAGGTGCATCGCAGTCCCATGTAAGTGAATGACGGCAGTGTGCTGCGAGAAGGTGGCAACACTCTGCCGGGAACCACACGCACACCGTTCAGATACTAATGGCCTATCCTGAGGACAGGTCAAGAGTCTAAAACACTTGCAAAACCCCTTTAACGCTAGCGTAAACCATTGGTCAAAGGTTTCTCTAAAACACCGCACCGCGTTATGGCAGCAGTATATACATGAGAAAAGGAAGTGAATACAGCTGTATGCCTGTTGTTCTGGAAAGCAGAGCCGTGTGTGTGTGTGTGTATATATTTTAATTATACTCAGGTGTATAGGCTGATAGATGGGTAGGGGCTGGACAGCTGGAGTTTACCATATTGATCTAAAGGCCTGTAGAAATGGCAGGCTCCAGCACAATCCAAGACCTGACGTATGTGGGAAATACACAGACTACAAAACATTTCTGTATGTTCTATTAGGCCATGTTGTCAGTTATGAGACTGTTAATACACATGTACCCATAAGTCTTAGGGCTTGTTCACACGACCGTGCCGTGTTGTGCGGTCCACAAATTGCTGCCCTTGTGCCTTCCGCAATTAACGGAACGGACGGCCCTTTATAGAAATGCCTATTCTTGTCCGCAAACGGACAAGAATAGGACATGCTGCAGCTAGAGCTCCGTCCTGCCACTATGCTGGATGTTAGATGAGGCATTAGTTTATATTTTGGCCAAATTATGTAAGCCACCCACCACTTCACGGTTGCCTCTCGAGTGGTCCCTAACATTAATTCTTACCTTTTATGGGCCATATCAGCCACACAAAACCCAGGGAGTGCAGGTGCAGCATGCATGCCAGATACACTCTGCTTGTAACCCCGTCTGGTGCCATACAGCGTTCATCAGATCAAGGGATGCAAATACCAACATGCATGCTGAGCCCACTAGTACTTCTCCTGGAACCAAATGGCTTCTGGTAAGTTCTATAAAGCAGACTCAGTTTTATACTGACTTTAAAACCAGCCTACAGGGCGGATTCACTAGTCAGGTGTGCATGACTGCATGAAGGTCACCACGCCTCCCATATATGCTACAAAGGAATAAAATGGGGATTGCAGTCAGCACAACCCAATACGCAGGTGCACGTTGCTATGGTGAAATACACATACAAACGTAAAAACAAAGGTGCAATGGCACACTGCAGCTAGAGCTCCGTCCTGCCACTATGCTGGATGTTAGATGAGGCATTAGTTTATATTTTGGCCAAATTATGTAAGCCATATATTTTGGCCCATAAAAGGTAAGAATTAATGTTAGGGACCACTCGAGAGGCAACCGTGAATGGGTGGGTGGCTTACATAATTTGGCCAAAATATAAACTAATGCCTCATCTAACATCCAGCATAGTGGCAGGACGGAGCTCTAGCTGCAGTGTGCCATTGCACCTTTGTTTTCACGTTTGTATGTGTATTTCACCATAGCAACGTGCACCTGCGTATTGGGTTGTGCGGACTGCAATCCCCATTTTTTTTCCTTTGAAGAATAGAACATGACTCATAATTTTTGCCGGGCCACGGAACGGAGCAACGGATGCGGACAGCACACAGAGTGCTGTCCGCATCTTTTGTGGCCCCATTGACGTGAATGGGTCTGCATCCGAGCTGCAGAAAATGCGGCTCGGATGCGGAACTAAAACACGGTCGTGTGAATGAGCCTTTATGAGCAGAGGCTGGGGAAATGTAGAGTTTTTTTTTTATTTTGTGCCCATTCAAATGTAATACATGGTCACACTAAAAGGCCTACTGGACTGCACGATAATCGGGACGATTATCGGGGACAAGCGATCAGTCGGCCGATGAACGAGCAAAGGCTTATTCCTCAGCATGAAAGATGCCCAATCTCCGTGAAAAGAACGGAATGAGGGAAGAATGTATTGTGTCTCCTGCATTTGTTTAGTATATGTATAAGTTCTCACATATGAGATGTCTGAGACATGGTTCACATGTAGATTCACATGGCTAAAACACACATTTTACTGCAAAGTAATGTAGCCATTAAAGGGGTTGTCTCACTTCAGAAAGTTGCATTCATGTACAGAAAGTTACTACATTAATGGTTCCAAAAGTGTTATAATTGTCTATATTGCTTCCTTTGCTGGCTGGATTCATTTTCCCATCACATTATACACTGCTCGTTTCCATGGTTACAGACCACCCTGCAATCCAGCAGTGGTGGCCATTAGAGTTGAGCGAACTTGTGTTTTAAGTTCGGCGTCCAAAGTTCGGGTTGGGGTTATCCAAGCATCCCGTTATGGATTCCGCTACCACGGACCTTAACGGCATTTGGAATCCGGGGTGAAGGACCTGGGGTGACGTCATGTCATGTGATCAGTGCAGGGGGCGTTGTCGGGTTTATAATAATTCAATTAAGAATTATTAATTATGGTCATAAAAAAAATTAATCAAGAATTTTCCATAACTTGTCGAAATTATGACCTGGTGAATTGTAGATAACCCAATCGATACAATTCACATCTGAGGCCGACTATTTCCTCAGATAATAAGTTCTTTTCATGAGAGATGACATTAATGCTAAAGATGTAGATTTGACATTAAATAATACGCAGATATTATAAAAATATGCAGATTTTATTAGTTACACGATTATAAACAAATAGGTATATAAACACGATTATATATGCCAAGGAATATATATGGCAATGATATAAAGCATTACAAGCTTATCATAAGTAAATAAACAATGATATCTGCCAATTAATATACATGGCATTGATATCAGGCACTAGAAGCTTCACAATAAGTAAAAGAACACATGTGGGTAGGAGCAGCTTGTCACATTATAACAAAGCTATTTGGTTAGGATATCAAAACAAGAAGTTACATTATATACATTACTCCTGTTCAGAGGCGTGTCTAATCCTAGACATCTATATGGAATGCTAACTACATTCTGCCCCCCTCTAACCAACTACACCTCACATGACTTCAGGAATGGGCAAATCCATCCAAGGATATAACTTAGAAGAGATAACTGTATCCTTCCGCCCTATCCTGGACTACTTTCATATCTGTATAACCTGGTAAGACTATTAAGACAACAGAAATTGGAAGAACTTGGAACAAATCTTCCAGTGGGAATTTATCATCTAGCTTGGCGAAGAATGCTACTATCAATATATCTCCGCATATATATATATATATGCAATCATTTAATACTCTGATAAATTATGAAACTTGATTCTTCTGCAGGTAGAATGAAGGCTCACAATTATTCTATATCTAAGACTACATCTCATATAAAGAGATGATAAATAAATTAATATGTTCGCCAACATAGATGCTATGATTTTACCCACATTATCTAAATAGTCTTAATAAAATGAAACATCATTCTTTGTGTTTCTTACCAAGTCCTAGCAGGAATCTCACTTCTGCTCCTAGGAAAGCTGGATGGTCCATCACCATGGCTTTCATCTTGGGTTTTGGCACCTGAAATGCTCTTTGTTGTTGCTTGTTCTGCTTCTTCCCTCTTGCCTCCTTCCTTTCTTTCTCCTCCTGATGCTCATCTATCTAGGGTAATTATCTCCCTTGTAATCTAACATTACCACCCCCTGGATTAGTATTCTCCAATCAATTGAGGGGGTGTAAACATATGTAATAAGATCCTATGAGATCATGTTTACCCATAATGCAACTATGGAGGATGGTGTAACGATATCGATATCTGTCTCCGGATGGCACTGTTGTGTAAGCTATTAGCACCATTCTATAAAGAGTTAACTAGGGTATTTTTGCATCATATACATTTGACCCTCGTCGTCAGTAAATTAGAGATAAGGATAAATGTAGATATTTTGTATCAACTAAAGATAGACAACTTGGAGTCTCTCTGACACTATTGATCTATGGGCCATTATGGTATGAATGGGCCTTGTTCTCTAAGACATGTCTGGAAAATCCAGTGTACTCCCAACAGATAAGACCACATTTGTGGCAATAACTCTTAAGACACAATACTATCTGTATTTTTACACAGATTGAGCTTGGCATGACTTCATCTTGGCCTGTTTCTACCACACAGCAAAACTTTGGCTCAAACTGTTTCTTAAAGACAATGAGCATCAATTTCATGAATATAATATGATCAGGTATCATATACACTCATGAAAATGCCCGACAAATCCCCCCTTTTCAGCATATTCAATTTCGTTTTTAGAAGGTTGAATAGGCTGAAATGCAATACAGGGCATAATGCTCCAAATCATTATGGATTGGGGAATACAATTTTTCCTTGCAAAAATGAATCACAATTTTGTGTGTACTCTTACGACACATATATAACGCACAAACTCTGTTTGCTTTTATTACAAATATGTTACGTCCTTTTATGACCACTGTAGAGAGAAAGACGTTCTGGTAATTTCCTTGACTTTCCGGAAACGTGTCTTTAGTGAAAATGTTTCTTTGGTCCTCTAACTTAATAACATTGCTGCAAAAATGTAAAGCTTGAAGTAATGGCTTCCTGTCTCGTCAGCAACTTGGTTACTCTTTTTAGCGAGCGGTGTTTGGCAACATATCTTCATATCTGCGATCTCAAATACTTTGTCATGTTGAATCAGCATGAAGCACTCTTGTCGTGGCTGTCGAATCCCCGGGCTCTGCCCACTTGTCACTCCTGGATACCTTTTGGATTCATCTGGGTGGCTCCGACTGGGCGTCTCTTGCGTCTCGGATAGCCCTGACCTCAGGTTCTCTTGGTTCCGGAAAATAAGACTTTTAGGGTTCCGCCATCAACATGTGATCCCATATTGGGCAATCATCTAAACTTAAGAAAACAACAGACAGTATGAGTAAAACGCAGCAAAACTTTATCAAACATATACCTGCCTATTCTAGGCCTTTGACTTATGCCATACTTTAGCCAGCAGCAGCTAGTTGAGGATTTTTATATATTTTTTTCCAAAGAAAAACAAACTACAGGGTCTCAGGAATAGATATAACTATTCTTCCTCTACCAGGCTAATACAGCCGTAGGTGTTATGCCTATTTAGGATCATAACCCAATCAATACTTTGAGACTACCTCGAAACAGAGTAATATATATATATGTGTCCATACATCTGCATGGAATACAATGATGACAAGTTAGTCACAATTGATTAGTATAACTTTTCAATTTTTTTTTTTTATATACGATACCACCACCAATCACATGAAATTTATGATGTGTCTCCATCTTCAAATCTTTGATTTTCCAATCTCAATTCAGCTCTTGCCTTTTTTAGCACTGAAATAAAAACTCTACACAAACACCATGTTAATGATCCTGTGGAAAAATTTAATTAATAATCAATATCATCAATCATTTATTGACTTGCTATGATTAATAGCTCAATGAAGCACTTTGTTTTGTTTCATTTGCTGGACATTCCCATCTCAGGGAAGTATTAAATAACTTTTTCTTTTCTCTTTATTCACTTCATGAAGTAAAGAATTTACATGCAATGGATTTGGGAGAATCTTACTCCTCCTTTACTTGAGCTGATTTAGCTCAGAGTGCAGCTTTGCGACCTCTGACCTCTTCGCTGACATGTACCTAGGACTTAGGAATGTGCTCCTTCCCCCCTCCCATCTCTAGGATGGTGGAGAAAATTTTGGGAAATGCAGCATCTGCAAAAACTGCTTGTACATATGATCAGCTCTATGATCCTGGGAATATACTGTGGTCTGCTGATACCACAAACTACCCCTCATCCCCCCTTGGGGATTATCATATCTGCGGCTATGGCAGATTATATAAAAATTCTGAGTCAAAATATGAACGATAGCCATAGACTCACTTTCTTATCTAGGCTTGCAAAGCCTGTGATGGTTCCCTTAAGTGACTTAACTTTTTGGGAACAATTATATCAATATTTATGTGATTTACACACTTATGTTTCATAGACAATACGGCTTCTTATATCCGGTTTATATGTCTTGCATTTATGCAACTTAGAATCAAAAACATTAAAAAGAAGAACAGGGTTACATCAACATTATTAACCTGTTTAAAACTGTTCTCTTATAGATTCTACTTATCAATAACATCGGGTCAGAACTTTATGTATAAAGTTCCTCTATTATCCTGTAATGCCCTGAGCTACTGAGCTCAACTTCCCTGTAATCTGGGACCTCAATAAAATCAACTTTTGTGATCTGAGTCCATTACATATATGGGATAAATCTCCAACTATGGGAGCTAATGGGCAGGAATTAATAGGAAGGTTCCTGAGTCAAACAAAGGACTAGAACCGGACCCAGTATCGCCTAGGCTAACGAAACCTACATCTGTTCCCTATCTTGGGACAATTTACAATTAATTTTTTGCGATACAAAAACATCACTTGTGTTTAGCATAGACAAACAACTCCTGGGTTGATTTACATGTCATGCACTGGTTGCATCCGTGTAATAACACTTTACTGCAACTACTCATCTGCGGTTCTGGTACGGGCTTAACCCCTTCAGTACCAGGACAGTGATATTGACTTTATATGGACCACGCCCTTCTAAGGGTTGTAACCGTGATCTGGCTGTAGCATTTTAATGCCAGCAACAATATACATGACAATTAATCATCAATATGTCATCTCATCAATAAACTTAGAATTATGTCATCTTATAAAATCTTAGCAAAATGTCATCTCATCAAGATCTCGGTGGGACCTCCATTTTTGTCGGGTTTATAATAATTCAATTAAGAATTATTAATTATGGTCATAAAAAAATTAATCAAGAATTTTCCATAACTTGTCGAAATTATGACCTGGTGAATTGTAGATAACCCAATCGATACAATTCACATCTGAGGCCGACTATTTCCTCAGATACTAAGTTCTTTTCACGTGAGATGACATTAATGCTAAAGATATAGATTTGACATTAAATAATACGCAGATATTATAAAAATATGCAGATTTTATTAGTTACACGATTATAAACAAATAGGTATATAAACATGATTATATATGCCAAGGAATATATATGGCAATGATATATGAAGAATTACAAGCTTATCATAAGTAAATAAACAATGATATCTGCCAATTAATATACATGGCATTGATATCAGGCACTAGAAGCTTCACAATAAGTAAATACACACATGTGGGTAGGAACAGCTTGTCACATTATAACAAAGCTATTCGGTTAGGATATCAAAACAAGAAGTTACATTATATACATTACTCCTGTTTAGAGGCGTGTCTAATCCTAGACATCTATATCGAATGCTAACTACATTCTGCCCCCCTCTAACCAACTACACCTCACATGACTTCAGGAATGGGCAAATCCATCCAAGGATATAACTTAGAAGAGATAACTGTATCCTTCCGCCCTATCCTGGACTACTTTCATATCTGTATAACCTGGTAAGACTATTAAGACAACAGAAATTGGAAGAACTTGGAACAAATCTTCCAGTGGGAATTTATCATCTAGCTTGGCGAAGAATGCTACTATCAATATATCTCCATCTATGCATATATATATGCAATCATTTAATACTCTGATAAATTATGAAACTTGATTCTTCTGCAGGTAGAATGAAGGCTCACAATTATTCTATATCTAAGACTACATCTCATATAAAGAGATGATAAATAAATTAATATGTTCGCCAACATAGATGCTATGATTTTACCCACATTATCTAAATAGTCTTAATAAAATGAAACATCATTCTTTGTGTTTCTTACCAAGTCCTAGCAGGAATCTCACTTCTGCTCCTAGGAAAGCTGGATGGTCCATCACCATGGCTTTCATCTTGGGTTTTGGCACCTGAAATGCTCTTTGTTGTTGCTTGTTCTGCTTCTTCCCTCTTGCCTCCTTCCTTTCTTTCTCCTCCTGATGCTCATCTATCTAGGGTAATTATCTCCCTTGTAATCTAACATTACCACCCCTGGATTAGTATTCTCCAATCAATTGAGGGGTGTAAACATATGTAATAAGATCCTATGAGATCATGTTTACCCATAATGCAACTATGGAGGATGGTGTAACGATATCGATATCTGTCTCCGGATGGCACTGTTGTGTAAGCTATTAGCACCATTCTATAAAGAGTTAACTAGGGTATTTTTGCATCATATACATTTGACCCTCGTCGTCGTAAATTAGAGATAAGGATAAATGTAGATATTTTGTATCAACTAAAGATAGACAACTTGGAGTCTCTCTGACACTATTGATCTATGGGCCATTATGGTATGAATGGGCCTTGTTCTCTAAGACATGTCTGGAAAATCCAGTGTACTCCCAACAGATAAGACCACATTTGTGGCAATAACTCTTAAGACACAATACTATCTGTATTTTTACACAGATTGAGCTTGGCATGACTTCATCTTGGCCTGTTTCTACCACACAGCAAAACTTTGGCTCAAACTGTTTCTTAAAGACAATGAGCATCAATTTCATGAATATAATATGATCAGGTATCATATACACTCATGAAAATGCCCGACAGCGTGGCTCAGTACTGGATTAGATAAGAGGTTGTAGGCTACCACCTCTTAACTAATCCAGTACTGAGCCACGCCCCCTGCACTGATCACATGACAGTGACGTCACCCCAGGTCCTCCGTGTTGTCCAAGGTCCGGGTTCATTGAAGAATCCCCTTATGGATTCCAAATTCCGTTATGGTCCGTGGTAGCGGAATCCATAACGGGATGCTTCGATAACACGAACCCGAACTTAAAACACATGTTCGCTCAACTCTAGTGGCCGTGCCTGCACACTATAGGATAAAACATCAGCCTCTCTGGTGGCCGGGACCATGGCAGTGCACATAGGCTGGTGCTTTTTCCTATATTGTGTAAGTGCGGCCACCACTGATGGATTACAGGGTGGTCTGTAACCATGGAAACGAGCCGTGTATAATGTGATGGGAAAATGAATCCAGCCAGCAAAAGAAGTAATATGGATAATGACAATACATTAGTAAGTGCCTTGTATTAACTTTCTCTACGTGATAGATGTAATTTGCTGAAGTGAGACAACCCTTTAACTGTGTCAGAAAACCATGGAAAAACGCATGGTTGTGCAGTATTATAACTGGCTTTGTGGCACACTGCTGCCTCACGTGAACCCAGCCTTAGGTCAGATGGAAACGGGTACTCCTGGTGAAGAACCGAAGAATTGGGTGGATTGAAGTACCAAAAACCGTTGACAAACTTGGGGTGAACTCATTAGCTTCATGCAGAGGAAAGGATTCTCTATCTGCAAAGCTGTGGAGCTACTGCCAGCAGATGATGTGATGTCTGCATACCATTCTTATAAGACATAGTACTTAGTATATTGCTGGAGATGAGATTTATTCTGAGGAATCTCCATATTGGGGTTGGGAAGAATCCCCCCTTACGTGCAGCTATATGATTGGTTTGCCTTTCTCTGGTTAATCCTGACGGACTTTCCTTTTCATCTAACGCCTCATACACACGACCGTTGTTTGTTTCCACGTCCGTTCTGTCCGCAAATTTTGCGTCCGCCCAAAAAAATCGGATGACTGACCGTTTTTTTGGGCGGATCCGTTTTTATGGCAGATCCATTGTAATAATTCCTATCCTTGTCCGCAAACGTGAAAAAAATAGGACATGCTCTATTTTTTTGACGGAATGTAAACACGAAACAAAACGGTTGACCATCCGCATTTTTTGACGGACCCATTGAAATAAAAGGGGGAAGCATCCTATCCGTGAAAAAAAACGGAACGGAAACAAACAACGGTCGTGTGCATGAGGCCTAAGGCCTCTTTCAGACGTCTGTGTCTATGATGAGCAGAACAAGACGGTCAGTGATTCATTCATGAAGGATCCATGTTTGGTCTGTGTCCGTTTATTGCCCTTGGCTCGTCATTCGTCTTCCATGGACACCGCTAGGCTGAAAGTTAGTTTCCAGAGCATCTCCACCAACGGTCCCTGAAAACCACTGACAGAACGCAAATGCGATCCGTGTCGTATCAGTGGTTTTTGCAGACCCATAGACTTCAATGGGCGTGTTTGGTCCACATCACAAACCAAAGTAGTGAAGGTCACCCTGGTCTTTCCTCTCACCCACAGAGACACATTCAAACCAAAGGGTACGTGTGCTATCCGTGGAGAACACAGACGGAATACACCCATGATTCACTGACTAAGGG
Source organism: Bufotes viridis (assembly GCA_033119425.1). Taxonomy (NCBI): domain Eukaryota; kingdom Metazoa; phylum Chordata; class Amphibia; order Anura; family Bufonidae; genus Bufotes; species Bufotes viridis. The sequence continues at coordinate 175,647,510 of CM065590.1, forward strand.
TTCATTCACACGACCCTGCCGTTTTGTGGTCTGCAAATTGCTGATCCGCAAAACACAGATGCGCCCGTGTGCCTTCCTCAATTTGCGGAACGGAGCAGACGGCCCTGTATAGAAATGCCTATTCTTGTCCGCAAAACAAACGAGAATAGGACATGACTTTTATAACTTTTGCGGGGCAACGGATGCGGACAGCACACGGAGTGCTGTCGGCATCTTTTGCGGCCCCATTGAAGTGAATGGGTCTGCACACGAGCCTCAAAATCACCCCTTAAAATTATGGTTTGCAGATAAGTATCATAAACGTGGCCTATGAACTGGAAAATACTTTTCATTTTTTCAATTTTTTTTTTTTTCCTTTTGAAAGGTTGCAGGTGAGGAAAATGTCTTTATACGACGATTTGGGCGTGGAGACAAGTGACTCAAAAACAGAAGGATGGTCGAAAAACTTCAAGCTTTTGCAATCCCAGCTGCAGGTTAAAAAGGCAGCTCTAACACAAGCAAAGGTAAACGTAGGGTTTGTTGGCTTTCTTTAGACACGCGTGTGAGCGGAGGTCGCACTACGTTTATTTTTCCGTCAGAGTAATGTTGGTCCCCTTAGTATTTTTGTGGAGTATTTTTTTTTGCCATGATGGAGTACGAAATATTGTGCTGGGTGACTTATTTTTTTAAATCTGGCCATAACTTTTTATTTTTCTGTAGCTGTTGCCGTATAAGGGGTTGCTTTTGTTGGATGAATTGTATCTTTTACGCTGGGTTCAGACCTGAGCGTTTCTGAGACGCAGCGTTTTCCGCGTATTTTTCGCGCATTTTTCCCCGCGTGTTTTTGGCAATAGTAAACGTGCGTTTGTGTGATTGACTGCAGTGTTGTCCAATGACCAAATATCCCTGTCTATATGAAGTTTGGCCTTTCCAGCATGTTGCAAATTCATAAACGCGCGTTCGAACGCGCGTTTTCAGTGTCAAAAACGCACAAAATACATGCGTTGCGCGTTCCCATTGAAGTCTATGGGCCAAAACACGCGGCAAACGCCCCAAAAAAAGCTCAAGTAAAAAGCTCAAGTACTTGTTTATGCGCGTTCGAACGCGCTGTAAAACGTGAATATGTGAACCAGTCCCATAGGGAAGCATTGGTTTGCATCGGTTATGCGTTTTACAGCGCGTTCGAACGCGCTGTAAAACGCGCAAGTGTGAACTGAGGGTTAAGGACACTATAACTGGCCTAGTTGCCCATAGCAACCGATCGCATTTCACCTTTCATTTTCCAAAGGAGCTGTAAAAAGTAAAAGGTGGAATCAGATTGGTTGCTAGGGGCAACTAAGCCAGTTCTACTTTACACCAGTTTGACAAATCTCCCCCAGTGTTTTTATATTACCACATTCAAGGAGCCAGAACATGGGACTTTATGGGTGTTTTTTGCATTTTTTTTGTCACGTTCACAGTGTGTTTTAAATAACATGTTATCTTTATTATACAGGTTGTGGCAAACACTGTTATGTCATATATGTGTGCGTTTGTTGTTGTTTTTTACCACTTTTACAAAATCAAACCACTTTTCATGGAAAAATAGTTTATTTTTTAATAAATTGTATTAACCTTTAATAATTTTTTTTTTGGTCCACTAGCGATCATTGCTTTAGTAATGCATTGCTATACCTTGTACACCAATGTACTATAGCTTATCACTGTGACAGTGACAGGCTGGGCTATTAGGGTAAATGCACACGTTCAGGATTTATATGCGGAGAATCCACACTGAAGGTGTGGTGTTCGCAGGGATATCCGTGTGGTCAATCTGCATCAGTTGGTGCGGATTTGCATGTGGGTTTTCTCTCCCCATTGAAGTGAATGGAGAAAGTCCGGTTAGGAAAAATAAAATAAATTGATATGATTTTAAAATCCACACTGCAGGTCAAAATGCGCACAGAAAAAATCTGCATCGTGTACATGAGAATTTCAAATTCTCATAGAATGCAATGTACATGACTTACGGTGCAGACTTTCCGCATGCATTTAGCCTTAGGTGCTGTTTGTGATACAGTCTAATAGGCATACAGTCATGGCAGGCTCACGGCCTTTGTTAGCAGTGCATCGCCACCACGCACTTGCATTCACAGGTGGACCGATGGTGATAAACGGAGCCCTCTTGCTCTGTCTAACTGACTAGATGCCACAGTTGCTATTCACCGTGGCATCTAAGGAGTTAAACAGTCAAGATGGCAGTTATCTCTGATCTCCTACTGTTACAGCTAGGGACTATCTTCAGTCAGCCCTCTGTGTGAGTCTATGCGTAACATGTGTAATATAATTTTCTGTGCTTCCCAGCAGGAGGAGTGAACGCAAGTGCACCATATTCTAATTGCCCGTGACAACGCAATGACATCACTAGGGGTTTTCTGGTACTTATCGATGGGGTAGGACATCTGGGACTCCCGCAGATCAGCTGTTTGAGAAGGCAGCAGTGCTCACAGTAGCTTTGCCGCATTCTCTCTGCTTTGCCTAGGCCGAGTGATGACACGTTTATCGGTCACGTGGCCTAGGCACAGCTCAGCCCCATAGAGGAACAGCCACTATACAATGTATGGTGCTGTGCTTGGTGAGCATGAAGAGCGCTTCTCAGACAGCAGATACTGTTGACTTATCCATAATGTAGGTCATCGGTATTGAAGTCTCGGAAAACCCTTTTAAAAGCATAGATCCATCAAACGTATATCTACTGTATACGTTATATGACTAAACTGTTCAAAATATTATGTTGGTGGAGGATGTATATTTGAAAAAGTGGCATGAACTTCTCTTTACATTAGGACCTTTTATTTTGTTTATTGGGGACATTTGGTTGGACTATTGTCAGATTCCCAGTAACAGAAATCACTGAATAAAGTCGATGTCATTAAAGCACTCTGTAGCATTTCAGATCATTAAGATTGGCTTTCTCCTTAATATACCATCCTTCTCCATGAACCCAAGTCACTCATAGTAGGCCAAAAGATCCACTTCCATCTGCTTTTTATAATCTCTGATTTTACTTATATTTTATTTTTGTAGTGATATTGTTCTAAATGTATTTTCCTTTTGTGTTACAGACTCAGAGGACAAAGCAGAGCACAGTACTTGCCCCTGTCATTGACTTAAAACGAGGCAGTACAGATGATCGACAGATTATTGATACCCCGCCTCACGTGGCTGCTGGGTTGAAGGTAAATTCTTATTCTTTGGCTATTAAAGGGAACCTGTCATCAACTGTATGCTGACCTCATGGAGGGCAGCATAAAATAGTTACATAAAGGCTAAATTCAGCGCTGTGTCACTCATGAGCTAAAAGTAAGTAGTTGCCGAGAACCAGCATCATAATCATTCCAGACCAGGCCTTGAAAAGAGTCAAATCTACCTGAGAAGAGTCCTGGTTCTTCATAATCTGCTGCTCTCTCACCCACCTGCTGATGACTGGCAGTTCTCTCCTAGATAGAAAGGGAGAAAACTAGGTAGAAGACTGTCAGTCATCAGCAGGTAGGCGGGAGAGCAGGAAGTCATGAATAACCAGGACTCTTCTCAGGTGGCCGGGACATGATTATGATGTTGGTTCTCGGCAACCACTTACTTTTAACTTTTAAATGACAGACCGCTGAAATCATCTCACCGGTCTCTAGTTTATTCTGCCGTTAGTATGGGCAGTATACAGTTGATGACAGGTTCCCTTTAAAGCTGATCTGTCAGCTCAATGTAAGTACAGCATATTTCAGGAACAGTGTCCGCCCAGTTCTCCTCGCCGCCTCTTTCAAAGTCAGTGAAATTACTTTCATTGGTGACATGGCCTAGAAACAGCTCAGTCTCATTCAAGTGGATGGAGGTGAGCTGCGATATCAAGCACAGCCGCTATTAAATGGATGTTTCTGTGCTTGGTGAGCTGTGAGGAGGCCACGGCACTCACTGGTGCACTGCAGCCCCCTCAAACAGCTGATCAGCAGGGGTGAGGGTTATCGGACCCCCACCGATCAGATACCAATGACCCATCCTGGGTATAGGTCAGCAATATTAAAAACCCGGAAACTCCCCAAATTTGCTAATAATAGGCATATTCAGATGACATCCATTTTACATATGGGTACATAAAGCTTTTGGAACCTAGCATAGAATAGGTAATACAGAAAGGAGATTGGCACTCACTCTCTGGAATCACCTTGATATACCAGATAAAAAGTAAAATTATTTTCTTTTTATTTTTATTTTTTCTGTACCCCATTTAAATATATTACAGGAAAATTTTTGTACAAAATCACAATTAAATCTCCTACAAAAAAATATAAAAACGCCGGAATGTATAACTCCAGCTATAACTTATCGCAGAATTCTTTTCACGAAGGCCTCTTTCACACGGGCGTCATGTTTGAGGCCCGGATAAGAGGCGGGTGCGTTATGGGATATGCGCGATTTTTCTGCGCTGGTGCAACGCTTGTAATGCGTTTTGCACGCGCGTGAGAAAATCGCCATGTTTGGTACTCCAGACTCAAGCCGGACTTCATCACTGAAGTCCGGTTTCGGAGTATTCTGAGAGTTTATTATTTTCCTTATAACATGGTTATAAGGGAAATAATAGCATTCTTAATAAAGAATGCATAGTAAAATGAAGTGGAAGGGGTTAAAAATAATAAAGTTAATCTTGCCTTAGCCACTTGATCGCGTAGTTGCGATCTGTCCACTCTTTTCCAGCATCGGCTAACAACTAAAGGACCTGTGATGACGTCACACCACATGGTCCATCTTGCCATGGTAAAATGGGCCATGTGATGTAACGTCATCACAGGTCCTGTAGTTCTTAGCTGATGCAGGGAAAGAGAGGAGAGATCGCAACTACGCGATCAAGTGGCTAAGGTAAGTTAATTTTTATTATTTTTAACCCCTTCCTCTTCATTTTACTATGCATTCTTTATTAAGAATGCTATTATTTCCCCTTATAACCATGTTATAAGGGAAAATAATAAAGATTTGCTCCCGTTGCTAAGCAACCATGCGGGAAAATCGCAACGCATCCACACTTGCTTGCGGATGCTTGCGATTTTCCCGCAGCCCCATTTACTTCTATGGGGCTTGCGCTGCGTGAAAAACGCACAATATAGAGCATGCTGTGATTTTAACGCAACGCAAAAGTGATGCGTGAAAATCACCGCTCATGTGCACAGCCCCATAGAAATGAATGGGTCCGGATTCAGTGCGGGTGCAATGCGTCCTCCTCACGCATTGCACCCGCGCGGAAAACTCGCCCGTGTGAAAGGGGGCTAAAAGTCTGTCTGTCCAGATGTATATCTATACGTTCTCAATCAGTCCATTCATCACATGCCAATCTCATGTTAATCCCTTTTAAGACAGTATGAATATTCTATATATATATACTGCGACATTGGGCTGGTGTTACTATGTTGGATATATTAAACCAGTTAGTAAATAGAGCAATAAGTCTTCGATCTGTTTGTATTTTAATATTGTCCACCTATATCCATCGCTTTTATCCTTATCCCTAATAAAGTTGTTAAACAGAAGGTACGTGAATGGTATCCAAATCCTTCCACTAAGGCACTGTTGTATGTATATTCAATCTCTAAAGCAGCCTTCTTTATACAGTATAGACAACCCCCAATTTCCCTTGTCGGCACTTACAGTTGGTGAGGGATCGATATCTCCTGCCGATAGTGGCTTCCCACATGTTTAACGGCGGGGAGCGATTTTACCTCTCGTGTTGTACCGCTGTGATCCTGTGCACTAGGGAGTGGTGGGGAATATTATTTTCGGCTGAATCGTGAGGCATTCACCTTCGGCAGGCCACAGTGTTTTTTGAATACTCCGTACCTTGATATCAGATTGAATATGTTGCGGAGCGCTCCGTGTCAACTTCACATCTGTATATAGCTGCGTTCAGAGGGAACATCGATGTACGATGGTCTCCTAACACCATGCGCGTTTTGGGACCTTTCACTGGTCCCTTCCTCAGTGGTCAAAATTCATTCATATTGCATAGAATAGGGACTTTCCAGCATTGTCTGTAGTATTTATCGGTTTAGAGAATGGACACAAATAATGGATTTTGTAAATGTACTTAAAGGGAAGCCGTCACAAGGAAAATGCAGTGGAAGCTACAGGCAGTATGTTATAGAGCAGAAGGAGCTGAGCAGATTGATATATAGTTCTGTGGGAAAGGATTCAGTATAACTTATACATATAAACTCTTGCTCATTCTGGACTTTAAAGTCCAGGAGGAGGTCCTATCTGTGACGGACAGCCTCTCCTCTATGACTGTGTATACAGAGATAGCTGTCAATCACTGATAGGACCACCTCCCTGACTTCAAGGCCCAAAATGAGCAGGAATTTAAATGGATAAATTACAAGTTTTACTGAAGATTTTCCCATATAACTGTATATCAATCTGCTCAGCTCATCCTGCTCTATAACCTGCTGCCTGCAGATTACACACAATGTTCAACATGACTGGATCCCTTTAAATAGTTTTGATAATTCAGAATGCCTCCAATTTAATCATATGTTGTATTTTATTTGTGTGTTGTGCCATGCTGCTATAGGACCCTGTTCCCAGTGGGTTTTCTACAGGAGATGTCTTGGTTCCGTTAGCTGATGAGTATGATCCCATGTACCCAAATGAATTTGAAAAAGTGGTTAAACGACAGAGAGAGGAAAGACAACGTCAGCGTGAGCTGGAAAGGCAGAAAGAAATTGAAGAAAGAGAAAAGTACGTAAATTATTTGTTTAAAAATCAAATGTTTTTTTGTTTTACCACCTCTTATTCAGGCCCTATTCACATGTCCACAATGTCGTCCGCATGTATTCCGCAATTCTGCGGAATACATGCGGACCCATTGACTGTGAATGGGGCACGAACGATGCGGAGAGCACACACTGTGCTCTCTGCATCAGTTTTTGCGGAGCGCGCCACCAATCTTCCGGACGGCGGCTCCGCAAAAATATAAAGCATGTCCTATTCTTGCCCGCAATTGCGGACAAGTATAGGCATCTCTATAGGGCTGGTGGCAAGGTGTTTTATGGATCCGCAAACCACTACGGACGTGTGAATAAGGCCTCATTCTAATAAAAACATAATGGTTAAAAAAAACTAAAACAATTTATAAAATATATTTAGACATATTCTGCATGAAAAACTGTGTAACATTGAAAATACATAGCATTTCTTATCTTGTTTCGGGCCTGAGTTTACATCCTTTATTGCAGGGATGCCCAACCTGCGGCTTTCCAGCTGTTGCAAAACTACAACTCCCAGCATGCCCGGACAGCCCACAGCTATCCGCCTACAGCAGGGCATGGTGGGAGTTGTAGTTTTACAACAGCTGGAGGGCCGCAGGTTGTGCATCCCTGCTTTATTGTAACCCAGGACAGAATTTCTTCTGGTCGTCACTTGGCAATCTCGTTGTGACACAGGCAGCGTTTTGGTGTCCGCCTCCTGAGCGGAATGGAGGCTGATCGGAGGCAAACTGATGCATTCTGAGCGGATCCTTTTCCATTCAGAATGCATTAGGCCAAAACTGATCCGCTTTGGACCGCTTCTGAGAGCCCTGAACGGATCTCACAAACGGAAAGCCAAACGCGAGTGTGAAAGCCTGAGCTGAGTTGCAATATCATACACAACAGGTGTGATGCTGTTTCTAGAAGTAAGCAGCCATGTTTTTCTAATCTTATGCAACCCCTATTAAAGCACTGTTAGATAGCTTGTGGTCACCTGAATAAAATGTTTTGGTTCTTCCTGATCTGAGGCTCTGTTCCGGAGTTATTCCACTTTTTATAATCTGCAAATGAGCTGTTTGGCTCAACGAGCCACAAAAGCTCTGCCCTCCCTGCCCAAATACCTATTTTTTTCTGGTCACTTTTGCCTTACAAGAAGTATAGTAGTGAGTGATCAAAAAGTACTATGTACCTCAAAATGGTAGCACTGAAAACGTCACCTCATCCTGCAAAAAATGAGCCCCTACATAAGACGATCGGCAGAAAAAAAAAAGGCTTTCAGTATGGGTATTTTAAAAATACCTTTATTGTATAAAATTGCAAGCAGGGTTTATTTTTTTAAATGCCTTGCGTAAAAGTGGCAAAACGTAAAAAAAAATATATAAAATTGGTATCCCTGTAATCATACCGACTAGCAGAATAAAGATTTGTCATTTTTCCGCATGGTTTTTGCTGCAATGGCCGAGTAGTCACGTTTTCTTTATCCTGCTTCCCAAAAAGCTAAATAAAAAGCAATCAAAAAGTTGTATGTACCTGAAAATAGAACTAATCTCTGTTGAGAAAAAATAAAATGTATGGTCGTCAGATAATGCCTCTACTGGTCTCCAGAGGCTGATCAATAGCAACATGGCACCTGTAAACCACTCCACCAAAATCTGCCCTCCAAAAACCATATGGCACTCCTTCTCTTCTGATCCCTTCCCTGTGCCCAAACAGCAACTTACAACCACATATGAGGTGTTGCTCTATTTAGGAGAAAATGTTTAACAAAATTTGGGGTTGATTTTTTTTTTCCCCCTGTTTTTTAACATAAACTGAGTGTGCATTATCACAAATTAAAATATAACTTTTCTTCCAATTTACTAAAAATGTGATGTTGTAATGGCTAAAATATCACTGGGTAGTGGTTATCAGCCAGGTCTCCGATTTATCAGGCTGGGATCGGTATGGTGAGCTGCTCCCTTAAATCAATAAAATCTACAGTTTCTTTCCCTCTTAATCCCTAGTCTCAGGTAGGGGAAACCTATCATGGCTGTATGTCGGAGCACTCGCCCTGAAAAGAGCGACCCCCAGCCTCAGGAGGATACCTCGGACCTGGTCTGTAACTAACCCTCCCTATTCAGGATAATTACTGCTGAGTTAATTCTAGCTACTTATGGGGTTTACAGTGGTGCCTTATGGGTGTCTTGGACGGTTCGACGCGGTAATCCGTGCCCACGCCTTTGCCTCCCTTGAACGGCGGGGTCCTGACTGATTGTGAGGTCGTATCCTGATTGTGGGACATCTTGCGACCCCGTGAGTGATATAATTTCGTATTTGGGTCCTCGCAATGGGGGCGTTTCGCCACGATGAACTGCGGCGGCGCTCCCCCCACCTACTATCGGTGAACCCCTTGACCGCTGACGCGATTGGGCGTCGCTGGTCGCGATTGTCATCCTGAAATGTATTCTTTTGTTGTTATTCTGATGGTGGTATCAGGTGACTTGTGATCACATGACTCTGTTGACAGTTAGTGACTGCCCAGACATGCGCAGATGCACTGATCTTTGACATTGGCCATCTTGGATTAGGTTTATGTAGAATTTGCCTTGCCCTTGAAATATGGCGAGATTGCCTGGATCCCGCACATGCACACATGCTGAGTGAGGACGTGCTCGGGACCCTGATGCTCCATTACTGCCGATAAGTGAATGTAACACTGGCTTGTATTGTTTTTAATCAACAGAGTATACTGATAACATATGTGAACACTTAATTAATCATTAGGTAGGCAGATGCACTGTACCATGCAATATGTATTTCACAATAGGCACTTGCACTTTATTTTTGAATATACTATGACACGTGTATTGATGACACTTACACAATTAACTGATATATGCTTTTAATGAAATATGACGTTTTTATGATAATTGGATCATTTGCGGTGACGAATTGCCAACCCTTTTTACATTACTGTTGTAACACATGTCTGTATAGCTTGAGAAAGACCGCAACAAGCGGTTGAAACGTCGCTGCTATTTGACACTGGGTGAATAAACCACGATTACGCTTTGATGACAACAGAGTGCTGCTGGCTTTTTACTTCTACTGAATTGAACCAGGGCTGTGGAGTCGGTAGATAAATTTTCCGACTCCTCAGATTTTGAAACTTCCGACTCCTCGACTCCGACTCCTCTGTATTTAATATGCAAATACGAAGCTGTTCCACCAAGTTCTTCTAATCTCCTCTAGCACAGAGAGGTAGTTGAGCAGAAGCTGCTGCCTTCTCCTTTGTGTGCTGATCTTCTGCTGAAGATAGAGCAGTGGGAGGATCCAGGAAGGGGCAGGGGACGGGGCATTTATTTTAAAACATGATTTTCCTAGTAGAATCCCATAGTCATGTTTAAAATTTAAGCTAACAATCTGAGTTTACATGTTTTATAGCCTTAGCTGAATGATAGCAGTTTTTCGAATGGTTTACAGCTTCAGTCTTGAACTATTGACTATCCATTCCCTTCACTTATACAAGTGTCTCCAGTCCTTAATCAGTTATCAGTGAGAGGCTAGGATAACCATGGGTTCCCTGTAACAGCAGACCACAAGACAATGGAAAGTGTAAGTATTGCCGCTCCTTAAAGGGACACTGACAGGCTGATTTTCCAGCTAAAGATATATATATACTGGTATTCATCAGAGAATTAGGAATAAAACTATACTAATGTTACCCCCAGTTAAGCTGTACTTGTGTTTAAAAACATTTTAATCTGTATGCAAATTCACTATCTTTGTGCCCAATGGCGCAGCGTCTCCTGCGGCTTTGTGCCCAGCCGCGCCAAGTACAGCTTCCCAGCGCTGTTCCCTCGTTATTATTCACTGCACTGGCCTTTTTTTTCAGGCTAGCTGAACGCTGAATTCCTGCGCAGGCGCACGTGTAGAGTGCTGGCAGCAGCCTCGTCTGGCTATGCTGAGGCTGTGCCAGCTTTCTCTCTTCCTCCTCGCTACCTAGTCCTGTCTAGTGCTGCCAGTACTCTACATGTGCGCCTGCCCCTTGGGCACAAAGGTAGAGAATTTGCATATTGATTAAAACGTTTTTAAACACAAGTAAACCTCAACTGGGGGTAACAGTCGTCTAGTTGTATTCCTAATCCTCTGATGAATACCAGCAGATATATCAGCCTGTCAGTGTCCCTTTAACTGCATAGTAAAGCATATGAAAAGCATGCTTCTTCACGGTCACTTAACGTCTTTGTTTAGCGGTAACGTGACGCACTGCATGCATTGGCCTTTATTCTTACAGTAGAGAAGTAATTAATTATAACTTTATCTGAATTGGGACATTTAAACTTGCTTTTTTTTTATTCCAATTTTTTTTTATTCCAATTTAAATCTAGTAGGAGTCGGTCCATTTTTTGCCGACTCCGACTCCAGGTGCCCAAAATTGACTCCGACTCCTCAACTCCGACTCCACAGCCCTGAATTGAACCCTGGTGCCTGTTCGCGTTGGCCTGATTTTGCACCCAATTATTAGTGTGCTGCGTCCTGCTTTTCCATATTTTTATATGGAGAGAGAGAGGGAGAGAGATTTATAGATGGATATAACTAACCACACGGAAAAAAAAAATCTGCACAGTAAACTGAGCGGACCGATCAGAAAAATTGATGTTTCTGATCAGCGCTCAGCAGGTGCAGGACGCACACAGTGTAGATTTTTGCAAGCACATAATATCTAACACTACCTAGCTAAAATTGATTTCTATATATATATGTATATGGAGACCGGCACTCTGAATCTGAGGTCACGCAGAGATTTGCATGTATCTAATTTAATATAATATCAATAGTATAAAAACACACAAATAAATTGAATAAAAATGCAATGGGGTAAAATAAAATGACATATAATAAAAAAAATAACCCCCTGTGAGATGCAGACATTAATTAGCAATTGGCACTAAATATAAAAAATAAAGGACAAAATCTCGTGCTAATAACCTTACGGACGCAGGGCATACAGTTACGCCCTACGAATTTCCGATCACCGCTGCGCAGGTGGCGGTGATCGGAACAAGGTGCCTGCTAAAATCATTCAGCAGGCACCTTGGCACAATGTCCCGGTCCCCCCCATGTCGGCGATCGCAGCAAACCGTAGGTCAATTCAGACCTGTTGGTTGCAGTCCTTTCTTTGTAGTTTCTGATCCCCGCACTTGTGATTCCCCGCCCGCCTCCTCTGTGTTCTTCCCCGGTGGCCAGTGATTCTAGCAGAGTGTCAGCACATTGCTGACACTCTGCTAAAACTGCTGACATCTGGGCCGCTGCAGATGTCAGCAGTTTAACCCCTTTCATCCCGTGGGTCCGCACCGGCCGTTGTATGGAAGGGGTTAACAGGAGGGAGCTCCTCCCTCTCCCATCAGGGGCTGCTGTGCCTTTTCAGCCCCCGACAGGATGGGATCACAGACAGAGGGGGCCCCTTCCTCCCCATCACCTGCTGCTCTGTTCTGGCAGCGGGTGATGGTTACGAGTTGGAGGCAACACGTGGGACGCAAACTGAAGGCAAAGTATCCAGCCTTTACTGACAGTGGGAGCTCACGAGACGCCAGGACAGGTAAGCGACTAGTACACCCGTACACAGTGGGACGCCACTGGTTAACATCGGTGAGTACTGAGCTCGTGATTATTTTACCTGTCAAATAGACCTAACAGTGGAAATATAGAAAAACATATGGTGAACCGTTCCGGCTAATCCTTGATGACTTGGACCAATAAAAATTAGGGATGTCCCGATACCGATGCTAGTATCGGGACCGATACCGGCATTTTCACGCAGTACTTGTACTCGTAAAAATGCCGCCGATACCACTGCCGATACCGGAAGTTCCGGTTCGGCAGCTGCTATATTCTGTTTCATTACTCCTAACTTACTGTGCCCGTGATTACTAACTATTAATGTGCAGTCCCTCCATGCTCCTGTCCGCGCGCCTTCTGTAATCATAAAGTGGGCGGAGCGGGCAGGCGGGACATGAGGCGCATGGAGGAATCGGGCAGCTTGAGCTCTCAGTTCCTCCATGCGCCTCATGTCCCGCCTGCCCGCTCCGCCCACTTTATGATTACAGAAGGCGCGCGGGGCAGGAGCATGGAGGAACTGCGCATTAATAGTTAGTAATCACGGGCACAGTAAGTTAGGAGTAATGAAACAGAATATAGCAGCTGCGGGACCGGTGTATGAGTCAAGCTGCACCGGCCCCCGCAAGTGTAATCTGGATGACACTAATGGGGGATCTGTGGATGACATGTATATAGCATAAGATGCTATATATGTGTCATCCACATAGCCCCTAACAGTGTCATCCACAGATCCCCCATTACAGCCTCATCCACAGATCCCCCCATTACAGCCTCATCCACAGATCCCCCCATAACAGTGATGTCCACAGGTCCCCCCCATAACAGTGATGTCCACAGGTCGCCCCCCATAACAGTGATGTCCACAGGTCGCCCCCATAACAGTGATGTCCACAGGTCCCCCTCCCCCATAACAGTGATGTCCACAGGTGTGTCCCCCCATAACAGTGATGTCCACATGTGCCCCCCATAACAGTGATGTCCACAGGTCCCCCCATAACGGTGGACGTCCACAGATCCCCCATAACAGTGCGTCATCCACAGATCCCCCATAACACTGTTATCCACAGATCCCCCATAACAGTGCGTCATCCACAGATCCCCCATAACAGTGCGTCATCCACAGATCCCCCATAACAGTGCGTCATCCACAGATCCTCCATAACAGTGTGTCCTCCACAGATCCCCCTGGAGGCACATTGATTTGAAAACGCTATTATATTCCCATTTATTAATTTATTAACACTTGTACAAAGGAAAAGAAAAGCCGTTATCCACAGCAACAAACTTCCAGCTTTAATTGTTTTCATTGCTATCAGTAACTGCGCCGCTGTTTATATGAGGTATCGGTAATTGGTATCGGCGAGTACTTAAATAAAAGTATCGGTACTCGTACTCGGTCTTAAAAAAATGGTATCGGGACATCCCTAATAAAAATAGTGGTATCCCATTACTCACCAATACTAAGTACATTGAGCATGAGGAGATAATTGTTGGAATCTACTGACACAACTTTGTCCCCATATTTACATATCTTATGAACATACCCGGAGCAAGTCAGGATGCAGTACTTACTGGGTGTCCTGTTCTGCTCTCTGCTGCCACCCTGTGGTAATATTGTACCTGTTCTGAAAACAATATTAGGAACTTACCTTGCAGCGTCACAAACTAAAGAATACTGAACTTATGGAAACGTCACAAGTACCACATGGTGGAGATACAAGACAGAATCTAGTGTAGACAGATTTCATGTGGACTGACACTGGATTTACACTGGCAGCTTAATAGCACGAGATTTTGTCCTTTATTTTTTATATTTAGTGCCAATTGCTATTTAATATCTGTATATCGTAGGGGGTTATTTTATTATGTCATTTTATTTTACTCTATTGCATTTTTATTCAATTTGTGTGTTTTTATACTATTGATATTATATTAAATTAGATACATGCAAATCTCTGCGTAACCTCAGATTCAGAGTGCCAGTCTCCATTTCAAACATTTTCTGTATATATTTTCTGATTGGGTGAATCAGATGCAACTTAGAGCACCTAACCGCAGTCACTGAATAGATAAGCCACTATATTTTTGTATTCCAATATATATAACTACACGGGGGAGATCTGCACAGTAAGGGAAGGGACAGGGACAGAGGGTGGTTTAGGGATCTGGAACAGCTGCAAATTAGAAAGAAAAAAAATCAGTGCAGTGTAGGAAAAGCTCAAATCGTAATGGTGGTGCACCACAAGTCCCAACAAGCAGCACAGAGAAGCACAGAACCTCTCAGCATGCAGTTACCAGCTAGAATGACTGCATTCAGGGAGCTTCAGCCCTTTCCTGTGCATCTATAGCGCTGCCATTGGCTGCAGCGTTGTTCCAGCCGATCGCAGTGCTGGCAGGGGATGGCAAACACTGGAGTCCCCTGACTGACCTCGGAGGAGACCAGTGCTGACTAGTTCAGCAGCGGTCACCTTCCCATGACCCCGCCCCTTCCTTCTGCTTCCGGTGCTGTGATGTACCGGTCTTCATTGACCGGCCAATCACATCGCCTGGACACCATGCTGCCCTTACCCGGCATGGATGCCTGCCGTTAAGAGCAACCATGGTGCCCCGATTCGCCCACGATCCTGCCCCAGCACCTGGCTGACCTTGCGCTGTACATGTTCTTAAGTCACGTCCAGCTGCGCCGTACATGTACGACGTGGGTCCTTAAGTGTGGTTAAACACACTGCACATATTGTAAACACAAACTGCATGGGCAGAAATATTGGGACACCTGCACATTAGTTTTTAAAGCATGCTATTCTTAATCCATAGGCATTTATGGGCTTTGGCACTGATGCTGGACGAGAGGTCCTGGCTCAGTCTCCTTTCTTCTTCATCCTAGAGCTGTTTGATAGGGTTGAGGTCAGGGTTCTATGTAGATCAGTCAGGTTCTTCCACACCAAACTCACCCAACCATACCTTTATGGACTTTGCTTTGTGCACTGGGCACAGGCTTCTTTAAGAGAAAAAGGCCTTCCCCAAACTGTCCCTACAAAGTTGGGAGCATACAATTATCCAAAATGTCTTGGTATGATGAAGCATTATGATTTCAGTCACTGGAACTAGGGCGTAGGCAAAACCCTGAAAAACAACCCCATAACATTATCCCTCCTCCACCAAACTTTACAGCTGGCACAATGCAGGGAGGCAGGTAACGCTCTCCAAACCCAGACTCATTCACCAGCCTGTTAGATGGAGAAGTGGGATTTGTCACTACACAGAACACATTTCCACTGCTCCAGAGTCCAGTGACAGCGCTTTTCACCACTCCATCTGACGCTTAGCCTTGTGCTTGGGGATGTAAGGCTTGAATGCACCTGCTCGTCTGTGGAAATCCATGCCATGAAGCTCCTGGTGCACAGTTTGTGCTGATGTTAATGGCAGAGGAGGTCTGCGACTTTTGTGCCCTTTGTTCCTCAGTACTCAGTCACCCCACTCTGTAAGTTTACATGGTCCGCCACTTTGCAGCGGTGTTCCTGTGGTGCCTAAACACTTCTACTTTACCACTGACAGTGGGTGGGGGAATATTTAGGCGGGAAGGAATTTCATGAACTGACTTTCTGCAGCAGTGGCATCCTATTACAGTACCATGCTGGAATTCAATGAGTACTTTACCTACCTCTCCTGCTGAGGACAGATCCTGCACATCCTCCCCCTCACTCATCCGTCTGTTGCTACCTATATGAATTTACAGCAGTAAGAGATTCTGGATTTTGTAACTTTCTGTAGTATAAGGGCTCAGGCATTTTTTTTTGTGGGTCGGATGCGGACCCATTAATTTGAGCAGGGCCTCAAAAGATGCAGACTGCTCACGGTGTGCTGTCCGCATCTGTATGTCAGTTCCCGCAAAAAAATAGATGAGGACTGCCTTGACGAGGTGTGTGGGGGGATCATTACTGTCATAGAAAATATTATCCAGCTGTGAACATGAGTACTTTTAATATTCATTTGGTTCTGTGAAACTTCTGGATTATGCTGGTCAGTTATTAATAAAGCAGCATTTAATCTTCTCAGTGATTAAACTGATGTAATACTTTTAATCTTTCCAGTGCATGTGCATTCTGATAGTGTGACCATCCGTATAAGCTGGGAGGTCATTTATCCTCTGCTTAATATGCATTCCGTCTCCTTCAGCAGTGCTGTGGAAGCTGCCAGGCTGTAATGTGATATGTGAAGATCACCATTTACTTTCTCTGGTCCTAGCGCCAATAACTTTATTGCGTCCTGCTTAACTCCTGCTCCTCCGAGCGAGCTTTGAAAGGGTCGGGGTTCCTCGGGTTCAGTCCTAGGTCTTCTTATTGGGCAAACAGCAGTTTTGGCGTTCAGTACCATCTCCATTATATACTTCTTCCCCTGACATCGACCTGCATTACTACAATACACCAGTGAATGTCCTCTTTCTACTGACCTGTCTAAGTCTGTGTGCTGCAATAACATGGCATGTAAATAGCATGCTGCTGCTTTGGGGCCTTGTCCATCTGACTATTTCTCACCTTCTTCACCAAAAGCTCCAATTTATCCTAAATGCAGAAGCCAGAATTATATTTTTGTTCAACTGCTATACTAATGTATCTTTCTGCACTGGTTACACTTTTTTTTTTTTTTGTTTCCATTTTAAAAATGACAACCCTCTTACACACTGCTCTCCATATTTATGCACTGATGTTCCCTCATCTCGGCAACCTTAGCCAGTCAGCCAATAATCTAAGAACAATTTTGCCATAAAAACACTTATATTTTTTTTCATGGAAGCCTCACATTCCCTAATTTGACACCACTACTGCTTCCCTACTTTCCTTTTAAGTTCTTCTTCCACACTGTTCCTTAGAACCCGATCATTACATATAGTAGTAGCATTACTATACTTCCATCTCCTACTCCATGTACCCTAACGCACCTCATAGCGAGCGGTGCACAGTAACTGGTTGGGTGACTAGCTTATGTAGCAATAGGCAACTTCCTCCCACTGTATTACAGATCAAGAACTTTTATTGCTTAGATTGTAAGCCCATTCGAGCAGGGCCCTCACTCCATATTTTTTTAATGCGTAAAGACTATGAACACACTTGGAAACCTTTTTATTGTTCTATTGAACTATGGTTAGGCTAAAAACCATTAGTACATTTAGGGGTAGATTTGTCAAGGCTGGCGCTTTCTGCACCTGTCATGATATCCCCTACGCTGCTGAAGGATGTGCCTAGTTTATGACAAGGCGTACGACTCAAAAATCACAGAAGAAGGTACAAAATATTCTGCACGATATGATTACAAATGTTGCCATTTACATCCGCATATTTAGTTAAGAAAATATCATGTAAAATAATGCACATACGCAATAGGTTCAAACATTATATATGCACTAAGCCCTCACTCTGATATGATAAAATCCGAGACTCTCAGCCAATATATTTTGATCAAAACACATCTGAGCCCGCCTACCAGCGCCAAGGTGGTCGGTCAGGCAGGTCCTACTCTAAACCTACCTATGCCGTTGGGCATCTACATTCTGGAGAGCAGACCCTGCACATATAAAGTGTGCTACTCCTAGTCACCTCTATGTGCATCCAGCAACCGATGAGAGGAGGAGCAAGCACAGCTATATGTACCACCTAATCAAGGCGGCCTGTGGGCTAAGTGGGGCAAAAGTGTACAAAAATGCTGCTCCCAGATAATAGGAGAGCATTCACACTTGGAGGTGGTACCTCTTCAAGAACATAAATTAAATGCATCCTCTACAGTCCATGTACCTAACCAGAAATCCGCAACTACTCAGAAAACTGGCTAAATGAAGATATTTGTCACTGTCTGGCCACGCCCTTCAATGCCCTTGACACGCCCTCTTTTAGAAAAGTGCCAGAACGGTGACAAAAGAGAGATGTGAGTTATTTTTTTAATTCACACTTTTCAGTCGTAAAGAAAATGATAAATCTTCCCTTAGTCTTTAACATTTTCAACAATTTGAGGGGATTTATCAAGACCATTGCTTTCTGCGCCTGTCTTGATATCCCCTGTGATGCTGGAGGATGCATTTTATGGTGCATTCTCCTGCAGTTCGTGCACCTAATCAGAAGTCTACGATAGCTCAGAGCCGCCATAGATTATTAATCGAAAATGGCTTCTGTTTTGTGTTTCAGGCGAAGAAAGGACCGACATGAAGCCAGTGGGTTTTCCCGTAGACCTGATCCTGAATCTGATGAGGAGGAAGATTTTGAAAGAGAGCGTCGTAAGAGAGGTCAGTTGTTGTAAGACGACAAAACATTTGAGAGAACTCCAGTGATGTATCAGGCCCTGATTTAATACATGTTACACGGATAAAGTGAAGGGATACTAAAACTACAGTGTACTGTATCTGCATTTACTATGCAGTAGAAATAAGAGTCAACAACTACATCAAGGTACTCCAAAAAGTTACCCAGCCTACCTCAGGTTTCACTGAAGATATTGATGCAAACTTTTCCAGTCTTTATTTGGGTCCATTTACTTGAATAACAGTTGGTTTTGTCCAATGTGAGAATCCCCACTTAAGAATAATTCTGCTGTGTATGAACATTTAAAGAACCTTCATAAACATTTATTTAAATGACTTGCACGTGCATACATTCAGATAGATTTTTCTGAATGGCGCTGACTGTGTGTCATAAGCAAATGCTGAAAGCCTAGGATCAGGATTAAGAGATTTATTATTTATGTGACAAACTAATCTGTATTACAGGGTTACAAGACTAGAGCTGATGCCTCGTTCTAGGCCAAATTCTCTGTTTCAAGGGCAGACATTCCCAGGAAAGGCTATACAAGGATTTTTTAAATCGCTCCCTTTCCCAATTTTACATATAAAATATATAAACAAAAAAAAACATATTGGGTATTGCTGCGTCCAAAAATGTCTGAGCTATTAAAATATTTATAAAAATTTCCTGATCGCCGTATTGGAAATAAATTAAAAACACGATGGGCTGTTATTTTGTCACCTTTTTCCCCCCAAATTTTTTTATAACTTAGATCAAAAAGTAGTAGTTCCACCAAAATGGTAACAATTAAATCTATATTTCAACCTGCAAAAAGCAAGCCCTCATACAGCTCTGTAGACCAAAATATAAAAAAGTTATGGCTGTCAGAAAATGGTGATGCAAAGAAAAAGTAGTAAAAAAAAACCCCCAAAAAACTAGTTTGGTATCACCGTATTCGTATTGACCCGCAGAATAAGGACGTTATTTCATTTTTAGCGCGCAGTGAACACCTTGAAGGAAAAATACCAAAAACCTGGAATAGTTTGTTTTTCAATTTAACCCCACAAAGAATTTTTTTCTTATTTTCCAATAACAGACAGGGTACATTGAATGGTCCCCTCATATGACTACATGAATGGCAAATCAAGATTTATGGCCATTGGAACATTGGGAGGAAAAAACTAAAATGCTAAACCAAAAATGGGCCCGAAACTATATGCTCTGAAAACCATACAAACAATGAAGAACTTTCAAAACGGAAATTGTACACATTAAAGGGGATGTGTCACTTCAGCAGGTGGTATTATCATGTAGAGCAAGTTATTACAAGATACTTACTAATGTATTCTTATTGATATTGCTTCCTTTGCTGGCCTGGTTCATTTTTCCATCACATTATACACTACTTGTTTCCATGGTTATGGCCACCTTGTAATCCATCAGCGGTGGCCGTGCTTGCACACTACAGAAAAAAGCACCAGCCTATGTGAGCTCTCGCTGTCCCTGCCAACAGAGAGGCCAGCAGTTTTTCCTATAGTGGGCACGCACGAGCGCCACTGATGGATTACAGGGTGGTCATAACCATGGAAACGAGCAGTGTATAATGTGATAAAGCCAGCAAAGGAGGCAATATGGATAATAACAATACATTAGTAAGTGCTTTGTATTAACTTTCTCTACATGATAGATGCCATTTCCCCAAGTGACAGAGCCCATTTAAGGGGGTCATTTATCAAGGCCAGCCTCTACATAACTTATCCAGAGCCGGTCTAAATGTAAGCTAGATTCGTTGCTTTCTTACACTTAGACCATTTTCTTTGCCTAAAACAGGTGTAGAAAATAATGAATGAAACGGGGCTCGCCTGTCCCCGCCCATTTTTTTTAACTTGGTGTAAGCAGGGAAAAGTCGCAGATTGCAGCGCAAGTAACCTTTGATATACTCCTAATATAGTCGTATTTCTGGATAGTAAATGAGCCCCTAAAATTGTAAATGGCTCTGTTCTGTCAAATGTTAAACTACTGAAAACAGAGATTTATTTTTAACACTGTAGACATGAATCCTTTTTAAAAAAAAATGAATGATCTCCATATTCTAAGTGTAAAATCGAAAACTATACAAATGTATACTATGAACCAGATGGTATTTCACTTTAAAATTGTATTAGGGTTAAAACCAGTTGGGCCGAACATGGTGGATGGATCAAACGTAGCCAGAGGATTATTGCCATTAGGGCTCATACACACGGCTGTTGCTCGACTCGCAATTTGCGGCACCCAATGCACTGGCAACATGCGTGCGGATTCCGCAGACGGATCCATCTGCACAGCAAAAAAAAAAATGAATAAATGTTCTGTGGGGTTCCGTGCCTCCCGTCCGCACAGGACCTTCCAGACCTTCCGTATTGCTGTTTGCAGGCTGCAAGACAGGCACAGCCGGGCAACAGCCGTGTGCATGAGCCCTAAGGGACTAGTAGCTTCCATATAATATGTTGGCCAAACAGGGGCTGTAGCAGGTATGGGGTTTGGCTGGTTAGGTGCGTGGCACAATATGCCAATTATCGCTGTTGTGGCCTACAATCTTCTGAAAATGCCCCTTTTGTATGTGAATTACATAAAGAGGCCACATGGGGCCAATACGTGACCACTATATACATTTAACCTAATATTTAAAGTTATAATTACCTTTAACCCTTGCATCCTGAAACTACATATGAAGAGTACCTCATGACACAGAAGGTGAACAGTAGTTGGATCCAAAGAACTGATAAGAGGAGAGAAAACGGTCATGAGGCATTCCTGGAGTGACAGAAGAACAAATCCACCCCTCCCCCTCTTCTAGTTCCAAACCCACTTTTCTAACCGCTCTCCTGCCCTACAGGTGGAAGGCCTTTCTTCTCCAATTCGCTTTTCTTTCTTTTCCACATCATCTAATACCAAAATGTCATCAGTAAAGGATGTCATGCTAACATTAGCACCCTGACTGCGCGTCACCTTCTGCCTATACATCCTGCATACCGCCAGTGACTGTATGAAATATTCTCACACTGCAGAGTATAGCATTTTCCCTCCACTGCGTGATGCCTGTCTGCCGCTTCTTTTGTGAACTTGTGCACTGCTAGTGTATTTCTGACAGGATGGTGTACCCTCCAACGTTTGGCTTCAAATCTCCCACTGCTTCCACCCTGCTGTCTTACAGCACGCTGCCACCTCGCCCCTGATGATGGCTATGCCCCCTCTTCACCCGGCTCCCACGTGCGATCAGCTACGTCATCTACATATGTTATGAGTCACTTGTGTCACCCTCACCTGTTTCTTGCACACGTCCCTGAACTCTCATATGTGCTCCCATCATCGGTAGTTGCATGCCTAAAGGAGTCCACAGTGGACCTCTCCTCCAAGTCTGTGCTGGCCTGTAACTGCTGCCTGTCCCTACAGAGGACCTAGTCGCTAAAAAGCAGAGCAGAGCCGGCGACAAACATTACTTGGCTAACAGTCGGATCAGCAAAAGCAACAAGCAGGTTCAGGACAGGTTGAGTGCATACCTGGGCCATGCCAAGGAAGTGTGGTGTCAGAAGAACCCACCGATTGCTGGCTGTGTATCTGTTGTAACTTGAGATGATTGTGAAGAGCTAGTCAACTATTCCAGTACAGCTGGATTGTTGGTCGAAGCACAACTGCTAGATGAAAGTTGCACCTCTGGCCTGTTGCCACAGCTGCTGCTACTTGTGCTGACTACAGCATTAATTTGCCACTGCCTGTTCCTTTGGAGGGCCCAGACAACTGACTGTTGGCTGTGGTGTATGACAACTGTATCGCTAACAGAAGGCATTTCCTATAATAAATTTAGTTACACTTCGCACATGTACAGGGCGAAATATTTAACTGTGGCCTAATGCTGACACTATGTAACGCAACAGCTAACAGAAGGCATTCGCTATAATCTGTTTCTCTCCACTGCACACATGTACAGGGCAAAAATTACACTGTCTTGGAATACGGACGCTAACGTAACTGTATCACTAAAATAAGAGATTAACTCTGAATGTGAGTGCTCTAGAACGTGATGCACACGGCGATTACACTCAACCTGCTGTTTCCCCATGCTCTCCCTACAGTCTCAAAAAAACTCTCCCTACAGTCTCCATGCACTCTCCCTCTCCAATATTTATTTTTAAAACAGTTTTCAGCAACACTGTCCCTAGCGATTGAGCACTTGCCACGTCTCTCCTTATGCTCAGCTCACAGTAAAATGGTGGCAACTGCATGGGATGAGTTTTATAGGGCTGTGACATCAAAGGGATGGCTGTCTGCGGATTGGCTGGTTGCATGGCATTATGGGTGATCTTGCGTTCCTGGGCTTCTTTTTGCTTTGTAACGTGCAGCCGCCATTTCAGGAAAACTTGATTTGTTCCCCCAAAACTCAGCTGCACTGTGAATCGACGTTTTCCTAAACTTCGGACCGAATTCCTCTTTGAATGCTTTGCTTTGCTCAACACTACTTATATGCAAGTGAATTTGTGAAAATCTCTTTTACGTGCTGCAGAAAAGCAGGAAGAGTAAGAAACACCATTTTGGAGACTCCTTCGGTCTCAGGCATTAACTATCAGAGTTCAGGCCCATACAGTAAATTTAACACATGCATAGTCGTTGAACAGTGTCAAAATGCCATTAAATGCCATTTTTGTGTTCTTAACCTTTAATGTAAATCGAATTTAAACATTTGTATGTGCCTAAAATGGCACCTAAAACTCTTGTCTTTACCTATTTACATGTTTTCTTTTTGTTTTACGTCTATAATTTTATTGCCATTATATATATATATGTCAAACTTTTTCTTTGTATCTTTACAGTAATGGGAGGAGCAGCTATTGCACCACCTACTTCACTTGTTGAGAAGGATCGAGAATGTAAGTGTTGCTATGACTTAGTGATTGCATTTTACCACTAGAGGGAGTCTTGGTACAATGTTGCTCAAGTATTTGTCAGCGTAAAGATGTCTGTAGCACAATGTAACTTTCTTGTAATCCTTATATGATCGTATCTATTGTGTTGGTAGTAGTTGAAGTTTGCTTGAAACACAGTATACGTTTAACACTGTCCACAAAATCCCAACTTGAAGTCATATTAATTTCCTTGGTAGAAAAATTAGACTTCCCTCATTGTGAGATGTGTTAGTAGCTGAAACATGCCATTATTATATAATAGTGCTCACACAAATCTACACAAAAGAAAAACAACCTACAAAACCTTAATTCCAAATTTTATATAATTGGGGACCATATCACCTTTGTTTAAAAACTTTTGCATATGCAGCATCAAAGTCGCACCGCAAACCAGTAAAATCATAAAAACACTAGGCTTATCGTTGGTATCAACTGCAATAGTCACAATCATCCAGGCATAAAATACAGTATATACTGCATTCCTTAAAAACGATTTCTTTATTGATTTCTTGTATACGTAACATCCATGGACAGTGTCAAAGTACACACAAGGTGACGAGTTCTGATGAAGGGCATGATTCTGTAAGCCCAAAACGCGTCACCTTGTGTGTACTTTGACACTGTCCATGGATGTTACGTATACAAGAAATCAATAAAGAAATCGTTTTTAAGGAAAGTTGGATTGGATTTTCATCTATGAATATACTGCAAGGACCTGGTTCAGGTCTGTCATCCGTGCTTCCAAAGTTAAAGGGTGGAGGTGAGCGCTGCAGCAATTTGTTTGTATGAGTATATACTGCATATATGGAAACGTCTAAGAAATACCAGTAAATATGATTAGTTGCAAAATTATGAACTGTAAATAGTATTTGTGAATTCATTCTCTTTTGAGTGTTACATTGTCATTTCCTGATCCTATTTCAGCCATTGTACCCTCTTATGATGAAGAGCCAAGGCCCCGTCCACCTATACCTAAAGCAGCAATTCCACCTCCCATATATGATGAGCCAGAGAGACCTCGGTCACCATCTGGGCCCAGCAATTCATTTATTGCAAACATGGGGTAAGAGTTTCATTGCATAAGAAGCTTCTTGTATATCTAATGTTATGATTTATTCCTTAATTAGAGGACTGTTCACCAGTTTTTACATTATAAAAGCAATACTTCATACAGTAGTCCATGTTCAGGGGATTCAATCTTGCAAATATTTTTCATGATCTGCTCCTCTGTTGCGCCGATTGGCTCCCCTAGCCTGCCCTGTTCTTGCGCGGATTTACCAAATCTCCCTTTGCCTGGCTGTGAAGCGGTCTGCCACGATTGGACCGCATCACAGCCAGGAGAAGGAGATGCTCACTGAGAAAAGCTGATATGTCCTCCTCCCTGTATTGACGCCGTTAATTAGCATGTCGGGGGGGCACAGTGGCATAACAAAGATGACGATCATGAACAAAAATTAGTGGGATGCCATCTCCTGAACATAGACTACAGTATGCGGTATTGCTTTAAAAAAGTAAAAATTAGTGAAAGGTCCTCTTTAAATATTTCTCATCATTACTTGATAATTGGAATAATAGGTAAGTCTGATCCGTATAGTGGGTGATTGCAGATATATGTTGAAATATTGAATTTCTTTATTTTATATATTTATACTAGGCCTAAAAATTAAGTTTGCAATGTATATGTTCAGTCACTGAAAATATACAAGTAGGACAGCATATGTTCTCAAACCTGATGTCTCTGCCGAATTGATTAAGGCATAGCGGCTTTTATGCATAATGGGGAGGGGGGTATTATAAGAGTAGTTTCTGTCTGAAGGCTCCTGGCTCAATGTGTGCTGTGGCCAACATCTTAACTTCTGGCTTCATAGTGGAACTGTGGCTCATAAAATCATGCAGAAATATGGCTTCCGGGAAGGACAAGGTCTGGGAAAACATGAGCAGGGGCTTAGTACTGCCTTATCGGTTGAGAAAACAAGCAAGAGAGGAGGCAAAATCATTGTTGGTGACTTGGCTGATAAAGGTATGTTGTTTCTTTTTTATATCCACAATTATAACATTTGCAAATGACCTACATAACAAGATTCTCTGTGTAAATATTGACATTAAAGGTAAGTTAAAGGGGTTGTCGATTGGTATTGGGCTACATTCACACGACCGTAGTGTATTACGGATCCGCAATACACCCAGCCGCACACCCCATAGAATAGGACATGTTCTATGTTTTGCGGAGCCGTGGACCGGAAGATCGGGGGCGCGCTCCGCAAATGCGGAAGCTGAGAGCACATAGTGTGCTCTCCGCACCTCGTCCGGCCCCATAGACAGTGAATGGGTTCTGCGGAACGGATGCGGACACATTCACGGTCGTGTGAATGTAGCCTTAATATGTATATATTAATAGCACAGGGTAAAAAAAGTATACACTCCCTCACCGATTTCCCCCACAATTGCAATGGTATTTTGTTCCCGCTGCTCTCCACCTTATGGTCTTCGCTCAACACGTGAAATGGCTGGATTTGCCTGCTCAGTCAATCATTGGATGAGGCTGGTCACTGCTGTGGTCAGTGATTGGCTAAGAAGACATCTACAGCCATTTCCTTCATATCAATTCGGGACAAGGAAATGGAGACTGGAGAGCAGTGGGAACCAGAACGTGGCAGGGATGGACCAGTGCATGACTTCTTTTCTATCCCATTCTGTCACATTTTAAAGGGGTTAACCAAGACATAAAAAGACCTCAGAGATTGGACGACCTACGCTGGAGTTCATACTTACCTGGTCGCTGCCGCAGGGTTATGGCTCCATTGCTCCCTGGCCCTCTCTGCAGCTCCATGATGCTCTGGCATCCACATCCTGGTGACGGGGGCGCAACATGACAGCAGCAGCCAATCACTGGCCGCAGCGGTAACCTAGGACCCATGCGGCACGTCACTGGTCAATGTGCCACTTGGATGACCGGCCGCCACTGTGTCCACTGATTGGCTGCAATCACATGGCACCATTACCAAAATGTTAATGCCAGAGCATCACAGATCTGCAGAGACGGCTGGGGAGCAATTCAGCTAGAACCCAGCATCAGAGACCAAGTATGTATGAACCCCACCGCAGGTCAGCCACTTTTTTTAAGCTTTTGATAACCCCTTTATACAAATTTTCTCTTCCCAGAAAACCCCTTTAACCCTGGGCAGTGGTTTGCATTGATTGAAATACTGTAGTTTGGCAATTTGTAAATATGGATAGCCAAGGTGCATTGAGACCTAAGTAGTATGTCTCTTCTGCGTCTTCATATTGTATATGCATGCTGTATGTTTTATGTTAGGCCTCTCTCACACTTGTGTGTGTGGATCCGGCGTGCACTTCCGTCGCGGAAATGCCCGCCGGATCCGTCACAACGCAAGACAATTGAAAGCCTTTGAAGACTGATCAGTCTTCAAAATGCTTTCAGTGTTACTATGGCAGCCAGGACGCTATTAAAGTCCTGGTTGCCATAGTAAGTAGTGGGAGCCAGGGAGCAGATACTTACAGTCCGTGCGGCTCCGGGCGCTCCACAATGACGTCAGAGCGCCCTGCGCGCATGGATCATGTGATCATGTGATCCATGCTCATGCGGCGCTCTGACGTCATTGTGGAGCGCCCCAGGACTCGGGAGCCACACGGACGGTAAGTATGCTTCTCCCCTGCCTCCCCACTACACTATACCATGGCAGCTGGGACTTTAGCGTCCTGGCTGCCATGGTAACCATTCACAAAAGCTAAAAGTCGGATCCGGCGATGCGCCGAAACGACGTTTAGCCTAATGCCGGATCCGAATTAATGCACTTCAATGGGCATTAATTCCGGATCCGGCGTTACGGTATGTCTTCCGGATTTTTGGACGGAGACAAATTAGCAGCATGCTACGGTTTTGTCAACGTCCAAAAAACGTTCACATATTGAACGGAAGACATTTTGATGTATCCTGAACGGATTTCTCTCCATTCAGAATGCATTAGGATAATCCTGATCAGTATCTTTCCGTCCTAGAGCCCCGAGGACGGAACTCTAGGACGGAAAGCAAAAACGCTAGTGTGAAAGAGCCCTTAGACCACAGATTATAACCCGAGAGGACAAATGCACATCGTGTGATGTTTCTTTTCTGTTTAGCTTTCTGGCCCGTTTTGTTGCGGTGGGGGTAATCTAACCTTTTGCATCATTTTCTTATAGTTGACGCATCTAAAAAAGCTGATCCCAACCCTCTTACAGAAATACTGAAGTGTCCTACCAAAGTGGTTTTATTGCGGGTAAGACTTTAGAAGCAAGTACCCAAAAAATACACGTGTGTGTGTGAATGTGCCCTTAAATGTGTCATCAGATTTTATACCACAATGTGCGCAGTTTGAAAAATGGTATATTGTCTTCATTTTGCAGAATATGGTTGGTGCAGGGAAGTGGATGAAGATCTGGAGGGTGAAACAAAGAAGAATGTGAAAAATATGGCAAAGTTAGCAAATGTGTCATTTTTGAGGTAAGCGCATTTTTGTTCTGACAAAGGTATACTGATCCGTTATCCTTATGTGATTGTGCTTGTAATTACGGAATTTAAATCCACACTACTCTGGTCCGTATTGGTGCCAGGTTGAAGGGTCAGCAACCCTGATATAATGGTATCCATGCTGCAGATTGCAGCATCTGCCCGTGATCATTTTATCTGAGTATTACATTACATATTGAAGTATTGCAAATTCTCACTTGAAGAGGACCTGTCCCCTTTTCTGCCTGGTTTAGTAACTATTTGCATTCCCCAATCTGTGTTGATTGGACTGCTCCGTGTATTCAAGGATAGGATGTGTGAACACTTATGTTCAGCGTGCTGTAGGCAACTGAAAGGGGATGGTTTTGAGTCCATGTTTTATGACCCTTGATAGTTGGGTGAGAACATATACAGCATAAGTGGGTTACTGATGGAGAGGTCCCTGGACACAATTGGATTATTACTTGAGATTCACCAATATACTATGTATGTATACACTTTATTGTGCTGGAGAAAGACCCGTGTCCAGGGTGAAACATTACAGGTGTATGTTGGAGGAATCATACCAAATTTCTTCCATGACTGTAGCATATCTCTAGAATGTCCCACCAATGTCTGAGACCTGCCTATATCTCTACTATGGCGCAAGCAAATGAATGAGGGCGTACCCGCAAGCCTGGCCTCCATTCACTCTAATGAGAGTGCTGAAAATAGCTGTTCATCGACTCAGCTATTTCTGGAACACCTGCAGAGCCATCCCATAGAAGTGAATGGGGACTCCATAGTATGCTTCTCCTCTGCCCCCATCGCACAGTATTTCACAT
The DNA here is from genome assembly GCA_033119425.1 of Bufotes viridis. Taxonomy (NCBI): domain Eukaryota; kingdom Metazoa; phylum Chordata; class Amphibia; order Anura; family Bufonidae; genus Bufotes; species Bufotes viridis. Next base: position 175,676,400 of record CM065590.1, read on the forward strand.
TTAAACATCTGCTTTTTCTGAACTTTGGGAAACGGAATGTAATGAAAAACTCCAAAATGCCTTTATTTTTATTTTTATAATGGCTCGGTGCAATCAGTGGAGGAATTAAAATGGCCGCTGTCACATTCCTTCACATGGAATCTGTCCTAATTGTACAGCAGGATGGTCTGTGTGAGAATGCAGATCAGTAGCCCCATGTAAGCTCTGTTCTCTGCCCTGTAGAGCACTATATTATGTCCAGATGACGGCTCAGATGAGTTTCAGTTGTCTCTGCCTCCGAGCTAAGCTCACCCTGTACTCGCAGGCTGAAGTCTTCTCTAACACTTTCCCACAACAGGGCTTGTCTGGTCTTCACTCCTACACTTCAGCCAATGAGTACGACCACGGCATCCGAGGGGTTAAATGTCCGCGATCGGCATTACTGCCGGTTGCGGACATTAGCCACTGGTGTCTGCTATAGGAAGCATGCGGCTATGGTGCCCGGAGCAGGCGCCATCTTTAAACACACGCCTGATGATGTACATGTATGTTATTGGACGTGAAAGGGTTAAGGTGCAGTAAAATAATTTTTCGCCTGATGATGTACATGTATGTCATCGGGCGTGAAAGGGTGCAGTAAAGGAATTTTTTTTTTGCATTTATTTTGGTATATCTTCTTTAGTAGTAATATTGGTAACATAGCTAAAGTATAGAAGGAAAGAGCTTTATGCAGATTCGCTTAACCCCTTAAGGACACGGCCCTATTTCACCTTAAGGACCAGGCCATTTTTTCAAAATCTGACCAGTGTCACTTTATGTGGTGATAACTTTAAAACGCTTTTTCTTATCCAGTCCATTCTGAGATTGTTTTTTCGTCACATATTGTACTTCATGACAGTGGTAAAATGAAGTCGAAAAATTTCATTTTTATTTATAAAAAAATACCAAATTTACCAAAAATTTAGAAAAATTTGCAATTTTCCAAGTTTCAATTACTCTACTTCTATAATACATAGTAATACTGCCAAAAAAGTTATTGATTTACATTCCCCATATGTCTACTTCATGTATCGATCATTTTGGGAATGCCATTTTATTTTTGGGGACGTTACAAGGCTTAGAAGTTTAGAAGCAAATCTTGAAATTTTTCAGAAATTTTCAAAACCCACTTTTTAGGGACCAGTTCAGGTCTGAAGTCACTTTGTGAGGCTTACATAATAGAAACCACCCAAAAATTACCCCATTCTAGAAACTACACCCTCAAGGTATTCAAAACTGATTTTACAAACGTCATTAACCCTTTAGGTTTTCCACAAGAGTTAATGGCAAATGGAGATAAAATTTCAGAATTTCGATTTTTTGAAAAATTTTCCGTTTGAATCCATTTTTTCCAGTAACAAAGCAAGGGTTAACAGCCAAACAAAACTCAATTTTTATTGCCCCGATTCTGTAGTTTTCAGAAACACCCTATATGTGGTCGTAAACTGCTGTATGGCCAAACTGCAGGGCGCAGAAGGAAAGGAACGCCATATGATTTTTGGAAGGCAGATTTTGCTGGACTGGATTTTTGACACCATGTCCCATTTGAAGCCCCCGATGCACCCCTAGAGTAGAAACTCCATAAAAGTGACTCCATCTAAGAAACTACGCCCCTCAAGGTATTCAAAACCAGTTTTACAAACTTTGTTAACCCTTTAGGTGTTCCACAAGAGTTATTGGCAAATGGAGATGAAATTTCCGAATTTCTATTTTTTGTTACCTTGTCTAAAAAAGTGTAATATAGAGCAACCAAAAATCATGTTTACCCTAGAATAGTACCAACAAAACTGACACCTTATCCTGTAGTTTCCAAAATGGGGTCACTTTTTTGGAGTTTCTACTGTAGGGGTGCATCAGGGGGCTTCAAATGGGACATAGTGTTAAAAACCAGTCCAGCAAAATCTGCCTTCCAAAACCATATGGCGTTCCCTTCCTTCTGTGCCCTGCCGTTTGGCCATACAGTAGTTTACGACCACATATGGGGTGTTTGTGCAAACAAGAGAATCGGGCAATAAATATTGAGTTTTGTTTGGCTGTTAACCCTTGCTTTGTTACTGCAAAAATGGATTAAAATGGAAAATTTGCAAAAAAATTGCTGTTTTGGGACTGTTTTTATTTTTTGTTATTTACATAGTTGAACTGACAGGTTAGATTGTGTGCTATTTCTATAGAGCAGGTTGTTACGGACGCGACAATACCAAATATGACTACTTTTTGGGGTTTTTGTTTCAGTTTTACATAATAAAGCATTTTTGAAAATAATTTTTTTTGTGTCTCCACATTCTGAAAGCCATAGTTTTATTTTATTTTTTGGGTGACTGTTATGTAGGGGCTCATTTTTTATGGGATGAGATGGCGGTTTGATTGGCACCATCTTGGGGTGCATATGACATTTTGGTCGCTTGCTATGACACTTTTTATGATGTAAGGTGACAAAAATGGCTTTTGACACCAGTATTTTTATTTTTTTTTTTTGCTGTGTTCAGCTGAGGGGTTAGGTCATGTGTTATTTATATAGATCAGGTTGTGACGGACGCGCGATACATAATATGTATACTTTTTATTTATTTATATAAGTTTTACACAATAATATAATTTTTTAAAACAAAAAAATCATGTTTTAGTGTCTCCATAGTTTGAGAGCCATATATTTTTTTTTTTTGGGCGATTGTCCTATGTAGGGGCTCATTTTTTGCGGGATGAGATGGCGGTTTGATTGGTACTATCTTGGGGTGCATATGACTTTTTGATCGCTTGCTATTACACTTTTTGTGATGTAAGGTGGCAAAAAAATGGCTTTTTGACAGGTTTTTTTTTTTTTTTTTTTTTTTTTTTACAGTGTTTACTTGAGGGGTTAGGTCATGTGATATTTTATAGAGCAGATTCTACGGACGGAGATACCCATTATGTCTACTTTTGTACTTTACATTTAACACTAAAAGCATTTTTTGAAACAAAAATCATGTTTTAGTCTGAAGAGGTATAGTTTTTATTTTTTTGGCCAATTGTTTTAGGTGGGGCCTGCTTTTGTGGGATGAGATGGCGGTTTGATTGGTACTATTTTTGGGAGGCAAACTTTTTGATCGTTTGTATTACACCTCCTTTAGTGATAATGTGCCAAAAAATGGCTTATTTACACCATTTTTTGGGGGTTTTTTTATGGCGTTCACCTGAGGAGTTCAGTCATGTGATATTTTTATAGAGCAGGTTTTTACGGACGTGGCGATACCTAATATGTGTAGTGTATTTATTTATTTTTTTATTCAGTGATATGTGTTTTTTTCATTTTTTTGACCCAGACCCACTTGGTTCTGAAAGATCCAGTGGATCTGGTGTTCAGTAGTAATACAGTACAGTACACTATATAGTGCACTGTACTGTATTTTGTACTTTAGAAAGTCTGAATAGACCTTTAGCAGGTCTATTCAGACTTTCAGCACCATGGAGAGCAGGGCGCTTCTGAAAGCGTCCTGTCTCCATGGCAACCATCACCCGCTGCCATAACTGGGCAGGGGGTGATGGATGGGGAGGAGTGGAGCTCCCTCCTCTGCGATCCCATCCTGTTGGGGGCTGCAAGGCACAGCAGCCCCCGATGGGAGAGGGAGGGAGGAGCGCTCCCTCCTGTTAACCCTTCCATACCGCGGTACGGAAGGGGTTAAACGGCTGGCATCTGCAGCACAGATGCCAGCCGTTTCTATCAGAGTGTCAGCAATGTGCTGACACTCTGATAGAACCACTAGACACCAGGGATAGATTACAGAGGAGGCGGGCGGGGGATTGCAATCGCGATCCCGCCTGCCGCACCTCCCGCCCGCAACCACCCCCCCCTGCACCCCCGCAGCCACAATATGATTGGGGGCTGCAGGGGGGGTTAAAAAAAACAGTTTGGGGGCATTAACTCTCTGATCCCCGCGGTCATAGACCGCGGGGATCAGAGATCGCACAGAAGCGCTGCAAACCGCAGGTCTGAATTGACCTGCGGTTTGCAGCGATCGCTTCATATGGGGGTCACAGGACCCCCCTGGGCATTGTAACAAGGTACCTGCTGAATGATTTCAGCAGGTACCTTGTTCCGATCACTGCCAGCTGAGCAGCAGTGATCGGAACAACTCATGACGTACCGGTACGTCATGTGTCCTTAAGGACTCGGGGAAACATGCCGTACCGGTACGTCATGTGTCCCAAAGGGGTTAATTTCTTTCACATGGAAGTAAGTTGTCAGATGATTTATCAAAACTGCTGTAAAGTAGAGCTGGCTTAGTTGCTCACAGCAACCAATCAGATTCTACCTTTCATTTTTCCAAAGGAGTTCTCAAAATGAAAGATGGACTCTGATTGGTTGCTATGAGCAACTAAGCCAGTACTCCTTTAGACCGATTTGGATAAACCTCCTGCAAAGTGTATTTATTAGAAATGACTAAATATATTCACTTGTAATGATCTTACTGGTGTAAAAGAAAACTGGCTGAGTTGAACGTAGCAACCAATCAGATTCCACCTTTCATTTTTTCATGCAAAATGAACGGTGGAATCTAATTGGTTTGGTAAAACTTTCCCAATGTCTTTCTCTTTTATTAGATCCCTGGTGCTCCAGATGAAGATGCTGTGAGGATATTTTTGGAATTTGAGCGGGTGGAGTCGGCTATAAAAGGTAAATTGCATGTTTTCTGTAGACCCTGAACAATTTGTCAAAGACTTTCTGTGGGAAGGAACGAGGCTGAAGCATAATTGCGGTCTTTTGTAATTGCAAAGCCAGTAATTGGTGTCACTTGTTACCTCCTACTTGTGTATTGTATAGCAAACAGGCTTAAGGTGGGTTTAGACGGGCCGACATGCAGAGATCTCCTTCACAGTATAAGGCTACATGCAGTGATGACAATTGTTTTTGCTGTCCGCAAATCGGGATCTGCAAAAAACTGATGGTCTGTCAGTTTTTTTGGGAGGATTCCATTGTTTTCACAGATCCCATGTAATAAATGCCCATTCTCTTCTGCAAATGAGAAAAAGCAGGACATGCACTACTTTTTTTTGCTGAAGGGAAACACTGACAACGGACACGGAACACAAACGGATGAACTGTCAGCATTTTTTGCAGACCCATTGAAATGAATTTCCTGTCCTATCTGCGAAAAAACTGAAACGGAAGCTGAGAAAAGAACTGTCGTGTGCATGTAGCCTAAGCCTACATGCACACGGCAGTGATTTTTTGCAGTCTCCGTTACGTTTATTTTTGCGGATCCGATGGTTTCCCATTAATTTCTATGGATCCGTTAAAAATGCGGATGCCTCTTCCGTTGCCTGTCTGCATTTCACGTCCGCAAAAAAATGGCATGTCCTATTCTTGTCCGCAAAAACGGTTTGCGGACCCATAGAAGTCAATGGGTCCGCAAAAATGCGGATGACCAACAGAAGCCATCTGTTTGTCATCCGCATCCTTTTTTTTTTTTTTTTTTTGCGGATAGTTGCTTGGAAACCAGGGCACTTGTACAGGTACTTTAAGAAACTGGTTCAAGCCTTCCGCTTTTTTTTTGCCGATCCACAAAAATAAAACGGAAGACACACGGAAACACAACCTACAAAATTTGCGGACACACGGAACTGATGTGTAAAAAGACGGATCCGCGATTTGCGGACAGCAAAAACAACTGTCGCGTGCATGTAGCCTAAGGATGAGGGATGCCTATTGCAGTCGCTCATCCTCATACAGAATCATTGTTTCTGGGCAGAAGATCGCTGTTTAGACTGCACGATCTGCTGCTCAGAAGCCATGATCGGTGGTGCCTGCATAGTGACAGGTTCACCAAATGAACGAGCGTTTCGCTCGCTCATCAGGTGATTGGTGGCACATTTAGATGGCCAGATGATCGGGAACAACCAGGAATGGTCGTTTCCAATAATCTGGGTGGTTATTGGTGCGTCTAAATGCACCATTAAGCTAAGCGCTTGACTGACCGCCCGCTCCCTCACCTCAGAATAAAAGGATTGGGTATGTTGTAATTCAGCTGCCCGATCCTTCTCTCCCTGACATCTGCAAGTTTGGCTATGCATCTATTGTGTGTGGCCAGGTTTACTGTTTGTTTTCCATGATGGGAATCTCCTTTCATTTGTTGTCGCTCTGCCAGGCTTATTTACTGTAAAGTATGAGTAATGTATTAACAGTAAACGTTTTAATACTGATGGGTTAATTAATATTCGATCTGGGGTGAGTTTTCTGTTTTGGTCTTTTCTTTTTAACTGCACCTCAAAAACATGTTGTCAGTGACCCCACCGCCCCCTTTAGTCTCAGACTTTCAAGCCTTGATGTATTCATTGTTTTCTTCTCCTTAAAGAAGTCTACCTGAGATATTGGTTTGAGGCAGGCCATACAGAATAGATTCAGTCCAACCAGGTCTGTATATTGGGCATCTTTCATGGCAGAGACAGCAAGAGAGGGCGTCCTTGTGTGCAGTTTCCATTGATCTCTATGTATGGAGAACTGAGACGAGCACACAAAGTTTGGCTGGAAGGAGACTGCTCCCACTGGGTCTTCTGTCTCTATAATGTTCCACCATGACTGTTGATTTTTCAACTGCATTAATACTGCACTGTGCTGTCACTTTCGACCTATATTGTACATTTATCTACAAATTAGGCGGAGATTGGGAATCAATAAAGTAGTTGTGCCAAGTTTTAAGGCTTCCCCTTTCCACAGCTGGGACCCCCACTGATTCCAAGAAGGGTTGTTCTATTCCCCTGATCTGATGGAGTGCCAGGTCAGGCATGTGCCCTGCTGCTTCAGTCATTCTCTATTGGACCGCTGGAAGTAGCGGAGCGCTGTATCTCTGGCAGTCCCGTAGAGAATGAATGGAGCAGCCGCCCCTTAAGATGGGGGAATAGGACACCCAGTAGCTGTATTATTTAGCCTTTGCTTATTATTGGTAATGTTGGTCTTGGTATACTGTGGGGCGTGGTTCTATAAAAAGGTGTGTCCACAGGTTGGGTGGCCCAATACTTGACTTGCTCCGGCAACACCACTGCCCCAGACCATTTTTCTAGTTTATCTGGGTAAGAAAATAGCATTATCATAATTACATGTACAGGTTGCTTAGTGTGTAAATGTAGTCTAGAAAGCAAAATGTATATATAAATGAACGAAAATATGTAATAAAACGTAAAGGTCAATTGCATATATAAAGTTTATAGCTCATATAACATATCTGTCTGTAGTCAAAGAAACTGACCCCCTACACTATTTTGTATAAGAACATTGCTGGAAACAATCCTAGATCATGCACAACCCTTGATTTCCTGTTGAAAGGGGCTTTCTAACTGGTAAAAATGTTTAAACAAGGGACAGAAACTCTTAAATATATGTCAAAGCAACAAAATCACGCAGCATCATCAAGAACCCGGACTCCCATTCTAAAACCAGTAGTTCCACAACCTGTATATAGTGGTGCTCAGGGCAGCATAGCAAAAACTTTCAAACAGTCCACAGATAGAGAGATCACAGTTCTCACTGATACTTCAAATTGGAGTCTTTATTGGTTTTTATTTGGGGTCTTTACTGGTCCTTCTCGATTAAAGAAGTGTGCCTGCTCAGGTAATACTTGGCTGCAGTGGTGACTCGGCCACTGGTCACATTTCTGTGTCTCGAGGGATCAGGGGACCTGGGGAACATTGGAATCACTGAGGGATTGCTGCTTTTATTTTATTTTTAAGCCATAAAAAAAAAAAAAAGACAATGCAAAAATAAATACAGTATGTGGCTGTGGTATAATGTATTTATAACATATACATTAATGATTCATGATTGTTATCTTTGCACGTATCTTGTGGATTGAAGAATTTTTCCACTGAGCACAAAACCTGTACCTGAGAGCTACATTAACTCTTATTGGTGATTTTGAACTATAATAGACTTTTTTTTTATTAATAATTCAGGTCTAAATTGATCTTTGTTGTGCAGACATTATGAATAAGGGATATTTTATTAAATTGCTGTTTCCAGGATGCAAATTAAATATCCTAGAGAAGGAAGAAAACGCTTTCTCTTTCTCTCTCTCCGCTCTCTCTCTCTCTATATCTATATCTCTATCTCTCTCTCTCTATATCTCTCTCTCTCTATCTCTCTCTCTCTATCTCTCCCCGCTCTCCCTCTAGGTAGCTACCCTTCAAGTCCATGTCTGACACAAAGAGCCTTGAACTATGACTAGAGCTTTTGACCGAGCCAAAAGACCCATCTCTAGACAGCTGCTTTGCGGTCTTGCCCTTCATCCATACAGAGAAGGCTATTGGTTGGCTGAATGAGATGCCTTGGGTGCCAACAATAGCTGGCAGTATAGACCTCTTTCTGGTGCAGAGCTAATTTACACACTTTTTGCCAGGGAGCGTTTCCCTACACAAGGGGAATCTCCACAAAGAGAACCATTAACCCCCTCCACAGGTAAAAGCGGAAATTCACTTGTCTGTAGCCAATGATTCTGAGATTCTTTGGTTGCCTGCATGCCCTGCAGTCTTCTATGAGCACAATATCAAATTAGCATTATTATTATTATCTGCACATAAATCCTGAACGTGTGCATTTGCCCTTGGGCCTCATGCACACGATTGTTGGTGTTTTGCGGTCCGCAAAACACGGAAGCTGCTCCGCGTTCCGTTCCGCAATTTGCAATTTCTGTTCCGCAATTTCGGACGCGGACCACAACAACGGTCGTGTGCATGAGGCCTTAAAGTGTAAAACTGTCATTTTGGTTTCTTTTTAATATAGTGTAGGGACACGGATTTTAACCATTTTTGTAATATACTGTATCAAACAAAGATGATTCTTTGTGCTAGAAATCAGGGTGTAAAGAATTTTCTCAGTAAAGCTCTAATAGCATTGCTAAGGAAAGTCTGTCTTCGGTCTTGAGCATTTTAATAAGTGCTGAAGATGCCAGCCTGCCTCTTGTCACCACCCCAGTCCCTGACTACGTGCATATGCCCCATCACTGCCCATCTGACTTGTTGCACACAGGCATCTTCAGCGCTCAGTAAAATGCTGAAGACTGACTCTGCTTAGCAACTCTAAGTTGAAGCTTTGCTAAGAAAACTCTTTAAACCAAAATGACGGTTATATTTTAAGGGCTCTTTACACCGGTCAAGAATTGAACAGATCAAGCAAAACGTTCGTTCATCGGGCAATTGGATCTTCTGTGCAGCACAACAATCCTCGTTTCCCGTGGCAGATCGTGCTGTGTAAACCGGCTCTGCTGCCGGGAAACAACGAGACCGTATGGGGAAGAGCGATGGCATTAGCGATCACTCCTCCCCAAACTCTGGAGGAGATCGCTGCATGTAAATGCAGTGGTCTCCTCCGGTAGCGATCAGCAGATTGTCGGGAAGGAACGCTTCCTTCCTGACAATCTGCTTTACATAGTCCCATGCAAATGGACCTTTATAGTCTATAACTTTCCGCTGAGCATGTTGTTTGAGAAGAGTACAATCACAATTGAACAGCATGCGAACTAATATAATATGACAGCATATGGAGATATAATGGAGCAGTCACCTGGAATGTTGATTTCTTTTCATGCTTAGAACAGAACTGTTTCTGCATTTGGCTTGACTATTGGTGCATGTCATAATGTCCACCAATCTAACAGGCTTTTAAAGGGAGCAGTTCCCCTGTGATTAGTGGATCTCACATGCTGCTACCGTAAAGTCACAAAATGAAAGTTAATTCGCCTAGTTTCTGTGTACATTATATTGTGAAGATTCTCTGAATCTTTTGTGCTCCCATTATCTTATTACCCATGTTCCTTCAGAATGCTTATATCTTAGAAGGGATCTCGAATTTTGATATGTTTGGATCCTTAGGGCATCAACCAGAGCCTCTAAAAGGGGTTTCCAGCAAGCAGAAAGTGATTAGATGCACAGTCACATGACTTATTATAAATGACACGTCAGTTGAAGGACATAACAGAGTTGTAGGGTAGACCCGTGGAGGATCCCAGGATACATGAAGCAAGAAGCAGTAGAAATAACCAATGTGGACATTTTAAGGGCATATCGTAATGATTTTGCTTGCTGCCTGGGATAATTGAGACCACAGTTAGGTTATGTCTGGCTAGACTGGGATGTGTAATCTGTGATTCCCAGGTTTTCACCCTTTAACCCCTATAAAGGATTCTGGACTACACTGCTGGAGATTCCAAGGTTGCATCCCCAGAATCGTCACAACTGGCAGAGGGGCATTAGATGCTGAAGATGATTAGTCATAGCCAGAGCCTTGGTTCGTTACTAGAAGATAGTTGGGAGGATAAGCTAAAACCATGGTGTGGTGGAGAACAAGGGTCAGGCCAACAGAATCGAGAATGGCAGACAGATCGGAGGCAAGACAGCAGACAGTAAGCGGAAGGAGAATTCAGAGAAATGATGAGGGAGAAGGTGCTTCTAAATCTAATAGCTACCAAACAGAAATCCAGAATCGTACCAGCTCAGAGAAACTAATGACTGGATTGATCACTTCAAATTGAGCATCTAGTGCTCTGTTTGGCTGACCAGCCAGACTTTCTGGTCAGCCTAGCTGTATGATTCATCCAGCCTGGTCTACAGATTGGCAGGATAGACATGCTTTCTGTTAACGTGATGCTTGGCATGTCAACCAGCCCTGCTGTGACGTCTATTGCTGCAGTGACTGGCAGGGGAAAGACAGTGTGGCGAGGTAGATTTGTTACACATATGTGGTGTTGACTTTTATTATAATCTTTCTTCTAAAAGTTCTCATTACTTCATCATTTTTTATGTACTTTTCTATGGCTGATTGATAATCCAGAAAATCTGACAGTCTGACTTAATAGGTCCCATTGATACCAGGAATATTAAGTGCTCATATGTACTATATATTGTGATTCTCGAGGAATAAAGAATAAATCATTTTTTTTCTCCATTTTCACAGCTGTGGTGGACCTCAATGGAAGATACTTTGGTGGTCGAATAGTCAAGGCATGCTTCTACAACCTAGATAAATTCAGAACTCTGGACCTTGGAGATTAATTTTACTGTAGTCCTATACTTTAAAGCGAGTAGTCTCTTCAGAGTGTTGGGGACCATGAGTATCATCTACTCATCATGGAAATATGTCAGTTTATCACGTTTATTGTGATGGGTTTCGTTTCTTCTTTTATAGTATAAAGAACCTTTAAAACCACACCAATCTTTGTACAGTTTTTCATTTATACTCTATCGAGATCCGTTTCTGTGCAGCGTTTTGTTGTCCGTCTGACGAAACTGAGCCAAATTGATCCGTCCTGACACACAATGAAGTCAATGGGGACAGATCCGTTTTCACTGACACAATATGGCACAATAGAAAACGGATCCGTCCCCCATTGACTTTCAATGGTGTTCAAGACGGATCCGTTTTGGTTATGTTAAAGATGATACAAACGAATCCGTTCTGAACGGATGCATGTGGCTGTATTATCTGAACGGATGCGTTTGTGCAGATCCATGACAAATCCACACCAAACGCGAGTCTGAAAGTTGCCTAACTCTATCAGGTGTCATGGATTTAATACATTTCTCCAGTTGTGTATAAAACATTTCTGTTCTATACGTTTCCTAAATAAAGTTCTCAGTACATTGAACCACTGGCCTCATTTATCGGCAGACCCCCATGGCCATTTACGCCTTTTATACAAAGTACATACATTAATGGTGAAGGTCCATCTCCAAATGTAGACATCTGCAAGATATGTACAAAATTCTGATGTAACGTAATTTTCTGCAATTTCTATTAAACAGTCTAATGGCAGTAAAAGTGATAAATGCAGTGTGTAGAGGAACTAGTATATGGTTGTCTGTGATAACACAATGAGTATAGACCTAGGTTATTGCTCAATAAGGCTGCATTCACATGATTTTATTTTCGGACTGCATCTGATCGGCATTTTTTTGCGGCTTGCATGCAGATCCATTCCTTACTGTAGGGCTGCAAAAATCCAGAGAGCACCAAATGATAGAACATGTCCTATTGTTGTAAGTTTTGCAGACGAGAATAGGTGTTTTTACAAAGGGGCCTGTGAAAAGTGTTGGACGCACACAGACTGCATGTAGCCGAACTCTGATGCTTGAGTTAAACAAGAAGAACCATTGATCAAGTAATAAGACGGGGAGATGTCATCGGATTAAAGAAACCTTTAATGGCATGGTAAAGATTGGAGGTAAATGATATTAAAGTTCCTAATGCTGAACATTCAGTTTATAAAGACTGTCCATATGCAAAAGTAAGCTCCAGCTCACCTGTACCTTTTTTGTACCAGACGTGCGCGGTTGTAGTCTGATTTCTGACCTTTTGTAATCCACAAAGTAAAAACCAGCACCGTTCTTAAAAGCTGTGACAATCCCTTATTCTTGAGTACAGCAAGCACATACAAATAATCACATTACTCCAACTGTAAACGTGTTTCGGAATAACTAAATGTCCTAAACGCGTTTACAGCCGTGGTGCTGTGATTATTTGTATGTGCTTTCTGTACTCAAGAATAAGGGATCGTCACAGCTTTTAAGAACGGTGCTGGTTTTTTACTTTATAAATACTATAATATGCAAGCACGGCCACCGGATTGCAGGGTGGTCGTAACCATGACCATAGCAAAGGCAGGTGCACTCTGCGGCAATACTAAACCCTCACACTGATGTTAAAATTGAGAGGTTAGTTTGACACATCCTACTAGGAGGACATGTCTTAAGCTCGGACACCACGTCAAGGTCTCTCAAGTAGCCCGAGACCCTACCACTCAACCTACCTGTGCCGTATGGGCGATACCAGGGGCCGTTGGGCATTACGGAAGCGTAAGGCCTGACTCACAAACAGCTCACCAGTGACCTCCAGCATGTAACCATGCTGGCAATGGGAGGTGCCTGTGAGCCCCACCCGAGACCGACTGATATGGCCCATGGAAACGAGCAGTGTATAATGTGATGGAAAAATGAATCCAGCCAGCAAATGAAGCAATATAGATAATACCAATACATTAGTAAGTGCCTTGTATTAACTTTCTCTACATAATAAATGCCACTTGCTGACTTAATTAATCTAGTCCCAAATTATTACCTGACTGGTGATTATAGTATCAACACTGATCAAATTGCACCACAAGCAACTTGTAAGGCTCTGTTAAGATCATGTTTATGGTCTTCTTTTAACCTCATTAATGACCAGCCCTGCAAAGGTCTTAACAGCTGATAAGCGGGGTGCCGGGAGCTGGCGGACCACCACCGATAAGATGCTGATGACTTATCCTAAAGCTAGGTCAGCAGTATAAAACACTTGTCAAACCCCGTTAAGGCCACCATGCCCCATTTAGGCCCTGAACACATATAGTAGATAGTAAACTATCCTGAAGTTTTTGTATGTCATTTGCCTGGTTACACAATTGGATTTAGCATTACACCTTTTAGTCCTTAGTTTTAATCGAGTTTGGGCTATTTATTGATTGTGGTGTAAACTGGTTTTAGAACTGACTTCCTTCACTTTAATTGCCAATTTTGTCAAATCTGACAAACTATTGAGATAGATGTTGGAGTTTGGTTCAGTTCAATCTGGGAATTAGGAGAATAGCTTTAAGCTAAAGATGAATGGTAAATTAAATAAATGTACTAACATGATGAAGACTTGTGTTGCAGAACTTCTGTATTTTTAGTAATTATTTCTACACTGAGGTGTACATTTTAGCTCTATGGATATGTGGGCTAAATATTTTATATGCGGTCTGTTTGATGGCCACATTTCCCAGAGAAACTGCAGCTCAGCTGACCCAAACTTCCTGTATCATGGTGATCCATGATGCGATTAATTCTAAGCCAACTGTGGGTCTACTGCCCTGTACTCACATGATGCAGAGTATCATACAGATTTTCCTTCATTGCCAATTGGTTACCACCACTTTTAGGGCTGGGGCTATTTGAAGATTTTGTAGCACAACTTTCCAGTTTTAAAGCTAGGGCTACACAACAGTTTTGACCATGACGCAATGCATGGCCAGAGATCACAGTGTATTAAAGCAGCAATCACAACTAGTGAAAGTGAACGAGGTCACATTGCTACAACCTTACATTTGCAAGAAATCCAACATTTAGTGTCACATTCAAAGTTTCCAGCCTAAAGAGTGAAGCTACTTTTGGGTTCTGCTGTAGATTACAACTTGTGATACAGTGTTCATTTAGCACCAGCTTTGGGTTGAAGGCACTGAACAACATGTATGGAGCTGGTCTCCCCCTCCTGTGGTCACTTGGACCTCTGTAGCCATTCAACTGGCTTCGGCAGTGATGTGCCCCTGAATGGCGTATGACCGCTGGGCTTCTGTGGTAACGTGAAACTTGGTGACACAAAACTGCTGAGTAGAGATGAGCGAATCGAAGCTGACGAAGTTGAAATCGATCCGAATTTCAGGAATTATTCGCTTTGCACCGATTCTGAATTTCCTCACGCTTCGTGTCAATAAATCACATTTTTTTCTAAAATGGCTGCTGCACTTGTGAGCACATGGAGCAAGGAACTCTGGGAAGGCTGGATCACCCTAATGCCATGCATGCAGCCAATCTGCAGCCAGCCAGCCAGCCCTGTGTCACAGCCCTATAAATAGCCTCAGCCATCTTGGATTCTGCCATTTTCCAGTGTACTTAGTGCAGGGAGAGACGTCAGCAGGTGCTAGGGACAGTGTTAGAAAAAAACATCATTGTGCTAAAAAAAAACAATGATTTATAAGTTCAGGGAAAGATTATTCCAGGTTGTAGGGAAAGGATAGGGCAGAATAATTCTGCAACACTTATGTTGAACAGGGTTCAGTAGGAGAGGTTACAGCCTGGGTAATAGGAACAATCCTATTACACCTTGCTGCACTAACTGGGGATCCAAATTGCCATTATACAGCTCTGTAATTCCAGCAAACCTTTCTTGTTATTGGGGTGCAAGTGCTGTTTGATACAGGCATCAACAGGGTTTATTACAAGGAAATATTTCTGTCTTATTTGCCCTTGTGCGGTGCAGTTATATGTTCTAAAGCATTTTTTGGCTTGTATTAGTGGGGAAAATGGCTTATTAGCCATTGTGTGGTGAAGCGCTAAAGTTACAGCCCTTTTTGTTGTATATTATTGGTAAAAGAAAAATATATTCGCTGTTCAGCGGTGCAGTTATATGTTCTAAAGCCTTTTGTGGCATGTATAAGTGGAAAAATATATATATTTGCTGTTCAGCGGTGCAGTTATATGTTCTAAAGCCTTTTGTGGCGTGTATTAGTGGCAAAAGAAAAATATATTTGCCACTTATATTTGCCATGTTTGAGAGAGAGAAAAAAAAAATATATATATATATATATATATATATATATACAGGAGTGGAGCCAAAACAGAGATGACACGTGAATGGAATATTTGCATGTCTTCTGTGTTTTGTCCCCACTCCTGCTTTTGGCTACCAAATCACAAACCAATTCTAATGGGGACCATACAGGCCTTACAGCTGCTACACATAGAAGATCCGTTGTGGGTCTCATTTTTCCTTCCTTTTGACAGATCAGAAGAAGGGTCAAATAAATGATGTCAGCCAGGCCAAAAGGCAAATTAGTGGCCCAGTCACAAAGTGGGGAGGGTGAAAACAGCATGAGAAGTCCACAGAGTGGCCCTATGACAGTGTGGTGGTGGCGGCAGCATCAGGAAGAGGCCATAGAGTGGCAAGGTGACAGTGTGGAGGTGGCAGAGGCATCAGAAGACCACAGAGTGGCGAGGTGGCAGAGGCATCAGAAGACCACAGAGTGGCAAGAAGGTGACAGTGTTGAGGTGGCAGAGGCATCAGAAGACCACAGAGTGGCAAGAAGGTGACAGTGTGGAGGTGGCAGAGGCATCAGAAGACCACAGAGTGGCAAGGTTATATATATATATATATATATATATATATATATATATATATACACAGTTGTGTTCAAAATTATTCAACCCCCACTGAAATTGAGTGTTTTGGCCAGTTTGACATTGATTTTGATCATTTCAGTCATCTTGTTTACAATTAAATCAAAGAGGCACTTGTAAGTCAGACGAATATAACATAACATTTATAATGAAATAACCACAAATGTATTTTCTGTGCTCACATCATTATCAGTTTTATTCAACCCCCAAGTGACATTCAATCTTAGTACTTAGTACAACATCCTTTTCCAGTTATAACAGCTTTTAAACGTGAAGCATAGCTTGACACACGTGTCTTGCAGCGATCTACGGGTATCTTCACCCATTCTTCATGGGCAAAAGCCTTCAGTTCAGTCACATTCTTAGGCTTGCGCGCTGCAACTGCTTTCTTTAAGTCCCACCAGAGGTTCTCATTCGGATTTAAGTCTGGTGACTGCGATGGCCACTTCAAAATGTTCCAGCCTCTAATCTGCAACCATGCTCTAGTGGACTTGGAGGTATGCTTGGGATCATTGTCCTGTTGAAAGGTCCAACGTCTCCCAAGCCTCAGGTTTGTGACGGACTGCATCACATTTTCATCCAATATCTCCTGGTACTGAAGAGAATTCATGGTACCTTGCACACGCTGAAGCTTCCCTGTACCTGTAGAAGCAAAACAGCCCCAAAGCATGATTGACCCCCGCCATGCTTCACAGTAGGCAAGGTGTTCTTTTCTTCATAGGCCTTGTTCTTCCTCCTCCAAACATAGCGTTGATCCATGGGCCCAAACAGTTTTAATTTTGTTTCATCAGTCCACAGAACACTATCCCAAAACTTTTGTGGTTTGTCCACATGACTTTTGGCATACTGCAGTCGACTCTTCTTATTCTTTGGAGACAGCAGGGAGTGCGCCTGGGAGTTCTGGCATGGAGGCCTTCATTACGCAGTGTGCGCCTTATTGTCTGAGCTGAAACTTCAGTACCCGCATCTGACAAATCTTTTTTCAGTTCCTCAGCAGTCACACGGGGACTTTTCTCCACTTTGCGCTTCAGGTAGCGCACAGCAGTCAAAGTCAGCATCTTCTTTCTGCCACGACCAGGTAGCGTTTCAACAGTGCCCTTTGCCTTGAATTTGCGAATGATGCTTCCTATGGAGTCTCTTGGTATGTTTAACATCTTTACAATCTTCTTATAGCCATTGCCCTTCCTGTGAAGAGAAATCACCTCTTCTCGTGTCTTCCTCGACCATTCTCTTGACTTCACCATGTCTGTAAACACGCCAGTAAATGTCTAGAAGGAGCTGAGTATCACAGTCATTTTACATCTGCCTAATTGGTGCTTATTATGCTTGATTGCTGCTCCTTGACATCCACAAGTGTTTTCAATACCTGATCGAAAACACTTGAATGAACCTCTGTTCTTAAGGGTGGTAGTCTTTAAGGGGTTGGATAATTGTGTCAATGAAGAAATCACAAAAAAAAACATTTAATACTGTATTACAAAAACAATTGATGTCATTTTAGTTGCATTTGGTTCTTTAAAAAGTCCTTGTAAGATTTCATTCTGAACACAATTACAAATGTACACTAAATTCTCTAAAACCCTTTACAGCATTGGGGGTTGAATAATTTTGAACACAACTGTATATATATATCTCTGATAAAATCACAATTGATCACTTTATTTCATCCTTAATAAAACAATTCATCCACGTGACATTCTATTGGAAGCCTCACAAGATTAACCTATGCGTTTCAAACGCTAACCGCTTTCTTACTCATGGCTACAAAAAAAATGTGACTGCTTCTTATAAATAGCTCCACTTCCATTAAGCACCTATATTATTATTATATCTTGGTGTATACCATGGGTGTTGAATTTTTCTAGGTACTGTTTGTGGGGTTGCCAATACAATGTCCTGTAGATAATTTGTTTTATTGAAATTGAAATAAAGTGAACAATTTATCATGTAGACAAAGTCAATACAAGACACTTACTATCGCTCAAGTGAATGGAGCTTAGCCTAGCCCTGGCCAGTGATACTAGTGGTGATGTCACTGGCCTGAGGGATACAGAGAGAAGGCGGCGGCGATCTTGCCTTCTCAAATAGCCAATCAGTTAAAAAGAACTGCAGGATCCCTTTAATTTTTCCATCACATTAAATGCGTCTCTTATTAGGGGTAATGATCACCCTGCACTCTAGCAGCGGTGGCCATACTTGGACACTGTAGGAAAAGGTGCCAGCCTCTCTGGTGACCAAGCTGGCTGGAATATGCATAGGCCGGCACTTATTCCTATGGTCCTCGTCCTTCTCTGTTTACCTGCTCACTGCAGCAATTACAGTGGTGAGCAGGTGTAATTACAACTATGGCATCCCCATACACTTCTCTGTAGTATTCACTTGAACAGATGGACAGGAGCTGTCTCATAGAAGTGAATGGGACGCCATACTTGTAATTATACTGCTCGCCGCTGCAGTTGTGACGGTGAGCAGGTAAACAGTTGATCGTGGGGTGTCCTACCCCCACCGATCTGATATTAATGACCAATTGGTCATCAATAGTAAAAAAAAAAGCTGACAACCCCTTTAATGGCACTACTTATTTTACCACATCTTGTATTGAAATTTGGGGAAAAAATTCTCTGTTGGGCAAAATTTAAAAAAATATGCAATTCCACCATGTTTTTTTGGGTTTTATTTTTACGACATTCATTCACTGTGTGCTAAAAATGGATTGATGAGCATATTCTGTGCACCAGTACGATTACAGCGATAGCAAAAAAACTTGGATTTCTGAATATTTTCACCCACTAGTTGTTAATGCATGTACCCAACGTTCACCTGGTGCCATCACAGTAAAATGAGAATAGCACATTTTCTAGGTGTGATCGCTTCAGTGCTGGAAGAAAGACATTAATTAGCCTTCCTCCTCTGCCATTTATTTTCTGTTAATACACTTGTTCCCAGAGGTGTTTCTCTAGCTAAAAATAATGATAGAACATTGTGTTGAGGTCCCAGCAGTTCAGTATATCTTCATTATAGCTTGTTACTGTTCTAGAATCAGCAAACAGTGTTTGCTTTGAAAACTTTCTACATGTTCTGTATCTCACACTTTCCTCGTATCGGGTGGTTTGGGGATATTGATAATACACTCCTCAAAACTGAAAATGCAAACCAAGAAGTTAGTCATGGAATTATGTAAGTCACAGGGTCTATGATATGCAAACAATTAAAAAAAAATAAAAATTCAAAACAAAAGTAGGAGCAGAAATACCTGCACTGACACGCCTTGCCCTGCTATCAATGAGGTTATTAATAGTTGTCTAAGGTATTCCGCCACTCTGAATGCGCTTGGGCACGCAAATCATCTGGCAGCTCCCCCGCAGTGGCCGACAAAAGACTTGTTGTGCTCAATGAGAGAAGAATCTGGGGATGCTACAGGCAATGGTAACATCGATGTTTAGGCCACGCAGGCTGTTCACAGTGCCATGAGCGATGTGCAGCCTGGCATTGTCCTGTTGAAAAATTGCTCTTGGAACGCTCTGGAGAAATAGCTGTACCACTGGTACCAATCCACAACCAAATGTAAAGCCGAGCTGTCAGTGTAACTGGAATGAAAACTAGAGGGGTCTGGCTACCTGACCATTATGCAACCCCACACCATAATTACGAGAGTAGGACCGATGTGATATTCACTTGTGAAGGCCTCCTCATGAGGTTGCCCACCTGGGCTCCAGACCAGTCGCCGGCTATCACTGCGTAGGATCACTAAAGAATTTCTATATGCCATTCTTCTAATCAGAAGATCCATCCATGTAGATGTTGCTGTCATTCCAGTTCACTGTTCTCCCAACCACTGGGACAGGCATCGTTGAACAGTGCTGGCATCTCAGCCTAGGCATGTAGCAATCTGCTGGAGTAATAAACCATGGTCTCTCAGATCTGAGAGTCTTTCCCTTTCAGTTTTCAACAGGTGGCAATTACTGGCATGTCAAACAGGAGGGATCACACACGCCCCTCCCACATGCAACAGATTGGAGCTAGGTGCTTGAAAATGTGATCATCAAGGTGGGCTTGAATGATAAAGGAATTAATGGTGGTATCAGTCAAGCTCTAGTTTAACACCTTATATCCCTGGTGGTTTTTCTGATACAGGCCCAATCCTTGCTTCCCTTTACACAGCAAGAGTGAAATGATAAGTTTGGCTGCCTACAGCCACCCATGACTATACTATGACCCTGCTATAACTTATTCCTGTAATTTTGTAATTAGGACCATGTACAATGGTTGCTGGATTTACCGTTAATTCACATAAAGACAGTCCATGGATACACTGTCATGAATAGACATCAGTTTACATGTAACATGGTCCAAAAGTCTGTTGGTGTAGTAAACATTGGATTGAAGTGTCAGTAAGTGTACAATAAATGTGCCTTAACATTGTGTGATGAAGATACTTATGTTATTTTTTTTTTTCAGTCAGATTGTAAAAGGGTTGAAACAAAGTGCACCCACACGTACACAACGACGTATGCATTCTTTGCATGAATTACTATTGCTACAGGTTACCATTTGATCATATTGGGGTGGCCACTCCACCTAGCTCACCCTTTGTGACATTACTGTTGCTATGAATTTAAATGGGTTATGCAGGTAATATATTGATGACCTGTCCTCAGTATAGGTCATCATTATCGCATCGGTAGGGGTCCAAGTACTGGCACCCCCACTGATCAGCTGTTACAAGGAACTGCCACGCTCACCGGAGCTCTGGTTAGCACAGTGGGCCTCTGGCAGCTTTCCAAACACATTGCAGTATATTGTACAGCGGCTGTGCTTGGTATTGCAGCTCAAATCATCAATAACAGATCTGTGGGACCCTTACTGATCAGCTGTTAAAAAAAGGCTCCATGAGCGCCGCAGGCTCTTCCTAGGCCATGTGAAGTCACCATATATCGGTCACATGGCCTACAAAGAGAACACTGCACTCATGGAGCTTCTTTTAACAGCTGATCAGCAAGGGTCCCAGGGGTCAAACCCCCACAGATCTGATATTGATGATCGATTCAGAAGATAGGTCATCAATATAAATTACCCGACAACCTCTTTAAGTGCTTGTTATTTACATACTATATCTCCCTGCACTTAAAAAGGACCTGTTTGCCACAAAATACACTAAAATGCACAGGAATCGTGTTATAGAGCAGGAGAAGCTGAGGAAATTGATATATGGTTCTGTGGGAAAAGATTCAGTAAAACCTATAATTTATACATTTAAATCTCTGATATTTCTATACTAAGGACCACCCCAGTGTACAAATATTAGTACACAGGGAGGTGATATCAGCTATGTTACTGGCTCCAACCCCCACTTCTCCTCCTCCACTTCCACCTCAAGCAGCAGTCAGCCATAGTCTATAGCTGGAATCAGTGTAGTATTGCTGTGCGTAAGCGTCAACAGGCCGTGCTGAAGCTGATCTGCTTAGGGGACAAACAGCACACCGTCGCAGAGCTGTGGGAGGGGTATAAGGGACCAGACCAAGCTGTGGCTCTTGCCACTCAACCTACAACCAGGCATGGTTGTGTCTGACAATGGCCGTAACTTGGTGGCGGCTTTGGAGCTCGGCAACCTAACACACATCCCATGCCTAGCACATGTCTTAAACTTAGTGGTTCAGCGGTTTATCCAAACCTTCCCCAATTTGCAAGAGCTACTAGTGAAGGCGCGCCGCATGTGTGCCCATTCACGCAAGTCGTGCACAGCTTTAGCTGGTCTGTTAACGCTGCAGCAGCACTTGTGGCTTCCAGCTCACCGACTGTTGTGCGACGTGAGCACACGCTGGAACTCTATGTTCTACATGTTGGCCAGGCTTTGTGGGCAGCAGAGGGCAGTTGTGGAATACCAGCTGCAACATGGTCATCGCATTTCGAGTCAGCTGCCACTATTCACAAGCGAGTAGTGGGCATTGATGTCAGACCTCTGTGAGGTTTTAAAAAACGTTGATGAATCCACACAGATGGTTAGTGGCAATAACGCTATTATCAGCGTAACCATCCCACTGCTGTGTCTACTCAAACGATCGCTGCTCACAATTAAGGGGGACGCTCTGAATGTGGCAGATGAGGAAATGGGGAGGACATTACACAGGGGGATGGCCAGACCACCCACAGTTTGTCTTCTCAGCGCAAATTGGACCATGAAGAGGAGGAGCTGGAGACAGTTCCCTTTGCAACAGAGGGTAGTACCCATGGAACTTTAATTCTATCTGTTCAGCATGGATGGGCAGAAGAGGAGGAGGAGAGTCATCCTGATGTAGACATTGACATCTTGCCTGTTGGTACTCTGGCACACATGGCTGACTTCATGTTAAGCTGCCTTTCCCGTGACCGGCATGTTATACGTATTTTAGATTACTGGGTGTTCACCCTTCTCGACCCCCGCTACAAAGAGAACTTCTCATTCCTGTGGTGGAGAGAACGAGTAAAATGGTGCAATACCAGAAGGTACTTGTTGACAGATTGCTCCAAAATGTTCCATCTGACAATGCAGCCGGCAGAGTCCGTACTTCCTTAGGCAACTGAGGAAGGGAGACAAGGGGAACACACAGCAGTTCCAACAAAGGCAGGGCAACACTCACCAAGGCATGAGACACTTTCATGACACCCCGCCAGCAACCTCACCCTGAAGCGCGGCCTAGTGGTACAAGGAGGGAAAAGTTTGGGAAGATGGTGAAGGAATACATAGCAGACCGTGTCAGCGTCCTAAATGATCCCTCAGTGCCTTTCAACTACCGGGTGTCCAAGCTGGGCACGAATTTGCGCTCTACGCCTTGGAGGTGCCGGCCTGCCCTGCCGCCAGCGTTTTGTTTGAGCGTGTATTTAGTGCTGCTGGTGGCATTATAACAGATAAGCGTATCTGCTTGTCCACTGGCAATGCTGACAGGTTGACTCAGAAGGCCTGGATTGCACCTGACTTCTCAACTCCACCAGAGGAGAGCTGAGCTGATGATGAACATAAAGGCAATTTCAATCTATCATTTATAATGTACTCAATCTACTGTAGTGTATTCCCATGCACCTTTTCCACCACAAAAAAAGAATATATGGTTGAATCTTGTTTTCTCCTCCTCCTTCTCCAGATTGTATATATTCCCTCCACTCAAATTTTTTTTATAGGGTCAGCTTAACTGCAGGCCCTCAACTCAAATTTTTTTATAGGGTCAGCTGAACAGCATGCACTCACATATAATGTTTTAGAGCATCAGCTGTACAGCATGCACTCGCATATAATGTTTTAGAGCATCAGCTGTACAGCATGCACTCACATATAATGTTTTAGAGCATCAGCTGTACAGTATGCACTTGCATATAATGTTTTAGAGCGTCATTTGAACAGCATGCACTCGCATATAAAGTTTTAGAGCATCAGCTGAACAGCATGCACTCGCTTATGTTTTAGAGTGTCAGCTGAACAGCATGCACTCGCATATAATTTTTAGAGCGTCAGCTCACCTTCAGGCACTCGCATATAATGTTTTAGAGCATCAGCTCACCTGCAGGCACTCGCATATAATGTTTTAGAACGTAAGCTGAACAGCATGGGTTTGCATATAATGTTTTAGAGCGTAAGCTCACCTGCAGGCACTCGCATATCATGTTTTAGAGCGTCAGCTCACCAGCAGGCCCTCACCCCTAATGTTTTAGAGGGTCAGTTTAGCAGCAGGCCCTCGCCCCTAATGTTTTAGAGGGTCACCAGCAGGCCCCTGCTCCAAATGTTTTTGAGGGTCATGAGCAGGCCATCAATGATTATTTTTCAAGGGTGTGTATGATGCCCTCCTTTATGTGTAATAAAGGGTGTATTGTAGTGCTGGTTCCTTGTAATTTTTGGCAGCCCTTTCACTTTATGAGTGTAGGAGTCCCACTACCTGAACAATTGTACCACAATGTGAATGAGGCCCTCCTTTATGTGATATACACGTTTTATTGGAGTGCCTGATGCTTGTAATTTTTGGCAGCACTTGCACTTTATATACAATTGGATATACAGGTAAGAATGTTTCCTAACAATTTTTCCTGTCAAATTGATTTTTTGGGGCGGGTTTTTTGCGCATTTTTGTCAGTCTGTAAAAGTGGCGTACAACTCGGACAACATGGTTCCCAGCAGCGACCTGGGAGTCTAAGATGCATCCAGACATCCTCCCCATGCTGTTCCCGATCCATTTCGGTGGTGTTTCTGTCTCTTTCTGACCTTTTCCAATGGAACAGGCACCCTCCCCTCTTCAGAGCAGAGGGTGCCTGGTTGTCTCCCATTAAATTCCATTATACTCGGGTACTCGGCCGAGCACACAAATATAGCAATGTGTTCGGGCCGAACACCCAAATACTTTGGTGCTCGATCATCACTACTAATAACACCTCACTGGTGTACATTTTACTTATCACTGATAAGATGGTCCCCTATGTACAACTGAAGTCAAGAAAAGCAGTGATTTAAATGTATAAATTACACATTTTACTGAATCCTTTCCCACAAAACTATATATCAATCTGATCAGCTTTTCCTGCTCTATAACATGCTGCCTTTGCATTCATGCGCTTTGCATTCCCATATTATATGCCATGTTGGATGTGCAATGTAATGTGTTACATATGTGCTCTGTGCGTCTTACATTGCTGTGAAATGCCAGCTGTGATACCACAAGGGAAGGTACTGCATACCTCCCAACTTTTGAAAATCACGAAGTGGGATTTTTTTTAAATATTAAGCCACACCTCTAACTCAGCCCAGTGCCTATCTATACAAGCCCAAATTTGCCAAGTCCCTTTAGTGCCCCCATACGGTAAGTATTCTACCATTGTGCCCTCACTCAGTAGTCATGTCCCTTAATGACCCTACACAGTGATTGTGCCCCCTTAATGCTCCTACACAGTCCTGCCCACATTGTGCCTCCTCACAGTAGTTATGCCCACATTGTGCCCCCTTCACAATAGTTATGTCCACATTGTGCCCATTTCACAGTAGTTATGCCGACATGGTGCGACAGTAACAGTAGTTACGCCCCTATTAACATAGTGCCACTTTCACAGAAGCTATGCCCATACAGTGCTCCCTCACAGTGGCTATGCCCACATTGTGCCCCTTTCACAGTAGTTATGCACCCCTTACACCGTTATAATATTTCCGTTTTCACAGTAGTTATGCCCACTGTGCCCCCACACAGTAGTTATGCCCACATTGTCCCACTTTACAGTAGTTATGCTCACATTGTGTCGCCTTCACAATAGTTATGAACCCCTTTCTGTAGTTTCCCTTTCACAGTAGTTATGCACCCCCTACACCTTTATAATATTTCTGTTTTCAAAGAAGTTATGCCCACATTGTGCCCCCACACAGAGGTATGCCTACATTGTGCCACCACACAGTAGTTGTGCCCACATTGTCCCACTTTATGCTCACATTGTGTCGCCTTCACAATAGTTATGCATCCCTTTGTATAGTTCCCCTTTCACAGTAGGTATGCCCCACTTTCAGTAGTGCCTCTTTCACAGAAGTTATGTCCCACTTTCACTAATGCGCCTTAGTCTGCAGCATGTCAATTGTTTCTGTGGATTTTCAGTGCAGATTTCAACCTTTGCAATCTAGGGTAATCCATGTCAAAATCTGCAAGTAAGGCCTCATTCAAAGATACGTGGATTTTCACAGACCACGGTCCGTGAAAACCCGGCCTGCCGTTCTGCTGAGTGCACGAGCGCACAGTGTAATTGGTTGCTACGACGCTGTGCGCTTCGTGCTGCCGCTGCACAGTAATAAACTCGTATAGATCGTGAAAATCCACGTATGTATAAATGAAGCCTAACACGTCAAATCCACACGGAGAATCAGCATTACACCCTAAGGCTACATTCACACGAACGTGGTGTTTTGCGGACCTGCAAAATAGGGACACCGGCCCATGTGCTTCCCGCAATTAGCGGACCACACATGCCGCAGCTCTCATAGAAAATGCCTATTCTTCTCTGCAATTTTTTTTGCGGGGCCGTGGAACGGTGTGCAGTCCACATCTTTTCCGGCTCCACAGAAATGAATGGGTCCGCACCCATTCCGCAAAATTGCGGACTCATTGATCGTGTGAATGTAGCCTAAAACAGACAGTCCCATGATATAAGGTTCTGGCTCCAGTGACTGACAGACACATACCTCCCAACTGTCTTGGATCCAGCGGGACAGTCCCAGATGTCAGTGGCTCTCCCACTGTCCTGGGAGGGTTGAAATATGTCTAGCATGGGATTGGGCGTGTATAGATATGCACTGGGCGGAGTTAGAGGCGTGGTTTAGTATTATAAAATTTGCAGTGGCACGCTATACATTTCCATCTCTATCGCAGCATTCCCAGTTACTAGAGAACCCCTTTAGGCTACCTACACACGTTACGGACAATGTGCGGTCAAACTGCAGCTTAGTAAAGTCCTAGCAAAGTGAATGAGATTTGATAGAAATTGACTTGCCGTGTGGATTTTGAAATGCTCAGCATGTTAAAGGGAACCTGTCACCAGGATTTAGTGTATAGAGCTGAGGACATGGGCTGCTAGATGGCCGCTAGCACATCCACAATATCCAGACCCCATAGCTCTATGTGCTTTTATTGCATTGAAAAAAGGATTTTAGCAATATGCAAATTAACCTGATATGACTCCTGTCTCCGGAGAGGACTCATATTTTCTGAGCGCAGCATGGCCCCGCATCCTCCGAATCCCCTCCTTGCTGGCCGACGTCACAGAGCCAGAGCGCCGAAATCTCGAGATGCGCGATTTAGCGCATGCATAGTTCGTTCCCTGTGCTGATGCCAGCACAGGGAAGGAACATGATGCCGACACTGCGCATGCGCTAGCTTGCGCAATGCGAGATTTCGACACTCCGGCTCTGTGACGTCGGCATCGAGGAGGAGATTCGGAGGACGCGGGGCCGTGCTGCGCTCAGAAAATATGAGTCCTCTCCGGAGACAGGAGTCATATCAGGTTAATATGCATATCGCTAAAATCCTTTTTTTAACGCAATAAAAGCACACAGAGCTATGGGGACTGGATATTGCGGATGTGCTAGCGGCCATCTAGCAGCCCATGTCCCCAGCTCTATACACTAAATCCTGGTGACAGGTTCCCTTTAATTCTTTGTACGGTTATTTTGTGCGGTTTTCACTCGGTTTTCACCTAAATTCAAGGGTGAGATCTACAGCAATACCGCATCAAGTTCTGACCAAAATCCGCAAATAACGCATTCGTGCGGTATTTCTGCAAGACAGCCCACGCCCATGTACAAGTAGCCATGTTCAGCTCTGAAATCGGACAACCCCTTTAAGGTGCAGCTGAGGTACCAGCGTGATGATGTGTAACCTGCAGTCCAAAGTGTTCACTTCCTTGTGTCTGGCTGAGCTTCTTCCTTGAAGTGACGTGTCAGTGGCTTACCATGTCCATATATGACTATTTCCTGCTCTCTTTTAGAGTCCTACCGTCCAGACTGCAGCAGACTTCCTGCACCAGTGGTTATCTACAAGGCTAGAGCCTGACCCCTGACCTCCGCCATGGCACAACACAAAGGTAAGCACGCAAAAAAAAAACCTCCACACCCCACACTGGGAGGTGCAGGAGCGCAGCAGGCGTCATGCCTGAGATAGTAGTATCAGGGAGAGGGTGCTCTCACTGCCCCAGCTGCTATAACACAGGGAATTAGGCTGTGCCTAGGAGTGATTTCTAGCCTTAAGCATTGTCTATGCAGGAATGTACATTATAGAGAGCAGAACCTTCTTACAACTATACCTTCCTGAGCTCGCTGTACTAAAATCAGCCACCGTGTATGTCGACGCTCTGCTCGTTCCATAGGAGCTGTGTAATAACCATGTGAGACTGCCTGGCATCTGTGTCATGTCTGATAATGAACCCCACATGAACCATTTTTTTTTTACCATTCTTAGTGGTACTGTTTGTGGACTACGTAGCTAAAAATGACGAAAAAAACAAATGAGATGAAACATAAAATTTTTCATGTCTATGACTCCCAACCGCCGTTAGTCGAACAAGTTTGCATCCAGCATCAATCCTGATATGACCAATACATGTTTCCATTCCACATGAAATAATTCTAAAACATCTCGTATTGCAATACTATACTGTACGCTCCCTCTGTTATTCCACCTGGAAATGTATACATAAATTGACAACTGGGTGTTAGGTTGTGTTCACGTCACATTTTTGTTCCAGGTTTAAAGTATATATTGGGAAAAACAGAATAGAAAAACATAGTATACTGCGTGCAGGACGCAAATGTACTGTCTTGCTGCAAAAATGTAGCAGCCGCCTCTCAAAATACACAACTGTATGCACTGCGTCTTGCTGCTAAGGGTACAAGGGTACACACGACCATAAATTGGGGATCCGCAAAACACGGATACCGGCCGTGTGCATGCCGTATTTTGCCAGCCCCTAATAGAACAGTCCTATCCTTGTCTGTAATGCAATAATAGGACATGTTCTATTTTTTGAGGAATGGCCATATGGACATGAAATGCACGTGGAGTCATTTCCGTTTTTCTGGTGGCCCCATTCAAGTGAATGATTCCGCATACGGACTGCAAAAAAAACAGAATGGACACGGGGGAAAAATAAGTTCGTGTGCATGAGCCCTAAGATGAACAGGCTGCCACCTGGAGCTCACGGGTGGGTTGTAACCTGGATGAAGAAATGTTAGGTAGTGCTCGATTCACCACTAACCTGCACTCTGCCGCACAGAGGCTTACTGCTATCCGGCCCTATAGTTCAACTAGGGCTTGAATGCAGTCTAAAGAAAGGTGACTATGGATCATGAACCGTGTAAATCCAGAATAGATGAATTGACATAAATCCAAGTCCCCAAAAAGGGTATATTCTCCACTGCTGGAAGGTAATCCGGTGAACGACAACACACAGGCCATCTATGAAGAAAGAGAGATGGAACCTGGACTATCTGGCTGAGCGGCGTGGCGCCACTCGTGTAGCTCTGATGTCCCATGCCTTGGACACCCCAATCCAACATGTTTCAGAGAAAAAAAGGAGAGGAAGGAGGAGGACTTTTTTCTATGAAATGTGTTGGACTGGAGAGTCCCAGTCATCGGAAGTCAGAGCTACACGAGTAAAATGTGCGCCGAATATGTGAACCTAGTATAATGTGGCATTTCTGATGATAACTGGAAGTAAATAAAACATCATAAAGATACATTGGGGTCACAGGTGAGGACCCTCTTACTATATGTGTACTCCTATGGTGTATGACAATACTTTTTTTTTCCCCCAGGGGTACATTTAGTGTGAACCATATGGAGTTATGAAAGGGAGAGTCCGAATTTAAATACCCGAATGGAAAATAATTTATGGATTTCGAAGACTAAAAAAATAAAAATGTGTCTGATCAGGAAGGAGGGGTAAATGGCTTAGTCTTGATCTGGTTAAGGAGAAAATATTGGGGGGGTATTAAGACTGGTATTTTATGCACCAGTCTTGAAATAGTTTATGCTGTAATAATATGAACCAAATTTTATAAGAGGTGTATACCTACTAATAATTTGGTGTATCTTGAGGGAGGGGGGGGGGTCCGTGTGCACCTAGAAAATAAATGATGCTATCTGGTGTTCTTTATGCCTTTTATATGGCATAGGGTTAAATCTGCTGGGGCATGTAGACACCAAAATGATTAATAAATGTCTGTTCAGGGGGCCATGCTCAGGAAGGAGAGGTAGCCTATCCGAAAGCATGGCATGGGGCCTGCTCTCTAGTTACTCTCCTGTCTGGACCACCAAAAATATTATCACTAAATAAAAAACCACCCTGTGTAAATATATGTGATGTAAGGAATGTATTTGGGACAGTGAATATAAATTAGGGACATTTTGTAATGGGAGTTGCCAATAATCTGCTTGGAAATTCACCTTTATCTAACAATATCACAGATAAACTTCAAGTTACTAGGTATTTTCTATCACTTGCTCTCTGAGTGGGTTATCCCACAAATTTATATTACTTCAACTATATCAACGAGAAAACATTGCCCCCGGTGTAAATTTTCTCACCTCTCTGCAACTCAAATTTTTCACATTCTGTAGGTGAGCAACAATGTAATTCCCCCAACACAATCTTCTTTTCCGCTGTCTAGAAAGAGATATAGGGGGTCATTTATGATCCAGAAATACACCTATATTAGGCGTATTTCTGGCACAGATTGCGTCAGAATCTGTGACTTTTCCCCGCTCACGCCAGGTCTAAAAAAGTGTGTGTGACGTGGGTGGGGAAGGGGGCTGGTCGGCAGGTCTGTTTAAGGGCTCTTTCACACTAGTGTTTTTGCTTTCCGTCCTAGAGTTCCGTCCTCGGGGCTCTAGGACGGAAAGATACTGATCAGGATTATCCTAATGCATCCTGAATGGAGAGAAATCCGTTCAGGATGCATCAGGATGTCTTCCGTTCAGTATGTGAACGTTTTTTGGACGTTGACAAAAGCGCAGCATGCTGCGGATTTGTCTCCGTCCAAAAATCCGGAAGACATGTCTAGAGAGAGATATAGGGGGTCATTTATGATCCAGAAATACACCTATATTAGGCGTATTTCTGGCACAGATTGCGTCAGAATCTGTGACTTTTCCCCGCTCACGCCAGGTCTAAAAAAGTGTGTGTGACGTGGGTGGGGAAGGGGGCTGGTCGGCAGGTCTGTTTAAGGGCTCTTTCACACTAGCGTTTTTGCTTTCCGTCCTCGGGGCTCTAGGACGGAAAGATACTGATCAGGATTATCCTAATGCATCCTGAATG